>JAODKE010000125.1:14652665-14669075 GCA_026779605.1 Mormyrus hasselquistii
AAACCTGCTTGCACACTCTTTCCCCTCACGCAGCTCTTCCCATCTCTTGACCTCCCTGAAAAAAGAAATGGGGGACTATTCCCCCCCCCCCCCCCCCCTCAGAAAACCATGGGACAGTGCCGCCTGAGGGTTTGGCTCTGTACTTGTGAGAAATTCTCATGCTAATATTAGATCAGGAGGACATATACTTTGTTCATCTCTGGAATTCCTTTGTTGCGTTTCTAAGACCTGCACTTTCTTGTAATTCTCACAGCCAGAGAGACGGTGATTTGGTTAGAGTCACTATAGACACAATCAGGTCTAGCGGTGCTGCTGGACCATTTGCAGGATCGTTTGCATTCGTGCCCTTTTCCTCAGGGGTTTTCTTCCCAGTGAACCGTCACCCTAAAGAAAACCAGCATCTGCCTTTTTGGTTTCATTGCATGTGACACATTATCTCTCCCCCCAGGCTCCCATCGTACCCGTAGTGTTCTCCTCCTACAGCAACTTCTACTTACGGAAAGAAAAGCAGTTTAAATCTGGTATGAGTTTTCTCTGTTTTCCTGCATGCCATGCTTGTTTTCTAAACAAGAGATTTAGAAGATGCACACGCAGGATGCAGACCATTCTCCGCCTAGTATCCTTTCATCGTGTTTCAAGCAGTTCTGTCAGCATTGCACGTGTTTCTCTTGCTCGTCATGCAGTTTAGTAGCGCATGCGGTCCTTTGCCGGGAGCTACGCTTCCCTTGCCATTTCCGCAGAGGGCTCGATCGTGCCTTAATTTAATGTGCATGTTCACTTGCAGTGCAGTAACACAAAGGGCAAAGAACTCAGAGAACAGACTAAGCGTTTCCCGAAATGACACTTTGTGTGCTTACTTGAGTTTTCGGGCTTCGATGTTTTTTCTCAAACGTCCCACATCCTTCCCATATTCAGCATCTCAGTGGCCAGTGTTCAGCCCGGCGCCACGTCTGTTCTTCAGAAACGTCTCGGGCCATTAAACGGACCATCTGATGTGTTTTATGCACGATATAGGCAAATCATGGTGTAATCATTAAAATGTTTGATTTGACATATAAAGACCATGCTAAAAAGTTTTATATTCACTGTATTTGCCCGATGTTTCCTGAAAATGGAAAGATTTTAGCAACACTAATTTTACTGTATTTCTTTCTTTGGTATTTAAATGCGTTGACTGAAATGTTATGTTTTGGGGGATAAAAATTAGGCTCTTGATTGATTTAATATATTCTGGGTTCAAACTGGGTTCATACTGTGTGTGTGCGCTAAGTTCACCCCCTGTGGATCACATACGCCCATTTGTCATCACAGCTTAGGCTTTAAAGCCCTCTTTATGTTCTTACGTCCACTTTATTATGAATATACCGAGATCGCACTGAAAGGCAGATGTTTGTTGTCATCCTCAGGAACCATCAGGTTGAAGATCCTCCCAAAGATTGAGACAAAAGGATTGACGTCAGATGATGTGGCCACTCTTTGTGATAAATCCTACGCCATCATGCGCTCTGCATTCCTGGAGCCTGGAGCAGGCGGTCAGAATAACGGCCCGTCGGCTCTCTGACTGCTCTCATCTGCTCCCCCCCCCCGCCCCGCTCTCACCCCCCAGCAATGCCTGAACACACAGGGCAGTGCAGTGGCAATCTGTTCTCCAAAAACCAGACACCTCAGTAAAGACGGCACGGCAGATGTACAATAACAATTATGGCGGAATACCCCCCCCCCCCCAAAAGAATTTCTAACATCACCTACGAGATATTTTGCTGGAAGTTGTGTTGCTACTTATGGCGGAAATGATCTTTTTTTCCTCTTTTACTTTTTTTTTTTTTTTTGCAGATAATATTTACCGGTTCACAAGCTCTGTGAGTACAGTTAGGGCAGTCAGGGCTGCGTATGTCCTAAGTCCACCCCCCCAGGAGCCATCTTGCTTTGTATGGCTTGCTCTGAAGATATGGACTCCTTAATGGATGTGTGCCTATTGTGTATTTTTTGTCCTAACCCTACATGTTCTTTCATTGTATCCCCAGGTTTCTCATTCTAGTTATCTTCAGTTTTAAATTT
Organism: Mormyrus hasselquistii; assembly: GCA_026779605.1. Lineage (NCBI taxonomy): Eukaryota > Metazoa > Chordata > Actinopteri > Osteoglossiformes > Mormyridae > Mormyrus > Mormyrus hasselquistii. The sequence continues at coordinate 14,654,724 of JAODKE010000125.1, forward strand.
CAAATTTTATTTTGGTTTTGTGTGCATCTGACTGCTTTTCTCCGGATTTTTCCGTGCCCTGTACCTGCTGGTACATTCCAGGTGTTGGCGCCTTTCGGAGGAGAGTGAGTGAATATCCGGTAGAGGTGTCAAGTCAACCAGCAACTTGTCCTTCCCCCCGTTGCCTTACATGTCTGAGGTTTCCCAAAACCATTAGTGTCAGCGTGCTCAACCAAATGGCAAGAAAACGAACATCAGTGACTGGTTTGATGTTGTAATGAATTGTTTGTGGACCCTGATATTTTACCCCCAACAGTCTTGCAAGATTCTGCATGTAATCGAAAAGAAAGTATCTCCAAGTCTTGTAGTTAAAAATAATTTATATATCCAGTGCTTTTTACAATGATTATGCTTTCCTATTCTCTTGGTAGCCCCAACAGTGAACCTGTCAAATGTGTCAAAGGTCATTTTTTTGAGTGCAATTTTTATTGTACAAAAAGAATTACTGTTCCAAAGTGCAGGCTTCCTATTGTGCCATGTTAAAGCTTTGAGTTATGGGTGCTTTATAGTATTACCACCGTTTCACTATAATTGAACACCATCAGTTAAATTATCAGTTTCTCAAGACCGAATTTAGTACTTGCGTAATGTTAATGTTAATATAAATCTTAAATGTAGGAATGGAAATATTTATGTTGTGAGTGACAGCAGACCGCTACAGCACTTAAAACCGCCACCCAGACGTACCCTGCTTCATGGAGAGACGGCTGGTGGTCTTTTTCTGATTTTTTTTATTTTTAATTTTTTTTTTTATGTTTTTGTCTAAGTAGTGCATCACGACAAGCATAACAGAAGAGAGAAGATAATCCAAACATTCTGGAATTAATGCATTTAATTAGGGTTATTAACTGTTTTGAGTGGGGCTTTGAACTATTTAAGGTTACACACCTGAACAGTTAACTATGAAACAAAGTAACGTGATTGAGTAAAGGGAAATGGATTTCTGAAATGGTGATTTCTTTTCTTTCTTGACTGTTATGTATATCACTGATAATTACCTAAGAAATGAACATTCTGACGACTCGGTTAAAGTTCAGTTAATTATAATTCAGTCTTAAATTTACAAGGCATTTCTTGCAGATGGCAGCTGCTGTCAGATCGGTAAACCAGAGACTTTTGCCAAAGTTTGAAGTGGTTTGAGCATGGTTTCGTATTAAATATACTTGAAGGTTGTTGTTGGGGGCTTTCTTGTCCAAATCCTGACATGGAATGGCTGGTTGCATGAGGAGGAAGGGGGGGGGACAGTATTTATGAAAATCATATAATAAAGTCATCAGAGATCAAAGGAAGCCATGGGCAGACATTACCCACACCTCGTTATCGTGATCACTTCCTGTGCTCTGACGCGGCGTTACACGAAGGTCAAAAAAATAAAAGAAATTAAGGAATGTTTCCAGAATTTACTGCATAATAAAAAGTACATTATGTCACTTTGATTTTTTTATTTTTTTTTAACTCCAGTGGTCGATGTCCATCTAATAGTTAAGGACGTGTTTTAAAATGTGCTAAGTGTTTCTGGTTTTCAGGACTTGAGAGAGGGAGGGGGGGGCTGTTTTACCCTTGAGTGGAGCACCAGCATATGACGCCATCACGTGTGGCGGCGGCCGTATTAAGGGGAAGATGCCTGTGTGATGCGTTATTGTTTTAATGGCTTTGGAAACTTGGATGTTTTTTTTGTTTGTTTTTTAAATTGGCTAAGCAGAAAAATTATTAAATTTGAATTGTTGGTGCCTCTGCTAATTTTGTTTATCTAATTTATTTATATATAGATATATATATTTTAATCTGTTACTAACTTGTAAAATACCTCTGCCTTTGGTATTACTGTTGATAAAGAGAGAAGTGTCTGGAAGCAGGTCCTTGTGCAAACAGAGGTCAGTTACTTCAGATTATATTCAACTTTTGCACAGCTGTGCATTATAAACACTTATCTTTCTGTACGAAAAAGGTGTTTCTAAGTAATATACTTTTACAGGAAGGTATTTGACGATGAATGATTAGTTAAGCATTGCATCTTTGATACTAATTGTGAGGCTTCATGTGGTCAACAGGCAGTATGACTAGTGAATAGGACCCTGCTGTGTATGATGATATGTATCTGAAACACAGTGTGGATTTTGGCTACCTGCTGCTTTGAGCTCTGTAGCTGCCTGAGTAATATTCTGTAAAAGCTGTTTTTATTTGACAGAAGCATGTTTTCCTTGTTTATTATTTGGGTTTTTAGGTTGCTCTGCTATGTTAGTTTAAGCAAACAAGATTCTTAAAAAAAGTCATTGCTGCCCCGTTAGCCTATAAAATGCAAAGCCCTGTTGGAACAGGGTGTGTTTCTTTGCCAAACCAGTAATAACTGCTGAGCCTTGAGGCTGCTGACATCGGTACAGTGACTGAGAGGATTGTTATCCAGTTACATCCCAAGTTGTTTGCTATCTGCTTTGCAGACTGATTTAAGCTACTGACTGCTCCTGCTCTCATGCCAGGACTTAAATGAGAAGTAAAATTTTTTGAAAGGTCACGCATGTAGTGTGTCGGTGTATGACTGTTTTAAGATGTGTGCTGGGGGGGGGAGGGGGAATGTGTAAGTTGCATTTGGATATAAGACTCAGATGTTAAACAGGAATGGAATCACATCCTGGGCCATAAGAATGTTACTGCTAGTGCTGTACTGCTGCTCAGATACTGCATATCTACAGGTTGGCTGGGGGAGAGATGGCAGCCGTTAGAGGCAAACACTATAATTCACCTGGATGCAGAAGCATGGATGTGCAGTTTAGTGCATCCAACTGCAAAAAGGTTGAAATTGGCTTTTGAGCTGACTGCACTTTGCCAGCTTACTGGGCCACACATCTTATAGAGCACTGCAGCCTTACTGGGACCCTTTAGCACATCCTGTGGTCTGATGAACATGCAATGGCAAGCAGTATGTGATGCAGTATGTGATGTTAAAGTTGGCTTTTTACCATTCCTGTGTGAAAGCCACTTTACAACATGGATCCTTTACCATTTGATTGCCATGTTGAAATGTTAGAGTTGGGATGTGAGGTATTTCCCAGAATACAGTCTGCAGTGACCTGGTGATGCTGCAGTTCATATCTGGGAAGTGTGGGATGTTCATTCTCCTACTGATGCTGCTGTTCACAGGAATCCTCTGCTGATGTGTGTGTAGTAGAAACATAGATCCTACAAATAGTAACAGTCTTGAATTGTGTTATAAAATGATTAATTGATTGTTCTGCAAAGCAGTTTGCGACTTATTTTCTTGGCTTTCACAGTTTCTGTCCATGAAGTCTAATGCGCTGACCAAGACAATACTTTGATCACGTTAACAGATATCTGGATAATATTTATAAGGTATCAGCATGTCACTGCATAGGCATCAGTGCACCCTATAGCCCAAAGGTTTTCCCAAAATATTTAAAATAGTATTTATCTTTACTGACTGTGAATTGTAAGCCAAAATGTGTTTTGTTTAATCAATATAGGCTTAGCTATTAAAGATGTTATGGTGTTTTTTCAGCCACTGTGGGGGTGGTAACTGCTTATTCCTCAGCTATTTACAGTACCCGCTCCAACTGTCAGGTTATCTGCAAGTTGCTGATTTGCTGTTTGATTCACGCTTCGGAGGCTGAATTGCTGGTGGGGCTTGAATTGCTTTTTGCACCTAGGAGATGATGACATGGATGCTTTTGGGGGGGGGGGGTAAAGTGGGTGATTCTTTGATACCCTTTGGTGGGCTTTGTTTGCTACGATGGAATCTTTATTTTACCCTGACCTTAGATCTTTTTTTTTCTTTTTTTTTAACTGCAGCTGTTGATGCCTTCTGCTGCGTTTCGTTCATAAAACCCTGTATGTAAACCTCAGATTTAAGAAATATAACATTTTAAATATAAGAATTTTATGTGAGATCCAAAATATAGGAAATAATATGAGCATTACATGGAAAATTTCACAAAATGTACTATAAATTTCACCAAAGCTAGTGAAAGTGTACAATTTTGTGGTAGCTTTAGGTAAAATATCTGTAGGCCCAGCAATTTTACCAGCTAGCCCCACTGCGTGTGGTGTGCCATGTGCACACACGTGATGTACAAACCTGGAGTAAATCTGGTCATGTCCGAAAATGTATTCAATGCTATTCATTTCAAAGAATCTGGTTGAAACTGTTTTAAGAATGCCTTGATGAAAATAAATTTCATTTTTCCTATGGGAATGCTGCACACTCCTTTTCTGTGCTTGGACATGCGGGTTTAATTCTGAGTGTTGTGTTTATAGTGCCTTTAAAGAAAGATGAATGAACTTCCACTTGGGTCATTATATTATCAAAATAGTATTAGTCATTTGACATGTAAGATTTCAAACCCAGCAGATGTTGTTCTGTGCTGCTTTTCCACTCTTAACACACACACAAATAACAGATCTTTGGGGTAATTTTCATCTTTTATTGGCAAAATAATTTTCAGTAAAAAAAACAACCAATTACAGGTAGTGCATCACGTTCTAATTTAAGCGAGAATACAAATACAAACATCCGAATGGGGGAAAGAGCTTTTGCACAGGTTGTGGGTGGTCTGTAAAGAACCAAGCCAAGTTATCACTTCAGAGTTTCACCACATTCTTTTCAATAGCATGTTGTGCGTTTTGCTCATTAAACAATATAATAAAGTATAATAAAGTAAGATCCTCCTAAAGGGAAATTCTGTTCTGAAAAATGAACAGTCAGGAGACTAAAGTAAACTATCTTTTCACAGTTCGGCTCCTAAATACAGGGAATTAAGAACTGGTTACATTTAAATCACGATTACATTTTGAAACCAATACCTATCAAATAAATAGGCTATATACATGTTTTTTGCTCAGACACAGTTCTTCGTTTTCCTCATCCTGGCCGAAACACTCTGCTTTTGGTGCATGAAGGCTTGTAAACCCGTACAAGCCAACTTGGAATGGAAGAGCTTTTTTTATTTCCTCTGGTCAGGTTTGTCTTTCTGCATTTAATTTTCTTGGCAGGAACCTTGGGGTACAAACAGAACAGAAGCCTTTAAGATTTCTGCATCGCATTTGTTCAAAGATTCTCTTACCCGCAGTGACAAGAATTCTCTTTTCTGCCAGGGCTTATTCTGGGATGGATCTCACCTTTTTACAGCTGCCTTCCTTTGCCACTTCACTAAACAATTATCTTGGTAAAAGTTTAACAATGTTTCATATGGTAAGTGGTAGCTCAGTTTACTTTGAACCCTGTAAAAACATCCATTCACTCCTTGGATGGGATGCCAGCTCTCACGTGGCCACGCTCTCACACTCGGGGTAGTTTAGAGACAGACAATCACATAATTGCATATTTGGGTTGTAGGATGACACAGACAGCAGCAAGGGTGGAAATCAAACCCATATGCCAGGGGTAACGAGGTAACCGCCAAGTTACTGTCCTTGTAAAACACTAAGTCATTTTGACATTTTTTGTCAAAAGAACATAAACTAAATCGTACATCACTTAGTTTCAGAGAAGGTTATTCCGTAAAGATTAGGACTGATGCTGATACTGGGAGAGAGTGGGACAAAGATCTCCCGAGAGGGCGGATGGATTATTTCGGCCGCGGGGTGGGGAGGGACACTCACAGGATCCAAGCCGCTCCTCCAGGAAGCCGACCTGCTCGCTCAGCGAGTCGATGCGGTCCAGCTGCTGGAAGGAGTGGGTCAGGAAGCTGGTCTTCTCAGCAACGTCCTCGCCCAGAGAGCGTGAGAAGAGGCTGTCGAAGGGAGCCAGGGCGAGCTGGAGCTTCTGCCGTGAAAATGTCACAGTGTCAGGCGGCCTGTTCCCAAAGCCTCTTTTTGTTCCCCTAGCACTTTTTCCTATGACGTGCTACAACCTGTGTTACGGAACATTGCTGTGCACCCATTATGTATTTCCATTACAGACAGTGGAAAATCTGTGCTAGAAAAGTATTGTTTTTGCTTTCAAAATCAGATATCTTGCCATCTTCCCATTCCTGAAACAGCTGGAATTTGCTTCCATCTGGCACATGTTGCCTGGCTGGCTGTGTCTTGATTGAGGCACAAAGTATGTTTGCTTGGAACTGTCTATCCATTTAATATAAATACGTACCACCTTAAACATGCAAATAGAGGGGCAATGCATTTTTTGAGCATTTTGGGAAACTATTCGGCACAGACTGTTTTCACACAGCTGATAACCAAGTGTTTCAGTCTAGCAGTTCAACTAAAATGGCTTTATGCTATGTAACTCATAATTATTTAAATAATAATTTATTATTCTCGTTAAAGATTTTTAATGGATTTTAATAGCCTAGCACCTTGCAGTTGATATATGGAATTAACTGGTACCTGCTCCAGAACCTCCACTCTGTCCTTCAAGCTCTGCACCTCCTCTGTAACAGCGTCGACAGCCCTGACCTTCCCACCTAGGACAAAGAAGTTTCTCATCAATCACAAGAGGCTTCGGCTTAGTTCCAGAAGTTGCAATTTCTCGGAGATCTCAACTTCAAACCTCACTGTAATATGGACACCAAGTACTAACGAACTGATGGCTAAATGTGGGACACGATGACAGATAACACTGGTGACATAACAGTTATGGAATGTCAAAAGTATGGAGAACAAACCAAGTTTTATGTAACCATATCACTTTGCTGTGCGTAGATCACTGCGCCAGCTATGATTTTAGTGGCCTCACCCAAAAGGTCATTCTGAGTGATTATCAGCTACATCGTGGTGCAGATCTGTGTCGCGGCTGAGAAAATCTAACAGCTCACAGTTCTGTGATCTTTCCCAGATGTTGGCTGAAAGCGAGACTTGCACCAGGACTTGGGAGTATTAAGTCACCCCCAGCAGACAAGTTTGCCGAAGCAAGAATGAGAAGTGAAGTGATTGCCAACAGACCAAGAGGAGCAGGGGAGGGAGAGAGCACAATTTAACATCTCTGTCCTCACCGCCATGCTCTCCTCAACGTTATCTCCACAGCAACCTGCCTTATTTCTCTAAAAACAATGTCTGTCTCTGGCTGAAGAGATTCCTGTAGCCTTCTCATATTTTATCCGGAAGTTGATGATGTGCCTGTATGGGGCCACAATGTTCCAAAATCTCCACATTTTTCCTCGTGTATAAACATGCTCGTCCCAGAGCTGAGAGCTAATACAAGCTTCACAAGTTAATGGGAGAACAAATCTCCAAATATAGTTTTGAACACCAATAGGTCAAAACTGTTGCTAATTATTATATGTGACCTTCAACATTTTCACTGTTTAAATGGTGAAAAAGTAATCTGCTAGTGTAACGCTTATTTTCTGCTAGGGTGACGAAGTGTTTCACAGCCTAGACCCCCATATAACCTGGAGTGAATGATCGTACAGACTGCAGGACACTTGCCCAGGACTTTAGCAATTGCAGCCTATGCTTGGCTGGCGAAAGAAAGTCTGCTGTATGTTTGGAAATATGTAGTCAGAGAAACGACGATTCATTGCATTGTTTCAGTGAGTTTCCCATCCGACATCCTGTTTTTTAGGGATAATGCTTGGCATAAAAAGGAAGGATGTGCTGTATTGGGGAGATGAACTGTAAATGTTTCCTTACTTAGTAGCATATCTAATGAAGTAGTCATGACGCTATACATGAAGTCATTTAACTAGTCATTTAGCTATATATATATGTATACCGGTATATATATATATATATATATATATATATATATATATATATATATATATATATATATATACACATACTGGGTTTTGTTTTTGTTTTTCATGCCTTTTCACTGCGGTAAGAGCGGAAGACAAGCCGTATTGTGGATTGAAGATCATAACATAAACGTGCCAAACAGCTGATACTTTCCCTGCTGGGACACAGGGGCACATTCCACCTGGAACATTCCACGTTGATTATTAACCAGACATTGGTGAACCTCCGCAGGGACTTTGCGAGCTGCATGGAGTCGCTTTCGGCGGCATTCACCAGCCACAATGCATTATTACTCACGGTACGAGTTGATAGTGGCATAGCGCGTACCAAAAGTAATAATGGATCATGGAGCTGGCTGGTCTTCTTCTCTGCAATAACAGCTGCTGTCGTACACAAAATCCACAAAAAAAATACAAAAAATGCCTGTCGATGCTTTTTTTCAGACCACAATTGATAGCCGTGCATAGAGAATGCCCTGGAAGTAAATACAGAGAAGGTAAACTAGGGGTTTGCTTTCCAGTGACATCACCAAAGCTCAGGCTCCAGGCTCGATCAATAAATGAACAAGCTGGTAGTGAAATTTAACAAATCCATGTCATGGCTGAGGTGCCCCTGAGGAGAGGTTTGGGAACCAAAGTGATGTTCATTAGTCAATAAGATATAACTAACTTTTTGGAGAACAGAAAGCTGTGTTAATTTGCATATGTTCTCTTGTCTTTTTTTTTTTCCTACGCAAATGTATACCTATTATCCAGATAAAAAGAACTTGCAATGTAATATAAATTTATAATTTATAAATTTATAAAGGTTGTGAATATGAAAGAACTGAAAAAACTGTAACTGTGCTGTGATCAAAACGATGATAATTACTATGACTAAGAGTGGCATTTTTCACTGGGGCTCTCTGGGGGAGAGGGGGGCTCATTAAATCCTTAGGTTTGATTTTGTAGGGTTAGGGGGAGTTATAATAATATTGACAAACCTATTACTCTCAGGTCATACTGACCACTGCTGGGCTTTTGCCTGTCTGAGTTTATACTGGAAACTTCATCAGTTTCAGTTTGTAATCTATACTCAGAGTAAATGAATCTTGTTTTGGATTCTGCCACTGCTTTGGAGACTGTAGTCGGCAATTTTTGCTGTATTTGGTCACAAATTGGGCAGGAAAACCCAGGAGACTCTAGCAAAACCGCACAGAATCCCTGGGAAGGAGACTGCTGAGAGATGGAGAGAATACTGACATGCATTCAGGCTGCCTTTGGCAGTAATGTCCTTGTTGTAGGCAGAGCAGTGCTTCATATATAGAAGTAAATAAATATAGGGCACTGCCTGGCATATCGCAGATCTTGCCAACTTCTGTTAACTTCCTGAATGAGTGGGAATATAGAGCACTGCATGGCCCTATCACAGACCTTGTTCACTTCTACTATCTTCCCACATTAGTGGGAATATAGAGCACTGCATGGCCTATCACAGACCTTCTTCACTTCTACATACTTCCCACATTAGTGGGAATATAGAGCACTGCATGGCCCTATCACAGACCTTGTTAACTTCTCTTAACTTCCCATATGAGTAGGAATGTAGAGCACTGTCTGGCGTGTAATGGAAGGTACTTACTCTCCGGGGTGGCAGTAGGAACTGCGGTGGTGACAGGCAGAGGAATCGCCTGGCAGGAGCGCCCATCCCCGGCCAGCTGGTAGCCGTCCCGACAGCCACATTGGTAGCTGCCAGGGGTGTTAAAGCACTGCTGGGCACAGGGGTGTGGACCGCTGCACTCATCCAGGTCTAAGAGAGTTCGGGAGATTTTTATTATTATTATTACTATTCTTATTCATTGCTTTAAAATGACATCTAATACGGCTTTTCCCTGGCTGCTTAAGTGCTAAACTACTTGATATGAGCAGATTTTGAGCATGTCAGAAATAGACTTAAAATATAAATCACTAAAGTACAAAATCATCTAGTTATGTGTAAATCATGCGTAATATTCTGTGCATGTAAAGTCAATGTTTCCTTCAGTAAATTAATTATAGCTCTACAGTTTTCAAAACATTCATATTATAGTAGAAGCAAAAAAAAACAGCTCAGTATATATTAGATATGGGTGGTGAAATGGCTGTTAAGTCATTACCTGTCTGACAGCGCCGTCCTGTCCAGCCCACGCCACAGGAACAATGATCCGGTCGCATGCATGTGCCCCCATTGACACAGGGCTGGGAACATACCGCTGTGGGGGGGGTGGGGGGGGGGATACTGTTTTAAATGCAGGACATGCTACATGCTATATTTCTTACCTTTGGGTTTAAATGACGACTTAACATAGTATAACATAAAATCAATATTCATTACATTTTGAATGATGTGAATGGCAAATGTGGTGAACACATTATTTATTTCAACATATCCAGCTGACATCATTTTTTTGCCAAATTATGTTTTATATTGCTGCAGTATATGATTACAATGGCTCTGTATGTCCCTTGATGAGTCCAAATCTCTTTAAAAAGAAATAAAAATTACTTGTGAAAAATAATTGTTAGATACTGCTAGAATTCATGAGTAAATGCTGGGGTCTTGGGTGAGGTAAGAAAATCACCAAGCGGGTGCATAGTGAACACCGTTTGTGAAGGACTGTACACTCGCTCTGGTTACGGTAAGATATTTACAACTGTGGCAAAGGTGTCTATCACGTTACCTTGGTTACAGTTGTGTGAATAGAATCTCCGCCATCCTGGACAGCACTCTGGATAGGAGTATGACACTGGCACAGTGTGGCTCACCTGCCGATATGATACTCTGTACATCGTCCTGTGGGTAACGAGAGCTGGGTTATGCTGAATAATATATGCAGAACACATCTATTCCAGAGCTGCTGCCTTCCATGTACTGTGAGGCTGCGAAAGCTGCCTAAACGCCAGTGAGCCAGCCGATGCAGAAGCCATTCTATTCTGGGCACAGCAAGGAAAGTGAACCTTGGTAAAGTGGCAAGTAAAGTGATGTGAAGAGGCATGGATGAAGCTGGCCCACATTCAGGGTGTTTCAGTAAGTATACAAAACCACAGTGGGAGGTCAAAACACGCCCCAGGGCTCAACCACAACCCCCCACCCCCACCCATGAGTTAATGAATAATATCATATTCAGTAAGTTAGAAGCCCTGAATGGGAGGAGTTCAGAACATGGTTGTTGCTCCTGTTGTGCTGTCAGACCGACAGTGAGAAGACCATAAGCCCAGACGGGACTTTGGCCAAAACAAACCAAGCTGTAGTCTCAGCGGTTATTTTCCCGTAGATATCCAGAAAGCGCTTAGCTCTCAGAGTCCCCAAAAGTCTCCGCCTCCATGACTCAGTTCTGGAGCCCTCAGGAAGCAGGCCTGGCTGCTTCTCCCCCAGCTCCTTAGCTGCCTCGCTGCGGTGATGTTAAAGTGCTTACCCCAGCCCTGTTTGAACTCACAGCGTACATGTAGGTACAAGCCAGAGTTAGCAAGAGCTGCTGCTTCACTGCTGCTGATTTCAGTTCCATAGTGGACTCTTCTGTAAACCAGAACTACTACAGTACATCCAGATGCACTTGGATAATCCATAACCACTTATCCAGTACATGGTCATGGCGAGCTTGAGCCAATCCCCGGGTGGCGTGCCGGTCCATCACAGGACTCGAGCCTGGGGACACCCTGGATAGTGTGCTGGGCCATCACAGGACTCGAGCCGGGGGGACACCCCAAATGGTGAGCCTACATACTATTTAAATATGTCACTTTTCCCAGTCACATGCTTATGGACTGTGGAAACTGAAATATGTGGCAGATTCCTAAGGAGATCATGCAAACTCCAAACACACACACACACACACGGGTTTGTAATTACATATTTGGAGGGACTCAGCATTCATGTCAATTGAGAAAACTCTAATTCCAACATGACGACCTTAACCATAAGTAACCAAACAAAATATGAGACTCATCAAAGAGTGTAAACACCAATGAGAAGACATAACAGGCCGTTAAGTGTAAAACGGGGGCTTACTTGTATGTGCTGCAGAGTCGATGATCATGACAGAGGGTTAAGTAAGGTTTATGGACTGTCTGGACAAAGGACTCCGTGTGCATAACAGTGCTCTGCTGGGGGGCATCTCTGAGGCACACTCTCCGCCTGTGTGCGGGGGAAACCCCAAAAACATGAGTGATAATAATGTCCACCTCCTCTGGAACATACAGCAAAGTAACCTTCACCATAAATCAATAACCACACAAACAGGGTTTGTTTAAAAGGTCCAAATTAATTATTATCAGAATTTTAAATTAATGATTTTGAGTAACATAAAATTAACAGCAGCACCTTTTTTATGACTGAACCGGTGAAGTGCATGTGTGATCTACGGAAATGTTATTTGTTCTGTGGTTTTAAAGATGATAATTTTCATTTCCCTTACATGCATATCTTTGCACCGCTATGGGTTCATACAGAGTTTCAATGAATAATGGAAGGGCATGCACACCGTAACGTCATGAAGCATGCATGCCTTAGTGCTCTGTCCCAACCCCCCCCCAATATAGTGCACATCCTGAGAGGAGCAGAAGCTCATTACCCATGGTTCCTGAAGATATGGGATGTGCAGGATGTTTGAACAAAGAGCAGGGAAGACAGAAGGAGGAAAACTGGGTACATCTCTGCCTGGCTCTCCCGCTCTCTCTCAGCCGGGGGAGTGCAGCGCTGGAGGCGGCCGTGGGCAGGAGGAGCGGAACACTGGGTGCTCAGGCGACGTCTCACGTGGGTTTGAAGACAGGGCTGCAGCTACCTGGTATCACAGCGAACAGAAAGATAGGCGGGACCGTCAAAGAGGCACCAGGAGAGACAGAATTGCTGAAACTTTCTAAAACTCTGTTCTTTTTCTCTGTCGGCAAAGTTTACTCTTCAGTACATCATGAAGACGTTTAAAGGCCCAAGTTCTCAGGTCACTAAATGGCAGCCACGCCATGCATGGCAAGACAGGTTCGGAAGAATTTAATCGAAATGATTAGGCTTGATGAGCGCGTGTACAAACTAAGGGTATTCTAAGGACTGAGAACTCTGGGCCTACACTCTTCTGGCCTGTGAGGAGGTCTAGACAAGTCCCAGCTGCGTTTCACCTATAGCTCCTATGGGGAGAATGTCAGCGGCACGCTGAAAAAAACCATGACGCTGAAAGGCTAAAAGAAAAGAACAAAACTTTCCAGGACAGTTGGATAAGGGGGAATTTAACACTGTGATGCTTAAAAGGCATGGGAGAGTTTGGTCCCACGTCTCTTGGGGATCAACATTTGCATCTGCTACAATACTGAGGCAGCCGAAAAGTTTGGTCCCCGTGTCCAGAGTCTGACGAAAGGCAGAGGAAACATGCACCCATGTTATTAAAATGTGGCAGCAATTACCACAGAGTCTGATATCCATTATGCTTCACTGCAAATGAAAAATGTAACATTTACAGAGGTATTGTTTTTTCTCTGTCCCATTTTTGCAACATATTTGATGTGACCTAATCTTGTGTCTCTCTGGACTAAACCCTAACCATACGTAATGTCGAACAACTTATAGTAACCATCTTGTAACTGAATTTGCAGTGACATGCGATTTATTGACAGCAAAAAGACATAAAAGCTATTCCCTCACAAGGAGTAAAACATCTTTAAAAGGTGAAGCTGAGGCTTGGGGAATCTATGGAACATTGGAGACTACCATTTAAAAGGTTTATGGTTCTCTATACGCACTGCAAATGGCTCCCAAGGTCCTGGAGAGCAATAGCATGATTGAAATAAATGGGGCAACTTTCCACCACAATCCCACGGGCCCATGTGATGAGCAAAGGCGGCTGTAAATACCTCTCTGTGTGAGACAATACGGGCATTTGGTGGGTCACTTATCAGTAAATTCCACTGCACAGGCTAATGGACGTGCCAGCCTTACGAAGCCAAAAGGTGTCACACCATAGTTTTAGCGAGAAGGCCCTATGAGAGAAGCAGCCAATTTAGCTAGGCCTGGGGGCAAGTCCTGGCTTCCAAGGAGGAGGCAATGATTGGATTGTGCCAGAATAAGTCAACGTTCTCCTTTCCCTGACATTGTATCTAGAGTGACAGTAGATGTACCCCCTTACTCTGTCTATTTCTTTGTTCCCAAATCACTCATCATCCCAGTCATTTAAGAAGTTTCACTACAGGACTCTACTGAAGCTGAACATTTCATCACTCTGCCTTATTTATATTTTTGCTTTGCTTTAGAAATGTATCTCTCCTGAAAATTATTATATCTTAAAATAGTAAGCTCCACTGGGCCCTTTGATTGTGGTATTTATAAGGAAATGATAGCTTACTCCAAAGACGATGAAGCCTTTGACTTTTGTTGGCATTGAGTCTTTAATAAATCTTCTCACTCGTATTGCTCACACAGTGCTGGAGTCCACACTTCCCCTCTTTCTGTCTTCTGCATTATAGCACGAAACAACAAAAATAGTGGGACAGTGAGTCAAGCACTGGCAGTTACTTGCAGTCACCTGTTCGGGGGGGGGGGGGGGGGGGGGAATAAAAAAACCCCCCCCCAAAAGCTTTTATAAAATAATTTTTATTTCCACCAAACACACCCACACTC
>JAODKE010000125.1:14669175-14685445 GCA_026779605.1 Mormyrus hasselquistii
GCGTAGGTTTTTGTTTTTTCCTCCCATGTTTTTTCTTGGGTCAGCATATGACTCTTAGAAGAAAACCTTTTTCATTTTTAAATTGGGAGATTCAAAATTTCGTGGAGGGGGGGGGGGGGGGGTACTTGCAAAACATTCCATTCCATGCATTTTTTTAAAATGATGATACGACTCCTTCGTTTACTGGCCAATCAATCAGCTGCAGTCTTAAATAGACACATATTGCTAAGTTATACATATTTGATGGTGCCTGCATTCTCTCCTACACAGAACTCAATCTTCCACCTCGAGAGTTTTTCCTCAGTATGTAACAGCTACTTCAGTACTGGAGGTTACTAATAACAGAAAATACTTGATGACGATAAATTGAACAAGTTGTACAGTATACTGCTGTGATACTCAGCTTGTTCACAGGTACGTTGAATCACATGTCTTACCTGCTGTTTCCTTATTGATCTTAATTAAGAAATATGAAGGTGATTGTAAAAGGGAGGGCAGTTCATTTGTGTTGTGATTAGTAAGTCATTTCAAAAATTGATGAAAACGAATTGGTGATCACTAACTGAAATTATTCAGAGGTTCTGCCAGGGCATTCATGTTATAACCAGAGATCACATGGTATAAAATAAATACCATAATTCATTTCAGCCTGGCCACTTCCCAACAAGACTAATCTGATCTGCTGAAAACATAACTCTTGCAGATGCAAGAATGATTGCATTTGACCCACCAGCTTGACTTAATTATCCTCTATGTACTGGGAGACGCTTGTTTTTGGTATTAACCACACAATCAGTCATCGTGGGTTATTTAGAAAGATTGTTCCCTTTTCTGTTCATGTAATTATTCATAGATGGATCTCACAGGTGTCTGATGTACTGTGTGCATTTCTGTTACTGAGTTTTCATAAGTCTTATAAAGTAACAATGCAAATCCTTCATCCCTGATAATGAGTATTAAGAAAAATAGTAGTTTGACTAATTAGCATGCTGTAAATATTTTGAACAAATTTAGTACATGATAATGACAAACTGTATAGGTAATAGGAAGGACCTGTTTATAATTCTATAGCTATACTCGTGATGAATATCGTATATTTTCACGAACCAACCGTTTCACATGGACTGTGTTTTCCCTGCGACACCAAGGGACGCATGTTGTAGTTCTTAGTGTTTGTTGGATACTAACACACAAAGATAAACTCTTAGAGATAAATCCATTATTTATTTAGGTGCGCCTCAGAGCGGGAGAAAGCCCCTCCCACGTGCATTAATGGTCGTCAGCCACCCCTTTCACATCCTTTTTCCATTACATCAGGATTTTAGGTTCTTACAGCCTTGGACTTCAGGCTATTAAGTTGTCAACAGTTTCACTCTGATCAAATAGGAGCTGTCTTTCAGCTTTTAATACATACTGGGTTCAACAGTTATTGACAGCAGATGGTACAGTATGATATTCAGATTGTGAAGGAGCAGAATAAAATATTTGCATTGTATTCTGCATTTTCAGATATTGAGTAAGATTTATGGATATTGTAATGACCTAGAAGTATGACCAAAAAGCATGAGATCTTTTGGTAAAAATCCACAAAAAAACCCCAACTCACTCAGATGTTGCCTCAGAGCTGATCTTTAAAGCCCAGTGTTTCTCAGCTGCTTCTAAGTGTATTTTTTAGCAACTTGCTTCACCCTTCCTGTCCATGGCTCTTTGTTTTCTTTCACCATGCTGCTTTATAGATTACAAGCTTAAATTCCGGCCCAGAATCGCTCTAAGGGGCAGTAGATGATTGAAGGCAACTGTCTACCTTCCCTTATCTCCATATCTGATATCAATATTTAATATCTTAAGAATGGCCATTTCATAAGAATGGTGGTCATTTTAATCTTTGCAATAGTTTAGTTAAGAAGACTAATCTAACACAAGTAGTGTGACTATGTAAACCGGTACCAAAGGTTTTCACCATGGGAAAGTACATTATTTATATCCCCTCACTGGCAACAAAGAGATAGCGACTTTGAGCTTAAAAAATACATAAATAAAAGTAGTGTAATTTATACCACAAGGCAGTAGCTGGACATTTCAGCCCAGTCTGAGCATAGATGACTGTGGGAGATAGGACTCCATGCGGTGCCGCTCCATGCCTGTGGAATGCCCTCCCTGACTTCCTGAGGGCACCACAACCCACTGACTGTTTCAAAAAGCGTCTTAAGACATTTCTTTTAAACAAGACCTTTGGTTCTCGAACAAAATTGTTTACTTTTAAATTGATTTTTTTTAAAAAAAAACTTGTAGCCCTTTGAGATCCTGAGATGTAAAAGGCACTATAAATAAAATGTATTATTATTGTTATTATTATTAGATGATGCCACTTGTCATCTTGACACAACAGCAAAGTCTAAGCATGTGTAGGACAAAATTACCTTTGAAGGGTCATTAAGTTTAATCTCGTTTGCAATTAACCCAAACAAGTTGACTCTTTATAAACCTTATTCAAACTATTTTGTTTGTTGTTCCGCTGCTAATTATGCTGAACTAGTAAAAACTGAATAGCAAAGACTCCATTCCCACATTGCTGGGAGTCACGGCTGGCCCCCCCTATAGGTGAGATAAGCCATTGCCTAGGTTGCCAACTGAAAATGGGCAAGTCCAGTTGGGGATCATGCACTGATGCAGCACATTGATGCAGCATGCACTGATGCAGCACTGATCTAGCATGCATTGATGCAGCACATTGATGCGGCATGCACTGATGCAGCCCACCACACAGTGAAACTCCTCGGGATCCCGGGTGGCAGCCTCCCAGGCACATACACAGTCCAGTCCCACCCTCCGGAAGTGGCCATCCATCTGCCGCAGCCAGGTGTTACATGGGCTTCCCCTTGGTCGGGTCCAGCCGCTCGGGTCCTCATCAATGAGGATCCTGCGAGCCGGATCACCCTCAGGGAAACGCGCCACAAATGCCGTAACTGACGCTCCCTCAACCGCTCAATGCAGGTAATGTGCCTCATTCTACCAACCACTCAAAGTCAAACCGGCTGGACCCAAGGCTCTCCCTCCTTCCTGTGGGCGGCTGCAGCAGAGCTACTCCCGCGGAGGGCAGAAGGGTGCTGTGTTTGCTTAGATCGAGCTCTTGTGAGTTGTTACAGAGGCTGGAGTGCCGATCCCACTTCCAACCCCAAAAATTTTCCACTGCAAGTTGAAGGACCGTTGCAAGGCCGGATGGATCTTAACGTCATACCCAGGACTTCAAAAAGTGAGTGAAAAAAAATTAGAAGAATTAACTCTGGTTGCACTGCATAACGTAGTTTGCATTGTATTCCTCATGTCAGCCCCGGTCTGCCATTGCAGTCTCTGCCACAATCACAGAAACTTCGGTATTCCAGCTAATAACGCAAAAAAACTTTTATGGATCTTTCTCAAACTTAGTGAAGCTTATTGACAGTGTAGGGAAGGGTGAAAGCAGATGACAAAAAGTATGTGTTGGATCTTATTACCATGTCACAAAAACATTATATGGATGAAAATCTACATCTGGTTTCATTTTCAGACAAATTGCCCCCAAAAATGAAGCAGCAGTGTAATCAGGGAACAGAGGACGCAAACGGCAGGACAATCTTGTTGCTTGTAGCTAATCCCCTGTGTACTGCAAAGAAGAGCATCGATTTTTTTCAGTTTTTTCTCATACTGTGTATTGTGCCATCGCCCCATATTGAAAAACGAAATGCCAAAGTATGAGGTAGTATTGTAGTAAGACTTCCTCTGTGGGTCAACAGATGGATCATTGGACTAAAAACCAAAAGCTGCAAAGTGCATGTAAATTGTACCTCTATCCTCTATCCTCTACTGTAAACCTTTTTGGATAAAAGCATCAGTTAAATATGAGTTACATGCACATCATGAGGATGGGAAAGAAAATCTGTCTGTGGTCCCGGCCCTCTAGACCTCTAAACGGACCAGTGGGATTAAAACATTTTTTCACAGGTTGCCCTAGAGCCAATTTGTCCTGGTCTACTATTACCACTGCTAGTAGCTAGAAATTTCAGCACTTTCAATTTCAGCCAATCTCGCCTAGGTGCCGGAACATCCAGTGCCAGCCCTGTTGGAGGTTGAGAAATGAAACTTGGTTTGTGTGCATGACATCCGATACGGGGACATGTATTAAGGCTTTCAGTCATTCACATAGGTGGGAGTCACACTCAGAGCCTGCGCTTGCAAACAATAACACCCAAAAGAGTTTTGGGGTGCAATGAAGAATACATTATAAATTCAGCAGGCTGAGAAGGAGATTAGTCACATACCGTAAATCCCGTACCTCAGCAATCCATGGTTCAGTTCAAGCATTTCTACCAAGAAAGTATTTATACCAAGCTTTACATAATAATAATTTTTTTTTTTATATACAGCTTTATTATATAAAGCATTGTTGCTATATAAGGGTCGTTGGCATCCCTATGTCGATGTCTACAATATAACAAAAGATCATTTCAGAAGGTTAGAGGTAAAAACAGAAAGGACTATGATGACTGATAAAATCATATACGCCGTGTAATTTGTCATTCATCGTGGACAGACAAGATGCACTGTAACTGAAGCACTCTCATCTTTCTCATGTGGTCCTTGAAGAAATCTTACTAAAAATTAACATTGATAAACAGCATTCACTGGTTTATACTATTTTTGTCTCACTGTGCATTTTCTCTAGGACATATTCATGTTTTCTAGCCGATTATACCTAGCCGTCCTATTAAGTTCTGTTATTGCTATTTTTATGAATGTATTGTTTGTTGTTACGTTTGCTTTAAATACATCAATTTTCTATATGTTCACCGTATTCATTTTATTGGTGAGATGGACCCCAGGTGTCGAACCACTGACACACAGCATAAACATTTTCCTCCTTTTACCGCTTCCTATTCCCCCCTCTGGAGTTCTAGGGCAAACCTGTCTGAGCCATTTCCTTCAAAGCTGTCTGAGCCCCATTGGCTATTTTCTCCTTATTTTGTGTTTTATGTCAACAGAAGAGTCCATCTTATGGTGTGTGTGAAGAACCATTGGGGACATTGCAGGAAGTGATGAAGATTAGAGACAGGAAATGGGCCTCTTGTCCAGTTCTTATTTTTGGGCTTTTTTTGTGGTAATGTGAGATAATAGAAGTACCTGAATATGAAATTAATGATCTTTTAAACACCCACCATAGTATTTCCACAAAAATTATTGTCAGTGGATAAATTGAGGCCTTTGCATCTATAAACTGGAGAAGGTGTTCATGACAGAAAGATGATCAGCTACAGGAATGCATCATTGCAGCTGTTACATTTTTGATATTTGCTTATTCTCCGTCCTGTCAAAAATAATGAAAAAACAATTTTCCTTATTTATTGAATAATTTGTTTGTGAAAATGCGATGAAAGCAGGATTTTAAGCATCAGTGGCTTCCTCACATCACGGCTTTGGGCAGGGCTTGGGCATCGTTAAGTCCCCGATGCTAATCTTTCAAGTCCAGCCCTGGGTAAAGTTGATTTAAGCCCCTGATATTTTCGATAGCTAGAAACTCCCATGTGGTTTGTGTAGATTTCAAGATGTTGAACCTGCCTTACAAGCAAATAAGTCAAATCACCGACACAATCTTGGTATCACTGTCGCTGAATGGGCAGAGATGATCTCCTTAATTCAATTGTAGCAAACACCCTGAGACCCAGGATCAGTAGAATTTCCCCCTTTATTGAGAAGGGGGAAGGCAGGCGTGAGGCAGTGACAATCTAATAAGACTGTGAATATACTCTTTATGAAAGGATACAAATCAAGAGTAACTTAGAATGTTTGACTTTCATGTTCAATCTGTGACCTCAATGTGCAAGGATCACTGGTGATATCAGGTTGCTGGAGGGCGTTGCTTATTCAAATCTTCCCGATCCTTATTCTGCTGACATATACTGTGTAATGCAGGCAAAAATGTTTGCATAATACTGTGTGTGAAGTGCAATCATTTTTTAAGTTTTCTAACAACTGCTTTTGATTGTATGGAGAGATATACAATAACTGGTTATCCTAAATAATTACAAACAGACCAATAAAGTATTGTTCAATAAAGTGGTGATGTAATATATATATAAACAGACGCTCCTATACTTATGAATGAGTTACGTTCCGAATGGCCGTTCGCAACTTGAAATGTTCGTAAGTCGCTATTCAACATCATTTTAAGGGTATACGCAAGTACAAAGAAATTGGATGCTGGGAGTACGCACGCTACGCTTCTGCGCGGCGGGAGTAGCGGCCAGAAGTCATACTAGGCAGAATTGGCGCGCAGAAAAAAAAATGTTGTGGAACAGGAAATGGGAGCCCAATGAACACAATTTGAACTCACAGTCCTCTTCGTTAGCATGTGTGAAAGTTCGTAAGTTGAAAGTTCGTAAGTGTGTGTGTTTGTATATAAAATGAAGCACAAGGACTCCCCTGATTCTATGTCTAAATGAACAAAGTCTGGAAGAACATCAGCGCTGCTTTCTGTGGCATTCTCGGTTCCTCAAAAGAAACTATGTTCTCTGTGGTTTCTATTCCTTCTTTCTTAGTATTACTTTTGAACATATCGTACAAATGAAGGATGACTTCATAACTTGGAGGCCTGTTATATGAGAACCATGTCTTCAAATTCACAGCTAGTACAGTATTAACAGCATTTTATATTCTACACCTAAAATATTCAGACCCTCAGTGTAGTTTAGGGATAATTATATCCAAATGACCAAAATTCCCTTTAGGTGTAATTAAAGAAAAATGTCTTTCATGAATTAAAATATTTAAACTTCCCATTTAAATTGTTAAATTAGCAATCCAACTTAGTTTTAACTGTTTTAATGATTACTGTAGCAAAATGCTTCTTTACAAATTACTTTAGTGAGTTAAGTTAGTTTTTGTTAGAATTAGTGCAAGCAATATGCTCAAGCTGAAAAGTAAATCCTCTCTTATATGTTGCCTCCTAAATTTCCTTTTAAGCTCATATATAGTCTATTTTATCATGTAAAACATTTAACCAAACACCATCTAACTGTTTAGAAGTAAAAAATCCCTGTTGTTTATGTGTTATGCAGTCATTTTTTAAGGAAATGATTCTTAACTAGTCTTAGAGATCAATTCTGCAAACACAGTGCTTTCTGGTTTGTGTTGGTGTGAACCAAGATAATTTTGTTTCGATTTTAAAAAATGTGATGTGACTTTTGGTCATAAAAGAAATGAGTCAATAATGCAATAATATTTACAGATTATTTAACCCTTATGTATTTTTAAGAAAATGGATACAATATTGGATACATCAAAAGACTTCAAAGGTAAGGGCAACAAAAAAAAGTATTTTTTTAAAAAGAGATTTTAAACTGAAGAGCACATCTCCCTCTATCGGCAATAATGGGAACTACAAAACTCCCCAGGTCAACTAATGGAATGCGTGACACAATCAATGCTTTCATTTCACCCTAATCACTGACAGCATTCATGGTTTATAGAGCTAAAAGGACAGTCTCTTCAGAGGGAGAAAAAAATAAAATCCCACAAGAGTGGTAAAGATAAACTTCTTCTATAAACCTTTGAACAAATTCTCACTTTCTTGACTTCATAGGAATGTGCTGTGTCTCAAGAATTCCCTAAATTGTGTCTTAATGGATCGCCATTGATAAATGTGGACACTACCTAACCTGAGATTAGAGGGTTAGGGACAAGAGGCACCTGAGAGTGACTGTTTGAAACAGAACTTAAGTTATGGGACAAGTTTTTAATAGAATCTGCTGACTTTGCTAAGTGGGAGGGAGTTGGGCGCTAAGAGGTCAGCCTGTACGATTCTCATCTCATTCTTCATTGGTGAGGAATGCTGGAGCTGCACTCTGAGAAGCTGACAAACTAGAAATAGCACAAAAATGGGGCTATTTGTTTACGACTACGGAGAAGCGTGTGATGCTGTCAATTAGCAACAAGCACATATACGCTCAAGATGGTAATTAATCTTGTCCATGTAACAGGGAAATTTTCTCCAAATTCTGTTGATGCACATCATTGAAACTGTTACATTTGTGGTACAGAATGACCTGCTAAACTTCCAAAATTAAGCATTTATACGTTTAGGTCCATTGGGGTGGGGAGGTTAGGGCTATCTAGAAGTTTTTACTACAATAGTGTTTCCTAAACAATGTATTTTCTATGTGTTTCAGAATTCCTTTGCTACAGATGTCCTCTTGCTCCAGAATAAATGACTCAATATTTGTTTAAACTGGGGAAACAAAATTAAACATAATGACATCAGTGTAAACAGTCCCTGTTAGAAGCTTCCATTTGAGGAGGTATGTTATTTAGGCAATCTGAATTGCCTGATGAGGTTTATAAAAGTGTAGTTCACCATTGTTTAATCACTGCTTTATTATATAACAACATTTTAACTGCTTATCCAAGTCAGGTTCATGGAATTATATAACTTTAAATATACGATAAAGGGAAGCAGTTCAGAAGGTGGTAAGAGTCAGGTTCTGATAGCAGTATTATACAAAAGGTAATACTGTACTGTAACTACCGCTTTATTTGTTGGGATATGTATGTAGCATATGTCAGTCTTCTGATGACTTATCCGGGGCGGGTTGGTGCTTGGGCTTTATCCTAGGGAACACAGAGGTGAGCATAAGACACCCGCTTAATGGGTGCCAGACCACCACAGGGCGCACAAACACACAAGCAACACATACATCTGTGTGTACTGCAGCTTCTCATTCAAAGAATAGAATTTGCCATAGAAAGTGCCTAAAATTCTCTCATTCCACTGTCTCAGACCATGCTGATCTATGAGAAGATTTGGTTCTTATCCATGGTGTCTCAGGTGGCTTATTTTGGATTGCAGGACACTTAGCCCCCCCAAGTAGATTTCCACCCAACATACATTTCCAACCTGGTCAGGGTCACTGGGACCACTGGGGCCTGGAGCATATTCCTGGCAGCATAGGGCATAGGGTTGGGGTGCAGCCAGAATGGGATGCCAGTCCATCGCAGGGACAAAAGCTGGTATCATTATAATGATATATGCTACTATAAATACATTTTTCATCATGTTCATTAACAGAGATGGACTTCTCAATAAATCAACATGCTGCTGAATTTCTGCAGTATTTTTTAAGAGATGATACAAATCACATTTCTAAAGTGTAACCTGATCATGAGACATTAAAAAAAAACTCAGAGAAATTCTCCTCTGAGTAACTGAATACTGCAGAAAGCAAAACTGAAAATTATCCTTGATCATCATTCCATGGCATTAGAAGAGCACTTCGACTTCATAAGTAAATTATTTACAGATAGTTTAATACAGAGGTTACTGAACTTATCCTAAACAGAATCCCCTACAGTTAACTGCATCTCTCTGGGAATTTCACATACAATGCCGAACATACACAAACTGTCTGCAGCACTGAAGAGGCCAGTGAAGAGGGGCCACAAAGTCTGTGAACCCGCAGGTGAAGCACCAATAGTAGAAAGTAAAAGTCAAGAAGCTACACAGCTCTGTCTGTGACTGTGGGACAGACTAGCACACCACTGCTGCACCCTTCATTGGGTCTATGGCGATGCCCTACTACATAGACCCGGAACTGCATTTCCTGCTGGAGGATTAGTTAGGGTTTAGACAAAGGTTAGCACAGTGAATGGCAGCGACCTCATGCTAGTTAGACACTGCACGATAAAGCTGGGGTTGTGGACCAGCAGGTCATCCTGATAGATGATGCAGTGGCTCTCGGGGATCTCCACCCGCACATGCTCCAACAGCCACGCAAACTTCCCAGGGGCGTTGCAGAGCCCAAAGGGGAGGATCCAGAAGTGCTGTAGGCCCCTCCCCAGGGTAAATGCCATCTTCCTTCTAGCCTCTGGCATCAACTCCACATGCCAGTACCCTCTACTCAAATCCAGGGAGCTGAACGTTTGAGTAGGGCTTGCACTGCTTCGTTGGTCGCTGACATCACTGGGGGTGGAGACTTGGGAAGATGCTCACGAAGGCTGGTGGGGTCGTGGTCGCCCATGTCAAGGAAGGTGGTGGCAGATATTGCCACACTAGACAGCACTGGGTGCCGCCTTCCCATTTGCCTACCTGGTGCTGCTGTGGACAGGGTGATATTGGTCTTCCCTAGACACAGGGTGTTTGCTGCCAGATTGAGGATGGTATGATAATGAGAGAGGAGATCCATCCCCAGGATGCAGTCATCATGTCATTGCATTTTCCACACCACCAGCAGGTGAGTCTGGCAACTCCCCTCTTCTGGTGCTGAGCGTGCTGGGGTGGGAAATCTCCTTTGTCAGGGGATCAGGCAATGCAAACCTGTTGTTGCAGCTGCTATGGAACAAGAGTAGGGTGGAAGGTTTGTAGAGCCAGATCCTCCTGCACTGATGCTAGGTAGTGCGGGTAAACTCGTCAAGGTAGTCAGGTCGACAGCCAGCACTCCCAGCTTCTCTTCCCTGAACTGATATCACATGCAGAGGAGGTGGTGGTAGCTGATCTCATTGCAGGGTTTGCTGAAGCTCTAGTGGAGTGCCGACTTGAGCTTTGTCAGAGAGAAGTGGTCTTCAGGAGGCACATGAAGAAGGATCTGAAGTGCTTTGCCTTTGAGAGAGAGACCCACGCGGATAGCTATGGTCTCTTCATCCCAAGCATTCTGCTTGGCTGCTAAATTGAGCTGAACTTCATAGGGCTCCTACAGTTGCTCCCCACTGAATTTCAGCAGCCTAACCAGTGCTGCCTGGGTGGCAGGGGTAATGAGGACACTGCATGCATTGGGGGCTGTGGCCCGCCTATTCCTGCTTGGGTTGTCTGGGAGCACTTGCTCAGTCTGCTCTCAGCTGGTCTCAGTAGGTCAAATCCTGCTCCTCCTCTCTACCTCCAACTGGAGCACTGCTAATTCTTCTTCCAGGTCCCGGTCGAGTCTCCGGATGTTTGCTGGGGTGATTTCTTCAGCCATCTTGCTCCAAACACCACTGCAACATTGATGTGCCAGTGACATAAAGCTAATAACAGCTGAGTTTGCCAAAACGCTCTTTTATTCTGAGCTCTTAAAAGGACTGTAATTTATCCAGAGGCAAAGAATACGCCTTGCTACACCCTGAAGCAGGAACAATACGGAGGGAGTCAGACATTTTGATAAGGCATTAACACGCGGTTGTGACATACTCATACATACAAAGGTACATGGGACACAGAAAAGATATGACTACATAATGCCAAAAGTGCACTTCAGTGAATCTGTCAAAGACCAATTGTACTTGGGTACTAATACATACATACTAATACAATCATGTTAGAACAGGCTTGCAGTGTGATATCACACATTAAAGTAGGACTGACTGTAACCTGCAAGCAAAAAATGTATATATATTTTACTTTTTTGCAAGAGAAGTGTATGAAGTGTATCAGGTTTTGGTTCCTGGAGATATATATCTTCAAGTATCTTTCACACACGGCTAACACTATGGCACAGCTGAAGAAGGCTCACCAACGGCTGGTCTGTATTCTGGGGGGTCTGTGTCAAAGAACCCCAACATAGACACCTATGGCAGGTCACAGATGATTCAAGGTGCTGTCCCAGTTAGCATGCGCCAAGCAAATTAGCCAAACTGGCCAAGTTTCACGGAGGAGGGGGTCTGCATTGTTATGGGGCTGATAAGCCCTGACAATGTGCCAGGAGGTGAAGCTGGTAAAAAGGAGCATTAGCAGATATATGGATGCAGAATTGTGACACACAGGAGGCATCTCCTGAAGCCTAAGTTACTGGGATGGGGAGGTGTTGTGGGACAGGGGTAAGAGGACTCCTGTTTATTGGGTGATGTGGGAAGACAAAAATAGATCAGAAAAGTGGAAGACAGACAAGGAAAAGACAAATTATTCTTTTTTCTGAACATTCTTTTGACATTCTTTTTTGTTATTTATATGTGATTCATATCTACAGTAATTTATCTTAGGATGGATTCTTCAATGAATCACATATTTCTAAATACTGTACTTAAGATAATAGTTTGGGGTATTCAGAAAAGTAAAGTTTACTAATTTTTAACCTTCAAAAAATGTGGTTTTCCCCGTATAGAATAAGGATGAATAAGGATAACTGAGACAAATAATAGTTATTTTGTAGAGACTGCTATAGGTATTGGCCTGATTGTCTCCCAGGTGTTCAAAACTCCAGGCTGAATGCAGTGTGATATTTGACAAGGAAATAATATGTATTTATGGTTTATTCACATATTGCAGCATGAAATACTGCAGCAACAAAAAAATGCCATTTTGGGTCATACCATTGTGAAAGAAGAAATTCATAGTAAGGGCTCCACTTTAATAAAAATTATCTTAGTTCATTAATTTATAGTTTTTCATTTTTAAGTTTAATATTCTCTAGGACACTTTTATAATAAGTACACATTTTTCCAGATATGTGGGATTTTATTGTATAACAGATAATGCCAAGTCCTAGTAGCAATGGACATTATGCATAGCTCAGCTTTCTGTTTTAAAGCAAATTTGTCAAATCAAAGGAAACCCAATAGCCTTGTTTTCTGCCATTATCTCTGCAGTAAGACGTTCTGTTCTTTCTGAGTGACCACAGTCCCCATTAGCCTGTGCCCTCCAGAGGCCTCCAGAGGGCACAGGGATCACTGCAGAGCTCCCCAGACTGGGCCATAATTAATTGCACAGGGCAAAACAAAAAAAGCAACTTAACAGCAATGCTTTCGGAGGGCTTGAGGAAAACCTTCCAACTTCAATACAAGGCTGCCCACTGCAGTGTTTATTCATCTCTACTGACTGATTGCTTGTCTAGGACTCCATGTGAGTTCATGACACTGAGTGGATGTTGATCTGCTTGCTGCTCTTGTTCACCTGTCACGGTGGCCGATTAGAGCCCCTTGTTACCTGGTCACAGATTATATAACAAACAGGTCACGTTACACATCTGTGTCAATTTGGACAGGTCAGCAAACCTCACCACAAATTATATGTAGTTATAGTTTTATCCTCTCTACCAGCCTCATAAATAACCTGAAATTGTCATGGTTTGGCATGAAAAAAAGACGATCCACGGTGCACCTCATGGGCAAGATGAGTTTTTTTTTATTTTTTTAAAAAAAAACAAAATAATTATTTAACAAACCAGAAAACAAAGGGACCACAAGCGGTCAAACCAAACAGGAGAACAACCAAACACTGACTGTAACATCTATGGAGAACAGACAGGAAACAAAGGCAACAATACTACAATAGACATGGGATCCAGGAGCAGAAGTACATGGTGAAACAGCAACTAACAGAACACATACTGTACCAACACAAACACAAAGGCTGACTGAAGAGAAGAGCATAGGTCACTAAAATACACACATGGCAAGGAGTAACGAGAGACGGGTGTGGGCACTTAACAATCACTTACGACTAGGACTACTGAAGCATAGATGAGGGCAAATGACAGATACCAAAAGGCTGAAACACCATGACTGACTAGAATTACAAAAGGTAATTGAACATTATTATAAACAGGGAGCAAAATGAGCTGTATAGAAGAACATCAAATAATAATTAATACAGGCTATACAAGGAATTATAAGCGTTAAATTATAAACCCACAACAAAAAGGAAGCCTGAAAAACACAGCTGCCTGCTTTGCCCATTAAGCCACATGTTGACCCAGGGAATGGGAGAACACATTACTGTAGGAACCAAGAACAAACTTGTTGGCCAGCGGCACCTGCTGGTCAAAACAGGGAACTGACATACAGAAAGGGGCAAGACAAAGACTGGCTCTGACTGTCACAGATCTTGATGTCTGCTAGCAACTTAACGCAGGGAATCTCTACTTCATGCAACGCACATTCAAGTTGATCAGCATGATTGTGAACATTAACTATGACATTATTATGTTCACCTCTTTGCTTGTAGAATCCACAATGAGAATGTTCTGAAATATGAGGCTACTATATGCAGTTTCCAAGAAACGTCAAATTCTGCTTCACTGCTGAGTTCAGAATTAAGATTTTCATTTTTATAAATGTATATACAATCCTTCACTAAAGATGGATTTTGTTAAATAACTGACTCCTAAAATTCATGTGTGGAATGCTGTCTGGGATTTTCAGAGCTCCAAACAAAAAAAACTTACCCTGTTTGTCTGACATTCCAGCCAAAAAAAATATAAACACTAAGCCAAATTCCCAATTGTGTCAGATTCATTTAAGGAAAATCAGTTTAGCCTGTAAGATTCCGATGATGAAAATATTCCAGGTTTAAACTTCCAGATACAGATTTTATGGAGATATTCAGCTGTGTACATGAACAAGTCAAACTTCTGACCTCGGAATGGCCCAGTCTGTAAAAGTATCCCAATCAGGTCCAGGTTTTAACTTGGGTTGTGTCATTACTCAGTGCTGGTAGGGGGTGCTATTTTAGCAATGGGATCAAATTAACTAATTGCAGCCTCGGTATTTCCTATTCACCTGTCAGATACCTCACTTTGAGAGCAACAGCTCTGCTATGAATTGCCATATGACTGGTGGTGAATGACTGGCACGATGTTTAGGTCTAAATTAAGGCATTACAGCAAGCATTGAGAATTGAGCATTGAGTATTGGGCTTTGAAAGCTGTTCAAAACCTGCAGCTTTGACCAAGCAAATTAATAACAGAAAATGATTATTACTTATGGCTGCTAAGCTGTGATCTTTACCCTGATAACCACATCAAGGCTGTGCAATGCATCATGGAGCACAGTGCAGCATTTAGCCAAATCATGGACCAACCCCTGAGAGACAGCATATTAAAAAAATCTCTCCTGTGGTTTAATACATGTGTAGGAGACGGAGGTAGGCGGGGTTTGCGTAATCGCACACGCTGGGTCACGTGGTGTGGTGACGGTAGCGATTTCTAATATCACATGTTAGGGAGTGGGTGATAGGGGAAGGCCTACTTTTTGCTGACCACAAATGTGAACACTAATATAATTGGGAAGGTGTTTCGCTCTACGGATTATTGTTTTTGTAACTAATGTGTTTTTGCTGCTTCTGGATCCTACGGATGTTTAATGCTTCGTGCTGGAAGATTTGACATTGATCGAATAAAGGATTGAACCGGAAAGAACGGCCCTTGGATTATTGTCAGCTAGCGCATCGGGCAGGTTAACTTTCCCCTGATCAGCCGCTTGGCGACTTGAAGGGTTTTTTAAAGCAGTTGCCTATATTTGTCAGCAAAAAATGGACGACGGAGTCTCTCGCATTCTGTAAACAACTTGGACGCTAATTCAAGCCCACACACAATTACAAAGCCTACGGAGAGACGGCGGTGGTATGTAACCTGCGTTTTTTGTACTGTGTATGTCTGGCTTGGAACACAGTTGCATTGGTTACTTCCACGAGAAGACGTTGTTGTTATTGTTGTGACCTCTCGCTACTTGTTGTGTTGGTATAGTTGGCGCTATTCGGCACCATGTGTAGGCTTCGAAGTTATTACCAATTGGATGTGTCTGTGGCTTGAATCTACGTGTGTCAGCGAACTAAAGGGAAATTGTTGCTCCCATTGAAGTTGCTGTTTTGATTAATGCCGGAAGTTTGATGCTCGTTGTCTTGATCGCTTAAAATGAGTGGATCAAAGGCTGATTCTACTGGTGGGAAATCTGGAAAGGGTAAAAGACTGATCGTCCTTACCGAGAAATCTCTTGTAAACAAAATTGACATCCAGATAGAATTAGAAAGGGATGTAAACAAAATGAAGAATGTAATAACGTCTTTCAAGGAGCTAATGAAGAATGATAAAAATGTTTCACCAGTTAAATCACAGCTTGACGAATTAACGCAGTTGTTTAAAAATGCCAGTGTATTACATAAATCTCTGCTGCATATAATGTCATCCAATGAGAAAGATAATCAAAATATATGGTTTTCCAGCATCATTAAGTATAACAAAGGTTTTATTGAGGATGTTAAAATATGACTTTCTGAAGTTGATAAACATTCAAGCAGGCCTGCAGGGTCAACCTTTGCTTCAGTGCAACCCCTGGAAACTCCACTAGGAGGAGAAATAGGGGCTCAGGAGAACATAGAAAAGGAACCTCAATCTTCTCTTTATCTTCAGCATGATGTCCAGGATGATGTATTGCCATCTGATAGTGTTTCAAATCAAGGCAGTAGGTCAAGTTCAAAGGTATCTACAGTCCCTGACAAAAGTCTTGTCGCTTATCTATTTTGTAGAAAAACCTGCTATTAACCTGACTTTTAATTAAT
>JAODKE010000125.1:14685545-14696651 GCA_026779605.1 Mormyrus hasselquistii
TATGACAAGGCGACAACACTTATGTCTTTGCAAAAACTGACTCAATGGGCTTTACCAAGCTTTGAATATTAGAATACGTTTTGACAGTTTCGTTTTGCACTGAAACAGTATTACAAAAGCTCTTGGGAATAAAATGAGCCATTTCTTGTATAAAAATCTTGATTAGAAATATATTTCAGCGGCACTTGAGTTCAATTTGTACACAAGCGACAAGACTTTTGTCAGGCACTGTACAATGTCGTCTGCACGTCTAAGAGCAGAGGCCGAAATGGCTGCCTTGCTTGCACGCCAACGTATGCTTAAGGATAAGCACACTCTTGAAGAACAGGAGGAGCAACTGAGGAGAAGGAAGGAACAACTTCAGCTTGAAGCAGATATAGCTGCTACTGTTGCGAAGGTGAATGTGCTGAGGACTGGATCCACTGCGCAAAGTGCTTCTTCACGGAAAACAGACGGAATGGAATCATATTTTAAAGCCAAGGAGAAGACTCTTGAAAATCTTAATGCTGATGCAAAGACCTTTGTGTTACAGAAATTTAATGGAAATACAAAGGGTAATGCAAATATTGGAAATGTAGCGCCTAGGGAAAATATGGTCCAACAAAGTGTGAAAAGGGATAAGTCTGTACCTCTGCTTAAGAGACCTTCAAGCTCCTTGAGACAATGTAGCACAATTCCACATTTGCCATTGGAACAGCGAACTTTGCACCCTATATCCAATGAGAATCAGTATGTGTTATCCGTTATGGAGAAGCAGAATGAATTAACTAGTATGTTGGTTCATCAGCAAAATCTTTCGTCTTTACCCAGAAGAGAAATTCAAGTCTTCGATGGCAATCCTTTGCACTTTCATGCTTTTATGCGCTCATTTGAACAGGTCATAGAGGCAAGGACTGGTGATGCCGACGACTGCCTGCATTACCTTGCACAGTTCACCAGGGGACAGCCCAACGAACTTGTCAAGAGCTGTCAACATATGCCTGCTGGTGCTGGATATAGAAAGGCAAAAACCTTGCTATACGAACACTTTGGAAATCAGCACATCATCGCATCTGCTTACTTGGACAGAGTCCACTCATGGCCGTTGATTAAATCAGAAGATGGATAGGCTCTTCAGGCATACTGTCTTTTCTTGCGAGGGTGTTGCAATGCAATGGAAGAAGTTCATGGTCTTTCTGAATTAAATATTCCTGCTAATATGCTTGCTGTGATGAAAAGATTGCCTTATAAGTTGAAAGACAAATGGCGAACGGTGGCGTGTGACATTCAGGAGAGGCAGCACCAAAGACCTGTGTTCAGTGACTTGGTTGTCTTTCTTGAGCGGCAAGTTAAAATCATCACAGATCCTGTCTTCGAAAACTTATGTGACACTCCGCTGACACATGTAACGGCCATGGACGGCGACAGAGGGAAACGTTCTCTTTTTCCACGGGCTAAAGGAAGTAGCTGTGGCACAACTGTCACTGCTGTAGCAGGAAAAAATCTATCGGAGATTCGAGATGGTTATACTTTTATAAGGACCTGTTTGTTCTGTAAAGGCGGATATACACTTGAGTCATGCACTCTGCTTGACAAGAAGCCTCATAATGAGAAGATTTCCTTTCTTAAAAGGAATGGCATCTGTTTTGGCTGCTTGTGTACTGGGCACATCAGTAAAGAATGTAAAAAACGTCTTTTATGAAAAATCTGTGGTTTCAGACATCCCAGTGTGCTTCATATCCTCCACAAGGAGAAGAATGAAGCCAAGCCTGACACTGCGGTAGACAGCACTCCTGTTACAGTCCAGACCAGTGGTCTTACTGGGGCCGGTGAACAAGACTGTAAGCTTGCCATCGTACCAGTTAAAGTGAAGTCAAGGAAAGGTCAAAGAACAGTGGAAACGTATGCCTTCCTGGATCAGGGGAGTTCAGCGTCCTTTTGTACAGTGGGTCTTATGGATAAGCTGAATCTCTCTGGAAGGAAGACAAAGATTCTCTTGCGCACCATGGGACAAGAGAAAGTGGTGGGCAGTTTCATTGTGCCTGACCTGGAGGTGGCTGGATTGGACAGTGATGTCTACTATGAAATGCCTGACCTTTTCACACAGTACAGAATGCCTGTTAGTGTGTACAACATCCCAAGACAACGGGACCTGGATGGCTGGCCACACCTGAAGCACATTCGTCTGCCTGAAATACAAGCGCAAGTGGAGCTTTTGATTGGCATGAATATGCCTAGAGCCCTATGGTCAATGGAAGTTGTCCAGAGTGTGGATGATGGGCCTTTCGCCATTAAGACCATGCTTGGTTGGACAGTGAATGGGCCACTTGGCGGAGAATGCTGTGCAAGACAAGGATGTCAGTCTGTGGTTACCGCCAATAGAATTACTGCGGTTATGCTTGACGAACTATGGAGACAGCCAGAGAAAGATTGACTTGGCTTACGGGCCAATCTACAGGAACTTCCACTTGTAGATCCTGAAGTCAAAGTGTCTGCTGCTGTTGAGGTTTCACCAGCAGGAAATGATGATGAAGATGAAGATCCTTTGACCCATCTTGTCAGTCGTACTTCATCTTGGACCCGCCTCATCAGGGTGGTGGGTTGGATCTTGAGGTTCAAGACATTGCTCTTGCATCATCAAAAGAACAAAGCATGTCCTCAGTTTGTACGTGATGCAACTCAGTGCGAGAGTGCTCATCATAGGGTTGAGCTCTGCCATAGGTTTCTCTCAGTTGGAGAAATTAAAGATTCTGAGATGCAAATAATCAAGTGCTGTCAGAGGAGAAGGTATGCTGAGGAGAGAGAGCGTGAAACGAAGCAGTCACATTTACAAATTGAATCCCCTTCTGGAGGATGATGTGCTACGAGTAGGAGGACGTCTTAGTAGGGCTGTTATGTCTGAAGAATCTAAACGTCCTATCATAATTGCTAAAGATCTCCACATCGCTGAGCTGATCCTGCAACACATCTACAAAGAGGTAGGCCATGGTCTCAAGACTGCATCAGAAATATTGGATTCCTGGTGCTGGCACCTTGATAAGGAAGATTGTGACAAGATGTGTGGTTTGCAGACGGCTACATTGAGGTGTAGGCCAGCAGCAAATGGCAGATTTGCCAGGGAGCAGAGTGACCCCTGAGAAACCTCCCTTTAGCTTTGTAGGAGTGGACTACTTTGGTCTGTTTGAAGTTAAGCGTGGGAGGAGTCTTGTGAAGAGGTATGGGGTCATCTTTACATGTTTGGTGTTTAGAGCTGTACATATCGAAGTTTCCTCATCTCTCGATACTGATTCTTTTATTAATACCTTACGCCATTTCATTGCGAGACAAGGTCAGGTGGAAGAGCTGCACTCTGATAATGGCACCAATTTTGTGGGTGCAGAACGTGAGCTGAGGGAAGCTATAGAAGAGTGGAATCAGGAAAAGGATGCTAATGTGCTGTCCATGAAGTGGAGTTAAATGGATTTTCAACCCTCCTGCTCGATCACACCATGGCGGAGCATGGGAGCGATTGATTTGTTCCATCAGAAAGGTCCTTAACTCCACCTTGTGGACACAACATTTGGATGAGGAAGGGCTTCAGAATGCCCTTTGTGAAGTGGAATCAATCCTTAATAGTAGACCCATTACACAGGAATCCACTGATCTGAATGACCTGGAAGCCTTAACACTGAACCACCTCCTCCTCCTCAAATCAAATCCATCCTTACCACCTGGTTTGTTCCAGAAGGCTGATGTTTATGCACGTAGGAGGTGGAGGCAGGTCCAATATATGTCTGATCTGTTCTGGAGAAGATGGTTTAAGGAATACTGGCCACAACTTCAAGAGCGTCAGAAATGGACAAGGATTAAACGTAACTTCATTCCTGGAGACGTGGTCCTCATAGTGGACAACTCGGCACCTCGTGGTACCTGGATCATTGGCAGAGTCACAGCAGCGGTTCCAGACAAGAAAGGGCTTGTGCGTCAGGTCTGGATTAAGACCTCAACCAACCATGTATGCAGACCTGTGACAAAGATATGCCTTCTTCAGGAGGCCACCGACTTTTGAAGACTACATTATTTGACCCAACTTGACATAACATTACGAAATATTACGGACTGATTTGATATAGGCTAAGTGCTGGTAACCTCTGGCCTATGACTGACAAGGGGGGGAAAGGAGGAAGAAAAGAATGGACTTTGAATAGTGTTTCGTGTTTTTTGAAAATCTGTGATGTAATATGTATGTTCTGAGTTATGGCGTTGAATGCGTAATTAATACTGTTTAATTCTGTAATAATTAGGGGCCGGAATGTTGGAGACGGAGGTAGGCGGGGTAAAATGTTAAAGAGTATGGATACTATATTTCATACATATTTTACTAATATATTTTTATTTCTATTATGACATATATAATGTATGGTATTAAAGAAACCAAATATTCGGTCTTATGCTTAGACTCTTCAGTTCTGAGTAAAGTAAGAATAATTTCCAAAGGATTGTTGCGGAAGGAAAGAGGACTAGAGGTCAATTGTCATTGTCATTTTCATTCCATATATAACGTGTGTTGGCGCAAGTCAGCTTAACAGGATCGTTCCTGTCCCTAATACAGGTCTACAATACAGGGCCGATACAGGGCCACTATCGCCGATACCAATACCGATGCTTTTTAATAATTAAGGTGGAAGCATCATCAAATTGCTAAAGCTGAATTAATTTTTATTACCTTCAAGTGATTTTCTTATTAATTAGTAAGGACAAAATTTGGGCAAAGTTTACAAGTAAATAAATACTTTATTATAACAAAATAAAGCCACCCAGCACTCCTCTTTCTCTCTGCCATAATTTCTTACGCCCCGTATTGTCTTTGTGTTGTGCCTGCCAGGCGCCGCAGAGTCACGTGACGGTGCAACGTCAAAACACTAGAGAAGCAAAACCTGCTCTTCTCTGGGCCAGGACAATTTGAGCTTTTCTATATAGTTGGGTACCTGACGTGTACTGAGAAGTTGATACTTGCCTGGCCCCGAGAGGTGCCCGGCAGCGGCTTACACAGACAGCCGGAGGGCATTCATTAAACTGGTATTGATCAATATCAATAGCGATATTGTCAATACTTGGAACGATCCGCCCACCACTAGTGACTCCCGGTGTGACAGTCGGTGCGTCACTAGTGAGAACACTAGTTGGCTCCCCGCTTCCGTAGCTATTTTTTGTCTATACATGGCGTATACCGGTTAATTTATTTTAAAAGACATATTGTAAGCCATA
Source organism: Mormyrus hasselquistii (assembly GCA_026779605.1). Taxonomy (NCBI): domain Eukaryota; kingdom Metazoa; phylum Chordata; class Actinopteri; order Osteoglossiformes; family Mormyridae; genus Mormyrus; species Mormyrus hasselquistii. Next base: position 14,690,772 of record JAODKE010000125.1, read on the forward strand.
AAAATGCAAAAAACATTCATTGCACTGTTTTTAGTACCAGCCCTTTTTGTTAACGCAAATGCATTTAACCCATTTACAGTAGCGAGAATAGCTTTGGAAGAAATTGCAAGATTAGGGAAGACTACATACAGTTATTTTCAAGAAACATGCGGTGACTCGTGGATTGATTTCAATTCAACGGGTGGGTAATCACCAGCCGGATATTTTCGAGAACAGATAAGTAGCTGTTTTGTTTGTCCCTCTCAGCCATCTTTGTGCTTTTAAACACTTGGCTATAGGCGGCTTATTGTAATGTGTTTTAAAAGATGAGAGATTGTGAGTAAAAAATGGGAAAAAAAGATGCTGGTGGTGTAGCCTACGTGGCGCTACTTTTTGCTGATTAAGTCCGACACGTTATTTTTGGTAAATATAGTTTTCATTTTCATTTCAGTTCACGAATTATTTTTCTTTTACTTGACGCCCGTTTTGTTTCAGTTTACGATGATAAAACTGGTCCCATCAAGCCCAATGGGCACGAACACGCACCGGCACCGTCAATCCACGTAGAATAAGCCTAGATTTTATCCTAAACATGTTCACAAACACTTATTCAATAGAGATTCACCAGCCGGATATTTTAGAGAACAGATAAGTAGCTGTTTTGTTTGTCCCTCTCAGCCGTCTTTGTACTTTTAAACACGTGGCTATGGGCGGCTTATTGTAATGTGTTTTAAAAGATGAGAAATTGTGAATAAAAAAGGTAAAAAAAAAAAAAAGACGCTGGTGGTGTAGCCTACGTGGCGCTACTTTTTGTTGATTAAGTCCGACACGTTATTTTTGGTAAATATAGTTTTCATTTTTCATTTTCATTTCAGTTCACTAATTATTTTCTTTTATGTGATGCCCGTTTTCGTTTCAGTTTCAGTTTACGATGATAAAACTTTTCCCATCAAGCCCAATGCGCACGAACACGCACTGGCACCGTCAATCCACGTAGAATAAGCCTAGATTTTAGCCTAAACATGTTCACATACACTTATTCAGTAGAGATTCTAAGGCAGCAGGCAGACAACTTTATGGCTTCAATGAGGGGTGTATTTAGCAGCTACAAGGACAAAAATATTAAAAACCTCTCTGTACTAAAGATAATTTAATAATCATGAATAGACAGCGCTTACGGTGGTTTTGCCTACGCTGGGGGTCCGTCATCCAGGATAGCGCGAGACTTTTCTCTTCAGGCGCTCGTGTATAGCGCTCGTGTCCCTGTAACTTTGCACAGTGTAAATGCAACTTTGTTCTTTGTTCTGTAATCATTTAAACTATATAATTACGTAGTGATATTAAAGGAAAAAAATGTAATAGTGATTTGAAGCGTTTTAGTAATCATAATGTTATTTTCATTAAAATAAAAAAGACGTCGATTTAAAATATTGATGGCGCCGCATTTTCAGCGTCGGCTAATCGCAGCGGCCGTATTAAGTACTTATTTGCTGATCTTATAAAATGTTATAGTCACATTGGCTAAATGTATATTTTGTTATTTATAATACCCAGTGTCAGCTTTGAAAGGTGATTGATAGTTCTGTATTTGAATGGGTCATTGATGGAAAATGGAAAACTGTCATGTCACAGGGCTCCAAGTCGACCTTGAACAGAAGCTCTTCGGGCAGCACATAGCGTCAAAGGTTTTACTGAAGGCAGTTACCGACATTGTAAACAACAAGACTCCAAAAAAGCCTCTTGTCCTTTCACTGCATGGATTGACAGGAACTGGGAAGAACTTCGTCAGCCAACTCATAGCCTCCAATATCTACAAAAAAGGGATGTCCAGCAGCTTTGTGCACCAGTTCGTGACCACTCTTCACTTTCCACATATAAGTGAAATTGAGATCTACAAAGTAAGAACAGGAGGGTAATATTGGCAGTTATTACACATAACCCCTGAATTCGTTCGTTAACCTACTTATGTGGCGCAGTGGCTGTAATTGACTGTGAATTTGGATTTTGTATTTCTGTACCAATTAAGCTATAACTTTCAGGTTTCACATTATTATAGTGCACGTGTCAATCCGGACACTCTCAGGCTTTCACTGAAATGCATTTCTCATGCTTTCCAATGGTGTTTCCGTAGACACAGCTGCAGCAGTGGATCAAAGGGAATGTGTCCAGTTGTGCTCGCTCTATGTTTATATTTGATGAAACGGACAAGATGGCCCCTGGACTTATTGACAGTATTAAGCCATTCCTGGATTACTATGACAACCTGGATGGTGTGTCCTATCAACGCGCTATTTTCATTTTTATTAGGTGAGTAACTTGAACGGAATTCCCTTGTTTGTCTGCCTCTAGCTTTTATTTGTCCGCTGTTGTTTGATTCATCTGGTATGCATGTGTCACACCCTGCTCGTCCGATCCTCCTGTGTGCCACGCCCCCTCGTTTACCTCGTGTGGAATCCCCGTGTCGTCAGCTGATTCGAGTTGTTTTCATTAGTCCCTTATATTTAAATCCACGTCAGAGTATGTTTCCCTAGTCCTGTCATTGACGTCTCAGCCTCGTTAGTGGTCTCCGTGGTCCAGCTCGTGTAATCACTTATGAAATACCGAGTTTTACCATTATTCCTGGACTCCCGTGCCTACCTGCCCGTCGTGTCCTCAGCGTATTACAACAGAATGCGGTCAGATGAGGTGTCTTTTCTTAGCCGAGTCCGGTCAAATCGGTTTATAGGTTTTAAAAATAACAATAACAAGGTAATGACTGAAATAGATCATTTTATCTTAGTAGAATATTAATTTTAATTGAATTTATCCTACCAAGGAGAATAAGAGGCAACAGATTCCATCTATTAATGTTCTGTATGACCTTATGAAAATATGGGGAGTAATTTTCATCTAGCAAATCTTCAATATTGGGTGATACATTTACCCCTAGATACTTAAAGCCTTTCTGTGCCCAATCAAAAAGAGAGATAGTCTGGAGTTCCCTGGGTATTGGTGAACCCACAAGACAAGCAGTTGATTCTTTATCCAGAAATGTCCCTAATTTTTGAATATCTAATACAGCAGGTGCAGAACTCTGAAAGATAAAGATGTCATCCGCGTATAGTGAGATTTTATTTTGTATATTTCTGTTATAAATTGATTACGTTCTAGTTGTGTTTTTTTCTTAGCAGAGAATATGATAGATGGCCTCTGATAACTGCTTTGGCCACATCTCACATTATTGCTGGTGACACCTCTGATGCAGCATTATCCTCCATATGCTGCTTAATCCAAACTCTAATTTTACTGCATCTTTAAGAAGGGAGCAATTAAATTTCCAGTATGCATGTCTAGGTATATGCTGAGTAAAAGAAAGACTAAGGTAAACTGGAGAATGATCGGAGATTAGAATAAGGCCAATTTTACAATCTTCCACTGATGCCAGCATTTGCTGTGGAAGCAAGAAAAAATCCAGACATGAATAAAAATTATGTCTTGATGAGTAAAATGCGTAATTACGTTTTCTAGGATTAAGTTCTCTCCAAACTTCCACTAAACCCACATCCTACATGGCTAACTGCAAAGCTCTAGAGGACTCATAGCTGGAAAGGGACTGAGTAGGGACTGAGACCTGAGATCAGAAGTCATGTTGATACAACAGTTAAAATCCCCAGCTATGATGCCCCTAACTGAACAATACAGACTAAATAGAGAAGCAGTGTTAGTCATGAAGTTAGGGGAATCTTTGTTAGGAGCGTAAATATCCAAGAAAGTAATCTCCTGGCCATAGAGCAGGCTGTATATTAGTACAATCCATCCTTCTTCATCTGTATATTGGTTTTTAAGTAGAAATGGGACCTTTATTTTGATAAGTATGACAGTGCCTGGCCCACCCAGTCTCTCTTTAATTTTTGATGTTCTATATTAGATAGGTAAGTTTTTTGTAACATCACAATATTGGTTCGTTTTCCCTTTTCTTTTACTTAATTTACATTAAGTGAACTTGCCATATTAACTTACACAAACAATTGCAACATCCACCATTAAGAAAAAAAAATAGACACCTTGCCAACCATTTAGAGACAGGGATCTCTAAACTACTAATGGCAACCGTCAGCAACAGTGTGACCTCGCGTGCAACAATCTATGAACATGACCTCAGACTATGTCAGTATTGTGAACAGCACACATACTTTCTAACTATTCTAATTATTGTACAAAAAAAAACCCAGAAAGACCAGTCTCTATTCAGCCACTGTCAAAAGATAAAGGTAAAACAAAGAATACAGTATTAGGCTTTCAATAGACTCAGCATTAGAGGAAGCAGTCTCATTCGCACCAAGCTGTCAGTCTGAAAACTGCCCACTCCATTCATCTAGCATTCAAATATGTGCTACTTCTAGAACTCATCTGCTTCCTTAGGAGAGGTAAAGAGACAAATGCTTCCCTCATGGATGATCCTTAGCTTACAAGGCTGAGGATGGAAGCTGTGGTAGATACCTCTGTCCATGAAAAGCTTTCTCACGGTGGTGAATTTGCGCCACTGTTGAAGAGTCCGATGAAAGGTCTTCGGTAAGATATAACCTTGCCCCTTTATGGAAGATTTCATGATTCTAAAAAGGAGCGAAAGACTTATTCCCTCTCTCTTTCAAGCTCTGTTTCCAGTTGTGTGATACGACTTTGTTTTGTCGATTTGTTTCTCATTTGATTCGACAGTTTGTTTAACTACAGAGATTCACCAGAGATTTCACGAAACTGGGCACGTCACTTATGTGCCTCTCAATCCCATCCAGCTTCAAGCTGAACTATGTATGAAGCGCTTTGGGCTCGGTCAAAACACTCATCAGATTTGCCATATTAGCAAAATTTCACACTCTTTACTCACTGGTATAGTAGACATAATTTCACTGAACAGCCTTAAAGTTTATATTTGTTTTAGGGTTTTTAGAGTAAGTTTTTCAATTGCTGGATTCAGTGAAAATTAGTATGATTGGTTTCTTATCATTTGTACAGTAATGCAGGTGGAGACATAATTGAGCAGATTGCCTTCGAATTCTGGAAAAATGGAAAAGATCGGGAAGAAATTCAACTGTCAGACATAGAAGAAAAGGTGTCTCTTGTGGTGTTCAACAACAAGTACAGTATGTTACTTTGTCTTTTACTCTTAGTGTCCTTTTTGTTTTCTTATTTTTTAGTGCATTTCTTATTGTTATTGTGTGCCATTATTTTGGGGTGCAGTGTGTGGCTTAGCAGGTTAAGCTTCTGGGTGTATGATTAGAAGTTAGCTGTTTCAAGTCCATAATTACAATTCTGTTGGACAATGACCCCCCACCCTCCCCTAGGCCTGACCCTGTATTCAGACACCAGAATTGTTTCTTATAATTATAAACCATATTCTCTTCGTAGATTGAAAGGAAATGCTAGTTGTTCTTAATTAGCATAGATCAATACTCTGCCAATTGAAATGAAAGAGTCATACATAGAAATCACAAATTAATAAAAAATATAGTTGAGAGAGAAGTCAAGAATGCCCAAATGAAAATTTAAAGACTGTGGAACACCGCACTCCACTTCCGGAAGTTTTCTAATGCTTGAGCAGTAAAATAGCAGTCATGTTTAGTAGCATCAGTAGTGGATATAATATATCACAAAGATGCATGGGATGCTGTTACTCATTCTGTAATAATTCCATCCATCATCCATCCATCCATTAGCTTCTGCTTATCCGAGGTCGGGTCGCGGGGGAAGCAGTCTCAGCAGGGAAACCCAGACTTCCCTCTCTCCGGCCACTTCCTCCAGCTCCTCTGGGGGGATCCCGAGGCGTTCCCAGGCCAGTCGAGAGACATAGTCCCTCCAGCGTGTCCTGGGTCTTCCCCGGGGCCTCCTCTCAGTGGGACATGCCCGGAACACCTCACCAGGGAG
>JAODKE010000125.1:14700996-14712887 GCA_026779605.1 Mormyrus hasselquistii
TAAGATCGACTTGCTTGAGTTTACCTTATGCCCCGCAAAGAAGCAGTTTGACTGCTGTAGGAAGGCTGTCGATTCCTCAAAACGGGAGATTGAGCAGGTCCAAGCAGGGAATCCTGCCAGAGCCTGGAGATGTCTCAGGTGTTGCATCTTGCCTGATCCAGTTGCCTGCGATGGTGGAAGCTGGAGGCCCGGAGTCTCAGCTACGCATGGATCCCAGGAATCGCCCAAGGAGGTCATCCTCCTTATTATTTATCTTAGGGAGCTTGAATCGGAGATTAAGAGGCAGGATTACCAAACGCAACGCCTTTGGGTAAGGGCGTTGTGGATGGAAGCAGATAGGGAGGCGGCCCTAAAAAAGGCAAGAGTGGGCTAGCTACAGCCCATCCCTCAGCCTCACAATATAAGCTCGCCCCTTGGTGCTTCCTGTTCCACTGCTTCGTTAGCTAATGCCAGGGCTAACTCACTAGATGATGCTTCGCTCCCTTGCCCTCGGTCTACATCAGTTCCGGACGATGCTTCGCTCCCTAGCCTTCGGTCTATGTCAGTTCCACCCAGTTGCCTCGACAGAGAAAACATCGGATTCGATGTTGGTGCCAGAAGCTAACAGGTGTTCTGCTCTAAACTGCCCCCCTGCCACAGTTTTGGAATGGGTGGGAATACCGTGGGGACGGATGGGAACAAGAGTGGAAATTAAGATTTTTCAAGAAAACAGGACAGGATGGTGAGAGGCCCAGACGGTACGGGAACGGGGCGGGAATTGGTCTCGGCTGGAAGGGTAACGGGCCGGGAATGATGATACTGGAAAATGATGATACAGTTACCTAAAGACAGTGTTCGCACTGAACTGTTTACTGTTTACAGACAATGGCTCACAGTTTTCTAGCTGTGAGTTTGCCTCATTTGCCAAAGAGTGGGGATTCCAACATACAACTTCGAGTCCTACTTACCCAAGATCCAACGGTTTGGCAGAGAGCTCTGTAAAGATAATAAAAGGTCTGATGAAGAAGTCTGTGGACAGAGATGATTTTCAGAAAAGCCTACTCATCTACAGGAGCGCACCTCTTGAGAACGGCCTATCGCCAGGGACGGATTACGGATTTTTCATTTGCGAACGTTTTGCCCAGGGGCCCACACAACCCATAATCCGTCCCTGCCTATCGCCAGCACAAATACTGATGGGTCGCCGCATCCATTGCAACCTGCCAGTCAGTGAGGACTTGCTGACACTCAAAGGCGCATCACAGGTGAGGAAGGGAAAGGAGAGACAAAAAGTGAAACAAAAACAGCTACATGATAGGACAGCGAAACGTCTACCTACTTTGAAGCGTGGAGACTGAGTGCGTCTCAGAGACAACAACACAGGTACGTGGAGACAACAGGGACATGTTGAGGAAGAACTTTCTCCACGTTCCTACAGGATCCAAACAGAGTGTGGACTGTCTTTGAGAAGGAATCACACAGATCTTCAACTGCAACCTACTGATGTAGACACAACAGCTCAGGAGGTCGAGCTTCAACAAGACACACCTGAACCTCCTGAACTGCCCAACAGCAAACCAGATCACACTACCAATGGTCAGACAGCAGTGCCCAAGTCACCTACTGCTGAGAGACTTTTGAGACCTCAAAGACATATAAAGCTGCCGCAGAGGTTGATAGAGAGCTGCTGAAAAGCAACAGGGACTGTTTATACTTACTTTGAGTTTATTTAGAAAAAAAAGGGGCCGAGAAAGAAAAATGGGAAATGTGATATCTGTTTGCATAGATACAATACAAGTATTATGGTTCTGGCTCATTGAAGAGATAGTGTGATGATGTTTATAAGACAATAGTTTATAGGGTTGTAATGATAGAGGACACTAGAGGTGGGAAAATAGAAAACGTTTATTGCGTAAGCACTGAAATAATGTTTACTTTCTTAGCGGAAAAGATGTGATGTTATGCGTTAATCACATAAGAACTCTAGTTCCCATAATGCTTGGTTAGGCATGCACACGGCGGAGAACAAAGCCAGTGTATGGTTGGAGGACTGAACATGCCGTAGCAAACGACGTTCAATAAAGTACAAGTTTATTGGTAACACTTTACTTCAGGGGGCACAAATATTGTAGTAGTGCACTCTTACTTAATGTATTAATTAACCAGTAACTAAGTGTTAGTTACATACTGATCCCATGTCTGTTCATGATTAATAAATCATGACGATTCATGTATTTCATACAGTTACTATATTTGCTCATGATTTATACTTGAGTAGTAACTGAGTTACTAAGTTGTTTGTGCCCCCTCAAGTAAAGTGTTACCAGTTTATTCAACACACCTCATCTGTTTAACAGCTAGAATAAAACAGGTATGTGCGCATCTCTACCACGGATTGCCTCCTATGACATCATTGCTCTATTTAAAGGAAAAGTCACGTCTCCAGCGCAGCAGAAGCGATCTCTCGCTGTAAATTTATTTTATTGCTCTAAGACGACTAAAACTAAACTCGAATTAGTTGTCTATTATGCCAATTTACAATCTAACCTTAAGATCATTCACAACTTCCTGTAATTCGTCACAAATGTGACAGTAACTCTTTCATTAAAATGCTACAGTAATGTTTTTCTTCTGGACAATGTTAGTCTGTGTAAATATAGTCGCAAAAATGGACTGATTAACTTGAAAGATAGGCCTATTTGTGACACTTTGTTGAATTCATTCTTCTGAAATCTTCTCTTTTGTCATAATTTAATATATGGCGTTTAATTTCATACTCACCGTCACGCATGGAAATGATATGACATCAGTCCACAGACCAAAAGAAATCAAAAGTCACCAAAATCTCACCACTCACTCTAAACCCCACATGTGCAGTACAGCTAACACGTCATATTGCAAGTCGTACTGCCAGAAGCCCCCCATCTAACTGTGGCTGGGAGAATTCTGCAGGCACCAAACTTGCATTAGTTACTGATATTTGTCCTTTATTTATGCTACAGAAATTAGAGTTGGGAAGGTGGGCATTTTATAGCATTTCGTCATCTAAAGAAAGAGAAAAAAAAGAATTTTATAAACTTTCTCAATAACTGTTTTTACTCAATCAGAATCAAATTTACAGTAATAAGATATAATTAAATACGACATTCGTAATAAATAAAAAGTATGTGGCGCAATAATTAAATTAACGCTTCATACTAACATAAAAATCAACTTTGTTTTTTTATCAATAACAATTAAAGTAACTAGCAACAATTATTTAGAGCACCTGGCCAAAACAGGGAACTGACATACAGTAAGGGGCAGGACAGGGACTGGTTCTGACTGTCACAGATCTTGATGAAATCACTAGAGTGAGTAGTGGACGTGGCACAGCATTACAGTACGGTATGGGGGCTCCTCTGCCCACGGCCGGAAATCACTACAGAGAGTAGTGGAGGTGGCACAGCATTACAGTACGGTATGGGGGCTCCTCTGCCCACGGCCGGAAATCACTACAGAGAGTAGTGGAGGTGGCACAGCATTACAGTATGGTACGGGGGCTCTGCTGCACAGTCACTGTGACAGGCAATCTGAAACTGCTCTGAAATAGCCCTGTTTATAACTAGAAATGGGCCAATCCAGTGAAAATGTCTGCAAACCTTCACTTCAGTCACTACTTTTCCTTCTTTTTAATACCTGCAGAGTCTGCTCTGGGCGTGAATTACTTCAACCAACATTTGCACCTTGACTCCAGTCTGATGGGTTCGTCTGACAGTGATGGCGAAGCTCAGAACTGTGCCAGTGAATCTGTTTTCTTTTCTACTGAATCTTATTTGGATTTCCTGTATAATTGTGTCAGAGGATGTAAAGTACAACTTTCCATGGCAGTACATTTCCAAAGTCTGATGAAAGTTTACATTTGTTGCTCAGACAATATATATTCATATCTTGCAGCTACTTTTTTCATGCAAGCTTGCCCAGGGATCACTGCTGGTGTTTCTTTCAAATAAGAATAAAATTCTGTGACATTTTGATACCAAGCCATGTCTCCTCAGTCTTTGTCTTTCTAACAGTGACGACCCTAAAACAAATCATTGTCTAGTGCTATCGTGTGTTTTACAAGATCATCAAACAGACAAGGTTAACTTTGAAAATATCATATGTTGCCCAAAATCTATTTCTGAACTTCGGCCCGATGATACCAAAAAACACAGACGAAACACAACCTTTCACTGATAATCGTGGCAGAAGTGACGTCACATTCACTCGCCGAATCCAGCGCGCTGCATCGTAGCACGTTAAGTATGTTTTATACAAGAATACGTTATCAAGTGTAACGTGAATTGCCAGAATGAGCATGTTTTTGACTGCGCAGGATACTAAACTGAATACAAGAGTGTAAAGTATTTTTTAATTACTGAAACCGATTATTCGGCCTTTTGCTTAAACACTTTAGTTCTGAGTAAAGTACGAATAATTTGCAAAAGTTTGTCGCACAAAGAAAGTAGGATGCAGTCTCGGACAAGACTCGTCTTCTTGACCTGGGTCCTCTCTAATGTAATTTTAACCGCGGCCATCGAGCCTATTAGTACAGGCATCGCTGTGGGGATGGCAGCGGCTCTCACCGGCCTCCTGGCCAGTTACCAGAATGTGTTTTACTATTTCCAAGAGTGCTGTAGACCGGAATGGATCTCATTTAACAGAACAGGTAGGCAATTTCTAAATACAACCAGAGCTAATCCTCACCTCCTATACAAAACTGTCTGTAGTCTGTTTTGGTATAATACGTCTCTCGTTATTTTTCGTCATATGTTGTTCCATCGGAGTCGTATTTCCCTGTTAACATAACTATTAGTCTGCACGTCTTTCATATAATGCGTGTTGACGCAAGGCAGCTTTACAGGATCGTTCGTGTCCCTAATGCAGGCCTAAATATTAAGTGTAACAACAAGTCCCACCAGTGTCGCAAGGCTGGTCGGTCGCATTAATGACGACTTCCGGTGTGACAGTCGGTTCGTCACTAGGAAGAACACGGAAGTGACCGGTTGGCTCCTCGCTTCCGTAGTTGTTTTTTTGTCTATACACGGCGTATACCGATTAAATTATTTTAAAAGATGTATTATAAGTCGTAAACATGCAAAAAACATTAATTGCATGGTTTTTACTACCGGCCGTTTTCGTTAACGTAAATGCATTTGAACCATTTACAGTTTCGGTTGTTTTGGGAGCTAGTGCACTGTTAGGGAAGACAATATACAATTATTTTCAAGAATCGTGCAGTGACCAATGGTTTGGTTTCAATTCAACGGGTGGGTATAATCACCAGTCGGTAATTTAAAATAGAGAACAGATAACTTGCTGTTTTATTTGTCCCACTAACACGTCTTTGTTCTTGAAAAGTTAGCTATGGGTGGCTTGCAGTAGGTCATTATATATTACTTATTAACATTACTGCTGGCTCATATATATATGAATGTTAGCCACATTGGCGGTTTTTTTTTTATTCTTTATGATACCCAGTGTCACCTTTAACGGGTGATTGATAGTTCTTTATTTGAATTTGTCATTTATTGAAAATTTCAAAACACTCACAGGGCTCCAATTGGACCTTGAACAGAAGCTCTTCGGGCAGCACATAGCGTCAAAGGTTTTACTGAAGGCAGTTACCGGCTTTGTAAACAACAAGACTCCAAAAAAGCCTCTTGTCCTTTCACTCCACGGATGGACGGGAACTGGAAAGAACTTCGTCAGCCAACTTATAGCCTCCAATATCTACAAAAAAGGGATGTCCAGCAGCTTTGTGCACCAGTTCGTGGCCACTGTTCACTTTCCACATTCAAGTGAAATTGACATCTACAAAGTAAGAACAGATATTACACATAACTCCTGAATTTGTTCATTACTCATGTGACGCAGTGGCTGTAGTTCACTGTGAATTTGGATTTTGTATTTCAGTACCAATCAAGCTATGATAACTCCCAGGTTTCACATTATTATAGTGCACGTGTCCATCCTGACTCTCTCAGGCTTTCACTGAAATGCATTTCTCCTACTTTCCAATGGTGTTTCCGTAGACCCGGCTGCAGCAGTGGATCAAAGGAAATGTGTCCAGTTGTGCTCGCTCTATGTTTATATTTGATGAAATGGACAAGATGCACACTGGACTTATTGACAGTATTAAGCCATTCCTGGATTACTACGAGATGCTGGATGGTGTGTCCTATCGACAAGCTATTTTCATTTTTCTTAGGTGAGTAACTTGAACAGAATTTTTTTGTCTGCCTCTACCTTTTATTTGTCTGCTATTGCTTGATTGCTCTGGTATGCATGAATTCTAATTTTGTGCCATTCCTTTTACGTCATCGTGCTTGTTTTTGAGATTTGGCATTATCTGCATTTTTGATTTAAGAGTTCAGTTGCTGGGTTCAGTGAAAATCAGCATAGGTGGTTTCTTATTATTTGTACAGTAATGCAGGTGGAGAAAGCATTACGCAGGTGGTCCTGGATTTCTGGAAAAATGGAAAAGATCGAGAAGAAATTCAGCTGTCGGACCTAGAATCAGCAATGTCTCTTGAGGTGTTCAACAACAAGAACAGTATGTTACTTTATCTTTAACCCTTAACATCCACTTCTTTTTTACTTTTTTTTTAAAAGTATGTCTCTTATTCTTATTGTGTCTTATTACTTTGGGGGCGCAGTGTGTGGCTTAGCAGGTTAAGCTTCTGTGTCCCCGTCCCTCAAGTCACAGGGTAAATGGCCTGACCATGGATTCAGGCACCAAAATTGTTCTAATTATGTGTTCGTATAATGATGAATACATTTGTCCTTGTAAATTGAAAGGGTACGCTAGTTGTTCTTAATTAGCATTGGTAAACGCCCGGCCAGTCCCAGGAAAAGGGCACGATACTGCAGGGCCATGTGCACACATGGAAATCACAAGTACAAATTAATAAGAACAGCTGAGAGAGAATTCAGGAATGCCCAAATGAAAATCTAAACACTGCAGAACACCGGACTGCAAGCATAGGGAGACTTCAAGAAGTTAACAGCGAACAAGTGGCCATATATAATGGCATCAGAACTCGATATAAAATAACACAATGATGCATGAAATGCTGTTACTCATTCTGTAATAATTTTTTAAAATGAATTAATAATTACCAATGGTCAGGATATATATTAAAATAATTTTAATAAAATTATATGTATAGTTTAATAATTACTTAAAATTGTAATTGAAGTTTTTTGAGACTACAGTAACCTCTTCACATTCGCAAGCGTTTGGCTCAGAAGGTCCCCGCCAGTGTGGAAATTCGCATATAATACTTGGGCACCCCTAACTTCAACCCACAACAGTCTGCTATCCTAAACGGTAACATAAAAATTCTATTTATTACCAGTTTCTTAACAAACCGTATTGTACACCCTGCATGTCAAATTGTCATTTCCTACCTAGACCTTTATTACTGCACATGCTCTGGCAGCAGTATGTTTAGGACCCGTTATTATAAATGCAAATAAAATGGCACTGAAAAGTTACTGCAAGAAATGCAAGATTCCCCGGTCACAGAGACAACATGTGAGTGAGGCTGGTTGCAAGACGGCATTGTCACGCCCGGCTCGTATGATCCTCGTGTGTGCCCCGCCCCCCTCATTACCTTGTGTTAATTCCTGATTGTACTCACCTGTTGCTTGTTCAATTCAGCCTGTCTTGTGTATTTAGTCCGTGTCTAAGTCAGTATGTGCCAGATCTGTCATTGACGTTAGTTGATGTTGGTTAGTGTTGGTTGTCGTGCTTCCCCGTGTACTCCCCGTTCCTGCAATAAACCCCAGTTCTACCTTCATCGACGACTTCACTTCCTTGTTTCTCTGCTCGTGCCGAGCGAAGTGTAACAGAATGACAGATCTCCTGAATGACTCACCGCAGCAGGAAGAGGATCCATGGCTCGTCCTGCTGCTTGAGGTGATGCACTGGAGAGCCCAGGTGGAGGTCCGAGAGGACCCCGGCTTAAGTGATCTAGCCGAACGGAGTTAGGATCTTCTACAAGAGGTTACCCCGCGCACCGAAGCGCACACAATAATGGAAGTGCGCCCGAACCTTCGGCAGCTCGTCGACCCGGTGACGGAGAAGCGGCTTCAGCCAATGGCCTTCACAGAGGCTGCCCCGCCGTCACCTGCCTGCCCCGGTTGGTGAAAGGAGAAGAGGCGCAGGGGAAAAGGAGAAGAAGCCACCCGACAATATTCTTGGGGGCTTGCTACCTCTCCATGGCCTCTCTCCCCGTGGAATGTCAGGAGGAACCCCTCCCGAATCAGCAACCTCCAAGGATCACTACAGCCACGCAGCCACAATCACCATCCGCCTGGAATATGTAGGGATTAGGTCCATTTTGGATGCCATCCCCTGGGTCCCACAATCCCTTAAAGGGACAAAGCCTCTTCGGGAAGGACCAAATGCGCTGGATGAAGTGCCCGACCTCCCGCCTGCTGCTGCTGCTCTGTTTGTGGCATCGCCCGGGGATGCCGCCACTTCCGCGGCGCCACCAGGGGACGCCACTCTGCCTGCGGCACTGCCTGCTGCTGCCGCCGCGAGGCCCTCTGCACCTCCCGCTGCTGCTGCCGCAAGGCCCTCTGCGCCACCCGTCTCGCCGGCTCTGCCTGCAGCTGCTCCCCCCTTCTCGCCGGCTCTGCCTGTCCTGTCCATCTCACCGATGTCACCTCCGGCTCTGCCCGAGGCTCCTGGGCCTCCGCCTATGACTACTGCCCCGGAGCCCGTGGCACCAGTCCCTGTCCCCGAGGAGGTCCTGAACTATCGGACCACCGCTCCTTCCCCATGGAGGAGGAGGAGCTTGAGTGGGACCCCTCAGGGACCTTCCTTATGACTTTTTACCCTCGCCCCGCCTGTCTGCATCCCGAAAGCGAAGGGGACACCGGCGTAGGACTGTGGTCCCTCCCACCCTGCTCCCTGGCTCACCCTCGTTGGCTTTGGCTGGGGCTCGGGGCATGCCTGCGCTTCCTTCGGCTCCGGGTCAGCGGTCGCCTGTGGGTCCCCCTCCACGGCCTCGGCCCCGCCTCCGACTCCGCGTCGGTCGCCTGCGGGTTCCCTGGCGCCAGTACGTTGGTGGACGGCGCTTTCCCCCGCTGTGGCGGCTTCCCCATGTGCTCCCCGTTCCTGCAATAAACCCCGGTTCTACCTTCATCGACGACTTCGCTTCCTTGTTTCTCTGCTCGTGCCCAGCGAAGTGTAAGAGGCATACCCAAGCTAAGACTTTTACTATTATGTATTATTAATATTTATATATTAAATTTTTATGTAATCTGTATCATTTTCAGTATTGTTTTGCTGCAATTGAAGGCATTTCGCAAGCTGCTTTAGTTAAAAAAAAAAAAAAAAAGTATTTTGCAGGATGTTGATAAGCCTCTAAGCAAACAGTGCTACAAAGTTATGGCAACGAAATCAAGTAGCACATCAAACCTGGTAAAGCATCTTAAAGACATCCCAGTCTTTATGAGAAATTTCGCAAGGTCAGTAAAGCTTGCGTTCCAGGAACATTGAACTTTTAAACACTTATCAAAAATGTTAACTTGGCCGGTGCACACCTTAACATTAGCCGTATGTTATTAAGGTAGTGGATAGGCACAATGGCTAATAATAAAATAATATAGTTAATGTAGGGACAATCCAAAAACACAAAACAAAAATGTGTCCTGTAAAATGTGGTAAACGCCCAGTCATACAAAAAAAAAAACCATATACCGTGAAACCGATATAACTTTGAAAAATGCCGTGAAATTTTTGGTCATACCGCCCAGCTCTACCGTCAAATTTGCTAGTGTGAATGAATTACTGTATTATAAATGATAATTTTATTGTATTTTAAATTTTATAATATACAACTAGAATTGAAGAAAACATGATAAGCAATTCTTTTGCACAAACTTGTCAGTACTTAAATGTGCGTGGGTGTGCTCTTGCGTGCTTGTAAATTCTATTCTTACATAATTCCAAATAAAACATTGATGTATGTCTGAACATTCATGAAAAAAACATTGGTGAATGAAACCCATTGATACTGTTGAATAGTATGACACTCTGCTGGGAGGTTTCTGAAAGGATTCCTCTCTGCAGCCAATGTGCTGCCCTGTTTTGGATATGAGGTTTTTGTTCAGTGAATGTTTCACATGTCCTCGTCTCTAATGCAGTGCAGATATTCAGTTACCCGGAAGCGTATCCTAGAAAGCACTCGGCATGCGGCAGTGGACATGCTCTGTGGAATGATGGTCCTTTGTATTGTTTTGCCATCACCTCTTATGATGCAATCTGTTTCTGTATGTCTCACCAGGTGGCTTCTGGCACAGCAGCCTGATTGATAAAAACCTGATTGATTTCTTCATCCCATTCCTACCTCTGGAATACAGACACGTCCGCATGTGTGCCCTGGCAGAGATGGCCTTTCAGAACATGGAACCCGACGAAGATATTGCAGATAAAGTCGCCAAAGACATGGTGTACAGCCCAAAAGAAGAGAGGGTATTCTCCTCTAAGGGCTGCAAAACAATCACAAGCAAACTGGAATACTACAAATAGAACAGCTGCTGAATAGACAAATGGGCCTAATATTTGCTAACACAAATGAGTGAAGATGTTGGTCAGGAGGAATCTGCAGGTTGGACAGAGAAAAAACTGGAGGAATGATTTGCATTTACATCTGGCTTCCTATTGGAAGGATGCAGATTTGCCACATCTGAAGACCTGAGTGAAAAATGAAGAACTTCACTGGACATTTTTTCCGACCTAATTTAAACTAGCAGTGCAGACTCTGGAATCCCCTGACATCATTTTTCGTAAAATATAAATTTGCAATGTGAACAAGCCTGGTGCATTTATGTGCAACAGCATTTATACAAGAAATGAAGCTGATAATATCTTTTTCAGTTCTGAAAGTCATTTTTCATTCATCTTCATAAACCCAATAACACTCGCCCACTGCAGCACTACAGTATATGATTTCACTGTGGTTTTAGTAAAGTTCAGTTAATTGTACATTTTACTGAGTTTAGCCATTAAAAAGGGCAAAACACTCAATTTTCAGATTCTGAAAAGGAGAAAGTACCATTTGTAGCTTTTGCCAGATTTATCAAGTAAAAGTTAAGGGTTAACTCAGGTGACTGACTTCCTGGCAGGTCCTACAACTATAAATTATCTGGCTAATCCATAGTTTTGTGTACCCCCAATATGAAATTGTTCATTCCAAACAACAGTGTTGCAATGTTTACTGAAACCATTGTGCAAATATTGATTTTCAAATGCAATATTTTAAAATTTTTGTGATAATTGAACTGGGTTTGGAACTAGAGATTAAATATTCTTTCAACTGATTGTCAGCACGGTCACCTGTGTATGAAAAGAATTTTTTTTTAATCATGGGATGTAATTTTACTTTTTCTTGAATATGGTTTTGTTTTTTTCTGGATGATAAATATATGATTGGTCATTAAAACTCATTTTACATGTTGGAAGGTGATTAATACATGAAAGTATATGTCTCTTTCAGTGTCTCCTTAAGAGGAAGCAATCCTTGAGTGGATGTGACTATAGCTCAGGAAAGTCAGGGTAAATGCTGTCTGTCTGGGGGGCTCAGGGTAAATGCTGTCTGTCTGGGGGGCTCAGGGTAAATGCTGTCTGTCTGGGGAGCTCAGGGTAAATGCTGTCTGTCTGGGGAGCTCAGGGTGAATGCTGTCTGTCTGGGGAGCTCAGGGTGAATGCTGTCTGTCTGGGGGGCTCAGGGTGAATGCTGTCTGTCTGGGGGGCTCAGGATGAATGCTGTCTGTCTGGGGAGCTCAGGGTGAATGCTGTCTGTCTGGGGAGCTCAGGATGAATGCTGTCTGTCTGGGGGGCTCAGAGCAGATGCTGTCTGTCTGGGGGGATCAGG
>JAODKE010000125.1:14728994-14745121 GCA_026779605.1 Mormyrus hasselquistii
ACGGGGAGGGGCGGCTCGGCTTTTGCTCGCCGGGCGGCCCCCCCAGGGGGAACCCACACCCCCCCCCCCCCCCCGCCCCCCCCATCTTTTCAAATGCGGTTAGTGTCTGTGCAACTGCTTGCTGTGCGTGCACACACACTTACGACATACTGCCTGGCCTCGAACGCGTATGTAGGCTTGCCCAATGTCCTCTTCATGAGCTCTATCTGGTACGAGCAAGAGCAGCCAGCCTGCTGCAGGGACGGCGACGGAAAAGAACAGAGCTTCATTAATGGCCGATTACGGAAGTGACACACAGAGGGACTACGGCACACGGCGGTGACACGGTGCGCGTGTGCATAGCCACACACACAGATACTGAAACACACGCACACACATACAGAGTAACTCAATGCACACCGTGTGTCCTGGCAAACATGCTTAACACGTAAATACACGTAGAGATGTGCACCCAAACATTCACACAGCCATACATACATGTAAAAACACATACATATGGATAAACATAAAAACTAGACGCAGATGAACCAACACGCACACACGTGCGCACGCAGAGAAGTAGTACTGCGCACACGCAAACATGTGTATGCGCAGACGGGAGCAGAGATACCCAGTATGATAAAGGGCCCAGCAACCCCCAGCTACTGGCATGAGATCAGAGGAGTGATCTGAGAGCTGAGACAGGTGGGGGCCGCAACACCAGCCTGAAAGCAGAGGAGAGGTGGGGCGCCACAAGGGGGGGTCACCTAAGGCGACCACCCGGAACACTGTGCCAAAACTCACCACTGCAGGCTTCTGCAGGTGGGACGGCAAATGGGAACAATTAGATCCCATCTCATTCCACGGATCATGAAGATCCCAAACATATTCGGGAACACGGCCTGCTTTCGTACACGCTTACTTAAATACGTCAAATATTTTACTCAAATAAGGAGTGAAAACACAGCATATCAGAAAGTAAAACATATGACAGGCCACAGCTACTTCATTTAGCTCATATGAAACAAAATGATCACGTGTATTTTTGTGCAGTGAGAGGTGTCTGCACCTAAAAATTGCGGAAATGATTTGGAAAAAATAAACGGTCGATCAAGAGTGGGTTATGTACTAGGATTCATTCAAGTGACGCTTCTGAACAAAATTACAGTCCCAGGTTTAATTAGTAATCAACAAACGAGACCTTTCCAGAATAATATTCCTTTTGAATCTAGATGCTCACATAGCCAAAGTAATTCAGCAGCTCCGTCTGCTTCCAAGATGCCAGAAGCATGACTGTAGCAGGAGGATAAAAGTTTTCTCTGCATTTGCATATTTCAAAAATAGGAAGACAGTGAAACAGAGATAGAAACGGGAGATAGAGAGAGAGAACTAGAGAAAGAGTGAGTGAGTGAGTCTAAAGAGTATTATCCCCAGTGACGGACGGTATATCTCACCCACATTCATGTTCGAAATCCACATCTCAAAATATTCCCTCCTTGCAAACCATATGAATATGCCGTGGCTTTCTTGCCTGACATTTGCATTTCCAAAAAAAAAGCAGGACAATGTGCCGTTTGCCATTGTGCTGCAGTCAAACTTTCCTCGAACTGCAAGAAACTGCGCTGTGTGTGAAGTGATAGATATACTGTGTAAGGCCCAACCTGCCCAACCCGCCGAACCAGACACCGAAACGGCGATCGCAGGCACAGAAGTCTAATTCGGTGAGCCACATACTAACCCCCCAAAAGCTTATCTTACATTAAACTTAAACTAATCATTCTGAACAATGCTACGTGGTTGAGGTTTGATCTGCTATCTCTACATGGCTTTGACTGTTGGTTGAAACATACTAGCCACAGTCATGATCATTTTTGGCTCATATTCATAAGGAGCAGGCGTGTTCCTAGGACAGCACTCCCCTGGAAAAGCCCCCTTCATTCTCAAGCCAATGTAATGAAGCGAACAGCCCTGCTTGTTTTCCTCAAGCCTTGCTTATTAATACGGCACACATAGTGCTGAGGAGTTCCTGCAGTTACATTTGTAGCATCTGTTAGATAAACTGTGTTGGCTACCCTCATGCATGAACATGATTGTACACCAAAGCGCCATCGATCCCAAAATGCATCCGATTAACGCAGTATATAATGAAATATAAAAATGCCGGCTTATGTCTGCTTTACCATTACTCCTTCTGATTCTTTCATATTCGTCAATATTAATGAATTTCAAGCGGACCGTTCCATGCCAAGCTCATTTGAGAAGACGCTTCAAAGCAAAACTCAAGTCAGTCCATGGGGAAGTTCAAAGGTCATGCCAAAGTCATGACGTAGCCTCAATTATCTGAAGTCTGTTATGTGGTAGCTGTCACAATGACCAAGAAAATACAAAACTCAGATTCTGAGGCTACCTGTGTTCCGTGGTTTGTCTGTATGCTGAAAGCATAGAAATGTTTCTATAAAGGGGTTTTAGGGAACGATATTAATGATGAACATTTAATTTTTCAAACAAGGACAAAGTGTCTTTGGGGAGGCATGCAGAAGCAGAGAGACAGAGAGAAGGGGAGATGCTGTATGAAAGACACCTTGGTTGCCCAACACCAAAACTCACTCCTCAAATTCTGAATTCCACTTTCATATGTTATTATCTAGTTTACTTTTCAAATTTGATTCTTCAATCGTTCATTTCTGACATATCTAACAGCAACACTCGTGTTTATATTTAATTGTCTCTTGCGTCTTTAATTATAGACCCCAGAGGAGATTATTCCTGGGGAAAAATGTCTGTGTTTATGGGAGTAATAAAACAGAAAAGTGAGGGCACCACAGCAGCCGTCATGCAGCAGGAGACACAGCGAGACGCACTAACATCCACAGGAGGACTTACCCCGCGTTTCAGGCTCCGGAAGCAGTGCATTTTGGGCTTGGAGGCCATGAAGTCGTTGAGGCGGAGTGTAAGGGCCTCCTTGTGCTGCTTGGGAGACTGGGGGCCATTGGGAACAGCAGAGGGCGACGGTAAGGCGGAGGCGGAGGCGGGGGGAGGGGGGGGCGGGTGGCGGGGGGAAGCTAGCAGGGAGATAAGCTATCGATAATAAAAATGGAGCAGCAAACAAAACAAATGAAAAGAAAAGAAAAAACAACAGACAAAACGAGATAAATAAGGTTCTAAAAACTAAACATGGGACAGCAAACATCATCACACCCAGTCTCTGATTTTCTCATGGTTATTAACATAGTTAAGCTAAGATCAGCAAAAAGGAAGCTAGAGAAAAACACCTTAAAAAGCATGTAGTGTTAAATGTTACGATAAAGCATTAAGCATGTTAAAGGTGAGTGACAGCAGAGTAAATAAGAACAAGCCCATGCAAGCTGCCAACTGTCTGTTCATCTTATACAGGCTCCCTCACTAGACACTCAGCATGTGCGGAAAAAGACACTTAAATTCAGCCCCAGATCTTCACTCACATTCATCGCTTTTTTCCCATCCTGAAGAGCTTGTAAACATTTACTGACATACAGCAAAATTAGTGACGAAAAGTTACCTTCAAACCTACCACTTGCAGTAATAACCAATAGATTCAGGTGGATAGTTCAGGTCCAGAACGTAAACGTCGAGACTAAAGTTTTGATTTAACAAACCAGTTGAGTACTCTGCGATTGTCACTCTTTACGCTCAATTGGTTGGTTCAAACAAAATCTTGGTCTGGATTTCTACTATCTGGACCTGAACCATCCATCTCTGAGTATTAAAAAAAATCGAACCGCTCGTTGTTACCAAACAAACCTGAGTACACCAATGAATATACAGAATGGATTCATTAATACTAAACACTTTCCACAGAAGGGTGTACTGTTCATAATTATACCCACAAAGTAATACTTCTAGATAAGGTCAAAGCAAATATCAGATTCTCATTTCTAATTTCAAAATAAGATGTTACTGGTCCCTGCTGAGCTTCATGAAAGACATTCATCACGAACCTTTTTGCACTGGGAAACTGCTGTTTTCACATAATTCTGTTCTGTTTATTTAAATCCCTTTTGAAACCTTTCCACGAGATGACGATTACTTTAAAATGCTCACATCATCTTACGTGAAATGCTTTAAATTTTTCTCCCCAAAGGTATGCTTTATAGCAATCTTCCCTTTGGACTTAAATGAAAAACAAACAACATTTAACAGTATGTACATGAAGATATCTAATGGGATCACATTCAATGGGTTTGCATTATTGTTGCTGTCTGTAAATGAATTTCCCCCTGGATCAATGAATTATGTCATCTGAAAACGATAACATTGTGTTTTACCAAGCATAGGTTTAGCAAGTAATAGAAAAAATATCACAGGGTTACCCTTGGTCTGGAAACATTCAGGGGTACCCTTCTATAGCCCCAGCAATCAACAGCATGCAATTCTACTGCAACAAGGGATTATGGGAAGCCATTCCAGGTAGGTAGCAAAGAGGAGGTATCTAGTTATTTAAAAAAGGATTTGGGGCACAGCAGATGGGTTTTGCATTGTGGGTTCGCAGAGTCTCCAGGTTATTCTCAGTGTTAATGTATAGGAATCGCACTTGGCCAGTTTCGAAGATGCCATTAGTATGTTAGCGTCGGTGGATCCACATACAGGGAGATGACCAATGGCATGTGGAGAAAGAAGACAGTGACAAATGGAAACACCATTTTCATAATAAAATGGTACTACTAATGAAAATACAACTATACCAGCAAACCATGAATGAACACAAACAAAACATGTAAGTGACAAGAACAACAACAAAAGAAACACACCAACACCGAAAGCGACAAGAACAAAAAATACAACTGATAGCTATAACAAGACATGATCATAAAAATAAAATAAAATAAAATAAACTACCAAGACTGACACATTGAAAGTGCCTTGGAGCATCAGATCTTTATACAATGAAATCCTTATGTTTATCTTAAATAAGTACACCAAATAACAATGAAAGTAAAATGCTACGATAAAGCCACAAATCGCGCGTAAACTAGCTCTTGCCTGCCAATGTTGTCTGGGTGTGATCGCATGTGCTCTTGTTTGTGTGCTGAGCACCATTCGTGTGTGGAGCCCTCAGGTATGTCCAAGGCGACTTTACCTTACTCTTCTTCATAAAAGGCCACAGTTTCCCTTTGCTCTTGCCGGAGGGCTTATCGGGCTTGCCCTCCGCCCGTGAGTTTGACAGGCTGCACTCTGATGCTGTCCTCTTCATCGCCTGGCTGTAGTCCTCAAACTCCACGTCCCCAGGCGGCTCAAACCCAGATTTATACGATTCTACAACCTGCGACGAGTCCTGCGTGGAGGGTGGTGAGAGAAGACAGTCAAACTATGACCACAGTACTTCAACACAGTTTGATTAATCAATTACGGATTAACACCATTTGCTAAAGTAAACTATTGGGGCTTGGTAGATACTGTTTAGCATAATATTTAGCTTTCTTAAAATGGAGTACTAATCCCGGTTATAAATATGGAGCATGAAACCATCAACCATGGCTGATAATGAAGACCAAAAATGAAGTAAAAAGGACAGCTTAATTGCAAACAGAGTTCGTAAAAGAAATTGCGATTATATATGCGATAGCGATTATAAGGTGACCGCGAATAGAAGATGACCCCGAATTTAAGATGACCCCGATTATAATACGATCCAGAATTTACGACAACCCCAATTATAAGACGACCCCAAATTTAAGATGACCTCAAATATAAGATGACCTTGAATATACAGTAAGATGACCTTGAATATGACACCGATTTTAAGACAACCCCAATTTTAAGACAACCCCAAATATAACATGACCCCAAATATAAGACGACTCCGATAATAACCCAGTTGTGCGAGAACCCAGATTGTAAGACAACCTCGATTTTAAGACAACCCCAATTATAAGACAACCCAGAATTTAAGACGACCCCCCAGATTTTGCCAATTATTGTAAGAAAAATGTTTTTGGAATACCAAATATTACCTTTATGAAAAACGTATAATAAGTTAACCAGCAACCACAGCATAAAACAGCAACCATGTCCAGCTGGATTACGATAAGTGTATTTAACAGCAAACATTCCAAAAAACTAAATGTTTTTTAAAAAACACAAAATATTGTATTTGGCACCTATCTATTCCCTTAATTGTCTAGACCCAGAATTTAAGACTTTTTCAAACTTATTTTGAGGAAAAAACATATTCGGATCAACACGGTAGGAAGTCCTGTCACATAAACTCCAGTGTTATGCGAACCCATGCGTGACTGTTGAACGAGCGCCTTCACTAAGGCTCTACTCACATGTTTTGGTTCAATGGATTCTGCTGCCTTAGTCATACCATCTAGACATTTTCCCACAATAGGCAGAACTTGCCGGTCGACCTCAGCGAAGGTCTTCATGGACTCTCCCACTCTCTCAATCCGCCTCTCCTCCATCTCCTGGATTTTCTGCAAGTAACAAAGGGGAGACACTGGAACCGTTGAGAATTCTCAGACATATTCTTCTAAAAGGAAATGTTAAATAGCCCCCAGCTCCTAAGTAGCTTAGCAAATGAAATGCCCCCCCCCCCCACAATGTCGACATTAAGGCCGGCAGTGGGGGCGCTTTATTATGATTCCCAGGCCCCGTCACCTGCCAAGACCAGCTGAGATTTACGAAGGAGTGGGACGTAACTGACGAATGGGAGACTCAGAGTGTGACAAATACCTATTGGCAGAAGCTACTGCATAGCACAGAAGAGCACAGTCCGTGCTCTCAGTAATACTGGAACCATAGAGGGGGTGATGTCGGTGTCCAAATATGAAACTGACGACTAAACCAGGACACTGGGAAGAGGAATGAGGTAGGATATACATTTTTTATATTTATTGTTGAGTACTGAATGTTCATAATAACTTGCATTCTTGGTTACGGCAGCACAAAAATGGAGTATTCAGTTTCTCAGTGGTTGTCCTTCTTAAATGTCAGCAACAGGAAATGATCTTGGGGTCTTACCTGGAAGATGTGTGGGATCAGGGTGTGATAATGGTCATTCTGCTCCTGGTTGAACTTTTGCAAATATGATGCATACTCAGTCTTGCTATCCGCTGCCATTTGATGCCTCATCTGGGCTTGTTGCCGGGCCTGGGGAGCAGAGCCATGAAGAGGAGAGGGTTCTCATACACGGACCCCGCTAATATAAACCAACACCGTCGACAATGACACTTAAATACATGGGGTCGATGTTGGAACCACAGAAGTGATAGGTGATGGAAACCTGTTCCTGCTTAATCACACACAGATATTCCTCGTTGACAGCATGTGAAATGAAAGCCCAAAAGGCAGTGAACGCAACGGGGTCATGATGTTTGGAGGCAATTACCTAAAGGATGTTTTAGATATGGTGAACCTTTTATGAAATGAATATTTATTTACAGAATAAAATGGCAACAAAGACACATATGAAGCAATCTAGAAAAAAAAAACGGCTGGATGTCAGTAGAAATTTTTACATCCATGAGCCTTAATCAGGAAGTACTGACAAAATGAACCATCGCCATGCATCTGCCGTGGAAAAGATTCCAAATCTCCAGCAGCAGCACCAGAGTACCAGTGCAACAGCAGACCAGGCGTCTGGGGTGACTCCCTGAAAATGCAGCCCCTTAGGGATCCCCGACTGTCACCCATGGCTGAGGAGACCTTACATAATGTGTGTAACCCGAGAATGGAAGTAAATGGACTGGCTGCTCCTTACCCACTAGTTTCCAGAATATTCTAATCGTAGCTGTGATAAAAGGAAAGCTTAAAACAAACTTCTGACAGAATGTGACTCCTCAGCAGTAACCTGACTGCCAAAGAGCAAAATGGTTACTGGCCAATTTCCAGTATAATTTATACTGTGTAACATATGACAGACACATGGACATGCACAGCATACATAAACATTAATATATGTTATGTTCTTCTTCAAATAATCATTTTCATTTTTACAAAATTCATTCGTTTCACTCTTCTACCCGGGAGAGAAGTAACTGTATCAAAAAGACAGAAAGGTTAGAGTATGCAGTTAAAGTATGGAATAGTCTTCCTGCTAGTGTAGTGGAAGCCTGGGTTCCTTTAAATCAAAACTAGATAAGATTTTAACAACTCTGAGCTATTAGTTAAGTTCACCCCAGACGAGCTTGATGGGCCGAATGGCCTCCTCTCATTTGTAAATTTCTTATGTTAACTTCAAATAAGCAGACATCATATTTCTAGTGAAGAGAAATCAGCAGAATGATATTCACTCCTTATCATAGACTTTAACAGGAAGTGTGACTGAAAAAGGTTTCTTCTCTTTTTCTGCAGAGCAAACAGCAATTTAGACATACCTCACTTTACTCATAGAACCAAAGTAACCTGCAGAGTAGTAAAACGTGCCAAAAGTCACAGCCAAATGATTACAGCCGCGTGTTTCCCCTGATGAAACCCCAAATGCTCCCAGCGATGCAGCACAGACTCGGCCGGATTCCCAATCCAGTCTATTTCATAGCAATACACTCACAAATATGAAGACTGCAAAACAGATAGATGCTGAGAAAATAACTCAAATGTCATATTAAAGTCATATTATATCATGGATTATCATTCATCTCGCAGCTGCTCACCCAGGTCAGGGTCTCAGAGGGCAGTGAGCCTGTCCCACACAGCAGGGGGCGCAAGGCTGGGGTCACCCTGAACAGGATGCTGGCCCATCGCAGGACATACACAGGCAATGGACAAGTTGGAGAGTGCAGAGACTTTGGACTGGAGATGACAGCTGACCTCCCAACCATGGAGCTGCCCAGTGAGGCACCGTGCTACCCCAACTATTATATTATATTATATGATATTATATGATATTATATTATATTATATATTTTTAATATTATGTTAATGGAAATAACTGTAGGAAAGACTAAAGACACAATTTTGGAACAACTAACTGTCAACATCGCTAAAGAAATCTTTGGTTAACTTGCCAGCGTCAAACTGCTGAAAGTGGTCCATTGCATCACTTCCTGTGTCAAAAAGAGATATGCACGTGTTTTAAGGGAATTGCAAAAGAGCTAAGAAAGCAGAGGAAAGATGCAGGGCAAAGCCTCGTATGTGTGGGGATCCTCCTAGAGCAGATAACATCATCACTCATTCATATTCAGAATGGTTTCAAGTGTTATAAGTCAGATATCTCCAGTGTCACAGACCACTGGCCATTCTGCTGTATTGTGAATGCAGATTTAGGCGAGCTAACAGTCAGCGAGGTCACTGCATGGTCGTATACAGGATACAGTTGATGTGGTAATGTGGGGAAACTCACCACTGGACAAGCTGAATTCTAAAAGCACAGAGACGTGTGGCAGGTTCTCAGAAGGCAGTTGTTTCAGGTTTGTTTTGATGCTGAGATCTGATAAATCTATATGTGCGTATCTAAATATATACCGGGTAAGTATGAATAACATCCTGTCCAGTGTGTACCAGCCTTGTGCTGACTGTCCCAAGGACAGACTCCACCCCTCATGATCCTGACCAGTATATGCAGCTGTAAAATGGATGGATGGATGGATGGATGGATGGATGGATGGATGCGAATAATGTAAAGACCGTGAACATTTCTCCAAGGAAAAAAAATAAATATGCCACATATTCTGGACATGCAGCAGGGTAGATATCAATGTGAAATTTGGAGATCCTCTGCAAACTAAATTAATAATTTATTTTATTTTTCGATTTAGTGCTGATTGTTTTCCAAGAATCTGAGAATCTATGACAGGTGGGAGCAGGAATATCAAATGATAATGCTAAAACTGTGCTTGAAAAAAGAAAATCAGCGAACCAGTAAATTTAAAGTCACTAATTAGAGTGATTACGTAATACCAGGACGTTCAGGGTCCATGTCACATGCAAAGAAGGCACAAAGACACACAAGCGAACACAAATACACTACGCAGAACAACTAGACGCACGACAGGAAGGCAGAGCCTAAGTTCCCTTGTAAAAGATTATATTAAATAACTATATTAAAAAAAACTATATTAAAAAAAATCCTGAAAGGTCCCAGTTTTGATGCCCTTTTAATGAAGATTGTATACTTTATTTCTAGCAAAAAAAAAAACTCAAGCTCAAGTTCATGCCTCAGTGATGAGACACAGAAGATCAAAGCGCAGAGACGAGAGCACAGAAGCTTAATTCTCCTTGATCGCCCCTCAGCAGGATTATATCCCAATGGACCTCGTTCACAGCGATAGCAAATAACAAGGGCAACAGGCTGCAAATCTTAAGGGCTTAAAGATGCTTGTATGTAGTAATGGATTGAGTCTTCTTGTGTCTAGGGGTGCATGTCAAACAGATAAACAGGCCCCCACAAACACAAAACACGCTCCATGAACCTACCTTGTGGGAACAGCGCTTCAATGCATGGTAGAAGACAAAAATATAGGAGTTAGCTTTACAGGGCTAGCATAGAGTTAGCTGTAGAGGGCTAGCATAGCGCTCTAGAGATCCAGATATGCCTTTAGTCTCATAATGTCAACTTAAGACTAATAAAACAGAGAGAGAATAACTGTGAATGTTCTGGCAAACTTCTTGAATATTTCAGTTATACCAAACTACATAAGTAAACCTCATTTATTCTCGGGAAATAATTCATTCAATATAAATCAATTTGATTCAAAAATATATCAAGGTGATGTTCATCATCATCACTTACACTAGTAAACTTAGCTTAAATAATAAACTAGCTTTTAAGAATCAGAATTTCAGCTTCTTGTGAGAGATCAAAGTGTGAAGTGGCTGGTAAGCTTGTGATCAGAAGCTATTGTATATAAATCAGTCAGGTCAAGCAGCTCTAGTTATACAGCAAATGCATTGGTTTCCATGCACTGGCTTTTACAAATACCGTTGTTGGAGACACCTACCCCCTTAATATTTTGCACCAATTTATGTTTTATAGAGTTACCAAAATTTAAGATGCTCCCAGATAATCAAATTACCACTCACATTCAGTGATATTTCTCAAAAGAATATAAATAATAATAATAATAATAATAATAATAATAATAAAGCAATTATAATAATTAGGTTTCAGAGATAGATTAACTGCTTCACTGTCAAAATTTAAGAAGTCGTTCATTTTCACAAACTTTTAAGAAATTGTTACACTATTGTTAGTACTTGTCTAGTTCATTTGTAAACTAATATCCTTTGAAATATCAAAGAAAAAAACTGAACTCCATTCGCAAGACGTTTTCATGATAAATTATTAATATCAATACCAAACACTTGCCAATTGAATATAGCTTAGATAAAGGCTCAAGGAAAGAACTGGAGAGCAATGCAAACTAGAAACTGGAATAAATAGAAAATTAGAAACACGACTCCAGACGCTCAACAGCACATTCTACAGTATAACAGTCCACATGCTGATTCAGTAAGGTAGACAGTTTGAGGCTGAAGAATAACTTTTGTTGTGTATTTCTACAGTGCACGCACAGCCACTAATGCATCAAAATTAAATGCACCCAACTTCCATTTAAACATCCAACTTGATGCATGCTTTGTGAGGTCAGCTGGTCAGATAATAACAGCTGGGACTCTAGACCATCAAAAAAGAGAACAGGGCTGCAATTTAATCAAAAAACTGTACTTTTAAAGTATCATGGTACATGACAGTAACTACCAATTACCCATTCTATTGCTGTTTACCAAACTTTGGATTCGAAGTCTGGACCTTTTCCTTGGTAACCAGTGGGACCATTGTCCCCCCTAAATTATACTGTTTCAAGGCAGTATTGTGCGGATGTCACAGCGACAGCCCACTGAGCGCAAAGGCTGATCTTTTGTCTGGTCTCTCATCTGGTGCATCAGACATGTGCCAGAATATGAAGAATTTTTACCAAATTATCCCACAGCAATGTTTTATGAAGAAGATAAGGAGAGCAGAATGAAAGTGTTGTCAAGAAGGAGTAGGTGTCAGCAAGCTACAGCGTCTCTTATTGTACTCATCTACTGTAAACACGTGACCCATGAAAATCAGAGGTGAACCAAAAGTATGACTGTATGCAAAATGCCATGCATTTCAGGTGGGGGTGTGCAGCGGTATCTGGAGACAAATAAGAACTGTTAACAAAGCTGACTGAACGAACAGGTTACAATATTTGTTAAGAAACTTCACGATACAGCACTGTTTTTTTTTTAAAACGACAGCATAATAGCATAATAGCTCGGAACTCAAAGGGAATGTTAAAGAAACATCCAGTGTGGGGGGGGGGCAGACGCTGCAATCTGACGTCCCTGTCAGATCTGCATTCCTCCAGTGAGGCAGCTACAGCCCTGCTGATTTTGTTTCCACAGGGAAGAAAAAGCGCCGTTGTTCGACCTCTCATTTGCATTCGGATAACGAGTGGGCCGTCACAGCCATACATTCTGAAAGCTGCTCCATCGGCTCTTGCAGGTTCTTGAAATGTTAAGCATGAAGTACAAATGTTTAATTTAAAAATTTAAAAACTCCTCTTCTCTTCTTCTTGGCAGCTTTGATATATGTTTTTACTACACAAAATGCCCCAAAAAAACTGTTTATTTAGTTCTTTCATATAAACAAGCTCACGCACAAACTGAAGGTAGTTTTAAAAAGATCTGCTTTTGCTCATCTCCAGTTAACGAGCAGTAGACATTATCAGTGACTCCTAATTAAGTCAAAATCCCCCAAATTTAATATAAAAAGAATAAACTGATTTGGCTTTTGAGTTCATGTAACAATCTTGTTTTAAAATGCTGTTGCATTTGATAAGCTAATGACTGTCAGACTTTAAGTTTACATAGTCGTGTATTCCTGTAGATACCAGCATTTGCACCTTGGCAAATTTATGCAAATGATGATGCCTAATCACTATCTCTTATTCATGGGTGCCTGGAGTGGAACAACGCCACTATTGAACCGATAAAAACATATATTTCAGAAAAAGATGCCCAGTGATCACGCTGATGTGAAGCTAACAGCTGTATTTGTTAGATAAACAAAATTTGAGGAAAGTGAGGGTTAGGGGTGCTGCTTAGACACTCCCACTGTGAGGGGACTGAACAGCATGGGGTCTTGATGCACTCTGATATTTTTGGTCTTGTAAAAACACTTGAGTGTCCCCACGAAGTGTGGTAACAGCAGAGGTGGATAGTCCAGGTCCAGAAAGCAAAAACCCAGACCAAGATTTTGTTTCAAAAAACCTGTATAAAGAGTCACAGTCAGAGAGTACTCAACTGCTTGATTGTAATAGAATCGTTATCTGGAATTTTACTTTCTGGACCTGAACTATCTGAACTTCTGGATAACAGAGAAAAAAACAGTACATCGCTGCACATAATAACAGCCAAGCGTATCTACAAGTGCCCGGAAAACAAGCCTCTTAAAAAGCACATCGAAAATCACCACCTGACGTGTCTACCTGCAATATTTGTTTCGATGTCACTGTGGGGATGCTGATTTACTGCTATTCCATCTGAGATCTAGGACTGTGATTGTGGCCTGTGCAGATGACAGACATTGCATGCCAGAGTATATAAACATCACGGCACCGCGGTCTGTAGCTCACCTTCTCTACGTCCGCCTTTGTCACGTTGATATCAGAGTCCATCTTCTCGAAATACTGCTGCGCCCGGTCCGCCTCTTTGCAGTCTCTCTCGAACCTTCGTTTGCTCTGGCGGGGGGTGAGAGACACGAGCTGAGAGTGAGACCTCTGCCACTCACAGCATCGAGAAGCACCGAATTGGCTTAGCAAGTATAAACGTGGTTCTACATCGGGCCAAAAGGCTTCTCTTTCAGAGGGTGGCAGTTTTCAAGAGAAAATCAGACAAAAAAGATAAAGCCAGCCATTTTATTGTTCTTGATTACAGTCTACGGAGAGAGCAAAGTTACGGTAATTCAAATTTCAAAAATTGGTCCTCCGACTGAAAATAGGGCAATGTTACATACTTCCTATATGGGAGACTAATTTAAGTGTCAGTCCTCATTCTTTGGAACCGACATAAAAAATCCTCTGTCACACTGCACTATTAAGTGGCTGCAAAGTGAATAGCTAATAAAGACGGCAAGATAGTACCAGGCTTACTGGTGTCATTTCTAATTGTCTAATCGTGTCCGTTTTGTATTTCTTCATGAGAAATTGGGGTGATCAAGTAATTAAGTCCTTTTGCGATGGTGCTGGTGGAATTTTTGATCCAGCAAAGTTATTGTAAAAAATTATTTTTCTAAACTCTATAGAAGATTGTATGAGGTTCCTATCGAGGATTCAAAACTAAACCCTGAAAATGAATTAACTCACCCTCTGCTGGAGTAAGGGTAGGTCCACATTTTTGGACACTGGTGCATAAAAACCTTGTTTATTCTGCGTCAGTGTACTTAGTCACACAGCCAAGAATCCCTAACCTTCAGTGAAACAATGAATTTAATGTCTTAAACACTGAAACGGTAAAAAGGCGGTAATTGATCTTTCATTCTCCTGGGGTTGTACTCCTTCACATGCCGCTTTGACCACTCCTTCCATTCCATTCCGACAGATGCTGCCCCAAACTCGAGGGATGCATATGAGGTTCTGCGCCAACTTCCCGTTCAGCTGATCTATCTACCTCTTCCTAGCTCATAACTTCACCTCTGGTTACTCCAGGGAACAGACTATCCTGCAAATGCCACCTCCCACCTTCCCCACACTCTGCCTCTTATTAGCGTCTCTCAGGCAAGATATAATTCACTCTCGGTTGGTCCATAATGACTTTGGGAGGTTTGGCCTTGCTCATAAGCCCCTGATGCCCTACAATGTTGACAAGATTGTACAGGAAAACTTAACACTTGACAGGGGCCAATGTCAGACTGAGGTAATGAGTTCCCCATCAGAGGCAGCTAGGTACACCCACATATTATTATGGACTTTCCAGTTACAAAGCCCCCTTTTGTTCTTCATAAATGATCGAGTCGAGGTTCTCGGTGCTTCGACGCCCACTGCTGTGAATCTGATTATAGAGGTTAAGCATAAAAAATTAAATAGCTTAATTTGATTCACTCTCTATAGTTGACTGCGTTTGTTTACAGCATGTGTATTATTACTGATATTATTGTTTTTGGATTATATTTAAATAGACACTATAAACACTGATCCAACAATACTATTCATATGTTTGTTCTTTTAAAACTTTAAGGTGCAGTTTCCTTTGAAGAAACTCGTCGGATAAGAGCAGGAATGCAGCTAGATTATATCCAGACCTTCAATTTGTATTTATAAACTAAACTGGCAGCTGCATGAAACACTGCTCTCCTTCCATTTTGATTCAAATATTAAAGAAAATAAAGCACTTACTGATTCCAGCTGTTTCCAGGAGTTCTCAATATGTTGCTGTGCTTTGCGTCCATCGTGGAAATGCTAGAAGAAAACAAATCTGTAATTACTTGGAATTTTTTCTCATTTGCCATAAAATGAATCAAAATTAGCCGGATTTTAAAAGTGAATGAAGGAAAGAATGGAAAAATTAGTTCATCAGACCATTTCTGTTACATCCAAAGTATTGTATATAATGCAACCAAAGATTCAGCATCTGGTCTTACGGAGAATTTTTACGCGAAGCATGCAGATGCAGATTCTTTTAAGCATGTTTTCTTTATATAAAGGGGGTGTGTAAGGGAGAGACTATAAACATTGTCCAGCCAGCACTAACGCAGCATTCAAAATGAAAATGAAAAATATTCACAGGAGGACTCATATTTATTAGACGATCGTGCCCCCCTACCCTTACTCTAGATGATTAATGGATAATGCTCCCAATTGCCAAAATAAATCTAGGGAATCCCCTGCTGCACCCCCCACCCAGGTTGGCAAAATATTACCCCTTTGCGACCTCGCAAAAATCACTGGGTCTCTGTCTAGTCTGGCCGCCCCACTGTACAAGGTATGGCTCCAGCCCTGCACAGAGCTTTTGTGCAGACTGTCATGGAGCAGGCGGTCTCTCACAACTGCCACCACCTGAACGGCTGTCACTGCCTGGATTGTTATGTGAATCGGGAGAACATTTTGACAGCTGTTTGCTGAGGAGAGACGGGCACAATAACAGGATGAGGGTGAGGACACAGACAGACAGCTGTTTGCTGAAGAGAGACGGGCACGATA
>JAODKE010000125.1:14747965-14760893 GCA_026779605.1 Mormyrus hasselquistii
ATGAACGTCCCACGGAGCTCAGCCCTGACAGGCAGAGATGAACGTCCCACGGAGCTCAGCCCTGACAGACAGAGATGAACGTCCCACGGAGCTCAGCCCTGACAGGCAGAGATGAACGTCCCACGGAGCTCAGCCCTGACAGACAGAGATGGACGTCCCACTTCAAGGCTGACAGCCGTGACTCACATCGCTCAGAATTCAAAAGGTGAAAAAGAAAAGGGAGTTTTTTTGGAGTAGTTCAACCTCAAAATTTGTACCAAAATGTGCATCCATCCATCCATCCATCCATTGACTTCCGCTTATCTGAGGTTGGGTCGCGGGACCTCAGATGTGCCCATCCCCAAACTGTTTCGACAAAGTAGGAAGCATAGTATTGTTTAAATGTCTTAGTATGCTCAAGCCTTTAGAGTTCCCTTCACTGGAACTAAGGGGCCCAGCCCAACTCCTGAGAAGCAACCCCATACCTTTATCCCTCCTCAACCAAACCTTACGGTTGCCACGTTGCAGTTATGCAGGCTATGTTCTCCTGGTATCTGCCAAATCCAAACTCATCCGTAAGACTGCCAGACAGAGAAATGTGATTTGTGCTTTACACCACTTCATTTAATGCTTGGCATCGCATTTGTTGATGTGAGGCTTGAATGCAGCTGCTCGGCCATGGAAGCCCATTCCCTGAAGCTCCCGTCGCACAATTTTGTGCTGGGAAAATTGCTAGAGGACGTTTGGAACTCTGCAGTTATTGAGTCAACTGTTGGCGACTTCTGTGCAGTATTCACCTCAGCACTCGGCGACCCCTCTCTGTTACTTTCCGTGGTTTGCCACTCGATGGTTGAGTTTCTGTTGTTCCTAAACAGTTACACATTGTAATAATACGACTTATAATTGACCGTGGAATCTCTAGCAGGGATGAAATTTCACAAACTGGCTTATTGCAAAGGTGGCATCGTATGACAGCACCATGCTTGACTTCACGAAGCTCTTCAGAACGACCTATTCTTTGACAAAAGTTTGTAAACCTGACTGCATGGCTAGGTGCTGTATATACGAAGGCAGTCCCCAGGTTAAGAACGTCTGACTTACAGACAGCTCATATTTATGAACACATTTCCATAAAGTCTATTATATCAAAAAAATCAGGTTAAATACAATGATTCGCAATACGGAGCACATGTACTATTTTGAAACTTGTTGAAACATTAGCTGGCTTCAGTGGTTTGTCGGCTCAAGGTACAATATAGAGCACAGTGCTGTATGTAATAAGTCTATTATTGTCACTCCATTATTTTTATTTTTATTTTTTTAAACTTACACATTTGACTTAAAGACAGATTTGCATATAATGTATATGTATGTCTATAATATATATATAATAGACTTGATATGTAAAAAAGAAATCATTTTATCACCACCAGTATTTCACGACTCTAAATAGGTTTTCAAAGAGCTAACTGGGAATTGGAGTCAATGGAGGTACAGATATTACACAGGCCTTCGCATTTCTGATTTCATCAAATGAGAAAAACTGACAAGCACTTGCGTAGTTGCAGTCTGAGCGTATAACAAACAGGAAATTGCAGCTATGGCTAAATTTAACTGACCGTGAATGAAAATAAAAGATTACCTAAAAACCACCAGTGTGGCCTAGACGGGGCAAAGCGTGAGACTTTATGTCCCACTCCCCACTTGGAGTCGCTATGTGATGATTTTTTCCATTCATGGTTCTCATTGGCTGGGACCCCGGCAAAACATCTGTGTGAGGGGGGGACAAGAATGTCCTTTTCCAGTCAGCTCACAATATGCTGGGTGATACGAGCCCCAAACAGGTCAACGCTAAAAAAAACGTGAACACTTACTTGAGAGGGATTAATATTCATTGACTCTGTTTCAATACTAATATCATACAGAAAGAGAAAATAAAACATTTATTAAATCTTTTAAATTGTAAATGATAAGGATACCTAAAATAAAGAGCCATTTCATGAAATATCTGAGTCAGGACTGGTCTTGAAATTGCTGCAGGTAAGGACATTTTTTTAATTTATTTTATCGCAAATGGGGAACCTGATCTCTTCGTACACAGTGTCCTATTGCTTCTCAGCTGTACCGATCAAGCCAAGTTCACTATAACAGCTTTTGCTTTCCACT
The DNA here is from genome assembly GCA_026779605.1 of Mormyrus hasselquistii. NCBI lineage: Eukaryota > Metazoa > Chordata > Actinopteri > Osteoglossiformes > Mormyridae > Mormyrus > Mormyrus hasselquistii. The sequence continues at coordinate 14,750,111 of JAODKE010000125.1, forward strand.
CTCTTTTCCAAGCAGATGTGTTTTTCGGGTACGTGAAAGTTTTTGCAGGTCTAACAAAATTCCAGGTACTTTGAGAGCTAATAATAACAATATATTAAATACAAGTGTGATAATTATTTAAAATTCTAACTATACTTAGATATATTTATACTGCTGAAAGCAATAAACTGAGACAGTGTTCAGTTACGTTACACAAGCTACACTGTCCAAAGATATTAGGTAACAACCACTAACAACTATACATTATATATAATATGTTGGAATGATTTTTTTTTTTTTATTGAAAGCTTCAGTTAAAGATAATTTCACCAATTTACCCAATTGGATATTTTTGGTGAAGCATATTGCTCCGGGTTGCTAGTGAAAGAGGAGCATCACTAGTGTTCAGTTACGAGCATCTACCCTCAAACACCGAGGCCTGTGACAAAACACCATGACAAAGAAAACATGACGCCAAATGTTTTATCTTGCGTTTATGGAAGTTTCTGATAGCTCACAGGATTTGAAACCTCTGACATCCACTCTCTGCTTTGAATCGCTGGACTTTACTTTGATGAGAAAAACTGCTCCATCGCTACCTTTCAAAGTCGTCATCTGTTAAGAAAACTGCAACGTGATTGTGAAATGTAACGTGATGCTCAGCATAACTGTAATAGAGCAGGAAGTATACATACTTTCAGTAAGATGTGGTAGAGTAAAAGTCTAAAGTGTCCATGGCTAAATCTACTTATGTGTAGATATGTAAAAAATACACTTAAGTATAGTAATGAAGCAATTGTACTTTGTTACTTTCCACCATTGCCTGCTGCTTCCATCGGTATTAGAAATGACCTGATTATAATTTATGTTTTAATTTACGTTATACCTGGACCAGCCAACACCCGGAACGCTGACCACACCAGGGGACTCTTCTGCACGAGTGATCCGGTGTAGAAGATCACAAACCCAACTGAATGCTTGTGCAACACTGTTTGTGAAATGAGCTTCTGTAAATCCTGCCTTTCGTCATTTCAAGTGAGGACAACAGAAAACAGGCAACGAGAGTCCCGTTTGCCATCTTTCAGGCACCCTGAAACCATGTGAAACCCTACAAACAGGCCTTCCTGTCTGGAACTTCTTGTAGTACTAAACATAGAACGGCAGAAAGGTCACCTGTAACGTTTGCTTAACACCCAAAGCAGCAAGACAATACTGGGCCATTTTTAAGACAAACACAGCAACTGGAATTCATAGTTTATTAAAAGCTCTGTTGAAATTTTATTAAATAAACATTTATTAGCAACGTGTACCTATTATGTTGCGATTATTGTGCAGTATCTTTGGGTGCAATATTTCTTATGTTATCCTATCTTTTCTTATATTATGCTGTTTTTATCTTATGCTGTTTAGGTAATGGGAGTTTTTTTTTTTGGAAATTTGCATTTTTTCTGACCCTTGACCTAAATTTCTGACGAAAATAACTGTGATGTATAAAGGTACTGATATGAAGTTGGGTATTGGTTTTGCATGATCAGGTCCTTCAGTATAAGCTTATCTGGCCAAACACTTTACAACCGACGGTGTTTTCGCTTCACAGTCGTTTTACCGCCAGAAATGTGCAGAACTGAATGTTGGGAGAATGGTGTCCTATGATGGTGCCAGGTAGAATCACTAACCTCTGCTCTGCCCATTATGCTGCCAGTGATTGTTACTGGAGATTACACGGGTGTGTGCTTAATCTGTGTCAGCAATGGGCAATCATTAATTATCCAATTCCTCTAATTAATAGGGGCATTCACTGACGAGGTTAGTGGCATGAAGAAAATCAAGTTCATAGCTACACATTTAAAGAAAACAGCCTTGTACCTTAGATGCAAATAACCTCACAAAGACAAAGGCTGCCTGAATAAAGCACTTTCCTGCTCTTTCCCCAGAGACCCTGACTCCGCCCAAGAGGGAGGGACCTGACCCAGTCAGTGCAGTGATGTCAGACTCACATTAACTCCAGTCACAAGTCCTTCACTGAGCATTTACATTAATATGCATGCCAGAAAAATTAAGGAGGAGGAAGATGCACCCAATGACCTGGATAGCTAACTGTAATCTTATTTTCCTTTTGGATTAACAGGCCAACAGCAGCAACTGCTTCATTAGCAATAACACACATAAAATAATACTGGTAACAGCCATGAGAGACAGAGGTAAGAAGGCGGGTGCTGATTACAGCGCGTTGCTGAACTCACCACACGACGAGCCACCTCAGGGATGAGAACCTGAGTGCAGCCGTGTGGCGGGCGATACCTCAGCACCACACTAGTCCAAATGGACCGGTGAGTTTTTTCCGGTGACTGGAGAGCCGATACTGCATGGCAACGCTAAAAGTAATCCTTTTGGAGTTTTGTGAAGTTTATTCTTTCAGGTTTATTGGTGTATTTTTGAGCTTCCGGCTTCGTTTAAATAGATAGAAAAAAAAAAAACAATCAGCGTCAGATTCCTTAGGATACATACATACATGCGTTACTTAGGCGTTCTACACAATGTGTGCTCGCACAAGTCAAATAAACCCCGAAGAAATCTGCACTGAATTCATGCTCATTCAACTGTCTTGGTCAATTTATTACAGGTTGTAGCAACAAGCAGGCCCTTTAATACCGAACGTGTATTAGAATCTCTAATCCGCCTTTCAGACAAGAAACAAAACTGTTTCATTTTTGAAGAAGACAACCAGGACATATCCTGTCAGATGCTATACGAGGGGATGTGTATCAAAGTGACACTCATAAACCAAAACGGGGCTGAAAGCAGAGGAGACAGGAAGCGGCAATCTTACCGACTTCCTCTCTGCCTTCAGCTCTTGGATGTAGCGTGTCAGCTCAGAGATGATCTGCGATGTCAGGCTCTCAGCTATAACCTCGTGTTGTCCTGCATAGTCGTTCAGCTCATTCAGAGCTGACAGGAAAGCACGACATGCCGAGTACTTGCTAGAGAAAAGAACCAATATTGAAATTTCAGCATAGAACAAACTATAAACCTGCAGTTAATCTTACTTTTTACCAAAGCAGTTGCTTAAAATCAGCAATACAACCTAGAAGTTCATGCTTAAGACCGTTTTGCTTCTCATCAGAAGCGGCCTGATAAACACCATGTGTCGTCTTTTTAAAACATACTTGTTTTCTTCCTCCTCTTTGGAATTCTTCTTAGGCTGATATTTTTTTGACAGATTCCTGAAAAAAAAAAGCTTTGTTATTGCTCAGTTAAGGCTTTCGGAAGGAGACTGCGGGGCCAAAGGTCAAATTCCCTGAGAGTCTCCTGAACCTTGATCAGAAAGAAAAAGACTGAAATCTATAAAATGACATTGAGAGGCCAGAAGGGTCTGGATTTTATTTGGAAAACAAAATGATTTTAAATCAAATAAATTTCACTAAAAACTAAACAGCTAGTTGTAATAAATATATTAGGCATGTATGCTAACTAAAGATGTTGCTAATTTTGTATCAAAACAACACAAAACTGTGTATGGTCTGTTAAACTTGGAACATCCTTAGAAACAAAACACACGTTACTCTGTTTTGCAAGTTATGAGTCATACACATAAATCCAAGGCAAAGCTTTTGCAACAAAAATAGCAGAATGAGATGAACAAGAATGAACTGTAATTACGCCAAATTCTACATCAGCATTTTCTAGTCCATTAGGCCAAATGCTGCAGGATCTAATGAACTAAATCATTATCTCTCACCTCTGGTCAATTAGGTTAAAAGTTAATCCACTACACTTGGTACATTTTTAATTATTAAAGTTATTAGTGTATTTACTTGGCCGTGTTTATTAATGCAGGTGAAACAAACGTCATGACACAATACCAGAGAGAGCACTGTGGGCGCAACTTCATCACCGCTAATAAAGTGGGAATCGGTGCTTTTGTAAATACGCTTTATCGTTTTGCTGTGAAGATGACTATTGTAGCAATTTCATCTTTTTTATACCGGGTGAAAGCAAACTGAGAGCAGGCCAGGCGGAGCACTGCACAGGCACGCTAGGCTGTCGACCTCATTTTTTTTTACATCCCTCAAGACACAACTGAGGATTTTCACCTCAGCGCAGCTACAGGCTGGCTGCTGGCAGAACGGAGTTTACCCAGCAACCGGTAACAAGCCAGCCAATTACGTTCTACCATTCGGCTGATGGCTCACGCTGTAACAAAACATGGCAGCAGATTACAGATTACAGAGTGAACAGCTAACCTTCGCCTCACGGTAAGTAAACACATTTAGGAACCCTCTTGTTTTGGACAATGTGCTCTCATCATCGTATGTTATGTCACAGCACACAATGGCAAAATTAACCTCAGACAATGCAATTTGCTGTAATATTTTCTGAGCACTTTGTGTATTTTATGCTTGAATGTGTTACTGGCTGCTTCTCCTGGTTGCAGATAAAATGCTCCTCCATTAAATATCCCTGCCCTCTCTTCTGTTACTAGGCAGATTTCCCTGCCTCTTTTTTTTTTAAATCTTACAGCTACCTATCACAGTGGTGCATAACGCACAGGCATTCTACCCTGTGCACATGGCAGTGGATGCTTTTAGAAAATTCAAAATAAATTACATATAACAAATGTGATGTTGAGATCTAATGATGAATTAACGTTACAAACGCCATGTTGAGATCTAATGACGTTGGTCATAATGACATTTAATTTAATACCAATATGGTGGCCCACTGCTCCAGGGTCAGAGGTTCGATTCCCACCTCTGCAGTCTTCTCCTTATATCATGCATGTTTCCTCTTATAGCACAAACATCCACAATTAGGTCATCTGGAGTCCCTGAACGGGTTCATGGTGTATGCCTGAGCGTGTGTGTGTTTTTTGATGGGGTGGCGTTCTATCTCAGGCGTTTCCCTGCCTTGTGCCCTGTGCTTCCTGTGATAGTTTCCACTGCACCCCTGATCAGGAAAACCAGGCTGCATGTTTGTGCATGAAGATAGAGAAGCACTAGAACAGCATAATAGTGCGATAAAAAAATCAGTGCGACCCAAATACATGGGAATAGAAGCACAAAGGATGTCACAGGCATGACTATATTTAAAATCCATAAAGGTTTCTGATTTAAAGTTGATGGCATGACACCTGGCATTAAAAGAAAGTGCTAAATAATGTTAAAATAATGCAATCAGTTAGTGTTATTCATGCATAACCAAAAATGTACACATTGTATAATTGTACCAGCAAATCTTAGCACTTCACAAGGGAGCCAGTCTGCAGTTATCACCACTGCAAAATCTTATCATCTCATTTACCACGTCATACAAAACATAAACTGTTATAAAAACAATTTACACACATTTCTTGAAAGTAATGAAAAGAACAAAAGCAGATTCTGATTGTGGTCATCTTCTATGGTGTAACGGCTGCGGTTCGTCCTTTGTTAGGTGACCTGAATCCAGGCTGAACTGGTTTAACGGAGAAGGTTAACTGTGATGTAGCTGCAAAAAAATGCTGTAAAATCACCCAGCGAAAGTGAGGACGAGGCCATTAGCTATTGACTGGGTGACTCCGCTGAAACATTGCAGGACCAGAGACGCTACAGCAGATAAAAAAATTAACAACCACAACAATAGTATCGACATTTCCTTTTAACTCTTTTCCTTTCAGCTGTAGCTTTTTTTCCCCAGACCTTTACAAAGAATGGTAGCTTAACCCACTCCAGGCAACGGAGTCAAATGTTTTAATAATGCATAAATTAGACTGATGCCTGTATATTCAACATTCAGCACCAGTGTCACCCTCCTCGAGGCAAGAAATGACAATAATGTTATCAACTACTTTATTAACTGTAAAGTGAACTATCTGAGGAAAATGTGAGCAGAAAAAATAAATACTGGGGTATGTTTCATGTGTACCAATAAATGTCACCAAGTCTGTTCTAAAATAAGACACAACTTACCTAATTTGCTTTGCATAGCTGAGCTCGATCTCCGACCTCTCCTTCACAAATTTGGTGTATCTTTCGACAAACTCGATGCCCCATTGTGTGTGCTTTTCCAAGTTGTCAAACTGATCCTGCACGGCAGAAAAGTCGCAAAAAAGGAGATTCATAAATGTTGTGAACTGGGAAACGAGCTTCTTAGCCACTGACATCATGTAATGATGCTTTATTTATTGAAATTAAGACAAAGTATTTCCATTCGTTTTGCTTTCACGTTGCACGTAACATGGTGCTTTTTCATGTCATAAGTATCCAGCATTGAGCCATTTCCTGATGGAAACTATGGCAGAATTTTAAATTATTAACTACAAAACAGTCTGTAAAATATTCATATTGGTTTGCTGATTTTCATTGTTTTCCTAACAAAGAGTCAAAAATTCAAATGAGAAACAGGTGTTCCATCTGCCCATCTGCACAATTTCAAGCTAATTAATATTGATCACATTTTAAAGGTAGGTGCTTTAAATAAAACCAAAAAAATCCTCATTTCATACTTAGCAACATGCATAACTGGTATCACTTAGCTTCAGCACACCCGACATCTTAGTGCTCCTTTACCATACATTTCTCTTACGTTGTTACCAAGAGACTTTATATATAACGTTGACACAATGCGGTCTGCTTGATCTTTGATCAGGCACTTCGGAGTACGATGCTTATCAATAAAAAGATTATCTTTGTTTCCTAAAATACAGATCTTTCTCTAAAATAATACATAAACTTTTCTCAGATGCTTCTCAGCACCACTTCCTGAATAACTTCAGTAGGATGAAGAAAGCTCCACGCTATAGTGCAACACAGAGTATGCGATGTATAAAAGTCACCTTTGTAAGGCTCCAGCAGTCTCCCATTCTCTCCTCTACCATCTCCTGTCTAAATACTACCATCCAGCATCTTGGAACTTCAACACTTCACTGCTGGACCTAAAAGACCACTTATCATGCTCAAGAAAACTAAGCCAAAAGCAGACAGGAAGCGAGTTTTGTGTCAGCCTCTAAGCAAAAGCACACTGCAGGGACTTCACCTGTGACGTGAACCACCTTGCAGTACAGCTGTACCATGATTCTCCCAATAACTGAAAGTAAATATTTCTGGATTACATAACACTGAGTCTGTTACAAACAACCCTAGTATGAAATAGCGATGCAGGAAAAAGCTATAACATATATTTGCAGTTACATTTGCTAAAACTTTATCCATCCATCCATCCATCCATCCATCCATCCATCCATCCATCCATCCATCCATCATCTTCTATCCAGCACAGAATTGGGAACGTGGTACACAATTTAGACAAGTTGTCAGTCTAAATATTCATTCAGTTTAAAAAATGGATGCACAGAAAAGATGACACATAAATTTCTTCATAGTTTATGATGTGTGCCTTACAAAAAAAATAAATAAAAATGCGCAAATGCAAGAAGAATTAGTATTCGTACTCTGTAGGCGGAAAGATGTGAAGGCAGAACACACTTTCGGGGTGCTTTCTCTTCCTGGCTTAGTGCAGTGCTGCTCTCTCTGTGGTCGACTGGCTGACTATTCACCATTCCGCTGAAGCACCCTGCAGACGAGCCCTTTTTCACTTTCCGCTGTGGGTGAGCCTAGCCAGACCAGTTCTGTTATTCTCCTACGTGCCCCAGTAGTGGTCGTCAGAGATACGCTCAGGGTTGTCGACTGAGCTGCTGGACCCAGTGAACCATCTCCTTTATGTCTCTTGTACAGGCTGCATCCTGACCCAGTAGGGTGCAGGGCTGACCTTAACTGAGGTCACATGTCATTTTGAGATTTGACCACATCTAATTTAACAAACATGTCGAATGTCACTTGTAGAAGCAGACATAAGGCTGCATACTTATTAATAGGTATTTATTTTACACTTCTTTATTCAATGCAAAGATATTTAAACTTAAATGTACTTGAATTTCCTTCCCATTCTGCCTGTTGTACATAAAGTCGTAACATTTGTCATACAACATAAAGGGAAATAAGCTTTTCGTTTTCAAGGCGGAATAGTTATTAAGATCCTTAAAAAGGGATTTATAGCACCATACAAGTTGGGAGGCAGAGACTACTTGACAGCAAAAATGAGGAAAGACACTGTGAATAATGGCATAGTCATTTTATTTTGCAGTATAACCAAAACCTCCCACGAAAATAAAGTCAGGGCTGCACCGATGAACTGTAGCAAAACAAGTTTATGACTTTTTGGAGAAAACTCTTGGGTTGTTTGCATTTCTGCACGCCAGAAGACGGAGGTCAAAGAAACGTGCCCTTCAAATTTAGCAAAGGTCAGCTTGTGTCACATTTCCCATCGCCTCCCTCCTGCATCACAGTGCTTTATTTTTAGTCTGTAAAAGCTGGGTGAGGAAAATAGCCTTCGGATCATTTTGTAACCCAGCTGGCATCTCCTGAATTTTCTAGAAACACAGAAAAGTCTGTCCAGGGATGGATTTTAAAAATACTTTTGAAGTGATCGCGCTAAATTGTAAGTGATAGTTATATATTCCTCGTATTGGTTTAGTGCAATGATTTTCCACAATACTTAAAAAAAATAAAAATAATTCCATTGTTATGTAATAACTGAGACAAAAATTATCTTTGACTGAAGAAATATCTCCCTCTCTGACATCAGCAGAAAGGGGTTTTCTGCCTGAAAATGTCACCATGACTAAACACAGAAGCCTTCAGTCTTGCAAGTACTCGGGAGTAATCTGATTTAATTATACTTTGGTGCTGGCTGGACTGATAAAGTCTGTCTTTATACAGTAAGCAGTGCCATATACTGTGAAGTAAAAACTTTAGGGGAAAAAAAAGGTATTGTTTATGTTTAATCCTGCTTGAGGACAATGGAACATATTACTAAAGCTGCAAACAATTAATTTAGCAAAAACTTTCCACATAAGACACGATGGGAACTTACAGTCAGCTAGCCTTCATCGTGACTGAAACATTGTAACCAAAAATACATGCTGTAACCGAATTGTACCCATAATGCATGCTGGCATGCTAAACTCCGCCCCCCTCTCAGAGGCCTATCAGAGGACTGTGCAAGTAAACGATTTCATCCATATATACAATATATTTTCCTTATCAATTTTTTCCATCTTTATCAATGTAGAATTAATATCGAAAAACGTGTGTAAAGAGTTTTCATTGTTTAACCGGCACTGGGTTAAATTGCTTTATCCGATTAAGAATCAAGCACACGAAAAATATTCTTTTCCCTGTAGTTTTATGATAAATACATGCTAGTAAAGAGACAGCACACATCACACTACACGTCCACTGCGCACACAGCTATTGATACATCCATCCATCCATTTTCTGAAACCAGCTAAATCCTAGCAAAGTAAACATGCTAAACGCATAAACTGGTCACTGTTTAAGTTCCTCTTTCAAACAGCGATGTTGGCAAAATTTCTGCGTTGGGCATCGTTTACAATATTCTCTGCTTCTGTTCCAGCTGTGGAAAATCAAAGAGGACACTTTAATTATGTCTTGAGTAGTTTTTGCATTTGTGTCTTGAGTTGTAAACACAGAATAACATATGAGTTTGCATCCTGGACCTGCACTGGACTGTAATGCTTTCTGCGCGCTCTCTCTACCCTGTGACATAGAAACTGACGTTTTACGAAAACATCCAAATATCAGAAATGACAGGCTGTTCACCACTGTTTTAGGGTCATTTTTAACAAAAAAACATTACCTATACACTGCTTATAAACTGAATTGCAAAATAGGCTATATAAACATAATCATTCATTCGCATTTTCAGAGGCAAAAAGAGGCACGGATATCCCAGCCTGGGTATGGAATCAGGGAACTTCCATATGGATACTGTTACCGCAATGAAAAACAGGCCTTTCCCAGTGTAGAAGATTTCAGTGAATGAAGGATGACTTTAGGGGAGGGAATGAGGGAAGCAGATAAACCGCAGATAGTGGCGGAAGAAACCAAAATGTTTCTTTAAAGTATATTGTTTTAGGCGTAGTGAAAGTTACCATATCTCACACGACTAAACCATGAGAAACAATGAGGAGGCGACTTGTTTCTACAAAACTGCAGAAGAAAGGGAATCCTCCTCTTTCGAATTTACATAAAACAAAGCAACAAGTAGACTGGACACTGATAAGCCACAAGGGCTTCCTCCTGAGACGCAGTGCCTCTTACATACATCCCACTGTAGGCGCATTGCCATTAAGAAAAATATTTGTGAGAAATACTGATCCCCCACCTCCCCAAAAAACACACAGAGCCTTTGTCTGTCGGTGGACCAGAACAATATGAGTTCAGAGACAACTTAACCCCACTGGAGCCAGGGCTTCCCAGAAAGGACAGCAGGACAAAGAACCCAGCAGGCTGCGAATTCACCACAAACATCTGCCTTTCTGCGCAGGCAGCCTGCATGCATTCAAATGCTGCCATTAAACAGAGCTTTTTACGCAGGACCCCACTCACTGACCATGGAATTATTCTACATGGATAATTCTTATGGATTCCAAACAATGTCTGTTTTGTCGGCCAAAGCCTATTCAGTCCATGCATCCCATTGTGGCAATATTGCTACTGTCATATCAATTCTGGGTTGTTCCCTGCCTTGTGCCCTGTGATGTGTTGGCACCCCATCCTGGGTTGTCCCCTGTCTTGTGCCCTGTGATGTGTTGGCACCCCATCCTGGGTTGTTCCCTGTCTTGTGCCCTGTGATGGGTTGGCACCCCATCCTGGGTTGTTCCCTGTCTTGTGCCCTGTGATGGGTTGGCACCCCATCCTGGGTTGTTCCCTGCCTTGTGCCCTGTGATGGGTTGGCACCCCAT
>JAODKE010000125.1:14760993-14781774 GCA_026779605.1 Mormyrus hasselquistii
CACCCCATCCTGGGTTGTTCCCTGCCTTGTGCCCTGTGATGGGTTGGCACCCCATCCTGGGTTGTTCCCTGCCTTGTTCCCTGTGATGGGTTGGCACCCCATCCTGGGTTGTTCCCTGCCTTGTGCCCTGTGATGGGTCGGCACCCCATCCCGGGTTTTTTCCTGCCTGGTGCCCGTAGCCTCCAGGATATGTTCGACCCCCTGTGACCCTGAACAGGACAAGTAACTTCAGGAGATGGACATAAAACAGTAACACTTTACTTGAAGCTGTCATCTATAATGCACTATACTGTAGATACCTTCATAATGCATTATAATGGTCAGTATAAGAATTAATAAAGCATTACAGCATCTTCTAATGACATCATAAGGCATAATAGTGTTGATTATGTTACTTCATAAACTCCAGTGAAGCTCTCATCTATAACACATTACAGATACCTTCATGATGCATTATAATGGTCAGTATATGAATTAAAACGTTACAGCATCTTCTACTGACAGTCATACGGCATTATACTCTTGAATATAATACTTCATAAGTTGCAATGAAGCTGTCATCTATAATGCCATATAGATATCTTCATGATGCATTATAATGGGTCATATGAATTAAACGCAGGAATAATTAAAATAAATAATACATTATACCCATGTTTATTGTGCTTTATGAATGGTTGTTGAAGCTCCCATGTATAATGCACTATACACACCTTCATAATGTAATACAAAGCATCCTTAATTATTATTTCGAAGAGCTAAGACCTCGCTAAATTCATGCTTGGGTTTACAGTCAATTGTAATACTGCAATACTTCCCTTAATAATCACTCAATTGGCTCCTTGATTCAAGGACAGAAAGCGATTATGATATTAACTGTGGTGTCAGAAGGAGAATGAACAGAAAGAATCACAAGGAAACTTCATTGGGAACCCAGACGTTTCACCAGAACAAGTTTTCTTTAAATAGCTTGTAAATAAAACAAAGTAGTAAAATTTTGGAGTGTACAGGGGTTGGTGGGTCACTTGTACAGTTTGCTGCTGGCGGTGTCATTAATTTAACTGGAGATTAGTTTTTCAGTAAGATTTAATTCCTGTGTGCGTTAGACTTTAGTGCTGCTATTATTATCATTCTTGTTGAAATACAGGTGGATTTAACTGTTTTTGTGACAAAGCATTGCTCAATTATTGTTTCTAACACACTTAAAATAAAAACACATTTTTGTAATTTGGAGATTCAATTATAATTTAATGTGGAGATTCCGGTAAAAAGCAATAAATAAATAAATAAATAAATGAAAACATAAATAAACAAAAAAAAACTTCTTGGGATGTTAATCGAAATGAAACATTGTGTCACTAACAGGGAACAACTTCCAGCTATTTAGTTTGGTTGCTGCTTTTCCCAGTAGATAAAACTATTTAAAATGCTTTCACAATTCTTAGCTCATAGCCTTATTGTTGCAATAGCATGGACGTCTATATCTACATCCTGCAATACACCAAGCATGACACCTGACCTGACTGCAACTCAGTCCACAACAAATAAGTAAGTAAAGCATGCCTGCCATCCCTTAACTCTGTACACGCATGTACATTGTGCAGCATAAACAGCATAACTGGACTGCCAGCCAAGAGCCTATTAATAGATCTTTTTTCTACATTCTGGCGCAATGGGAAATGCTCCATTTACTGTATTCTCTGAGCTTCTAACCCCAAGGGCCTTGACTAGCGGGGCATGCAGTGCTATTCCAGGGTCCTCCGCTGCCCCTCGACGTGTCCTCCAGGCCGCCAAACCGCCGCGATGCCAGAGCCCCTGGCTTTTCCTGTCAGCACATGACACTGCTCCCGTTTCCTCCTCACGCACCCAGCAATTTCCAACAGGATTAAATCTTGACAAGGAAAACCACCTATGAAAAACTTCAAACGCTCTGCAGATAACAGCCTGTGATATGCATTGTTCACACACTAACAATAGCTCAAATTGGGGATGAGCAGGCAGATGGCATGAGGTCATTCTATAGTTCTGTAAGTTATCTTGCCAGAACCTTCAACAGTCTTTATAAGGCTTGGAACCATTTTCATCTTCAAATAGAACTGCACCCAAAACTATGTTAGAATAATCAATGAACTCCAAATCTTGACTATTTTTCTGATCTTGCGGCCAATACCCAACGCATAAACATCTCTCTGGTTTTCTTTCTGCTGATCAGTGGCTGAAGTTGCTATAAGAACAGTTCAGAATCACGATAAGTGCACCCTATCTGCCCCTCCCCCCCTTTCCACTTCCTAATCCTCAGCTTCCCATCAACCTTTGGATCTGTGCAAAGATTATAGCGAGATTTCATGAATGTCCCTCCCCCTCCTTGTCCTGAGCCTCATCAGATGCACCTTAGTTGCTGAAGTATTTGCTCTGAACATCTTCAGTGTGTTCCTGCCATCTTTGCTTAATCTTTTTTCCATCGGTCAGTAAGTGCCCACTGATATCTCTCAATCTACCCTCTCAAGGATGGACCTTCTTTTATCTTCATAGATATTCAGAAAAAACAGCCACATTTTTCCCAGGCTACTGTGACTTTGCAGATGTTCTTGCAATGCTGGTCTTCTTCTTCCCCGGTAGCTTTATGGATTTTACGACTTTCTGAGTACATTTCTGAGATCTTTATTTCTCTTGATTTTGGCTTCTCTTTTTTCCACTGCACCTTCCATTATTCATTTTGAATTCTTGGATCTATCACTTTGATAAATCTTTTTTTTCCCAATTCCTCTTGGATGATTTCTTGGAATTCCTTCCATAGTTCTTCTCAACTTAGAGAACCAGGCACAAAATGAAAGGATAATGTGAACCACACAGAAGTGGCACACAATGCACACACACACACACACACACACACGCACATGTCGGGTAAACGTATGTTTATGGGGACCACGGACCACTCATTCATTTCTATGGGAAAAATACTAACGCTAACTATGACAACCTTAGCCCCCACCCAGCCCTAACCATAACCATAAGTAACCAAGCAAAATACAAGTTTTTGCATTTTTAGTTTTTTCATTGCAGTCACAGATTTTTATTAAATTGAGTTTTAAATGGGTTTTCATCACGTTGTGGGGACATTGTGTCCCTGTAAGGTTAGGTATACCCGCTCACACACGCACACACACACACACACACAAGCGCTGCTTCCTCCCAGCGTATTCCGCTCTAGTCTAAAACGGCCTTGCTGGCAGCCTTTTTGGGAAATCTGCTACCAAGGACAGCTAATTAGGTGAATAAGTTGAGATACAGCACAAGACACATTATGAGGAAGACACATGGTGAGGAAGCAGAAAACATGAACTGATAAGGAAAGTTTTTCAGTTTTACTGACCTGTGTCTTTTTTTTCTGTGAATTACGCTATATGAGTTTCTGGCACATATTGAAATAAAAATCGAAAGAAAATATGAGACAATACAAAATCATCCAAGTCTAATCCAAGTCTACAATAAAGATAGTGAAATTAGGTAGACAACCATATAGAGAAAGAAACAGGATTCAAATAATATATGTTATGGCCATATATAGAAAAATTAATGATAGATCCAAAATATATACGATAAACTATTCGGTTATATGTCGTTATGTACAGATGCTTCGCTACAGACCGGGTCATTACTGGTCTACAGTTTTTAGAGAGATCTTGCGCTACATCGACAAAGTTACTGAAACTGGGAAAAATAAATGTGTTTCTCAGCGACAGATATTACTTCATACTTACTAATTAACTTATTTTTCAGCTCAAAGCTGTTTAATCCTCCATATTCCCATATACGTTATTGTCAGTTCGACAGATGTTTTGTCCCGTTGTTTTTAATATGGGACAGAGTGAATGTAGAGTCCGCGGTTACACAGTAGCTAAAGTCGACCCACTAATCCCTGCCGCCCTCACTATCTGCTGTTATCGTGATCCACGGCGAGTGACGCGCTGCGTCCATGACTTTGGTGTGGCTGATGAGTGAACTGAAGCCGGCAGGATTTCCATTCATGTCACCCGTCTCACTGGCTCCCGCGCAGCACCTGTAGCTCGCGATGGCAGCACTGTACAGTTCCCTCCTGCAGTGTGTGAGGCTCCTCTCTGGTTCATTTCAGGCACCACCTGATTTCTGTCTTCAAGTTACACCAAGCGATTGTCCAGATATGAGTCACTCACCATCGGCCTTCTAACCACTATTCCCAGTTAGGGTTATGGAGCGGCTTGCGGCCTGTCCCAGGCAGCACAGGGTACATGGCTGGGCTCTCCCCGGATGGGACGCCGGTCCGTCGCAGGAGACATACAGACACACACACAGTCATACACTATGGACAATGTTAAAGCCAGCTATCAACATTACTGTAAACTTTGGATTTTAGGGAGAAATCCATGCGACACAGGCAGAACTCGGCACACACACACACACAGACACACACACATACACACACAGACACAATCTAGCAGCAGAGGTGGGACCTAAACCCTCAACCTGGAGATAAGAGGCGACCCTACCCACTACGCCAGCATGCCGCCTGTATGTGTTCTTACAAATGCATCTTAAATGTATGCCTGAAATAATTAGCTCTGTAAATCATGCTGAACACTTGTTATATGTAATTTATTTGGAATTTTCTAAAAGCATCCACTGCCATGTGCACAGGGTAGAATGCATATGCGTTATGCACCGCTGTGATAGGTAGCTGTAAGATTAAAAAAAAAAAAAAGAGAGACAGGGAAATCTGCCTAGCAACAGAAGAGAGACCTGGGAGATCGAGTGAAGGAGGATTTTACCCGCAGTCTGGGTGTGACCTAAACCCCCAATCACAGAGTGAGAGGCCGCACTGCCAGTCACTGAGGCTCTATGCTGTCCGAGTCATTCACAGATAACTTGGAATTCAAGTATTTAGGACATGACAGTTGTAGCGATGTGACAGTGCCACTAACTGCTAAGAAATCAAAGCAATGCTAGATTCACTCAGCTATTTATTTGGTGCCTCAGTTTTATTACATCACAAGATAACAATATATAATTAGCTAGGCGAAATTTAGTGAGGGATGCACTTTTTAAAACCTGTTAAATCCTGTTTTAAACATACTCTGAAAGGTTTTATGGTAGCTGTAATTTTAGAGATCTCTGAATCTTTTTTGGTATTCATTTATCGTTGACAGTGTGATAAATAGTGCAATTAATGTAAGAGATGCACATCACTAAATATTTTGAATTATTCATGACAGTATGCTCAAATTACTCCAACGATCAAATATACATATTCACTTAGCATACCTGGAGATAAACTAACAATAATGATGTTCATTAATCATTTTTTTCTGTAATACAATTTCTTTGAAGAACACATTCACAAGAAGGAAATTACAGAGATCTTTATGGGGTTAAAAGATATAGTAAAACCTGACCCAAAAAGAGGAAACACTGTTAAAAAAAAATTAATCCGCACAAACCATTTGACATTTTACGGAACTAATACCAGAAGTGTGGGAAAAAAAACAGAACTTGTGTAAAAAGAGGAACTATCCAAAGGAAAAAACAAGGCTGTATCCTTAGCTGAGTGGGACACTGTGTTAAAAGATTGAGAATTTGATAAAAAAAAAAAATTCTACATATCACAGGGTTTTTTGGTCATTTATTTATTATTAAAGGATGGAGCTGTCATCACAACAGAGGACCACGAATGAAGAACTCGCCTGCATTCTGCCAAACAAAGGGTCTCAGGAGACAAATGTCACAAAAACTGAGCGAGTGAAGGTTAATCATCTGTGATGCCTGCATGCAAGCTTTAAAAACCTCAAAGCTTGCTATTACTTCACAGACACATGCTAGTTTATTTGCGCATTTAATGATCACAGGATCATATTGATTTATTCAAACTGCTTCTCACTGTAATTAGTAGAGTTGCTCTGCCATATTTTTCTGCTGGAAACATTCTGAAGAATAGAGCGGAGGTCAGGGCGTAAGAGGTGTGCTGTCCGGGTTAGAGCACAGCCATGCTGAACATCAACAGCAACAGACTGAAATAGCGGATAATACTGTTTTAGATCATGCATGAACCACCACAGAAATGCTAGCAAGTTCCTCTTCTGGCACCATTCCACCCCCGTGAAAACGACGCTAACGTCACCGATAAATATTAACGGATGAATGTGCATATATTGAGCTGCATTTCACTCAAGCTTTCAGTCTCACATGATTTCTTTGAACATAATAAGTGATGATGTACAGTTCACACTAATCACTAAGTATCTGTGCATCCGTGCTTTTCGCGTACTTGTCAGACCAGCTGTAACACTTTGATCTTAAACAAACTTTCGTTTTCCCTCCAGAGTTGCAACAAATGTTTACTCTACCTTGTAAGGTTGCCTAGAAACATGACACAGCGAGCAGAAATGCACTTTCCACCAGGGACCTCTGCAAAGCCGATGCATTACTCACGTCAGCTTTCTTATCCAGAGTCGTTAAAGGGGCATATATATCAGGGAATGGGGGGCAGGAGCCTCTCCCAGCCACAGGGCACCTGGTAGGGGCACACTTTGGATGAGATGCCCATCCAATGCATGGCAAACACACACACACACACACACACACACACACACACACACACACACACACACACACACACACACACACACACACACAGAACTGTACTCATACCTTTGTAGGGACTGTGCATTCATTTCTATGGGCAAAACCCTAATCCCAACAATGACATCCGTAACATCCTTAACCCCTACCCAGCCCTAACCTTAACCCTAACCAGCCCAAACCCTACCTAACCCCGGACCGAAAAATGGTCCCCACAATGTAATATATAACTGACCCACATGCACATGCAAACATACACATACACACAAGTTCAACTAATTGCATTTCTTCAGATTTCGGCAGGAATCCGGAGTAACCTCAGATCCTCAGCATGGGGAGAACATGCAAACTACATGCACAGAGATGAAGAACCAACTTGTAAACTGGGGGAAGCCGTGCTTAGCTGTAGACGTATTTGCTGTGAAGATCTACCCATCCTCACTCCCAAAAGGAACTACATTCCAGGCACACAACCAACCTACCGTGTTCTGTCAGCCAAAAGCAAACCTAGAGAAAGAAAATTTGTGAAATCCTGGACCTGGCTAACTGATGCAGAGTAAATCTGAATTCTCTCTCTCTCCATCAATGTGCAGTGCATTTAGAAAAGTCATTCCTTTGACCAGAGGAACTAGCTGGACACCATCCAGGCCTCTTAGGCAAGCTTTAACAGCAACAGCCAGCAAACGGGTGATGGACACCCCATAGCCAGTGGACACTCTGTTGTCCAATAGAATGCACCCTTAAATGTCAGCTGACTCCTTGATTGGTGCAGCTATAGGAAAACACAGGGCCTGTAGAGCTGGGGTTTGTATCATGAAGCCGGGTTTCTTGCTTAGCTTTTGTCAGATTTAAGGTACTCTAGTTAAAATGGACTTTATCTTCATTCATATACATTTAGGCCAGGCTTCCTTAAATCCGACAAGTTATCTGGTTAAGCAAGAAGTCTGGCTTTCTAAAACAGACCACTGGAAATCCCTGGGTAAGAACTCAAAAATAGTGCAGCAAGTTTAATGGCAACAACGCATTTTAAAAATGTGAAAATTAACTTCTTTCAATACATTTATACCAGTTGCACTTGCATGTAATGTCATTTTCAAGCTATGAATAGAAGTGGAAATCCTTCTTTTAACTAAACACACGTATGCACACGTCACGTTCCTGCATCCTCCGGAGCTTTCCCTTCAGGTGACCCGTGAAGCTCGATGTCTGTTAGAGGGCTCTGCGCTCTCACTGTGACATGAGGCACGGCATGAACACGGCCTATAAAAGAGCACCGGCAGCCTGCGGGTACGGCGGGTGCTGGATGGATATCACACTCCTCCAAAAAGCAGTTATAAGCCTAATCTGAATGAGAAACACACCAAAAGTGAGGCTACCAAAACCAGAAAGGCCAAACCCATAACCTCAAAGCACAAAACTACATTTTTTAACGTTGTATTCATAGAGCTACACGGTTTATACCCAGCGCCAGTATATCATAATACATCTTATTCAAACTTGGGATGTTGAAGTCAATGTATTGAGCAATAGGAAGTTAATTGGAAGTTTTGTACAAAAATACTGAATGAAATCAGTGAATCAGACGCAAGGCTAAGATACTGCAGTATATGGTGTAAAATGTAACTCCTAACTTACCTTTAATTGCTGGGCTTTAACAAACAGATCACCCTTACCAGTATCCATGGTTAATCTATCACCACCTGTAAGTTTCCTGACCTTTTCATTTACAGAAAGAAGTGAAACACTCAAAAAACTTTCGACTTCACCCTTTAGGGTCATGAATTCAGGATTTGGGTTGAAACAAAGCAACAGGTCATTTTCCCATCATTGCGAGTAAATCAACAGTGACTGACTGGTATGTATGTGATCCTTTATTCAACTACTTAGAAGAAAGACACGAGATAGATGTGGTTTCTTCACAGTAGCAGAGCAGTTTATTTGTTTAAATACAAATGCACAGGTGCTTTTTCAGGTTACATTAAGGTGCAGGCAGCCCCCAAGTTACGAACAAGATACGCTGCCTAAGTCTGTCTTCAAGTTCATTTTGTGGGTACAACGGAAAAATCAAAATACAGTACACAGTAACAATAATAATTATACGGTAATAAGAAAACCAACTGCATGCAGTACTGTACCTAACCTAGAAATTGTCTGTATTTTGCATTAAGATTCATTTTAAAAAACAATCACACTTTCAACACTTTTTAAGAATGAGCTCTGAATGAAATGTGGCTTATTTCAAGTACCAAGGCCTGCAATCAAACAACCAATCATGTGTTTTCCACATTGGACTACCTCTCTGAATGGATGTGTTTGTGACCTGCGGCTTCTAGCCCATAAAGTGATTATTTCCTTACTAAACAATTTGTTATGGAACTACTTTCCTCAGCTCCTGAGGAAATTAAGCCAGACTGCATGTTCCTAACAACGGATTTAGGTATTAGCAGACTAACAGGCTTCAGGGTATGTGCTTGCACCAGTACACTAGTGGTAGACCACACAATGAAAATAAACCAATTGAACAATAGAAATAACTCGTGCTAGGTTTCACGTTTCTTATAAATGCACAATCGGCATGATAGAACATATCTTGTAACAAGCCATGAAAATGGGTTACTTGATCTGTCAGTTGTGACCAAAACCATTCAATATGTTGAACTCTTCACAGAAAATGTCAAAATACATTCAGTGACAAAAAAAGTTAAAGACCCAGAAGTAATGGTCCAGTCTGGATGTAAATCGGTACCCGTGCAGACCAGCCATGGCACCAGCAGTGAGCCCATAGTGCCAACTTTGTTATGTGTTTGATCTGATACTATGATCACTGTGATGGAGTCACATGACCTTCCACCACGTGCTGCTTCATCTCTGCCGCTCCGTCTAGGTGCTTAACGTTTTTTGTCACTGAGTATAAATTCAATTCTCCCAAGCACTGTAAACAGACAGATATAGATACGGCCATTACTAAACACTGCAGCTTCTCTCTCTTGTTTCTCTCCGAACTACAAGAGCAGAAGATGCATCAATGGAAAAAGTCTGAAGTAGCTTTTATGTTTTGCTTGTCACCTGTTTAGCCTGCTGGATGCTACGGTGATGGAATTGAGGTTATATATCTCACTTAAAGATTCTAGAGAAGGAGGAGGTCTTCTGGGAAATGGGCCGGTGAACTTACCATAACCGCAGTCCCTTAACCAGTGTACCTTCTGCCGTTTATTATTTCATGTAATTTTTTTCTTTGAAATGCCCTTCCAGCAAAGAAGGGCAATGCATGTGGAGTACAAGGAGGAATTCTTCTTTTCAATAAGGCTGCATTCTACACAACGGAGACGTATGATATTTTCAAAAATCCCAAAGAAACAAAACAGAGAAGCTTACAATGTGGAGCATGGCTGCTAATACATTTCGACTTGAGAGGGCTTCCAACATGCTTGTTTATAAAACCAACTGATCATCATTAATTCCTCTGCTAGCTGCCAGTAATCTATTCATAGTTTTGTGTGAGCCAGGAAACTTTAACACTTCCAAAGGGGCAGAAACAAGGACCGGTTACGTAACTTTTGTATCAGACCCACAATCCAAATGGATACAAATGCTTTGGACACTGTATCCATTTTCCTGTATTGATCCTTCAATAAAGCCCTAAGTCTAAACACTCGACATCGGCCATTCACCAAAATCGAAAACAAACACTCAGATGCAACATAAGAAACAAACCAATAAACTACAGATGATTTTCATAATTCCCAGTCCCCTTAGATATACTGTGTTTTGAATGACTGGCACGTCAAACCGCAGTTGAGCGACAGAGGTCAGCAATCCGTGGCGTAGCGGGAAATAATCAGCACCGTTCCTTTTAAAAAGCTGGAATCTTTTGCAAACTGTTTTTACGGCAGGTTATCACGATTTATTTTACAGGAACTCAGATGTGTAGGAAATTAGGTGGGCTGGTTTTAAACCTTATGGGGGAAAAAATGATTGGTTTCCATTTTTACACACCCCAGGGGCGTTATGTCCCATTTGCTGTTATAAGAAAATTTGGTTCCAATTAACTCGCTCACTTCCTGTTGTATCCGCTGCACCAGTAAAGTACCCCGAATGCTATGTAACATACTTTGATACTTAAAAATGAAGCCAGAAAGACAATAAGAATACGGGCAAAAACAAATGTTCAAAAAATATGTGAGGCTTGCATTTCAATCTGCAGTAAACACCAGGAACGCAAGTCATTTTGGTGACTTCCTTCCTGAACCAAAAACATTCAGAGAAAAACGTGTCAATGTATGATTAAGCGAAAAACAAAACGACGTAAAGTCCTACCAAATGCACGTTTTCAAAGAGTATTAAAAATCAGCACTGTGACTCCAGGACAACAACTCACTGACATCACTGTCTTTAATCCTAGCAAACCTTCTTTTCTAGTTTTGCAATGTCTAAGTCAGATGGATTTTGTATTTCCATTGGGCTATATGTTTATGGTGGGGCAAGAGAGAGGCTCTCTTTCAATTCTAAAATGTTCTAAAACGCAGTTAATTACATTAACAAAACACCCAACAATTACCAACTCAAAAACTGTCGCATAATTCTTCTTCAACTTCAAATGACATTAACTTTTGTAGTCAAATTATACCTGTTAATTTTGTAAGAATGCCTCTACATAATCTAAAGGTTTTTGAGTTTATAAGTAATTATTACAACATAGTAAAAATAAAACTGATATAATATTTTTTTCAAACAAACACCTTCAATCCCGTCATAATTTTCTGTTTAATTTGCTGGTGTTAGCTTCAGCTTCCAGTTCTTACTAACAAGTGCTGAGTGATTTATCCTGTCACCTGCATAGTGATGTAAGACACGTGAGAAGATGAAAACATGATTAAAGGAACATCGTCCCAGTCAAGTTATTCTAAACTATTACAGCCGCTGAAATAACGACAGAGAAATAGGCCTACATTCTTGCTATGTAAACACGGCTTGACAATAGGCCTACATTCTTGCTACGTAAACACGGCTTGACAATGCTCAGCGTCTAGATTTTGACTGAACAAAATGTCCGTTTAGCATAATCATTCAGATACTCATTTCTATTCACTGTTATGCCGGAAGCGTCATAACATTTGGACAAAAAGACAAAACCGCCGGTGACTGACATCCTGAAATCATTCTGAGCATCTTCAGCGGAGCGACTCTCCAGCTCTCACATTCTGTCACATACCTCCCTCAATACATAGCTAAGCATTTTCCTCAGAGTCAAGCAATCAGCGGCTGCAGAGGATCCATGCAGCAGGGCATTGGTGCACGTGTGTGTGTGTGTGTGTGTGTGTGTGTGTGTGTGTGTGTGTGTGTGTGGGGGGGGGGGGGGTGGGTTCTGCTATAAACTTAAGCATCTAGCATAAGAGCAGGAAGGTGCAAGAACATTCAGAAGTCGTGAGGCTATAAAAAGTAGAGTTAGAAGAGGACATCCGCTCAGCATCCTGTCTGTTCAGGGACCGTAGACCATTAAAGGTTTTTCTGCAGCATTCTAGCCAATTTATGGTTACTTCTGTCAAAGGAGAAGCGCTGCTGGAGATGAGTATCTCCGTACAAGTCACACCTACACGCCGGTTTTGTCAAATTGCAAAAACTCACAGTTATTTAGCATAAGTAAATCAACAGTTGGATCATGTAAGAGCAGACATCTTACACATGCCACATTTATATAGCTAAAAAAAACAGTTCATTCAGCACCTGTGCTCATGCTGTTCGGATGTCTTTTCACACTTTAAATGAGGCCAGGTGCAAACACACACACCGACGATGGCCTGGTATTCACAGTGGATGAACGAGGAGTGTTGAGACTGCTGTGTGTAAGAGGGGTGGGACCTGCACACCTTTACACCCACTGCAGATATAATGCAGACACAAGGTCACTGCAGTTATTTACTTATCCAAAGGTAACATGATTTATTATACAAACATGTTTTAAGTTCATCAAAAAGTAAAATACCATAGTAGAATAGTGTTTGACTGGCAGTATCTAGACGTAATGCTGAAGAGGAAAACCAAACATTACAATATGCATAGCAAACTGCAATTAGTGCCTGCAGTGTGTGCATTTAATGTAACAAAACCTTTTTAGACAGCAAGACTGAAATGCATACCAACGACATTTAGTGGGAGATCACGTATTATCAAAAAAAAAAATGAAAATCTGTTCCAGCAGGTTGCAATTAACACCCAATAGAGTTTGTTTCTTGCAACAAAATTGTAACAGTAAGTTCTCAGTATACATGTCCAGTTTGGATCTTTAATCCTATATTAAAAAGCCACTCACACTGCAAGCAGCACATGCAAACGATATGAGCTTCTTAAGCCACCTAGCATGTGTGGCTGGCTTGTTGACAGTGAATAACATCAATTGTGATAAACTGCGCTCTGTCATTCCATCTAGCATACTCCTCTGCTTTCTATCTCTCACTTCCTAAATAGACTCCGGGCTTCCAGTAACCGTGATCTGGATAAGTGATCAGAAAATGGATGGTATATTTTCCTTTTTCTTTTCTTTTCTTTTTCCCTTAGCTATGACAATGCAGTTCTATAAACCGCAGCCACACACTCTCTGATCTGGAAGGAGCAGTTAAACCATGTTTGGTGAATTCGAGGGTCTCAAACGTTAGAATAAAAGAAGGCTACTTGGATTACCTGAAGAGGTTACTTGTGCGTCTTTCTGTCACCACTGAACAATTATCACAACAAATCAAACAAAATAATACTCCCCTGGTTTCAAAAGTAGTTGTGGCTTCAGAGACACTGAGAACAATTTACATTCTTTAAGTATTTGGTGCTCATGTCAGGGAGGGGCATGATGGGGTGGTGGCTAGCAGTGATGTCTCACACCTCTGGGAACAGGAGTCTCATGTCACCAGGGGGGTTTCCTCTGGATACCAAAAACAGGCTGAGCTTAATTAATTGGTTAGCAGTGTCGCTAATTTGAGTCCCACTCTTGTGGCCTGTACTATGAAGCGAGGTTACTGGCTTATCATAGTAACTTGTTGGATTTAAGGTACCACAGTTTAAATGGACTTCATATTTATTTACTTACATTTTGCCCAGACTAGTTACCCCGATAAGCCCATAACCCCACTTTGCAGTACAAGACCATGCTCTCTGTCTGGGGTATTTATTTTGCAACAGGTGAAATATGAAATTGGCTGCAAATTCTGTGTCTGTGTACATGCCTGTGAGGGAATAGGGTGTGATGCAGGGTGTCCCCTGCCTTGCACTTCCTAGGTTAAAGTATAAGTGACTCTGTACCAAATAAGTAAAACTGGATGGATAATAATAATAATAATAATAATAATAATAATAATAATAATAATAATGAGACTGAAAACCTGCATCGCCTAGCAACAGGCAAAAGACATCCAGTGTCCTTCCTAAACCTCACAGCATATATTCGGGTTTAAAAAGTGGGTACCTGCACCCATGAAATTGTAATTCTCTGCCTGAACTAACGGTTTACGCTCTGAAGGCAAATGTTTCAAAAAACGAAATAAAAGTTGAGCCATCTGCATAAAGCGGAACTGCAGCCATGGTGTCAAAAGCCAAAGAGATAAGCCTGTCACCCTTCTCAGGGGCCTCTCTGTACCACACCGTCCAGCAGCTGGTTTCCATGAAGGTACAGATTCTCCCTGTGGAGTCGCTCAAAGATGGCCACTATCCCATCTGCTGGAAATTGCTCTCAGCTCTAAAAAGCGAGAATTAGCGGGACTCCCTCCACACATGGAGATGGCTGGACTGGACCCAGCACTGCAGCACACGAGCTGTTACAGTCAGTAACTCTTACTTAGAACAACTAATCATTTCCCATCTTACAGTACTTGCTCAGTAGCTATTATTTTGAGTGTTTTGTATGTCTCACACATTGACTGTTGACCTGTGTCTTCATGTAATAGCAGAATCGAAATCGCATATAACAGTCTGTCCAAAGAGAATCACCAGGAGAATAAGATGTAGAAATTCCTGGATTCCTGAATACATTTGTGCGTGAACTGGAAATGCTAATTTTATAAGACATTTTTATTGCACTTCGCTGCCTATTAGTAAAAATAGAAACTATAGTCCTTTAATCTTACACTCCCCATGCCAAAGTATAAGACAACATGTCTGGGGATATATGAGTACACACTCAGGAATTTTACTCCACCAGATTAAACTCTCTTACAGCGGACTTTAACATACACGTATACTGTAAAACACACCACAAAAGAAGAACACTGTGAATATGAGGCTAAACAACACTGTGCTAACAACATTATGTTCAAAAGTGTAGAAAAGTCAGCGCTCCGCAGTTTGCAACCCGTCCTGAGGAAGTTTGGCGATCGGTGAGCTCGCTTGTCGGTGTCGCCTTATTCACCGAAATCGATTTAATCTCAAAATTAAACATTCTCAGAAATTCTGAAGATTACAAACAAGAGACCTAAAGTCAAACTAATCCACCTCAGAAATAAGTGCCCGAGCCTGCATACACCATGAAGCATGTGACGATAATCCCTTAGACTTTAATATAGCGAGCAACTAATCGCCAACCACAAATACATAGCACCAAACTTCGGGAATGTTCTGGCTGAATTAAAAGCTTCAGAGAGATTAATGTTGGACACAAGTGGTATTAATATGATTAATTTATCAGCACCACGCCGAATCAACAGTCCAGATTAATCTGGATGCTTTGAAGGGCGGACTGGTTTTTGCCATCTATGGTGCCGGTCAGGCTGAGATGCTTCATGACTCAGATCCTTCTCCTCCAGCTCGAACGTTTATCATGGATTCGCTTCTTAAAAAATTGCAGTTACTTTAGATTTCAATTTGATGCCCCATTTTAATGTTATCCTCTAGCATTATATCATTATATATATATATATATATATATATATATATATATATATATATATATAATATGACCTATGGCTCCGTTGAACTATGGGGTTCATTTTCAATATAATCAGTTGATCATGGTGAATTTTAGAAATTACGAGTAATAATGTTATATGAAATGATGCACTTAGCAAATACCAAAGAGATAAAGCATAGTCTCCCTAGTATTTGCTACGTGTAACATTTGATGTCAAAAAGTAGTACAACTCCCAGTTAAGTGCTAGATGACATGACATTAGTTCATAAGTTTTGCCTACAATTTTGTTTCGTTTCTATATGGTTATTCTTATTTTAGCCTATTGTCATATATTTTCAGATTATCTACAAAACGCAATAATTTCACAGTTCGGTATTCAGTGACATTTAACGAAAAGCGAGAAATGCCTGAGTATCACCTTAATACAATGAATGAGACCAGGATAGTACTGAGTGACTTAGGTCATGCCATTAAAAAATATCGATTATCGCCTTATAAACCACATCGTATTTACGATCCCCCAGCTGTTTGCTTTTCAGTACAACTCACAATTCTCAGAAAAAACAGGAAATAGATGCTTAGTGTTATAACGCTTAGAGTCAAAGAGCAAGAGATATATGCAGAACTGTGCCAAAATCAAAAATGAATTTTGCAAATAATAATGATTGATAAAAGTTGGGATGAGTCGTGCATCTCGTTCAGACGCGATCCCGCACGTATAAAGATCCGCATTTGCCTGTTTATCATGACAGGCACGTTAAAGATGAGGTTGCGAGTAAGTGTCTGCCTTCATCCGTCCACGGCTACGTGATTACAGGCTGCCTTCCACTCACTTGTAGCCACCCCTGAAAAACTGATGTCCCCATATTTGGCAAATCGATTTTCATAACCAAAGAGTTCAGTTACAATCCCCCAACAAGGAATCGGTCAATAATACTGTGAATCTGCTATGTCCTAAAAATGAATACAAAACTCACATCATATATACTTGACTTACCCATAGCTCTATCCCCCAGCTCATGGTGTCAAAGCAATTTCCTGGTAATAATCCACTGTGTGCACGAGTGTTTCAGGACAGCCGCCGATCTGTGTTGAATTATTCTTTTGTACGCTTGCAAACGTTTCTCCCTATTATCTTGCTTTTGTGTGTAGGTCCTTCACCCCCTCATTCTGTGCTCTACAAAATGGCCAGGAGCAGCAGCATAATCTTCTGTGCGCGGCGCGGGTACGGTTATGCATCTGACAGCTGCACATGCGCGCTCCCGCAACAGTAAAGCTGAGCGACCAGTGGCGATTACTGCTCAAAAAGTGTGTTCTGCTGTGCCAGTTCATACATGGATATGCAAAATTGTGGGTTGTTGTTTTTTCTTTTATTTAAATAGGTTTCGTCCTAAGTAGGACACAAATACCATTAGGCGCGGTTAGCTTGATTAATGTGACTGCTAAGTGTAAACTAAGCAATAGGATCCATGTTATATGCGAGCATGGTTTGACAAAATTAGTCATTTCAAATTCTATTTCAC
Source organism: Mormyrus hasselquistii (assembly GCA_026779605.1). Taxonomy (NCBI): domain Eukaryota; kingdom Metazoa; phylum Chordata; class Actinopteri; order Osteoglossiformes; family Mormyridae; genus Mormyrus; species Mormyrus hasselquistii. Next base: position 14,778,019 of record JAODKE010000125.1, read on the forward strand.
GTTTTTAATTAAGAAGAAACAATGTGTTTGGTATGTTTTGATGTGTGCGCGCGGACAGATTGCCATGTCTAGTGTGTTATGGTGTTTGAGTACAGGGCTGCCAACTTTGGTCAGCCGCCTGGCGTGAGATTTGCGATACGAGATAAGTCCGCACACACATGCACACGCGTTTACATGTGTGTAACACCTTGTAAATAGTCTTTGAGGGTTGCTTTCGATGTAGCTAGTCTTAGGTTTATAATGGAAGACGTGAGAGTCAGCGTGAGTCTCGCGTACGCCAGATGCGTGAGAGCTGGCAGACTTGTGTGTATGTGCAGTGATGGACTGGCATTCAGGGCGGGATGAATGCGTAGGCTATGCTGCGCCATGGCCCCACCACGCCTCGGGAAAAAAAATGGGACGACTGGTTACATAAAACCAGTGTCCATGCTGATGTCAAAATTATAGGGCCCATCAATTAATCCGTCTCTGGCAGTGTCCCGCCCAGCCTTAGCTATGTGTTTGCTTATATAGACTCCAGACCCCCGTAATATCTCCCACCCGCACCTCTGTGACCTTGACTAAGGCTATAAGATGGATGGACGATTAAAACCTTATAAAATTGAAGGGAAATATCAAATGATCATTTCACCTTATTTACCGTTTACCATAATATTCTTAAAACGTGATCTAGTCCCATCTGGTGGTCATGCTCTGCCATAGCACTCGATTAATCTGAATCAGCCCATAATAATAATCAGCTCAAGAACGCTAAAGGGCTTGGAAAAATTGATGGCCTACATGTATTATGCATGTACTATAATGGCAATACAAATGGGTGGTGCACATGTGTAGTTCAGTCCGTTAGGAGTCTGTCAGGCAGCAAAGGAAATAAGGCAGGGTACACTCTGAGATCAGGATGCCAGTCCATCGTAGGCCACATACATGCACACACCCACACACAATAATGTTGAAATACTTTTTTTTCTTTAATATATTAGTATAGTTTTGAAATTATTTTATTTTCATTCGTTTTTTATTTTAAATTAGTCATTTGGTTCTAAGAATGCATTAGTATATTTATTTATGTTTCCCGAGAAAATTATTATGATTTCAGTTTTAGTTTTCAGTGCTATGGTGCAAGAGAAGACTAAGGTAGGTAGTTAAAAAGAAAAACATAAAACTGCATGGTATCTAACATGACCTACAAAACAGTTTCTAGTGAAATTAACAATGAAAACAGCAATGAGACATATAACTCCAAAAACGATTCGTATATTCAAATATACTGTACTGGCAAGTCTTGAATAGAACAAATCAATTTCTCTGCAAATACTCATTTTCCCGCCAGGTAACCTGTACAATATTGCAAAATTGCTAAAAAGATTAAGGTAATATTTTATCGTTTTTAAATAAAAGTTCAAGACCTTAATTTCAGCTAATTAAATTCTTGTTCACATTTTGATGAGCACGAAATAACAGTTCTACACAAATACACGCTCTGTGCAATCCACGGAGTCAAAGTTCACCTATTTATTATTATTATTTTAGTAGTAGTGATGGTGGTGATGTTAATATTTTCCTCACAGAGTCAAAACACGTGCACTTGGGCGAAATGCTTAACAATAACTTGTGCCGCTTGGAACATAATCCAGGTTCATCGCTATTCTGTACTCGATAAAAGTTTTGAAAATTAGTAGACTAATATATAAGTCTCATACGATTTCACTAGAATTACTTCCCGCCTTCTCAGGATTAGTAATAGAAATATTATAACTGGCAATACTTAAATATTTAAAAAGCGTTCACACGCATTATTTCAGTACCGTAAAATGTTTCCCGTGGGAACCTTTTAATCGCTGCACTACACGGATGTACTTCAGCTCACATGTGCGTTTTGGAAGAAGTACGTGAGTGAAGCATCTCGAGTAGTCTTTTAGTACAGGTACGGGTAATTAATATTTCGGGCTTTCCGGAGAAGATGTCATATTGAAACGATATTGTGTTACAGTAGAACAAGTTAAAATTTAACTTAGTATTACAGTTAAAGTGGTTTTATTGTAAATATGTCATCACGACATTTCAGTTAAGTCTGCTAACATTCTAATGTTCTCTCGAACCTCAAGAAAGGGCTTGATTTTGTACTGTTAACGAAAAATTTAGGCTGTTGCACATGTAAAACATACATATTTCAGAAGCAATGTCTAAGGTGAAGGCGAAAAAAAAGAATTGTTCTACGATTTCTACGACAATGCCACTTTCGACAAAAAAGCATAAAAAGTCGAAGAGGAAAAAATACGGGGGAAAGGCTGTGAAAAATGCCGTAGAAGACGTGAAAATGAAGCGCAACGGTCTACTTCCACCGAAAGATTCACAGCAATTTTCGACAAACTGGAAGAACCTACAAGAGGTAAAAATGAGTATACTAATACTGTACTATCCCGATTCAACACCAATAAGTAAACCTTCAGCTCATTTCTGTATGTATTGTTGTTAATGTGTATGTCCAGCTGATTACATTTTTACTGTGATTTACAGGTGTTAAAAGTGAACACAAAAGTGAAAGAACAGGAATGTAAACGGCAGGGCAGGGGCTCGATTTCGAATGAAAGCAAAGTTGAAGGGAAGCCCCCAAAAGACATTCCGGTGAAGGGAACAAGTGCTAAATTAATAAACGAAGCGAAGAATGGGAAAACAGCAAAACATGGACTGCTTCCTGCATCTACCCAAAGTGACAAATTATTTGTTCAATCTGAACAGTCGAACACACGGAAAAGGAAAAGCATCAATGGACAGACACCCATATACAGTAACAGTCGGCAAAACAAAAATAAGAGATTTGATCAGGAAGCTGAGAAGAAGCTAACAGAGTACGGGTCAAGTAGTATCGTTTTTGTGATGACTGTGGTGCATTTTGGGTATAAGTGCTAATGAGTCATTCCTTTGGATTTGACAACTAATGAACGAATGGTGTAATGGTACTGCTAGATTGTCGGTTGCCTTTCATTTATTCTACAAGCAACATGCATTAATTTGAAGATGTGCATTTGTTAAAACTGTACATTTTAGCATTGAAACTAATTGCAACCACATATGTGTTCTTATTTTCCTGACAATTGCACAGAGATGACATCTGGTTTGATGACGTAGACCCAGATGATATTGAGGCTGCCGTGGGAACAGATGCTGCTGATATAGTTCGCAGCCGGCAAAGAATGAGGAGGACAGATCAAAAGTCTACAGAAAGCAGTCTTGTAAAATGCAGGGCTTTTGACGGGTAAGTATCACCTATATTAATAACAGTAATAGGTGAATTGGTGATTGTAAAGGCTGATTTATTCTGTGTAGAATCTGCCCAGTCACATGACCTATTCCGTAGCCTGAAGTTACATTTCTGAGGAGGTGCATGTCAGGCTACGGTGTAGGGTATTGGGTAGAGTGCTGCGTAGGATATGGGGTTACCTAGGCCTGTGGTACTGCGTAAGGTACGGGATAAGGTATGTGGCTATGCTGCTACTTATGGTGTAGGGTATGCAGCTAACTATGGCGTATGACACTGCGTAGGGTATAGGGTAGGGTATGTGGCTATGCAGCTACTTATGGTGTAGGGTACGGTGTAGGGTATGCAGCTAACTAGAGCTGGGTATCGATTCAGATGATTCGATTTCGATTTTCAAGTTCTTAATTCGATTCGATTTCAATTTCAATTCTTGATTTGACAATATGAATGAATATAGATTTAATACAAATCCTACATTTATAAAATAATAACAGTGA
>JAODKE010000125.1:14781874-14807791 GCA_026779605.1 Mormyrus hasselquistii
GAAGACTAGCGTTTGGTGCGGTGCTTTATATTACTGTGTAAAAAAGGATATCGTCCACAGTTGATGGCCTCAGCTGATTACTTCAGCATCCATTTCGAATAACTGGAGGAGATCGCATGCGTTTTTTGAAAATGAAAGTGGGAGAGATTTCCGGGAATGCACGTGCAGGCATAAACTGATACTGATTTTACGTATCATCTTGAACGCATGGATTTTTCTCACTAAAATATAGCCCTAGGGTATTTTTTGTTGGCACACGCTGTTTTGAAAACCGCAATTTAGCTCTCCTGCTTCCGACCCAAACCCATATCCAACAAAGTAGAATATTTTTCACCCGTTTCAACAAAATTTGCGGGTCACCGGTCGGGTACCCAAACCCCTGCAGGACCTTTATGGGAGAGATGGTCATACTAATATAGATGGAGTTATGACACTAGTCTAGTTCTGTGTCTTGTTTTCTGCTTACCTATACAGTTTATAAAACAAACCTGTGTTTTTAATATAAGATAAAACCACCAAGTTACTTTAAATGTTTTCATATTTTTCATTCATGATTACTTTGAAATGTTTTAACAGTTTACTATACAACTTCTTGCTGCAATGCCTTAATATGGACATATGTTACTCTTTTATAGTATATTGAAATTTACAGATCAAATCATATACCGTCTACGGTTCAAATTATACCGCAATATGAATTTTATGCCATATTGCACAGCCCTAGCGGGAAGTGTTCGTCAAGGCAGCTGAAGCGCTGCATTATGGGATCTGTAGTTTATTGTGTTACCAGCACTTCATATCGCCGGGCCATTAATAACAATAATATATAAAATATCGTGGGCCGAATGTGACCCGCGGCCATTGAGTTTGACACATATGGTGTAGGGTATAGGGTAGGGTATGTGGCTATGTAGCTACTTATGGTGTAGGTACAGTGTAGGGTATGCAGCTAACTATGCCGTATGGCACTGCGTAGGGTATACAGCCACTCATACTGATGCTGCACCGATGCTTTAGATTTTGCACTGAAATATAAATCAGCCTTAAATTACTAAGAGTGTGTGCCCTGTGATGGACTGGAATCCCATGCCCATGAAAGTACAAAACAAGCGTTAAATGACATAGAATGAAATGCCTAAATATTTCCCCTGTCCTTTTAGGAATTCTGTAACGTATATGGGGAGAAAAAAAAACAATCCATGTATTTTACTTCTGACTTGGACCCAGTATATACAACATTACTTGTCTGTCTTAGTAAGGGAGATGTATAGATATTGACTTTCTTTATTCCTTTTATTAAGGCTGACAAAAGTGGTGGCCATGGACTGCGAGATGGTCGGAGTTGGACCTGATGGACAGGACAGCATAGTAGCCAGAGTCTCAATGGTGAATCAGTTCGGGAAGTGTGTTTATGACAAATACGTCAAGCCCACCGAACGAGTCACCGACTACAGGACACACGTTAGTGGCATTCGTCCGCAGGATATAAAGAATGGTGAGCAGCGGGAGAATTTGTGTGTGGAACAGAACTACAATGCACAAAAGGCAATGTGGCTCAGCCGTGTTTTTTTTCTAATGAATTACAGGGGAAGAAGTCAAAACTGTTCAGAAAGAAGTTTTAGAGATTTTAGAGGGAAGAATCCTCGTGGGCCACGCCATTCATAATGACCTCAAGGTACACTGCTGTCATTGTTAGTATTTGTGCAAGAATACAATAATCTTAAATCATTTCCGGGAGTCACTGTCTTTCTCTGGCAGATCTTGCTTCTGGATCACCCCAAAAAGAGAATCAGGGACACGCAGAAGTACAAGCCATTCAAGTCTATCGTGAAGGTTGTACCAGGAGAAAGGCATGAATAAGAGGGGGGGGAGGGAATTCATTTGTCAGAAATAGATTTAACATCTTCTCTTTCTCTATTTCGTCCTACAGAGTGGTCGTCCCTCACTTAAGCTTCTCTGTGAGAAGATACTCAATGTCAAAGTTCAACAGGGCGAGCACTCTTCTGTAAGAACTTTTTTTCATTCTAGAGAGAGTGGAATTTGGAGCATGCGTTCTGTGTTCTGAAACCCTGTGCCACGTGTTGCAGGTACAAGATGCCCAGGCGACGATGAGACTGTACACGTTAGTGAAGAAGCAGTGGGAATTATCGATAAAAGAAGGACACAGAAACGGAGCTGTGGACAAGTGTAAGAGAACACCAAGACCTTCTACTAAGAAAAAAAATGCCTAAAAACTCACACAAACTCCAACCTGGAGCCTGGAACCATGTTCATTCTCTGAAGAGTGTTTCCACATAATTTGGTTTCTCTGATCGTAGAAACACAACCCTGGATATCTGTCATGGTACCAGATTGCCAATTCAGACTTGTCCCTACCTAAAATATGCAAGCTTTCAGAAAGCAGTTTTTTGGAAATTTGTGCAGTTATTTCAGTTGGTTTGCACTAATAAATTTTAACTTGAGGAACGGTGCCGAGGTGAAAAGTCACGCCTCCTTGTTTGGTGGCTTGGCGAAGGAGAGCGCGTGGGTGCAGTATTGGCATGTAGTTTCGAGAACTTGTGATTCGGCAGAGCATACAGTTTAAAGCCCTAGGAGATTATCAAGGTTTCTTTTTTTAATCAAGGCTCGTCAGAATGCAACAGCTTAGATGGCATAGATTTTAGTAGGCTATATCCTTCATCTAATAAATATCGTTTAGTTTGTAAGTCTGACAAATTGTCATGCCATTTAAGCCTATATAAATGCTTACTGATTGAACACAAAGCATCTGCTCAGAAACCAATGTGTCTGTTGCAGAGGGCAAGTGGAACCATTCTGACTGCCATAGACATTTCTGTGAATCCAGATATGTATGAAATTTTAATTCAGATTCAAATTTAGACTCCTTTATCCCCAAAGCGAAATCTTTGTGTGGAAGTAGTAATTGAAATGCATGACAAAAACACACAGAAACCCAGGATGGGGCACCAACCCATCGCAAGGTCTAAACACACGCCATCCACACGTAAAGGCAATTTGGTAACTCCAATTATCCTCAGCATGTTTTTGGACACAAAAACATGGGAAGAACATTGCAAAGTCTTGACCCCAGGTCTAGGATGTATGAGGCAACAGTGCTAACCACCGCTCCATCATGCCATCTATAGAGCATCTCATTAACACCAAACTTAACCATGAACTAGTACCACAGACTAGGATTAGACAGGCTGGCCTTCGCTCCCCACACGCATCATCGAGCCCTGGACACCCATGACCCCATTGCCAGTTCACTGGCTGTCCTCCTTTGGACCACGTTTGGTAGGTACTGACCACTGCATACTGGGAACACCCCACAAAACCTCACCTGACCCACATGACCTGCCGATTTGGAGACGGTGATCCAGTTGTCTAGCCATCACAATTTGGCCCTTGTCGGAGTCGCTCAGATCCTTAGGCTTTCCCATTATTCCTGCTTCCTCTTATCAGGTATGAGTATTGCACAGCAACATGAAACTAAAACAGAAATATAGCAAACTGGTGGGATAATCTTACTACCTGGTTCAGTTTGGTGATGGACCTGGGTAAGAAGGGTGTGATGGGTCTTGTGTAATGTTACCATCCTCCAGGGTGGATAGCTGGGTTCCCATGATGATGATGATGATAAATATGCCATCAGTATCTTAAATGTGCTTCTTTTGAAGACTTAAATGAGAAACTCCTGTGTGAAATTCTAGGTAGAGCAACTACATGCTGGATTTAAAGCATTTGTTGAAGTGATGGTCACAGCAGAACAGCAGCGTTTTTTAACAGGCAAATGCAGATATTCTGGATATATGCATCAGTAATATAACAAACCAGCTGATCGTTCCATTGAGGACAATGATGGGGCTTTTGTTTTACAAATAACATTTAGTGCAAGACATCCAATTGTCCATGATTAAAACTGTTTTTGCATATATCTCTATAAATTTTACAAATTTGGAAGTTTAAACATCTACAAGTAGCATGCAAAGAATGAATAATGTTTAGGACTGAAAAGTCTGGAAACACCTGCATGACTTGAAGTTAAGACGTTGGTTAAGATTAATTTTTCAGTCTTTTGTGTTGTATTTTTTCTTCATACTAGGACTTGTTAGATTGTGTACATTGACATGGAGCAAATCTGGCGATAAGAACAGTAATTGAAAATATTAAATCACAGCTGTCTCTTTTACAGTAGTGAATGTTTGTCCAGCACTTTCCCACTAAATGGACGCGGCATTTTATTGAAGAAACACTACACACAAACACACAAGATTCCCTGAATTGATTTTAAAAAGTTGTGCCACATCTGGCTTAAGCAGACACAATCCCAGTGGTTTACTCAAGCAATGAATAATTAAAAACCAATGAGCACTTTGAGATTAAAGAGCAGAATGGCCAGTAATGTTATTCAGTTGTTACTTTTAACACCACACACTGAACTTTACCACTGGCTGTTCAGTCACGTTATCAAGCAAAAACACTGCAAAAGTTCCATACTTAGAAATCACTTATTCATGCATTCAGACATCATTAGAATGAGATGTTATAGCAGTTAGTATTCTTGTGATAAATAAGCATTTACCCAACTGAACATGCACTTTTTCCAAATCAATTCCCACCACAGTGAGTCCAATGGGAAACTTTTCTAGTACCGACAACTGAAAATGTTGCTAGGGTTACGAACGATTACTGTGATTAACACCCTCAATATTCAATTGCTATCAAAATATTTTTTGCATTTTCTTATTAATCTTTTCTTTCTATTCTATTACTTTCAGTGTCTTTGGATAAAATCACAGTAGACCTGACCACTCACAAAATTAGTTAAAAAAAAAGAATAGTTCCCACATTTGATAACATTCAGGAAGAGACGAAACAATTTTGGAAAATAATTTTAAATAATACAATAAAACCGACACAGAGAACATAATCCAGGGGATTCCATGAAACAGGTGACTATGATCAGCAGCTGAGAGAGAACAGAAGGTGCATTTCGCTTCTGGATTTTGGGTGAGAGAAGTCACTGGGCCTCCCAGCTAGTGGTTCCTGTCAGCTTCTCCTCGTCACCCTGCTTTTGGTGCTGGAGGCGGGCGTAGCTCACACCATCCCCCCTGGAGGAGGTGTTAAGGAAGGGAGAAAAAAGAAAAAGAATACGATGGTATGAACAGAGGGATACAGCTAATATCGATTCCCACTATCGCCGTTCTAGTATGGCTGTAAATTGTAATTGCTGTAAAATTAAAATTATACAGGTAACGTTTCTAATTACAAATCATTTTCTTTTTTCTGAAAGGAGAAAAAAAAAAAAAAAAAAGTGATAAAAATCTTACTTCTTGCCCAGCGAAGCCAATCCGTATAGGACCCCTGTTGCAAAGGCAATTGCATTTCCGAACAATGTAGTAAGGGACAGCCTCAGAAAGACAGGGAAAAGTGCCATCCTGTCCAGACACAACATTAAACGTTAGCCTGAATGAAAAGTGAATCACTGGCATTATGACCATAATGTCAAAAAACAACACACCTGCAGAGACCCAAAATATATAAAAAGCCCTCGTCTGAGTCATAAGAAAGGGTTACTCTGCAGATTTAAGAAGTTACTTAATCTGAACTGCTCCCCCCATAGTCCAAAATAGTCTGTAAAGCGATGCTTTCCAACCCAGTCCATGGGGACCCGCAGACAGGCCACATTTTTGCTCCCTCCCAGCTCCCAGCCAGAAAGTCCACATTTTTGTTCCCTCCCACCTCCCTGGGTAAATGACACATACCTTATGTATATACACACACACTCACTCTCTCTCTCTCTCTCTCTCTCTCTCTCTCTCTCACACACACACACGCACAAACACATACTGAATATATAGGTAAATGACAGCTAAGCACAAATATGGAAATGTCTACAAAAACAGTCGTAGCCTTTTACCCGCAGTAGAAGAACGCTTTCTGCCAGGGCTTGAGCTTGTCGGCACGGGCTGCCACCGCGTTGGCAAACTCGATGAACTGGCAGCAGAAGGGGACCTCACACAGGAACAGCACACAGGCATTCAGACTGAGGATCAGAAAGGGAGCCATTACATCACTGCCAGCACCAAGGGCGCCCTGGGGGCTCACTGGGGGCTCACTGGGGGTTCACGAATGAAAGGTGGAGCGCATCCCCGACACCTGACAGCATTTGGTGTGTGATCTGAAACTCCCCACATTTCCTGCAAATTTTCATTAACTGAATGAGCGTTAATGTATATATCAGTAGGCAAACCTCGCATATGAATTTATTTACTTAGTATAGAATATGCTATATCTTTTAATATATATATATATTTTATATGTTTTCAGTGCTTTCTCAGTTTGACACCATTACAGTGGTATAGCATTAGCTTTGCGTTGGTGGAAATGTATGTTTGTACTGAGAGTGCAGAATCTGTACTTACATCATCCACGCGCCTGCTGCAATGCTGAAGGGGTTGATGGAGACACAGCTCCATATTCCAGTAATAGCACAGGCTGGCGGGGGGGGGGGCACAAAATACATGACAATATTACCAATAAACCAGTCAGTTGATTTCCAGGTAAACTGTGATGAAGCAAACAGTGCTATCGTCTATTTGGCTTTTACAAAATAGTACTCAAATATTTGGCAGCAGAAACAAGGCTGTACAGTACTCAGCAAAACCCATCTTATAATGGAAATGCATTATTTTGAGAAATTCAGTATTGCTGAAATAGAAATTGTACCTGACTGACAACCCAGAAAGCTGTATGTTGTCTTCTCATATCAGCATTTAAAAAGCTCAATTCCAAAAAACTTTGGATAGTATGTAAAATGTAAATACAGTTTTTTACGATCATTTTCACACGTCTCATTATCTTGTCCACTTTATCATAATTCTTCACACAGTATGATTCACAAAACGCACCTGAGCACACCAGTCAACCTTTGGTGCAAAATGCACTTCAGCCACCCAAACATTTCATACTTCACCCAAAAGTGACTGATGCGGCCATAACTATAGCATACGCCTACTCACAAAAGACTACTGTGTCATTCATTGTACCATCGACTAAAAAATACAAACTGAAGTATTACAAAATACATACATTTCTGTGTCCTCTATTTTTGCAGTTTAGTGTTGCAGTGAAAAATAAAACATATACAACAGTAACAAGTGGAAAAAAATCTCTTCAGTAACAACTACATCAACATTTTATAGGTAACGCTTTACTTGATGGGACACAAATAGTAAGAACTCAATTACTACTGAAGTACAAATCATGAACAAATATAGTTCTCAACTTTAGTTGAGATGAAAGATGCATCACGATTCATTAATGATGAACAAACATGAGATCAGTATTTCACTTTATTCATTACTTGTTCCTTCAGCAGTTCACAATGGTTTACAGAATTAACAGATATAGTAACAAATATGGTAACTACTTGAGATAAAACATACATCATGTTTCATTAACGATGAGCAAACATTAGATCAGTATGTAGCTAAGACTTAGTTTGTGGGTAATTAACACATAAGAAGTAGCATAATATTATAATATCCTGTAGTTGTACAGAACTTTGCTGGTGTTGAACATTGAGGGAGGTATTCATGAATTCATGAAGTGGTGATTGAATGTATTTTGTATCAAAGCAAAGCAAAAGTATACTCAGTTATGTTCACATAGTGTACTAATATGGTACTTGTATTAAGCATTTTGAAAAAAAGTGGAAAGAATTGTAAAAAACTGTAATATAATAATAAAAAAAAGCGATTTATAGATCCCCAACTTAAATCTTGCAAACAGCATGATGGTAATGATGCATATAATATAAATGCTGCTAGTTTACATCCCAAAAGGATTCCTGCAGTTGTAACCCTTGATCAAGGTGCCGTAACTGCTCAGCTAAATTATCCAGTGTGAGTACATACAACTGAATAGTTTTACAGGAAATTCCTGTCTACTCTAAGAAAAGGAGATGCCTAAACTTGGCAAGTTCATGTGCAGATTGTTGAAATTCTATCAAAGAAGGAATTAATGAAATTAGACACCGCTTTAAGCTTTCCGGTGCCTGAACTGACCTTCTCCTGGACCATGGCTACTGTCCCTACCAGAGCAAATATGAATGGAATGGAAGGGACGTTACCTTCTGTGATACCAGTGAAGAACTCACAGGAGGGTCAGAGTAGATACAAGAACGAACAAAACTCTAAATTATAAAGTGGATTGCTGTAACGTTTAGATAACCTTGTCGTGTTCTTATTTAAAACAGATTGGTCAGTCTGCTGTCTAAATACAGACATGAAACAGTACTTTTATTACAAAATGTCTTTCGATTAACCTCAGGGGCGCAGAAAACCTGATTAACTTCTCTACTGCGTGTAAATTTACAGTTTCGTTTGTGCAATTTTACAACTTCTCGATGCCAAAATCTGCGCTGTCTTTACAGATTAGAGGTGTCACTGTTTTATCTAAAGTGCATTTAATTAAAAACTTTCATTCTAAACCCATGTCCAGTTACGCCTATTACACAAGTTTAACAGTACAAATCATTCGTTGTTGTAAAACGAAAACAAACAAACAAACAAACATGTTTGCCTTTAAGGGACAATGCAGTGAGACTGAACTAAATTACAGCTCTCAAAAGGAATACATATAATTTTCATATACCAAAAACCTATTCAAGAAATTATAGTGTCAAGCTTCAGTAAACAGCTTTTTTGGGTATTTATTATAATTATTATTTGGTTTTAAAAGAACAAGCAGTGCTTTGTCGCGTAAGTGAGAACATAAGTTTATATATGGAGTGCCACAGCGACGCCATACTCACATATACCACCGAGGACCCCCGCGATCTTGCACATCCATCTATACCACCAGGACATGCCGTCGTTGTCGGTGTCCACGGCTTTGTTGCCAGCGGCTGATTGATCCTCCGAGCTCATTGTACTGCGGCACTTTATTCTTTATTACTATGCTGCGTAACCTACAGCTAGTAACAAAACAACAATCCCAGGGACGCCGGAAAATCGTTCCGTTCACAGAAAAAAATATTATAGTTAACAGTTTAATGATCGTAAAGCCTATGACACGCAGCGTACCGTATTTATTTCCTAATGCTACTCGTATGGCAGCTGCCTACTGTCACAGTCGCACAGATTAGAAAGCCTTCAATATTCAAAACAAACAGTCCCTTACCTAAGTTCTCAATCGGCTACGCCGTTCCTCGTAATTTTATTAACACATGATGAGCAAAACGTCACAATTATGTACCAAAATCTAGCTATGACAGTAATTAATTCTCAACTCTCAATCTCTTCGTGCATCCACCCAGCTGATGCACAGCTGACGTGGACACGGTACATACAGTTAGCAGAGCGCGCTGTTCTTAGCCTCTATGATATAACGCCAGATACTGGTGTATGATATTTATCTACATGTTGGCACAATTTACATAAAATATTCTTAATCAATTAATGAATCCAGATCATTCCTTTTTAAAACTTGTTAGGGTGTTCGTTGAAAATGCTCATTCTTTGTTCAAGCAACCATACCGCAGTGCATTGTGGGTGGAACTAAAATAAGTACGTCATTGTGTGAAGACCCCCCGGCATCTCTGGGGTTCCTTTCCCATAACGTCCGTAACACGTGATTTCGACGGGTCTGGGGTGTCGGATGAAATACGCGATTACCCCTTTATAGTCTCCATGCTTTATTCATTTTACAGACTCTGATACACGAAGACGTTTAGAAGTATGCATGCCAGTGAATTTTTAAAATAATAATAATGTTCTATTCAATGGACGTGGTCTCTCTCAGTTGCTTGAAGATCCGTGCAGGAAAGGTTGCCAAGGCAACAGCGCCGAATTATAACACTTTATAAGGCTTTACTCAGCAGTATCGTCATTTCACTTTTCGACATTAACACGTCTGACATGTTCCCTGTTTGAATGCCAGAAAAATCAAAATCGGCTTTGCCTTGGTGGGAAAATATTTTTTTTCACTCTAAAGAATTCAGCATTAGTCATGAGCAGAATAAAATCTCACCTGTACGCTCATTCGTTCATTTACTAATGCCACCATATGAATTGAATGGTTTATGTCTTAATGAAAAACACGCACTGATTGACTAAGTTATAGTCATAGGTTATTCTGATCAAAAAGAATGACGTCGTGAGTCATCTGACCAATCCTAGTACTACATATATTTATTTTATAGTTTTGTGAATCTAAAGTATTTTTGTGAAGTATTTTATTTGATAAATAAAATAAAGAAAAAAGTCATTTCAGTTATATTTCAGTTCCAGCTGTTAAGATCTGATTGCAATGACATGGCCTACACAGACTGACTTTTCGGTTTCACGGAGTAAAAGTATGTCATATTTATATTTGTATTTATTTAGCAGAGCTGTTATCTCCACACATTTGTATTGTTCACCATATTCATAGTTCAGCACTGCAGTTCTCTTTACCTTTGCAACTGCATAGGTATATTTTCATAAATTCAATACAGGTACTTACAGTTGGATATAACAGGAGTCCTCTCGGTACTGAACCTACAGTCATACAATAACGAAATATGCTGTTGTACATGAATGGAACAAAATGAGGTAATCAGTTCTGGTGTAGTAATGATAATAAAATAGAAACGAATGCAAACAACCATACAATGAATGTAATAATAATAATAATAATAATAATAATAATAATAATAATAATAATAATAATAAATAGAATAATGGCATTAAGATAAGTAACATTAAAGAATATAACTATGGATATAAAGTGAGCAAGTGTGAGTGTAGAAGAGATTATTGAGGTCTGTGCACAATCAACTATATGAGTTACTGGTTGTCGAAGCAGTAACGTGTGTGTGCAAAATCCCCGTAATCATCAGCACTGAAGTTAACTATGGCAGCAATGCCCTGACATGTACTGTAACACTGATGAATAGCAGCGTCGTAACATGGGTGACAAATCAGGGAATTCACAGCCAAACTGCAGAAGGTAACAACTGCAGCAATGCCCTGGTGTGTGATATGATAGTAGTCCTACTAATAACTTTTACTGAGAGAGTTTATCGGTCTCATGGCCTCTGGGAAAAAGCTGCTCCTCTGGAGTCTGGAGGTTCTGGTCCAGATGCTGCGTGGCCTCTTGCCCTGTAGAAGGATGTGCGGAATGAGGTACCAAGGCCAGTGTGCTTCAGTTACTCCAAGAATTACAGCCGTTGACGTCAACAGTAGGGAGGCACACATTGCCCAAAGTTCAGCATTTGTATCCTTTTCCTACTGTTGTCTCAAATTTTCCTGATGGACTTATGCATATATTCTGTATTTTTGCAGGTATATTTTTTCAGCAGTTTTCATTAACCATTCATAAAATAATTCAGGAACCATGTGAGTGATGCGGTCCATGCTGCTGGTCTTAGTGTTGCCCTCCTGTGACATGACTATTATAAGAAATGTTAAATGCTTACTTGATAATTTGCTACCATCTGCTGACTGTACGTGGGAATTACATGTCGGCTGAACGTGACTGGCTTCATTACATAAGGGAAGCGTTAAATCTGGGTGACAGCTGCAGGGACAGCTGTAGAAAACTTGCAGGGAAATCTCAGGCCCCTTTGAGTTGCTGCTACTGACATGTCAGACCCCTCTGTGTGTGTGTGTGTGTGTTTGTGTGTGTGTGTGTGTGTGTGTGTGTGTGTATGTGTGTGGGTGCCCTGCGATGGGTTGACACCCCATGCTGGGTCGTTTCCTGCCTTTCACCCATAGCTTTGCACTTGCACCTTTTCAATGAACTTGTCAAGTACATCTGGGACAGTAATAACCATGAGAGCGCTTAGCGATCGTAGCTCTTCACACTAGCAGAAAAGAAATTGGAATTAGGCTAATGGAAAATTAAAGACAAAAGGTGCAGCCTTTTGATAAGATTGATGTTAATGGACACATTTTGTCCCCAGAAGGTGGTAGTGTTGTACATATCTGGGTTGCTGTGATCTGAATTTGTTAATGTTTATTTTATCAATCCGTCTTCTAACCATTTATCCTTGTTGTGGGGGGGGGGGGACCTGGAGCCTGTCCCAGTCAGCATAAGGCAACAAGGCTGGGGTACACCCCAGGCAGGATGCTAGTCCATTGACAGGAACATACAAACACAGAATATGGCCAATTTAGAAACACCATTTAGCCTACTGGTGTGCCTTTGGACCGTGGAAGGAAAATGGATCAGCAAGACACAAAAAGACCCTGAAAATCTCCACAAACAGAGAATTGGATTTAAACCCTCATCCCCAGAGACGTGAGCTGACAGTGCTAACCACCATTTCATTTAACTAATAGGGATACAGCATAACTACAGTATGCATTTTGAACAAAATTAGAAACAACGGGGCAAGTATTTAGTATCTCAAACTACAGGCTGCCAAAATCAGTTAGGTAATCTAATACAAGCAGTACATTAATGATTTATTCTACCCAAAGTGTGTGTGATCTTTCCACAATGGTTAATGTAGGTGAGTAAAAGGCAGTAATTACAGCTGCAAATACTGTTGAGATGAAGGTGATCGAAGCCAAGAAACCTGAAAGGATTTATCCACTGAAAGGTCAGGAGCACAGATAAGCTTTGAGTAGGGCAGGTTTTATGGCAGACTGCCTTTTTTGGTCCAAATAACTCTGGCTTGAGGTCAGGTGGCCTCAACTCTGAAACAGACAGTACTGTAAAACCCAGTGAAAACTGCTCCACATATTTACCGATCTGGTGATTTCACTCCTATATAAAAAAGGAAGAAAAAGGCTTCATGGAAGGTATATACACTGTGACCTTTTTAATATCAGACTATTTCATCTGCCTGCACATTAACTGTATCTGTGCTTTGGAGCTTGTTAACATAGAATAGCAGATTATGGATCCTTTATAATCGCACAGTGAGCAGTGAGTGAAAGGGTCACAAGGGGCACCATTCATCAGCATCACTGCATGAGCAGTGAGTGAAAGTGTCACAAGGGACACCATTCATCAGCATCACTGCATGAGCAGTGAGTGAAAGGGTCACAAGGGACACCATCCATCAGCATCACTGCATGAGCAGTGAGTGAAAGGGTCACAAGGGACACCATCCATCAGCATCACTGCATGAGCAGTGAGTGAAAGGGTCACAAGGGACACCATTCATCAGCATCACTGCATGAGCAGTGAGTGAAAGTGTCACAAGGGACACCATTCACCAGCATCACTGCAATCAACAGTTTCACAGCAGCAGTGATGTAAGGATGAAGAAGCTACAGCCACTTGTCTTCCTCCTCTAGGAAAAAATAACTGTGTTGTTTAATGCACTGTACTGATATTTGCCACGATAAGGAAAGGACCAAATACATATGTATATTTTTATACATATATCTGCAAATTCTGTTTCTGGTGTGTTTGTAACTGAGGCACAGAGGTCACAGACTATTCTGGACAATGTAGTTCTGATGTTGGGAAGTAGCAGTATGGACATGAACACCTCAGCCTGTGTGTAAGTAAGTGAAATCAACAACAAATGTCTCTGGGAGTAGCTGTGGCGAAGCTGCATTACAGAGCATTAGCCATTCATTCTCTCTCTTGCTCTCTCTGTCTCTCTCTCTCTACCTTTCCATGGCTGCAGCGGAGGCCAGGTACTGGCAATGGCCCTACCTTCTCCCGGGGCTCTCCTGTCGTCGCCTGCACTTTCCAGTGGTTGCTTGCATAACCTGTCTGCTAAGCGCAATCTCAGCATGCTGTCTGCTGCGTGGGACAATGGAAAAGGTCACCCTCTATCCCCAGAAGAGCGCCACAACATAGACCATAAGCCTGTACAACAACAGGACACAGTATGCCACAAAACAGTCAATGTCGGATATGAACAAAGGCAATCTTGATCTGGAACGAATCAATAGAAGGGTTACTACGACAGATAATTTTGATGGTCATGGGAATATTGTGTCACGACATACAGAGCATCGAGCCCTGCTGCATATAGTGCTATGTAGCTGTAGGCCAGAGTGCCCCTGCTGACCCCTGTTCGCCATCAAGAGTGCCTACAACGGGGATGGAAACATCAAGACTGGGCTCTGTCACAGAGGCGTCAGGAACCCCGGGGACCCTGTCACAGAGGTGTTACGAATGCCGGCAGCCGTGTCACAGAGGAGTCAGGAACGCCAGTGGCCCTGTCACAGAGGAGTCAGGAATACCGGCGGCCGTGTCACAGAGGAGTCAGGAACGCCAGTGGCCCTGTCACAGAGGTGTTACGAATGCTAGCGGCCCTGTCACAGAACAGTCAGGAATGCCGGCGGCCCTGTCACAGAGGTGTTACGGATGCTAGCGGCCCTGTCACAGAACAGTCAGGAATGCCGGCGGCCGTGTCACAGAGGAGTCAGGAATGCTGGTGGCCCTGTCACAGAGGCGTCAGGAATGCTGGTGGCCCTGTCACAGAGGCGTCAGGAATACAGGTGGCCCTGTCACAGAGGCATCAGGAATACCGTTGGCCCTGTCACAGAGGTGTCAGGAATACTGGTGGCCCTGTCACAGAGGCGTTATGAATGCCGGCAGCCTTGGAATAGTGGTACTGGGAATACTGTTGCATATCTACTCACAGTGTCAGACACCCACTGCCCTGAAGGTCAGACTCACAATATGGTCAGAACAAACAGCTGATTGATGCGACACACAATGCACTCTCAGTTAAAGCCAAGGAAATATGAATCCTCATCATTCTCCAGTCCTTAATGACTGCTGAGCAGCCGATTTACAGAAATAATCCCTCACACATTCATCACATCCGAAAGGCTGGAATTTGAAAGGGGCACAAATGAAATGTGACCATTTTGATTATGTTCATCAACACTTCAGTACAGCCTTGATCTGAAAAAAAATGTAGTTTCTCAAGAACAAATTAGACGGAAGGAAAATAGGATTAGTCACCCATTGCTGTAACGTCAAAAGCAGCACTTACGTGTTTGAGTCACTGCTTATCATTTGCCCCAGATGAGCCTCTACTTCCGTCATTCTTCAATAAAAATGTTGTCTTTACTGGGCTCTTGGGCTGGACGCAGTCAGGCAGTAGACCTGACCCTGAGGACGGCACAGACTGGGAACAGAGTGGCCCTCCTTCATTCTGTAGATAATTCTGTCCGTCACAGCAGGTTTTGCAAAATAAACAAATAGGCCACTGTACTGAACATTCACACAAGCACGCGTACCATATTCCTAATAGGAAACAACTTGACTCCTCCTGCGCACACAGAATCCGCATTTTTTTCTACACACATGTACAGGCATGGTAGCGTACTCTTTATTTATACACCCAGTGGGTGTTTCCATTGTCGTGCACCCTGAGATCCTACTGGAAGCTCTCTGTATCACGTTATATCACGGCACTAGCAGGTTTCACTGGCTGCCACAGCCCACTGCACTCACGCATTAGTGCGCCACGGGAGTGATCTCAGCACGGCTGCCTGGTCAAACCATTGCCACCGGGGATCTTCCAAAATAAATTTAGCAGGAGAAGCAGCGGGGACATCGCATGCATCACATTTGGGGTAAAAGCACACACACAGGAAAAAAGACAACGCCCAGATCTTACTCATCACTATCCTCACTATCACAAATGCAATTCGGACATATTTAAAGTCACATTTTAATGCTATAGAATTGTGAAGGATTGTGAAGATTATTTTCAAGAACTGTGATGAGTTTAAGCTCTTAAGAATCTTAACAAATAGGATTTGCCAGTTGTAGCATCAAATACAGTAATAACCAGGTAATCATTTTTGTGCATAATGTTGTTCCATTGATAGAAATGTCATTACATTATGGGTAAGTTATGAATGAATGTTACATTTATAAAGTGCTTTTCAAAACATCCAGAGTGCCTTACAGAACCAATGGGGAGCCACTTCCACTGTGCAGCCCCTACCTGGATGAGGTTACACCAGCCAATCTGTTACAGTACATTCATCACACAGTGGCAAGATGCTGAAGGGGCAGGAGAGAATTCACCAATTAGATACAGGGACGATTAGGTGGCCAGACCTGATAGGGCCACAGTAGCCAGGAAATCAGGGTACTTTTGAAAGATGTCCAGGGATCTTTTATGACATCGGAGAGTCAGGACCTCAGGACTCATTACAGCACAGTGTCCCCATCACTGCACTGAGGCATTGGGATCCACACTGACCAGAAGATGGGTTAACTTGTTCACCACACCGACACCTCTTCCAGCCACAACCCAGCTTTCCTAGTTGGTCTCCCATCCAAGTATTGGCCTGGTCCAAACCTGCTTAGCTTCAGGTAGATTTCCTAGTCTGAACTGCAGGTGGTATGACTGTTGTAACGTTATGGACTGTTCTTACATTAAGAATGGAAAAATAACTGTTATTGGAAGTTATTCCACATCAAACTTACCCAACCATGTCTTTATGGACCTTGCTTTGTGTGCTGGGGCGCAGCTAAAGGATCTTCCCCAAAAGGACCTTCCCCAAGCTGTTTCCATAAAGTAGGAAGTATAGTATTGTCTAAATGTCTTGGTATGCTCAAGCCTTAAGAGCTCCTTCACTGGAACTAAGGGGTGAAGCCCAACCCCTGAAAATCAACTCCATTCCATTATCCATCCTCCACCAAACCTTACAGTTGGCAAAGTCAGGCAGGTTATGTTCTCCTGGCATATGCCAAACCCAGACTTATCCATGAGACAGCCAGACAGAGAAGTGTGATTCGTCACTCCACAGAACATGTTTCCACTGCTCCAGAGTCCAGTGGCAGTGTGCTTTGCATCACTCCATCCGACACTTAGTGTTGTATGTGGTGATGAGAATGCCATTTGTAACTCTGTAGTTATTGAGTCAACATAGTGTTGGCGACTTCTGTGCAGTATTCACCTCAGCACTCTGCGACCCCGCTCTGTTACTTTCCGTGGTCTGCCACTCTATGGTTGAGTTTCTGTTGTTCCTAAACACTTCCACTCTGCAGTAATATCACTTACTGTTGACTGTGGAATCTCTAGCAGGGATGAAATTTCACAAACTGACTTATTATAAAGGTGACATCCTATGACAGCACCACGCTTGAATTCACTGAGCTCTTCAGAACGACCCATTTTTTGACAAAACCTAGGTGCTTGATTTTATACTCCTCTGGCAATGGGTCTGAATGAATCACCTGAATTCAATGACTCAGAAGTGTGTCCCAATACTTTTGTCCACATTGTGTAAATTGTTCACTTCAAATATTCCTCAATGGCAGAGAACAGCTAGTCTGAGCAAAGGAGCCCTGAGTCGCAACTATCAGGCGTACGTTTAGGACACACTTAAAGTCACACTTAATGTTACATAATTATGAAAGAAAATGAACTTCAGTAACATTTTATTTGAGGGGACACAGATAACATTGTATTATGCTATTATTTATGTATTAATTAACCACAAATTAAGTGTTACATACTAATCTGATGTTATTTAATCATTAATGAAACGTGACGCGTTTACTATATTTTTTACTGTTAATTCTGTAAACTTTTCTAAACTAGTGATGGAACAACTGAAGGAACGAGTCATGAATAACACAAGTGAAATACTGATCTCATGATTATGTAATAAATCACACATGATTTTATCTCAAGCAGACTATATTTGTTCATGTTCTGTACTTCAGTAGTAACTGAGTTATTACTGAGTATTTCTGCCCCATCAAGTAAGATGTTACTAATTAAGGCTCACTTTAAGAATCTTAACCAATGGGATTTACCTGTTTCTCCACCCTTTAGCTATACAGAAGTGATCTCTGTGCATTCCAAGCAGACATACCCACAAGCACACAAACACACGTCACACATTTCACACCCAAGAACATCATATTTTTATGTTTATTCAAATATGTTTCAGAAATAACTTATAGAAGTTTCCAGCCTTTCTTGTTTCTCTGTCCTTCCTTCAGTAGCTGATGTTGATCCGTCAGACACAGCAGACAAGCACATTGCTATTCTGTATGGCAATAGACCTCCAGGGGTTTGTCATGGCAGGAAGATATCTTGTCCTGTAGTTGGCTGATGGCATCAATGAGCTTATGCTGTTTCATGTGGTTACACTTATTTATGAAGTTGCAGGTCAGGTTTACAGTAAGAGATCAGAGACACCAGACAGTTGTTGACAGCTTTGTTTTCTCCTATTACACTATATGGCCAAAAACATGATGATGCCAGTTTGTCCAACACCTCATTCCAAAACCAAAGGTTTGGTGATAGAGGCTATTTCACAGAGATGTGACAACAGGACTGGAAATGCAGAGTCTCTTTCCTTCATCCTGTCTTAGCTTTCTGTACGCATCTCTTATGTTTGACGGGTCGATGCCGACCCGTGTCTTAAATCAGCCATAAAATATCCTCAAAATAATGATCTTGTTTCTTGATTTGTTTCTTACCTCTTGGTTGCCTTTTTAGGCTTCCTTATCCATAAAAATATTGGTTTTAATATTTTTGGTGCGACTTTCTGGACCTTTCTTTTGACAGCAATAAAAAATAATTGTAAAGTAAGCCTCAAGTGAATTAAATAAATAAACTGAATTGGTCTTATCTTGCCTTATATGTCTGGGCATGCCTTGCCTAGTGAAATACTTTTTTTATGTACTAATTTTTAAAATATAGATTTTCCTGATGCAGTGCACAAATGTATGTGATACTTTTATACAGTTTAAACTTGAAAGGGGGTCAGTGCCGACCCCAACACCAGAGCTGTTATAATGTTGACCAGAGCATTTATAATTTAGTGATTTTTTTTTTGAGCTACTTGCACTCAGTGTGGTGATGTGCTTTAGATACGCCCCCTACTCCATCCTGCGGCGACTCACATCTTGGATAAATGTCTTTTGTTCTCAAGTGCGTGTGTGTGTCTGTCTAAGTCGCTTGTTCACCAGTGTTCTTTGTTGATTTTCAGGCATGGAATAAATATAGCCTACTCTAAATGAAAGAGCCAAGACTTAAAAATACTTTGATTTGTAAATATCATTCTTGTTGAATTCAGCTAATCCCTTGAATGTACCGTAAACAAGAACATTCATTTGGCGTCCATCCTGTATATTGTGCAATCCCCTCGCATTGACAAATAAAATGCTGTGTTCTATTTTGAATCAATGAGATGTGGTTTGTCTTGAACTTTTTGAATGATTGCGATTGTGAACGCAAGGTAGTATTTCATGGGAATTATTATAGCCTGCTCTGAGTGGAAGAGCCAATGGTTAAAAATACTTTGATTTGTAAATATTATTCTATGTAGATATGATTTAATACTGCATCAACATAGAGCACTGTGCCAACAGCCCAGTGGCTGAGGGTTGAGATAGAACTCACATAATGTAGTCTCCTCTGATAAAAACACTGGTTAAAACACTTCCTAATATAAAAGATATTTTAAGATGGACATTAGGACATACAAACATATAGTGTTACGCACTATATGGAATTGGTTGGGGAATATTGTGCAAATTGCCATATAAGTGGAATGTGCGCGCAGCTGCAGAAACACACTTACAGCTGAGTGTTACAGCTGCGACTCGCACATTTTATCGCCTTTCACGGTTCCAGCTGACCCACCCAGTGATTACAGATATCGCAGACTTTGGGGAGATGGATTCAAAGCTCCTCACCCTGACAGCCCCCAGTCTCTTTTATGCTGTTTACGTTATTTTGCATATACACCATTCTACTAAGGTTCAACACCCTTGACGTCAGGAAAAGTGGCGATTATTAAACATGTGAATAGTTATTTCCGGTACAAGATTTAGTTATTTATTGAAGAGTGGGATGTCGTGCAGCTCCCTCCGAGAAAATTCTAGAAGTACTAGCATACCATAATCAACAAGGTCGAAGGTGCTTCAAAGCAGCCCCCATGAATGGACACTGATGAGTTTAATAGTGTGTTCCTGTTCAGTTTCATTAAAATTCATTTCCACCTGACTCTGCCAATAAAGTCTTAGCTGCCGTTTTCATAAATCTCTAGTGATGCTCCTATCAAAAGGCTATTCATTTCTACAGTTATGCAAGTCCCTGTCAGAGAGGAATTTCCCTAAGTAACCCATATCGAACAGGATATTACATAATGATTCACACAACTATTGATAGAGATTGTCCACTAATATACATGATACAAAATGAAAAACTTTGGGATGTCTTGATCAGAACTGAGTCCTATTCAGGCATGATCAGTGTAGGCTAGAACACTGGACCAGCTCTTCACTCTCACAAGGACATTGAAGGGTTCATGGGAGATTACCCAACCAGTCTATGTGTGTTTTGTGGACTTGGAAAAGACATACAATCATGTCCCTCGGGGGTTCTGTGGGGGGGGCATCAGGAGTATGGGGTAAAAGCTTGGTTCGCATAGCTAGCAATAAGTCAGATTACTTCCTGATTGGTGTTGGACTCCGTCAGGGCTGCCCTTTGTCAAGATTCTGTTCATAATTTTTATGGACAGAATTTCTAAGCATAGTCTCAGGGCGAAGGGGGTCCAGTTCGGGGGGGGAGTCAGGATGGCGTCTTTGCTTTTAGCAGATGACGTGGTCCTGTTGGCATCATCAGCCGGAGACTTGAAACATGCAGTGGGGCGGTTTGCAGCTGAACGTGAGGCAGCCGGGATGAGGATCAGCACCTCCAAGTCAGGCCAGGGTTCTCGACCAGAAAAGGGTGGGGGGGCGAGTTGCTGCCTCAAGCAGAGGAGTTTAAGTTCCTCAGGGTCTCGTCTACAAGTGAGGGAAGGGAGCGAGAGGTCGACAGACAAATCAGTGCAGTAATTCGGACGCTGTACCGTTCTGTTGTAGCGAAGAGGGAGCTGAGCTGGACAGTGAATCATTTCATCTACTTTCCTACCTACTGTACAGCTACGCTCATGAGCTCTGGGTAGTGACCAAAAGAATAAGATCACGGATACGAGCAGCAGAAATGAGCTTCCTGCGCAGGGTGTCCTCACGGTGAGGAGCCATCCAGAAGCAGAGCTGCTGCTCCGCATCGAAAGGAGCCAGTTGAGGTGGCTCAGACATCTATCTAGGATGCCTTCTGAATTCTTACTGGGGAGGTATTTTAGGCCTGTCCAACTGGGAGGCGGCCCCTGGCAGGACCCAGGACATGCTGGAGAGATTATTTTTCTCGGCCAGCCTGGGAACGCCTTAGTATTCCCCCGGAAGAGCTGGCTGGTGAGAGGGAGGTCTGGACATTTCTACTTAGACTGCTACCCCCGTGACCCATTCCCAGATCAATGTAGACTACCAAACCCCAGCCAGTTTCATTCCCCGGGTTTACCCCATTTACGTCACTTGCACAGATTCAATCACACACTCCAGTAAGCCTGAGGCACGTGGCTCTAAGCTACAAACTATAATCAAGATTTCATTCATGTGGAAATTCTGGAAACTTATAAGTAGCCATCCTTTCGAAAGGAGGAAGCAACAGGGCGTCATTTTAATATAACTAATTAGGCACTAGCAGATTCATAAGAAAGAATACTGCAAAATCACGAGGGTTACTCAGCTAAAGAATGCATCAACGCCTGCCCTGTGTATATTTAAAAAAATTACTAAAAGATCAGCCTAAAATTATACGAATTATTCAGTATTATTACTGAGACCAATGATGCAGTACAGCTCCTCTCCACATTAATTCCCATGTAGAACTAGGGTGAACAAGATAAATAAAAATGCTCATCTATGTTTGTGTGTCATACTGTACTTTATATATGGTAAAGCCTCTTTATGGGCACAGTCTGCGATTTTAAATGAACTGCAAGTACATGCTATTATCTTCATTATCTTAATGCTCTCTCACGAAGACAATATGCTTTGCAGTGGCTTTACAGGATTGCATGAACCTATATAAACTTCTGTCCACCACAGTTCCTTGTACTAATGCATACTGCACACTGTACAATATATTTTACTGAAAGGTGCGATTTAAAGTCTCTAAAGCTCTTTATCCCATAAAACAAGAAAAATAAGGCATTATTCGCACACATCAGCATTACTGTAAGAACTTTAATTCCTTTGGTGTTTTCAGAAAATACAAGCTACTAAAACTTCCAATGAGACTTAAATTATCGAGAAACAAAAGCTAAAAAATGCAGTTAAGTTACGAAGTTACAGACAGTGTTTAATAGAAATGACAAAAGGGGTACAGGAAGAGAAACAAATTAAGTTTTGATACATTACGTTGGAAATAAGGACACAAAAGGGAGCTTCAGCGGTCAGAGCAGTACCAGCACTGTTCAGGCTGGGCTTCTCTTACGGACAAAAACTCATTCTAAAAAGCCGTAGTTCTCAAAATGTCTCTCAAAACAACCCGATCTGTATCCAAGAATTTAAAAGAAACAAGACCCCCCCCCCCCCCTCCCCAAACACAACTTCCAAGGGAAAAAAAGAATTTTGACAAAATCTCATCTCTGGCTGCTTATAGCATTGACACAAGTGATCTGTTATGCTGTTATTGGGTTGGAAATTATATATATATATATATATATAGAGAGAGTCTTAACATTGTTATACTCACAACTCGTAGACCTGTGTACCCCTCATGTGTGTCATTGCTGAGCTAAGCAACGAAGGTACTCCTAAGGTTTTCATCCAAAAAGCATCCATATATCAAAGCAGATTTTCCAAAATGGGCCTTTCAGTTTGAGCTCTGTTCAATCCCTTACAAAGTCAAAAAAAAAAAATACCCTTCCTTTCATACTTAGAAATATTTCTGCATTAAATTAAATATAAAACAGCACACTGGAACACAGAAATGGTCTTAGTGTGATACACGTTATCCTACAGTACAAAAGCCTATAGTAAAAATATAGCTGCAGTAGAATGACTAAGGTCTGGATCGGCTTGGCTAGATAATACCCTTCTAAATGACGAGAAAAGCAGTAAACAAAATGTGTTTTTATCTGCTGCGTCTTCCATACAAAACTATATGACCAAGATAACTGGAAACGTGGACCTCACAGAAACCCTGAAAGACCAGAGGCGGGCACCTGGACAGCTGCTGAAAGCCTTAACCAGGCCGAGCTCCCCTACCATTACATGCTGCCACACGCCCTCAGACAGCAAGATCTCCATCTCCTACTCCTCAGATAAGCCACATCAACATCACAGGACTGTGAAACTCAGGCTGGCCAATGGGGAAGTCTGTCTAGACTGAGATGGACTTAAAGCAGCATGTGGAATGTCTCCCGACGGCTAAATGCAGTTAGTGCCAGCCTTGATAATGAATACCTACACCTGAAGAAAATGGGATTTCAAGCCCCTTAAAAAATAAAAAAGGAAAAAAAAGCACTGCATCTGCTATTTTAAGAAAGAAATGGTCTTCAGTTTCCTGTGGTTTAAGGTGAGCTGGAGAGTGGCAATTAAAAATATTAACCTTGTTATTTCATTTAATACAAATATATACATTTATTTACTCATATAAAAACTACTGCCATTACTTTTTCACAGCAAATATAGTTTCCCCCACTTTTTAAATGGAAATGAAATCTCACAGTCTACAAAGATTCTCCTTCAGTCTCAAAGTCTGACTCGCAATAAGGCTATTTACATTCTCAGAAGAAAGACAATGAGTGGACCAGTGAATAACCAAGGTGCTTCCAATCCCACAATCTCACCCCCCTCTACGGCAGGCTGGCTATGTCCCGCTTGGGGGGAGGGCCCTCCGGCTTGCAGCTTGCTCCATTGGCCTTGTCCTCAAACATCATAACCCTGGAGAGAGGGAGAGAGAGAGAGAGACAGCAGTCACACAGGGAAGTGAGAGAGGGCTGTGAGGAAGAGGAGAGACAAAGGAGGAATCAACTCAGAAGACAGCTAATAAACCTGGACAAAATACAGAACATCCATAAAGATAGACATCTATTAAAACATAAGCCAAAAACTGGATGAATTTTAGTCCCTAGAATGCAGCCTCCTGAACCATTAAGAGCTCAGTCATCCCAATGGTTAAACTGGAGGCAAAATGAAACCGTCAGAGGGCCAGAAGTTCCCCCAGTTACCCCCGGTCGACTGTGATTCGGGGAGAAGCCCTCAAACGTTCCAGCTAGCCAAACAAGTATTAATTAACGTCACGAGTGCTAAGCGTGCATGCATATTCCTATGGTGTTCCGAATATTGCGGAAGGATGGGGTTACAAATGGAGGCGGGGCTTTTGCAGCCTCCTTAAGCCCTGCTGCCTGTGAGGATGACAGAACACAAAAAGGTCGGGAAGTGAACCACCCAAAAATGGCTCATTAATCTGCATTCCTATCAAGCCCACAGCTTGTCTGATTTCGGCTGCCAAGTCCACCAGCAAACCATAATTAAAGCGTATTATAATTCAGTTTAGCTGTTCACAAGCATTTCATTCCATTGATTTTTTTTTTTTGGCCAGATAGTGGAAAAAGGAAATCTTGGGTAGCATTCAGAAACCAGTGGATTTATATACTTTTTTTTTTTTTTTTTTACTGAAAAGGCAACTAAAACCTCTCTTGGTTGATAAACACTCAATGATACAATATGGTGAAATTACTCTGTAGCAGGGACTGAGCTAATTGGAACTCTTCTAGCCAAACGTTTCATCACATACGGAATTGCTGTGTATTACAGCACCTCTCCTTGTAGGGAGTCACCTTCCATGCGACGTGACAGCATTGCTGCTGTAGCCTCCCACCCCCAGACCTGCGCCCTTGGCATCTGCAATGCTGCGCGTGCAAACCGACGCACCCAGTGCCCCTGCCCTGAGCTGAGACACTGCACACTGCATGCCCAAGGGCAGCACTCCACTTCAAGCATTCACTGCATGTGTCGAGGCCAAATTACTTCAGTTAAGAACATAAGTTTTCTGTCCCCTAGGTTTTCTGTCCCCTAGCACCACACCAGCCTCCCTTCCTAAGGCATTCCACTGTGTTTTCTTCGTGGGGGGGTTCTCTCTGCAATGAGTAATGCTCATCTCTACACGCTGCGTAAAGAAGTGCTTCCTTAAATCTAGCTTGAAATGTTCTCCCGCTAATTTCCACCTATGGCCACTAGTTCTTATGCAGGTGACGGTGGAATCTAAGAAAACCCCAACAGCACAGCCCTCGCCTGACATGCACCACCCCAGAAACGCATCTACGCATCGTGGTGAGAGAGACTGCAAGAGCTGCACTGGTCCGCTTGGTAGCGTTCATTTATGGGATCAAAGCAGGGCTGCCTTGGATAGCCGACGTAGTCGATAATGTCAACGCTGAAAATGCATCTTTTTATTTTATTGAAATTACCATTATGATTTTTAAAACTCTTCATTATAACTAATGTTTTCCTTTACTATCGCTAATTTAATATCGTAATTATGGCAGTAGTTCGAATTATCAAAAGGTGGTTTTATACTGTGCGAATTTCCATGGCAGACCATGGCGGCACCAGCACTGTGCAGGAGCACCTTAAGAGGAAACACGCAAGCGCTATTCTGGGGCAAAACCACCATAAGCGCTTTTAGGCATACTGCTAATTTGCTTAGTGAATTGTGGGTGACAATAATGTCTACATTGTGCCAAAAAGCCAGGGTCCATTATCTAAAGCCCTGCAATAACATACAGTTTGTTGTTGTCAGGAAAAAAAAAAGTTTTAAATTTGATTTTCTGGAGGAAAATTAATCATGTCTGCATATTCCTGTGGTTAATCGTCCCATTGGTAAAATAGGCGATAGATTAATCCATAGAAAGGAGTCATTAGTGACAGCCCTAGATCGAAGTTAGTGAGATACAACGAAAAATCAAAGTCAGTGATTTATAACTCTGCCCCTTTAAGAAGGAGATGAAGCAGCAAAGGTCTGGGGCAGCATCAGCACGCAGTGATTCTCAGAAGCCATTCATTCTGTCAAACCCAGCAGGCCTGTGCCGCACCTCCCCACCCCCCCCCCCTCCCCCCCCCCCCCCCGCCCCC
>JAODKE010000125.1:14812911-14824710 GCA_026779605.1 Mormyrus hasselquistii
TAGGTGTGTGGGTGGTTCTGTGTGTGTTGTTGTGTTGTGGGGGTTGCTGCGTGGGGGGAGGTGGGGGGGATTAAGGCACGCTCTACTTGAGTTCGTCAGCATTCCAGTAAACAGAAGGTATCTGGCTCACACACAATTTGACATAACAAGCGTCAGCATGCAGCTTGGTGATAACGAAAGTGATAGCCAAACGATCATTCATTTACATATCAGGTAGGTTTTTCCTGAATAACAAAATCAACATGACCGTCACTTAACCGGTTTTTAATAAAATAGCCGATTCCAATATAAGGGGTAAAGCACAAATCAAACTGCTTATCAAACTGCTTTCGGACAGAAGCTCCCAGTAAACGTGCACCCAATAAGCGCTTTATTTTTACACTAAAGTCACAGCTGCAGGGAACAGAGAGGCACTGAGATAACAGGCAGGTCCATGCGAATGTGCAGTGGCATGAGTGTGGAGGAGTGTGAAGATGACGGCATGTGAGAAGCATCTGGACCGGGGGGGGGGGGATGGGGGGGCGCCAATAAAGCCATCCCAGAGTGATGTTATTCCAACCAGTCAAGTAAAATGTGCTTGACAGCCTTAAATTGACAACTAATGCCACCCCACCTGTTTTTGGAGTAAATTGTTGGGGGGGGCATTAACAGGACGTGACAGATGGGGTAACTTTCATACTTAGGAAACTCAGCTGAACAACAGAGGACCAAAAAAATCACTTCAGAGCACAGTGGTATTGAGCTCTTATACTGCAAAACATGAAATCTGTTATTTCAAAGAAACATACACGAGGAAAAGTTAATCAGAAGATTTAAGTCCTCTGCACTGACATCAGTTCTAATTAGACCAAATATAGGACGACCGAGGCACGATGTTCTCACATGCAAACGCAGAGGATATAATAGAAGAGGGAGAGTAAAACCATCCCCAGTATGGAATGAAGAATTTAGCCTGAATTGACACAATACACGTAAGATCATTCGGTACGACCAAGGGATGGGACACTGTGTCCCAAGTGACCCAGGGGATGGTACTGAACCTCCTGCCAAAGATGGACAGAAAATGGAGCAGAGATGGAGGTTTCAGAAGGCAGCCCATATTTAAACATGCCATTAATTCACACTGGGAGCAGCTAATTTCGCTTCTGTTCTGCATGAAGTGACTTTTCAAGCCTCCTCCGTACACAGTTGATATTAATTTGACCTTCAGACCCCAGTTTCACAGTCTGGTGCACTTTGCTCACCAATAAAACAGAATACATCCAAGCTCTCACGGTTTACTGCTTTATCATACAATTGCCACGTAAAACATATCTGGGACTAATCTGATGATCAGATTCCCAGCAGGCACCATCCTTCCGCGGACACACGTGAAGAGACACACCGGTCGCTCTCCTTACACCTTCTAACAGGGACATGCTCACCGACTCCATCAGGACGATGGGAACGCACATTTAAAGTGTCTTTCAATCCTCCATATCCCTGGATAAGAACATGTAGAGCTTACGTTTTTTAAATTATTCCTGATACATGCTATTTTATACCCAATCACACAACGGTTTCCCAAGCATTATGTACGTTAACTGACCTTCACGCCACATCCTCAGCAAATCTGCCCCACATCATCGCCTAATATTACACTAATATAACAGAAAAAGGCTATTACAGGTAAACGCACCTAGGAGTGCGATGCGCTACGTAGAGGCGGATTCTCTCGCTGCTGACCGCTGCTCCTCCCGGGCACATTTCTTTATTTTTAAGATTAAAATCATGCCGCTCTATCAAAGGCTGAAAGACATGACTAGTATGCAACAAGTAGCTGCTTGCCCATCTTTGAAATCTTGCTCGGGACAAACAACCCCCCTACTGACCCTGCTGGCTACCAGCTCCACACTGTATCCTCTATCTGCGTTTAAAAAGCACGCAAACGTGGGAAATGCACAGGAACCAGCCAGCACTTCCCTTAGTCCCATTCAGCGCCGTCGCGGTATCATTAAATAAACGGGGCTGTTACGCGGGTAATCTCACATTGCAAACAGAGGGGTGCACATTTATTTTAAAAAGCGTACGGATGACGTACCTTATTAATTTCTTCCAGCTTCTCTCTTTGCTGAGCTTTTAATAACCCAAATGCTTTCCCTCCTGGAATAAGAAATCGCTATTATGATCACAACCGCCAAAAGGGGGTTCGGGAATAACCATCACCCCCACGAACCTCGAATAACATTTTTACAAATAAAGGATATTAATGAAACCAGTGCAACAAAACAATGCATATACATATTTCTTAAACCATATATTCCTGTGCTGATTTGAATTACCCTGTATGTTCTGGTTTGAAGGCATCTCCGGGTGATTTAAGTAAATTTGAGAGGAGAGTAGTACACTAATCCAGAGAACAAGGCTGCCGCAGGAGTCGCCCGTCTGCTGCTCGGCCGGACCGAAGGCGCCGCCGAAACCTTTATGCTCGTTGCGGAGCGGCAGTGCGAAGGCACGCCCCCTGTGAAACAAACCGAAACTGCAAGAGAAACCGGCCTTCATATGCGCGTCCTCCTGGAGGCGGCGAGTGGAAGCGCATGCTGAGCCCACCCTCCTAACACATGGTGGGATGGTCGATACCACCGATTTTCTTTTCGATCCGTTCGACCCAGTCCCAAGGTTGGTGTCACTGAAACCGATTTTCGGTGCCTGCCGGGAGTGGGACTGAGGTGTTGACAACGAAATGGGTGGTCGTGCTCCCTATAACAATTCCATGTTGTGCTCCCTTTTTAAAATATAAATATTACAATTATAAGGTTAAGGGGGTCAACGGTAGGATTCTTTATAAAAAGTGAAATATTCAGATCGAAGGAATCGATATTCCAGTATCCAGTATCATCATTACGTATGACATCATTTGCCGTTGGTTTGGACCTACATAAACAGGATATTAATATGTTTGCGTGCAAGGTTTCGACTTCTATAGTCAATATTCATTAGTAAAGTGAGATGACAAACCTTGTTTAAATTCTCTTTATTTTTTCGAAATGTAATCATTTACATTTAGGCAGAACTGCAGAAAGAATTGTACGTCTACACGTTCATATTCAGAGTATTCATCTTAACATAACTTACAGAAATGTACTTTATATGTGTAGTTTAAAACTAAATTTAGCCATTTAGAAAGTGCATTTTTGCATAAAAGCACAAAAAAGCATTTATTATAATAACACTGCAAATAGGCTAACAAAAATATTTAAAAGCATCAAAACCTATGTGTACTTTTAGAGGTACTTTTTCATTGGTTTACCCTGTCATTACAGTACATAGGGATATAGTCACATGAAGAACATCAGAGACAGTGTCTTCAGTGTCATAAATAACCCAGTCAATGCCAAAAAATCTCAGTAGTCTTTAAACATTGGTGCTGGTGAAACATTTTAAGTGAATCAATAAAAATAATAAATATTATTATGGGTATATTACGAAAAAATCCAATGCACTGGAAAAGATGATGGAAAAGGGGACAGGCAGTAACAAGGTGCATGACTCCCGTCATCAGAAAAATGACCATGCCATTGGAGACCTGGGAGTGGAGACAGGACTCTTCATTCATGAGGAATGCTGTCTGTATGGCTGGCAGGCCACAACACTGATTGGGGTAAATGAATCTTTTAAAAGCATTTTGTTATTTGTTTCCTATCTTTAAAAATACATACACACAACTGGCACTCTTTTTTTCATACACATACAGCAGTAGCCAATGCCAGATATCACTAAATCATCATAATATAAGTATAGTTTGGGTTTGATTTTCTGGTTTGAGGCTGGATATTCTTGTCTGGTTAAATTAAAGAACTATTAAAAAAATCATTATAAGTGTATTCATTCAGATAAGATGAAAATCATTTAATCCCGCTGCATAGCAAAACTGAATTCTCCAATCAAATATGTTGCGAACTGACCAGATGTGGGTGAAAGGATATTGGGAAGCAGCTGTCCAAGGGCCTTATTGGACGATACTCAATTCAATTCAATTCAATTTTATTTGTACAGCACATTTGCACAACATTACATCGTCTCCATAGTGCTTTACATTATCCCTTCCCCTGGTGAGGTGACAGTGGCAAGGGAAAACTTCCTAGAAGGAAGAAACCTTGGGAGAAGCTCAAACGGGGTAGTCCATCCTCCAGGGGCTGGCAGAGAAAATAACAAGTCCCAATAAAATTGTGTTTAGTCCAGGTATAAATGTGGATGGTCCAGCTGTCAATACATGGGGTAGTCTACAACAACAGAGGTTACAAGTAAGCCACGGACAAGGCGGCACAGACCACTCATTCCTGGGGGCCCTGGATCACTGTCTTGCAACATCCTCAGGACAGGGCAAGGCGGAGCCTTTTGGGGCAGGCAGACCAGTGGCCTCCACTTGGGGTCTCTGGATTACTGTTCACGGAAGCCTCAATGCTCCCAAACTCGACTGAGTGGACAGGACGTGACTCGACATTCAGGATTAGGCTGGCGACAGGACTAGACAGGACATGATTCAGCAGACAGGACTGCACTAGCAACAGAACTGGACAGACTGGTAGGACAGGACACGACTCAGCTGACAGGACTGGGCCCGGCAATAGGACTGGACAAACAAGATGGACTGGACAGTCCTGTCCCCAGTGGCCAGTCTCGGGTGAAGGGGAAGCAAGATGAAAAAGATGCAGGTGTGAGTCTAAGGGCTACTGGGTGAAACACACACTGCCAGAGAAAAAAGGTACCGCACTAATACAAGTTTGTACCCAAGGTACAAATAACACTAAGGTCCTCTCAATGGTACAAAAATATTCCTCAGAGTCCATTTCTGAACTTTACCTACAGCTAGGATTGTTGAGGAGCGATATGGCAAAAAAGGAAAGAGGCAACTGACACAAGTTGGGCACCAAAAAAACAGGTGTATTTATTGCGACCTCTGCAAACCCGTGCCAAAAATGTTAATCGGGCATGCACAGCCACCCTTTGCTCATGCATATGGGCATAGCTATGGGACAGTGTGAATTCTGTTTATGCAGTAGTAGCCCCTACAGACGCCCCCCCAGAATTCACAAACACAGGTCCAACTGGCGGGGAGGCCGCACCACTTGACCAGAACGGGTCACCGTTGGCTGGAAGGGTGGGGAGGTTGCGTGCCCAGCCTCCACGGGAGCAGTCCACTGCTTGTGCACCGGCACAGGGGGGAGTCCCGCTGGGGTGTCCACATCCAAATGGGCAGGCTTCAGATGGTCTACTGAAACCAGGTCCAGATTACCCCCAACCTCCAATGTGAAAAGCTTGTCTCCAGATTGCAGCACAGGGAACAGGCTATCATAAGGTGGTTGCAACGGGTTCTGATGAGCATCATGGCAGACAAAGATATATTCAGCCTCGGCTAAACCCACAGGAGCATGAGCTCGAGGAACCCCATGCTGAGTTGTGGGCACTGTAATGAAGGCACCAACTAAGCCCTGCAGCACGGCGTGCTGACATTCAGTGCACCAAGGGGCTGTGCTGGTGGGTAGGAAGTTCCCAGGCACATGCAGAGTCTGCCCGTAAACTAACTCAGCGGACGAGGACTGCAGGTCTTGCTTGAGAGATGTTCGGAGGCCCAACAGAACCCTGGAAAGCCTGTCCATCCAGCCACCATCCCGGAGGCAGGCCTGAAGAGCGGTTTTCACAAAGCGGTAGAAGCGCTCGCACAGCTCATTAGCCTGAGGATGGTGCGCAGTGGTGCAACATCTGGGCCACTGTAGTCCAGAGCTCAGAGGTGATATGTCGGACAGAAACCCATAACAGGACACCCAACTACCAATGAATGCTCTGGCCACATCGGCCGTGGCAGTAGATGACAATGGTATGGCTTCCGGCCACCGAGTGGACCTGTCCTTCACCGTAAGCAAGTTAGTGAAACCTTGGGAAGGGGGAGAGGCCCAATCAGGTCCACACGCATATAGTCAAAACGGTGCTTTGGCACCACAAAAGGAGCCAGCAGTGCCTTGGTATGCTGGTGCCCTTAGCACACTGACACTGAACAAAGGAGGCAGCCCAACTGTGGATGGCGCCAACTGTCCAGCACAGTAGGCCTAGCTAGACCAGTTGAGACATCACATAGGAGGGTGGTGCCACAATCATGGAAGGATATATCCGTCAGCTGCAGACTGGTGACCGCAGTACTATAGCCCTGCACCTCTGGGTCAACCCGCTGATCCGCTGCCAATTGGGCATAATCCACTCCCAAATGCGCAGTTCCCGACACTGCGCAGGAGAGTCAGTCGGCAACCCAGTTAAACTGGCCTGGCACATGTCAGATGTTGCTAGTGAACTCCAATATAAAGGAGAGCTGCCGCTGCTGACACGTGGACCAAGGCTCAGAAGTCTTAGCCGTCGCAAAAATCAGGGGCTTGTGGTTGACAAAAGCATTGACAGGGAGGCTGCTATGAGGAATTGGAAGTGATACAAGCTAAAATACAGGCTAAGGCAGGGGTATTCAACTGAAATTTAGAGAAAACGTCTTGAAGCAAAGTTCCGGAAGATCATAATGTTTGTTTAGTGTGATGTATATTTAAGTAGCCTATTAGTTGTATCAACAATGCATGTAAACAGTACCTGACTGTCAAATCAAGTTAATTCAGTACAATTCCTTTCCAGATGTCTGCCTACAAATGTAACAGTTCTTACCTTGTAAATAGTCTGCTTTTGTATTTAACCGTGTAAATACACTTTTGATGTAGCTTATTTTAGGTTTATAATGGAATAATATAGATTTGCCATAAGATTTCCTGCGTGAGTATGAAATCGTGAGTGGCATGCCAGATGCTGAAAACGTGCAATTTTTGTTCCACCTGAGTTTATTTATAAAAGTAAATATACTTTAAATATGATTAAAGTATTAATATTACTTTATACAGTTGTTAAAAAGCGGAAACTTCCACGAACATGAATTAACCAATAAACTATTTATCCAACATATTATATAATATATACTGTGTTTGAAAACTTTTCCACTGTATGATTTCAGGACAGATCAGACATTCTGAGGTATCATTACAGCTTTTTGGTCGCTTTGCTGCTGCTATTAACACTAACGGCACATTAGTGCAGACAAAGGGCTGCATACGCTGAACTATGCTTTGCGGTTAAAGCCGTTTGACGTTCATTGGCATGGGAAATGGTGCTTTTAGTGCTAAACCACTACCGAAAAGACTACAAACGGTGCGCCAGATAAACTAGAAGTGTCACGTCAAGTTTTAAATTATAACTTTCTGTTTTGGCTATCGGTCCGGGTCTGTATGGGACAGCTTCTGGGTCCGGACCCGGACCGTGATCCGCCTGTTAGTGACTGCTGGGGTAAGGAGTTCACAGTGAAAGGTACTGTACTTCTGCTTGTGCGGCCTGAGCTGCCGGCTGAAAAAGGCAAGCGGTTGCCAGGCACCATCCACCCACTACTCATGCACAGCCCCCCTGCGTAGTCTGAGGAGTTGGTGGTGAGTGCAATTAGGGCATTGGGTGGGCCAGCATGGTGGCATTTACCAAAACAGACTTGGCAGGCAAAAAAGCCTGGATCTGCCCCCAGAGTCTCATAGAGCAGCTGCAGTAGTTGAGCAGCCTGTGGGATAAAGGGATGATAAAAGGTGACCATGCCCAGAAACTCCTGCAGGGCTCTGGCCATAGCAGGCTGCAGAAATGCAGAGATAGCCTCCACTTTGGCAGGCAGTGGGATCGCCCCATCTCCCAAGATGATGTGGCTAAGGAAATCGAAGGAGGACTAGCTAAACTGGCATTTTTGTGGGTTGATGATCAGCCCATGGGTGCTCAGACGCTGAATAAGGGTCTGAAGGTACATCAAATGGTCAGCCCTGGAGTTACTGGCCAGCAGATTGTCATTCAGATGGATGAACAAGAAAGGCAGGTCCTTAAGGACACTGTCCATGAGCCTCTGGAAAGACTGGGGAGCATTTTTCAGCCCAAAGGGCATCCTCAGAAATTCAAAAAGCCCAAACGGGGTGATGACTGCAGTCACATAGCTTTGCCAACATATGCAGAGGGGTGGTCTAGGCGTTGTTGGAACGCCAAGGCACTCCAACATGTCAGAGTCAGCCTTTGCAATGGCTAATTTACCCACATCAAGCATCGGGCTCAGGTATGGACCAGCGGCCCTGTGACCATGTGATGTTCAGCACTATGCTTGGCTGTGACTGATGAAAAAGTGGGTCGAGTGAGGTCTGGGAATTCTTCAAGTAAGCAGGTAAAGGAGTCAGTTGCACTCAAAGCACTCAACAGCTGAAATGAACCAGCACTGCTGCGCGAGCGTGGTACAGAATGGAAAGTTTTGGTATTAACTACTGTAGGAGCTGGTGTTTTACATACACATTATGTTTATGTTGTTAATGCACAAAAAATTATCACCAAGCAGGGGAGTGGACACTTTCGCCGCCACAACATGCCCCCCGGAACCACTGGCCACCAAAACAGACCGCTGTGTCATATGTGCCAAAGGTATGGGTACTGCTCCCATTGGCCTTTCCTACAGGAGCGCAAATCCACCACTGATGTGGGCAAAACATTGACTTGCACACTCATGTCACTGGAGGCCAGTCACAGCATTTGTGACAAAAAGTAGGCCGCCAGCACAGCCGGTGCTCATTAGCGTCAGCAAGGGACAGTTCACTTTCTAGCCTTCATACTGAACTGTGCATGGTAAAAACAGAGGCCTGCTTTGCTGCCGAGACAGTAGCATCAGCCCACGGCGGGTAGCTATCTGAGTCTTGCGTATGCAACAAGCCGCCAGCCTACTGAGCTCCCGAAAGTCCTTAAGTGGGAGATTAGCCAGTGCCCCCCGCTCAGAGACTTTAAAGTGCCGTATTTATCCGTCTCAGGAGGGTTCTGCAGCAAGCTCACCACTCTAACAGAAGTGGAGCTGTTCAGTGTGGCAACGAGATAATAATACTTTGTTGCGTCCTCTTCAATACCGTACAAGGAGAACTGAGCCTCCACCTGTGCAAACCAAACTGCTGCCTGGATGCACCATAACTCCAGGAGTTTGAGCTGAACTGCATTCACCGGCATTGTCGGAGTGAAAAACAAATGCGCCGGAATGCATGTCCGGGTCACTACTGTGGAGGAGTAACGTGGCGGAAAAGAGGAAAAGGAAACTAACACAAGTCGGGTGCCAAAAAAACAGGTACCTTTATTCCAACCTCACACTAATTTGACATTTGCAAACCGTGCCAAAAAACCTCCTCAATCGGGCATGCGCAGCCACCCTTCGCTCATGTGCATGAGAATAGGTAAAGGACAGTGTGAATTCTGTCTGTTCAGTAGTTGCCCCTACAATTGGCAGAGCCTTGTACCCTCAAAGGTACAACTTGGTACTTATTTTATGATAGTTCAAGGTAGACTACTACAACAGGGGATATAAGTAAGCCATGGCCACCGTCTACAACAATGACCACTACAACATAGTAGCTGCTGGATCTGCCAGCCAGACTAAGCCCTCAGATTTAAATGGGCAAAGGGCAGGGCAATCGATGAGCACAGCAGGTCAGCCTCATAACAGTACTGCTGGACGTTTCCATTTGACTATATATTCCATGCTTTCACTGTAAAGGCAAGGTCAAACCTAACAAAAGAAATGTACCATTCTCCAAAAGATAAAATTGTGGTTGTGGTTGTTGTTGTTCTCACAGTGATCTGTTGAATATGAATTATACTGCTAGATAAATGTGGTTCTGTAACAATTTTTAATGTAATTTTAGAACATTTATTTCAATTTGTTCATGCCATGTTCGCTGTCTTAAGTTTGTTATGGAGTTTAAATTGCAGACAAAGCATACAAACCTTTCTGTAATTTGGAGCCAAGACATCTATGTAAACTATTCTTAAAAAAGCCACACTTTGACATAATCTGGGATGTTCATGTTATATTACATCAGCAGCACACTTTGTATATGAAGAAAAATACACATTTGGGCAGACACAATGTCAGCAGAATGAGACATCTTCTTTTTTAAACAACATCAAAGTACAGCGCATAGCATGCAATGCTTGCTGTGTCAACACCAGCTTATCAGTCTGCTGCAGAAATACAGAAAAGGCTGTACATTTAGAAACAGATTGTGTGTCAATGTCAATATGACTGAAAAATGACAGAGTACAAGAGCAACAGAAGGCAAATAAAGAACAGCAAATGTGCTGAAGTAAAAGCGATGAAATATAGAAGCCGAGTAACACACACACATACACACACACACACAAACAGACACACTCACAGACACACACACCTGAGAGAGGTCAGAGAAAATGGCCAGACTCGTTAAAGCTGACAGGAAGACCACAAGTACAAAAACAACAGCTCAGTACTACAATAGTGCACAGTTTCTGAATGCAACAATTTGCCTACCCTTAATACAGTTCTGGGGTTATGCTTAGTGATATGTTGGTGTACCAATCCAAGTAAGAGTAGTAATGTAGTTACCACATCTAAATGTAGCTGTGGTAACATCTTTGTCAGAAGAATGTAAGGAATGAAGTGGAACTAAAGGAAGAAGTATATTTACGACGTCTAAGAATAGCACAGGGAGACTTGCTGAGTAAAAGCTGAAGACAATATAATGGGCTCCATTATCTTAGTAGGGTTTTAAAAATCCAGAGAAATGGAGATGATTGAGGTCACACAAAAATTAGGTGCTATTTATACTCTCATTTAATGAAGTTAGCTTGATTGCTTCAAAGTTTTTAGTGAGTCACATCATGTTCTGACAGCTGATCTCTATGGGAGCACAATTTCCGTTGTTCGTCACTGTTATAACAAACCTTACATGCAAAGACTTCATCCTAGTCTCACTCCACTCTCCCACGTGACCATCAGGACCCAGATATTCAGATGCAGGTTCAGAGGAATGCTCTCCCACTTCCATTTTTGTTTAGTGCACTATCAAGTGCATTTCTCAGTCTCATGCTGTACCAGATACTGCCCCATAGTGGTAAGATCTAACTCATATTTAATAAGATTTAGGACTGTACTCTTAACAATACCCCTTTTTAATCCTATTTGCGGCAAGTAACATTGATAAGTTGATGTATAAAACAAACTTCAATTTGTCAATTGATCAATATAGTCATTCATGAGTAGTCACTCATATTTATACAGGGATTAGGAATGAACATTTACAAGCATATGCTGTATTTTACTGTGAAATCTGTTTCCATGTATGTAATTTAATATTAATAAATATGAATATTAATACATTTGTTAATATTACAATAGCAACATTTTGGCAAACATAAATAATGGGCCGTGTCGTAGCATGACTTGACATATTTAGTACAGTGAGAAGCGTACTGAAAAGGCTTAACTCTAGGATTTGTGGGCTTTTCCACAGAGCCAGATTTCTCAGTTAGCTGGTTAACTTATGTTAGAAGTCATGATTGTCCAGTAGGAGTTTAAGTGAGGAGCATTCCTATTGGACAATTATGACTTCTAGCTTAAGTTAAGCCAGCTAACTGATATCTTGCTTTGTGGAACAGCCCCCTTGATCTGACCTCATGCATAAGATAAAGGAACCAAAGAGAAACAAAGCATGTTCATGAAATAATGTATGCAAATGCCTTTATAATGAAAACTCGAGTGAGCCATTTAAGAGGAGGATACCATGCTGTGTAGTGATATTTTCCTACACATTTTTAATTCGATGGAAAAGGTGAAAAATAGAAAGAGTTTCTGTCTGTAGCCATGCAGGAGCACGTCTGTCTGTTTGTAGTACCTGTCTGTAGCCATGCAGGAGCACGTCTGTCTGT
>JAODKE010000125.1:14846528-14872485 GCA_026779605.1 Mormyrus hasselquistii
ACTAAACACACACCACCGTGAAGGAGCTCAGCCTACAGACACTAAACACACACCACCGTGAAGGAGCTCAGCCTACAGATACTAAACACACACCACCGTGAAGGAGCTCAGCCTACAGACACTAAACACACACCACCGTGAAGGAGCTCAGCCTACAGATACTAAACACACACCACCGTGAAGGAGCTCAGCCTACAGACACTAAACACACCACCGTGATGGAGTTCAGCTCAGCACACTGGGCATCTTGCAGAGTGCTGACCCTCAATAATTTGTTTCAATAACAAAGTGAAAGAGAGCCATTGAATAAGCAAAAATTAAACAAGATACAAAATATCCATCCATCCATCAAACTTCTTACTTATGACCAGTTGGAAAATAGTTTTTTTGGTACATAAAAAGGGTAGAGCTGCCCAATAAGGCAAGACCTGCTCATCTTTGTATTTTATTATGATGATATACTGTATGTATCACTCTGAGGGTGATGCCATTCACATGAAACCAAACAGAAAGATGTGCAGCACCTGCAGTCACATAAATCAGCCTTTCTCACATCTAAGTGCTCCGCATGGACTTGCTGTGGCCCAGCTCCATGGGAAAAGGTCAT
This sequence comes from Mormyrus hasselquistii, assembly GCA_026779605.1. NCBI lineage: Eukaryota > Metazoa > Chordata > Actinopteri > Osteoglossiformes > Mormyridae > Mormyrus > Mormyrus hasselquistii. The sequence goes on from JAODKE010000125.1 coordinate 14,847,136, forward strand.
GAAAGAAGCCTGTGAGAGTGGCTTTGTGGGCCAGCGTTCGCTCACAGAGCTGTGCTGGCTCTGATATATTCCTGAGTAAATCCGTGAGTCCGGGCTGCTCTGTGCCAATCTGGCTGTTCTCCTTCGGGTGAGACACGACGCAGGCCCGAAGGGAGGCGGGGCCACGTCATGCCTTACAGCATTCATCCTGAAGTGACCCTCCCAGCCTACTGTGATTCAACAGATAGGCAGCAGACTAACTGTCCCTTTCATCACCGTGACAACAACAGTGCACCCAGCATGCAATGACAATAGCTGGGAAAATAGAAAAACAAGATGTTTAATGTATGAGATGTAGATAGAACCACCGAAAGAAAGAATGCAACTCAGTGCAACCATTTATGTTCAACATTCACTCTGTACTGTATGTATTGTACATACATCAATGTGCGGACTGTACATAACATGCTGGATACAGAAATGTACGGAGCCCCTGAAGGGACCTGCGCAAGAAATTAAAATAATGCTACTTTTGCCTGCGCACGACTTACTTAAGAGCAATTAATTTTTTTGCACAGGTCCCTTCAGGGGCTCCGTAGACATGCCTTTGCCCTAAAGAAGAATTCTTTTTTTAATCCTAATTTTTTATGTTTCTTCCATTCCTTTCTTCTAAAGTGGACCTCCTGGGATCTACCTGACAACCTTGTAGTACGTCCATTTGAACATCAATTTTCCTTTTCCATTCTAGTCAAGACAAAATGTCCTGTCCGTTGTTGACCTTTCCAATTTTGACCCACCCCCAATCCACAATCCCAAAAATTGTGATAACACCCAAGGCTGCATTTCTGCAAGCCCAGTGGTGTGTATTTTCCCACCATAAAAGGGCGCTCACTGGTGCAGACACTCACGTTTACATTTGTCGGCAGAGCGCTGGGCCATGGCGTTGCCGTAGTAACCACGATGACATCTCTCGCAGTGGTCACCCTCAGTGTGGTGCAGGCACTTCAGGCACCGGCCGCTCAGGTGGTCGCAGACCCCCACCGCGTTGTAGTCTGCGTTGCTATGGCACTCGCAGGGGGCGCAGGGCCGCAGGGAGCCATACCTCCCCAGGGGGTCTCCGTAGAATCCGTCGTCACACATCTCGCATCTGGTTCCTGTAAAAGCCAGTGGAGGGTTGGAATGGGCATCAGGTTTCAGCGGGATGATACGTCACTTTCAGTTTGCCGTTTCATTGTGACACGATCAGAGGAGCGCAGTGAAATTGTTATGCCACAGATGCAGGGTAGAAGACAGGTGCATGGGGACAACTATGTGGCACAGCCTTGCTGAGGTACGATGCCTTAAGTTCCAGTGGACATTACAGATGCTGTAACGGAACAGAGATGCTTTAGCTTATGAGGCTAGCAGTGTCTGTAAGACAAATGAAACTACAAAGAAAGTAGAAAGGATAAAGTATTGAGGCATGAAGGACAAATGACATGATAACAGCCTTCATTATGTCGCCGAGAAATTATTATCCATCATTCACGGCAAACGGCAAGTAGACTGGCTTTCCCTTATGAGGAGCTGGGCAGTCTGTGCAGTGTTAATGGTCACTGCAGATTCATGTGCAGATCAGCTTGCCCCTATGAGCAGCTGGACAGTCTGTGCAGTATTAATGGTCACTGCAGATTCAAGTGCAGAGCTTACCTTTACAAGCAGCTGGGCAGTCTGTGCAGTGTTAATGGTCACGGCAGATTCACGTGCCGACAGGCCTACTCCTACAAGCAGTTGGCCAGTCTGTGCAGTGTTAACGGTCACTGTAGTCACATACAGCATGGCTTACCCCTCCAAGCAGCTGGGTTCTGTGCAGTGTTAGCAGTCACTGCAGATTCATGCACAGACATGCTTACCCCTATGAGTAGCTGAACAGTCTGTGTAATGTTAACGGTCACTGCAGATTCACATGCATACCTGCTTACCCCTACAAGTAGCTGGACAGTTTGTGCAGTGTTAATGGTCACTACAGATTCATGCACAGACCTGTTTACCCCTACGAGTAGCTAAGCAGTCTGTGCAGCATTAACGGTCACTGCAGATTCACACGTAGACCCGCTTACCCCTACGTCCAGCTGGGCAGTTTGTGCAGATCACCTCCCCGGTCTCAGGCACCTGAGCACAGCTTGTCTGCTCTGGGCAGGGACATGGCTGGCAGTCGCTGGGGCTGCCCATCAGGGCGTTTCCATAATAACCATCTAAGCAACGCTCACAGGAAGCCCCCGTGGTGAAGTCTGTACATTGACATACACCTGGAAACAGATAAATGGCTTGGGCATTAGAGCGGCTGTTTTTGAGCAGAGAACAGCAGACAGTTCAAGGCCTTACTTCCCAGGAGACACTGCAGCTGCTTTCAGAAAGCAGCAATTAAAATTCCACAAAAATGACATGCGCTGCCTAGCTTATGAATGACGTCACACCCATTTATATTCATCATGCATAGGGAAGCACACAATGACTCAGAAACACAGAAATCATTTCCCATCAGATAAGGACAAAATCTGCACTTTGTTATACATCCAGCAGGTGGCGATGCTTTCTAGGCCTTCAGAGCATCACACTTTACCTTTTATACAGAGAGAAAAAAACAGATTGTTTTTCCATAGCATTGCTAATGGCACCAGAAATTGTACTAGGAACACACTGAAAAAATACGGACTGGACTACACAATTCAAAAACTAAACATCATATTTTCTAAATTAAGCCATTAACAAGTCACATACGCACCAAAAATGAATAAATGTCTTAGCTGACACTACAGAATTTCCCAGTATGATGCTAACTGGATACTCAGTTTTCGAAGTACAGCAGCAGCAGACAAATCCTGTACCTGTACAACAGAACAATTTAGTAGAGGACTGGCTACATTCAATTCTGAATGTCTAACTTAACTGCTACTGTTGTAAACGGCACAAGACCAGGAGCATTCCAGGAGTATTTAATTTTCAAGGATTAAGTTTTTTCAAGGTCGTTGTCAGATTTTTCTTACAGAGCAATATAACCAATAAGGCCTTCTGGCCGTATATCATTCACATGTATTTCAAACATACAGACCAATGGCGAGGAGCTCCGTAGTCAAGAGATTCCACTAACAAACAAGCAAGCGAAAGTGCTAAAACAAAACCTGCAGGTTTTTTTTTTTTAACTGCATGTTTGACAGTAATGAAACAGAACAATAATGAAGGCGGGTCATACTTGAATTACTCAATCTCAAATGCTGGAGCATTCAGTGTTATTAATAAAAGTATTTGAATATTACTACAAGATGTTGATCCATGCTTTTATTTCCTTGCGCCTGGGCTATTGTAATGCACTTTATTTTAGGGTCAGCCAGACTGCACTGTCTCGTCTGCAGCTGGTGAAAAACGCCGCCAGACCCTTACTAAGCAAATCCAAAAAAAATCACACGACATCGCTCCGATTTTTGCACCGTTACACTGGTTGCCGATGAAACTTCGAGTAGAGTTTAAAATTGTATTGTTTGTTTCTAAAGCCTATATCTGTGACCTCATAACATCCGTATTGTCCACCGAGTGCCCTGAGGTCATCTGATCAGCTGCTGCTCTTCGTACCAACCAGCCGTTTGAGGAGGAAAGGTAACTGCACTTTCTCCGTAGTCAGGCCCATGTTGTGGAACAAACTCCCTCTCCATTTCCGATCTGCCCCCACCATTGAATGTTTTATGTCGTGGCTAAAAACTCATTTGCTGAGGAATTTAGATAAATGTGCTGTGTGATTTATTACAATTTTTGTACAAATTTTGTTTTATGTAATTTGCGTTTTCCCCTCGCTTTTCTGCATATGGTTTTTCTGCATGTTATTTTTATTGATGTAAAGCACTTTGCTCAGCCACTGGTTGTTTTTAACAGTGCTATATAAATAAAATGACTTGACCAGACTACAAACTATTTCATAGAATCTGTTTCACATAAACACTGAGCATTTAAAAGACTGATGGTGAGCCACAGAATCGAATAAAGTCCTAATCATTCATTGAAGCTTCCATTAACAATGGTTAAATATAATTACCAGTTATGTAACACTGTGATGCCCTGATTAAGAATGTCCCAAACATTTCCCAATAGCAGATATAACCATGAAGATATTAAGAGCTTTAAGGTCTGGAACTGGAGTTTCAAGAACATTTTTTCTATATGAAACACTTTGATATACGTATAGCAGGGTTATTCAAATCATGGTTCTCGAGGTCCGAGCACTGCTGGTTTTCCAGCTTTCCTTTACCTGTCAGTCAGGTGTGAAGCCTCTGACCAATCAGAATCAGTCATTATTAAACTAACTACCTGGGAGAACTGAAAATAAGGCCTGGATTTGGAACTGAGGTCCAGATTTGAAGAACCCTGATATAGAGTCTCCTGTGATTTCCTTTAAAATATGCCCTGAAACCCAGGAACCATCACAAAAACTCCTGCCCTTTTGTCCTAACTGAGGACAAACCTTTTGTCAAATGTTGCCGCACAAGAGAACTCGTGCTCTTTGGCTCGAAACCTTCACACAAAAATTCTCATTTTGTTTTTTTAGGTGAGCACATGCTGACTTAATCATAAAAATCACAGCAACCAAAATAATTCTTCCGTTCTCGGAAGAGACCTGAGATATTATTGCATTGGGCAGTTCCTCTGGTAGTTTCCCAAGACTATGTTTACAAATACCCTCATAAATAAAGGCAGGCTGATTTAAAAGCATTATCTCTATTGATGCCATTTTTGGATCAGGCATGCAGAAGACAGCAATGTTAGCCTTTTCTAGCTATTTTGATTGGTTAGATCAGGGAACAGAATTAACGGTTCCTCCAGGATATGTTTCTTGTCATTCCTTTAGTTTATTTATTCTCCAAAATTCAATTTTGAAACACTCCCATATCATTTAGCTTCACCCTAGGAGGTCCAGGAATATCAGACATTTCTGAGAAAATGCACAGTCTAAGTCTTTATGTAAATAGACTAAGCAAAAGATCCATATCTTAGCCGGAGTGAGGAAATGAGGTCCCTGCCAGTGAAATCCCCTTCATTTCCTCTGTTTCTCTCCTAGGGGCCCCTTTGCAGCCACAAGTTACAAACTAATCGCTGTGATTTCCATGCAATAACAGCGTGCTCAGCTTGATTGTGTATTACCGAAGCTCCGCTGGACTAATTCAATTTCGTTCTTGATCTCGGCCTCTCTCGCCATTATACCTTTAAAAAGCTGTACTCATAGCAATCTGATGAAGATTCTCGCGAGCATTCAGACTGGAAGAGGTCTTTGGGAAATAAGTCTTAACAAAGACGGGGTTTGTAACACTATCTGCTTTTCGGCCCGCACCGCTAACCTGTTGCTAGTGCTCCTTAGCCACAGTTTCAAAGAGAGACAGATATGTTAATCTCACTGAGCACATATGCTCTGAGGCTTTAAAGTAAGCTGATTCGCTTACTTACTACATGTGTATTGGTACAGATTATTTTTGGAAAAGCTTATCTTCAATAAACAGACCACATAAAATTATAGACATAGAATCTCCTTCTACAACATGGTTGATGTAAGAGCCCCCAGATAAAAGATCCTCTTGATTCAGTGTTGCAGCTGGCAGAGGTGAGACACAAGGCCCGGTGTATTAGCTGGGCAAATCTTCCTTGCATCATGAACATGTGTTTCAGAAGCCCGGAGCAGGCTTTACAAAGCCAGCGTGAATTAACAGAAACATAAGCGACATATGATGAAAGGAAGTATCCGAATTTAGGGGTCCAGGCACTCTGGACTCACTCAGCCAAAGAGGAGAGCAAATAGGCCCTTTGAAATACAGTATGAATAGTATGAGGCAGCACTCAAATGTATATACAGATATTTCCCATCAGAGAATGCGGAGCGACTGGGACTGGGACTGGGACTGGGACTGCTCGTGCTGTTAGTCTATTCCTCCCTAGATGCCTCTTCCTCTGCCTCTCATTGCTCTGTCCATTTCAAACTAGGAGTAATTACAGATTTGACTTTTTGTGATTATTTATATAAATGTATATTTTTATCAAAACTTTGAATTGTAAATAATGGAAAAAAAATGTTTCTAGCATTTAAACTGTTCACTAGCTGAATAGATGTTTTGACGTTAACAGGTTGTTTTTCGTTTGTTGAGACAGACCACCTTGTCTTGTTTGTATGTATGCTGGCATTTGTATTATGTGACAATAAATTGTTTGAGAATGTTTTGCGCTTGCTGTGTGCATTATGGCTCTGTTTGCCATGCGCTTTAGCCTCTTCAAAACAAGAGGTACTATTAGCAGCTGAAAGTGACGCACAGGAACTACAGGGGTAATTACGCGTTTAATTTATTTAGGTGATTAATCGCTCCTCATCCACTATAGTCCGCAATCCTGGGAGATTTGTTCCTATGGTTATTTATTTGTTAATACGGCGCCCCACCCGCGAAGATAGCCGGCCTCATTTGGTTTGCATTTTAATGGATGGCGTGTAAAAGACGGACATATGCTAGACATCATTAGCCCCGAAGTGCACCTCTCTACAAAGCAAATTGATTCTTAAGCCGCTAATATTAACATTTCCAGTCTGTTTGGTTGCACGACAGTAAACAGCAATAGCAAGGAGATGCTGAGCATTAATAAATCACGATTATGAAGCTCCAGTGCTTCTGATCGACCATGCAGACAATGTAAACTTATTTCAGGCACACCAAGTAACTTATAGCCATCTATCATGCAGTTACTCTGAGTGAATGGAAATAGAGTTCTGAAATGTGGTTGCATATGGCCTATAACACAACAGACAGTAACCGTTTTAAACAGACTGGAGATCCTTCAAATAACTTAGCTGGCGCCAGTTAATTCTTATATGTATAATGTTTTGTATAATGTTATAATGTGCTGAACTTACAGTATCTCTACTAAAGCTGAATTACAATAAAAAATAACCCTATTGCCCTTCAAATTAATCCATGTTCATTTATAATGATTGAAATTGAAGGGACATCCATGTCCCGTACTGCTTAAGCAGTACAGCCTCAGTTAACCTGGAGTCTGTCACAGGACGCATGGGACACCACAGAGAGGATGTCAACCCTTCACTCGGCAAATTGCTGCACACTAATGGCACTTTAGAGGCACCGAACTGAATGTGTGAGGACCCAGTGGAAACATATTTGAGCAAGTGGAGAACCACACACACGGGGAATCAAACCTACAGTGTCAGAGATGTGCAGCTATAATGCCAACCTCCATATCACAGACACACTGAGAATCAAACCTATAGTGTCAGTGATGTCCAGCTATGAAGCCAACCTCCATATCACACACACACGCTGGGAATCAAACCTACAGTGTCAGAGATTTGCAGCTATGATGTTAACCTCCATATTACCTTGACTGTGTACAACTTCTTGAGCACTGGGGACTAATTATACATTTGTAAGCACGTAGCCATTTAATCACAGCCAGTTTAAGCAGAACACAATGAACAGCTTGGCTACACAACACCATCACTACTCAACAAGCCAATGAAAATGGAAAAAAAAAAAATCAAAAGTCAACACAGTCCCTTAACAGCTGTTTATTTTTGATGCCCAATTGTTCCCAGAGAATGCCTGTGGATTCCAGAATAGAGATCAAACACCTTCCTCTCTAATCCATTTTTTACCACCATGAGAACTACAACTAAAAGCTAAATCTCATAGCATCCCCTTTGTTGTTCAGCCATCGTTGACGGCTGTATTTTCAGATGCCACCTGGCCTGCCTAGTACAAGCAGGAAGCACAAATGGTCATTAACTTTCATCCATTTAGTGCCAAAACAAAGTCAAATGGTTATAGTTGCTCCCCAACCACCCCACCCCCCATAAACAGTAAAATAAAATAGGTGGTTTGGCCCAGGAGATAAATGTAAGTGATGGACTGTATCCCATCCAGGGTGTCACCTGCCTTGTGTCCTGTGCTGCTTGGGACAGAATCTGCGAGCGAGGATTACGAGATGGGTGGACATAGAAATTTATATTGAAGCAAAGCTAGCAATTTATTTATATCATATGGAGAAACATTATAATTAATGAAAAAACACAAATGTTACACAGATATTCCCCTCTTTTCCTCTACACTGCCTCGTAATCTTCCATATCACTTGAACAGCTGACAATACATCTAATACGCTGTACCAGTCGAGGTCTGCTTGGGTCTGTGAATGGATTAAATGTCTTGCCAGGTTCATGTAAACTAGGCAATGGTCTATTATGAAAATTATAGCTAATGAATAACTGCCCCCCCCTTCAAAACACACACACCCTGTCTGTGCCTGGGCCTCCTGTGGAATGGGATACCAGCAGTTGCTTGCAGTTCTTACAGTTAAATGGGTCATAAATCCAGACAGTGAAGACAGATCTACCACTGCTAAATTTATTTGCTCATTTAAAATAATTTGATATAGCAGGCTATGCTTTCTCCCGCCCCCCTCACAGCAGGCCTCAGTGCCCAACACTCAAACCGCTGACAAGCACAACGGATCTGACACAAGTGAGGTAGATGAAAAGAACAAAGCAGGAGGAGACACACCTTTGAAACGTCTGAGATTCCGAATTCACTTACGCCCATGCCAGTGACGTAAGTGAGCAGGAGCAACGAACGGCCAACGGGCAAGGAGGCCGGATGACGCGTAAGGAAGTGTGCCAACCGGAAGGGGGGGGGTGGGGTGGAGATGGGGGAGCACTGCGGCTCTCTTTACCTGTCTCTGCGTGGCAGTGTCCATGGTGGTTGCAGGTGCAGGGAACACAGCGGGAGAGGACGCCCTCACTGGGCACCTCCCTCCTGTAACCCAGAGCACAGCGCTCGCAGTGTTGACCCTCGAAGCCCTGAGGGCAGCTGCACATTTCTACCCAGGCCACAGCAGCAGAGGGGGCGGAAGAGGGGGCCGCAGAAGCCAGGCTGACCCTGGATAGCTGGGAGGTATCTGCAGAGAGAAAAACAGAACGAGCACTCTCTGATTGGCCGGTACATGTATCAGAGGAAACCCAAGATGGTTGACAGTTGGTGTGATTCTCTCTAGTGAAACTGAGCTAGTCCTTATTGTCAAGCTAAAGGTCAGGGAATTCTACTCAAGAGGATTGGAAAAGCAGCAGTAGGCTGGTCACAGACAACTTGACTCTAACACCGTATGAGCCCTACAGCTTATTAACACCGATGGCCGTCTCTGTCTATGGCCTCATTAAGCAGAGCTCTACTACTTGCATGGCACTCATCTGTCCCGTCGTTAACACGGCCAGCCGGCATATCTGGATGCCTTGCCCTCCCTTCTGCTTGAAGCACCTTCAATAAGACAGCTCAATAAATCAATATGGAATGAAAGGCTCAGAATTACGATGATTTAATGTTCTCCTGGCTCAACGCATGAACGCACGAACGGTATGAATGGCGTGGCCTTCAATATGAAGGCAGTCAGAGGGCAAGACAGCAGCCCTCTGCAAGGCAGAGCTCTGACAAACAGAGCATGCAGAAAATGAAGCTAACAAAAGAATGTGACGTATCACCGCACCTGGCTAGTTACTGAAGTGCTATACTGATAATTCATTTATGTACTATTTAAATATCACCCATCAAAAACCTATTTAAATACCTAATTTAAATTATCGAAGCCCTATTATTATTAGCACTGCTAATCTACCAGGTAAGTTCAGGTTACAGACCGTGGCAATTTTGACAATACAGTAACAAAGCCCTCAAGTGATCTAGTCAGCTAACAGAATGTTAGATAACAGGATTTGGTAGCACTAACAAAATATCATTTGAGAAGTAATAAATCCAAGTAACACAGCGCATACAGAAATAACACCACACTCCAGCTCTTCTCCTAACTAAAATGATATCAACTTCATGAAGCATAGAGGAAAAGAAATAGACACTGCATTTCTGAGACTAAAGCCTGAGTTAATATGCTCAGCAAAATGTCACCAGTTTAACTAAATCTCGCATGTCACCAGGGTGATAACCAAACAGATTTCATATGCTTGGTGTTCTTCACGAAGCCTTTCCTGGCGAGGGCAGCCTGTCAACACGCCAAGCTGGGCAGGCCCTCCATTTCACAGCTCCTTCTGAGGGAATCCTTCCCAAGACAGCTAGAAGATACAGGTCCTGCAGTATGTCCTGGGGCTGTCCAGGGTCTCTGCCTAGTGGGACATGTTTGGATCAGCTCCCCTGAGTGCAAAACATCCTTTTCAGATGCCTGAAAGACCTCCTTTCAATTTAGAGGAGCAACAGCTCTGTTTCGAGGTCTCCCAAGATCGCCCAACTCCTCATCTTCTCATGCAGTGAGCCAGGAATCGCATTTCTCCAGTTTGTCACCATATCCTTTCGGTCATTAAACCCATTGGAAGTTCAATTGATTATTAATGGGAACATCAAACTGGTATTCAAGGAAAATACTGAAAAGTAAATAATATTTTTAAATAACTAACACACAACTAATATTCCAAACATTTTCCATACAGCTCGTCCAGTACAGGACAGCTGTGAGCCTGGAAGCTGTCCCAGAAAGCAGAGGGCACAGGACATCCTGGACCAGATTCCAAATTAATCGCAGGTCATGCACTCACACTACAGCCAATTTAGAGAGAACAGTTCACCAAGATGCATGCTTTTCGACAGCAGGAGGGCACCAGAGAATCGGGAGCAAATCCATACAGACGCAGGTAGATGAACTCCACACACACACACAGGTTTCCGGAGAGGAACCGTGGGAGTGTGATGTCACACAAATGACAGGTATGCCATGACATAGGATAATACCTTTTGTATTGCTGGTATGTTCAGATATGGTATGTGTAATTTATGCAGGAGTAACCTTATTTTTAGCAAAATCAACAATTAAGTTGGGCCTTAATTTAAAGCCTCCCTGAATATGATCCCAAAAATGTTTTCTAATTAGTAAAAAAAAAACTCCCTTTCTGCAAAGAAGAATGCAAACTGCAGCTGCCCAAGCGGCGACCTCACCCCCCACCCCAGTAAGGGACCCATTGAGCGTGACCCGCTTCAGGTGAGGCTAACTGCTTCTGAACATGGCACTTGCCAGCAGTGAGGATGATGTCGCGATTGTGATTCTGCTCACTGTCGGTTTTGGATGAAACTACATTGCGGGTCTGTCTGCTCCTGAATATTCATGAGTGCGGCTATGGAGTGCGGGGCTGCCTGGAATTCATTAGCGCTAGCTGGAGCTCTTTAGCGATGAGCAGGACAGGATGAGTGGTACTGAGAAAATGTACCGCCTTCGGTTATTCCTAACTGTTCTTCTGCAAACAGCCCAGCGATGACCTGTGCAGGCAAAGCACTCGGACAGAAAGCTAACAAATTTAAGGGGGGTGGGGGCTTTAAAGGAGTCCTCGCTAAAAACATGAAACCCTAGGAAAGGGCGGAATTAATGATTCGTTAAAAACAGCTTTTGTCTGTAGCTGCTTTTATAAGAAGACAATACATATGCTGCATGCACTGCATACAAATCTGCACACATGAAATACAGAGTCATTTATTTGACATTTAAGCATAATATGTCCGATTGCGTTTGCCTAAATTTATGTCTGGAGCAACAATATTCATATAAAAAACCACTAGTTAATACAAGCAGAAAGTTAATAAAAAATAATAGACTAGCAGACTTTATCTGTTGAATAAATCTATGGCCCCTTAAATAAAAACAGGTCTGACCAGTTGCTGTCCAGATGACACAAGAAGCTAACTAGCTTCCATCTGCGTTCAACTGCAATGCTTGTGATTAGTTTAGGGTGCGCAGACTTTGGATAAGCACTGTAATGCACAAAGCAAGACAAAATGCAAATGCTCTCTTCATGCAGTGTGTCCCCTAATGTAGCTATTCAAGTTAATTATCTAGATGTAGGAAAAACACGACACGAACGGCAGTGTTTTAGGTCTCAGGAAGCAAGCTACAGCTTTTTCATTTACACCCCATATCTTAAGCCCCCCAGTAAAGAAAGCCGGTCGACCTCAAACAAACTCCTCGGACACTAAGTCAAAAATTACTGCCTGCCTATATATAAAACCGGACAGGGGCTAGCAGATAAAATGGCTTCCTCCTGTAGCCTATCTTATGGAACAAAAAAAAGCAAACGGACTTCAGTCTGCTTAATCCAGAGCATGGTGATAAGGTTCTCGCTGAAAAATACTGATTATGGCCCACATCCAGTGACCCTGACAAAGGCGAACATTCTGACAAAAAACACAAAAGACTAGTGACACAGACATGCATGGGTAACATGTAGTCACAAAAGGTTGTAACGTGCCCCCCCCCCCCCCCCCCACATTATACAATTTTGTAATGTTCGGCACTCAAGGCCCCCCCCCCCCCACACACATATTTTGTAATGTTCGTTACTCCTGGAAAGTGTTGGGATCCGGCTCCACTGACATTATATAATTTGTAATGATTCAAGAGGTTTATTCGTCACGTACACAGCTGTACACAAATAGCATGGAGTGAAATGTAACCCTGGTCACTCAGAGCAGCTGTGCATGAAAATAAAATATAGAGGAAAAAAAAGAAAAAACAATAATATGACAAAAAAAAATATATGAAATGTTCAGCTGTACATAAGTGCAATATAAGTGCAATGTGCAAGAGGACTGAGGTACAGTATGTGTCAACTATTTGGACAGTGTGAAGGAGTACCTAGAGCCTTTGAGTATTGTCCTGGTTCATGATAGGTACCCATAGCCCTTAAAAACTGCTGGGCCCCCTAATTTTGCCCCTTCTGTCCCCTTGATACAGGCTAGGGATAGATATTTGTGTGTTGCTACTTACAGTTCAGCCCCCCAGCGTTGCTAATCTTGAGGGCCGTGAGATTGTAGAGGAGGCTCCGGAGCTGCGATGAGGACAATGATGGCCTCAGTCTCACTTCCTCCTCGTGGAGTCTAGAGCAATGAAATGATATATATGGAAGTTTATTTTCAGATGCACAGTCTAACGGCTAGAGAGTACCGTGATATGCTCAGAAGGTGCAGTCAGTCAGTGTTACAACTTCTATCTCCCGGCTAGAGAGCACAGTGATAGTCTTAAAGAGTGCAGTCAGTCAGCGTTACAGCTTTTATCTCCCAGTTAGAGAGTACTGTGATACTCTCAGAGAGTGCAGTCAGTCAGTGTTACAGCGTCTATCTCCCAGTTAGAGAGTACTGTGATACTCTCAGAAAGTGCAGTCAGTCAGTGTTACAGCTTCTGCCAGTTAAATAAACAAGCAAAAACAAATAATAAAAATCATTGTAACACAGTGACAAGATGGGTGGCTAGATGGATATTATTTTCTTTTTTAACTAATTCTCACTTATTGCATTACATGTAATGTATTTCAAAATCAAAATCTACAGACAATTGAAAAAACACGTATGGCAGTGACATCACTCTGCTGACCCTGGGATTTGAACCTTCCAATCATAGGCAGAGAGTCCTGGCCCACTGAGCCACTGACCTCCTCCTCCTCCTCATTATTATTATCATTGTTTGTGCTCAGAACCTCCAGGATAGACTCCAGACTCCCCATCAATAGGACGAGGGGTTACAGACAATGGATGGATGGATATTATTATTATTATTATTATTATTATTATTATTACTAGCAGAAGGCTTTGCAGTGAACTGCAGCTGTGTCAGACTCTGAGCACACCTTACACCATGCAGTCCCTCTGGCAGCCCAGTGTTCCCTTTAATCATGCCGAAACAGAAGAAAGAGGCCTTTTGTTAAAGACACAGCTCGGCGCCTCAACACAGCAAAGGGGGAATTAATGAGGTCTGGCAGTGCGGCTTGTCAGGGAAGGTCTAAGCACAGCCCACCCAACACACTAGCTGCTGCCCGCAAGACGGCCAACGCTTTCCTGCAGGAGTCATTATCAAATCTTCATCTTATTTCCAGCACAGGTTGAGCATATGCCACATTACAGCTACCATATGCACTGCAGGATTTACACGCGGGAAAGTGAACTACAGCTTTGAAACCCACCATGTGTGGGATTATCAGGTCCTGTCACTCACTGCTTTATTTAACCTAATGGGAACCAATAAAGTAACTAATGAGAACCTGGTTACACCAGTCAGTGACCGGCGGTGTACAATAATCCCACCCACTGTGAGCTCATTTCTCACCTCTATTCATACTGTGGCTGTACCAATTTAAACAAGCTTCTTCTTGGCTCCTCATTAGCAATCCGAGAGTTCTGGGGGATGAAGTCTTATGTCATTGGGTACACTCCCTCTTACCGTGGCTTTGGGATAATGTTAATCCACATTCTGGAATTAGTGCAGACTTCGGTGACCAAGGTTAACGTATTCCGCATGACTCACGTTAATTAGAGAATCTGTCAACAAGGAGCCTTGTACAAAGAATAAAGTCCTTCTGCTCTTGTGCTTATTTATATTTCCCCCCCACAAATTTCTGACAAGGAGTCTGCGATACCTGCTGGTACACACATATATTTTTTTTTGCTTTCTGCGCTGTCATAATCGTGGCAGTACCGAAACCCTCCTCTTAATTCACATTCACTCGTGAACACACACGTGTGCACAAACCCTCGTACACAAAAATTCTGGATTAGATCCCATTCACCCGATTCCCAGTTAAAATTCACGAAGTCTCAAAGTGACAGGAGGAGGGGCTCACATCAGGCAGGAGACAGACTCTTAAATTCAGCACCATGGCTGCCTTAAAGAACAGTGTCAGTGTGTCAGACTTTTGCGCTTCCTGACTGGTTCTGGGGTGATATGTAAATCTCTATAGATGTCTACAGCATATCTCCTTTCACTGCCATCTGGTTGTGATGACACTATTTCAAGCATGAACTGCTATTTACAGAAAAGCAAACCTTTTCTTTTCAAAGGACACAAAGGGTGATATATTGTCAGTTGAACCCTCTCTCCCACCCTGTATAATATATATCCTACTGTTAACATTCCTACTGTGTCGTACTGGAAGCACAGACTGACAGGTGTCCTTGTAGAACTTCAAAGGCATCTTTTCAGTGTTCTGGAGGCTATAAAGCACCCACACTGATAACTGGATCAAAAAGCATAAATGTGGAAAATGTGGCCATATATTACTACAACTTATATTTACACACCTATATTCAAACACTAAAAACCTTTATCTAACGGAAATTTCCAGGAATTTAAAGACAGTTTGACAAATGTAACTCTATGGGTATCTGAGAATCAGCTAGGCAATATATGGACTAGATTACCCAATCAAGCTCCAGCTAAACAAACCAGAAATCAATCACTGATAGTAGCCTTCCTCAAGGGCCCTCACGCAATAGATAAACTGGCTGCTCGCGTTATGTGTGTCTTTTTTTTAATGACTATGAAATAATTACAATGCTTTTGTCCAATGCAATGTACAAGTAACTCAGATGATACATCAAAAGCATAAGTATGATTATATTACTGTTCAAATCTGCCTTTTGCCTCATTGAAGATCAAACTTGCCTTTAAAATCCATAAAAGTGCAACGACTTCAACAATAAATAAACATTTCTTGTACTCTGTGAACACTAATCAAACATAAGAATGACCAAAAATCTCAAAATCTCAGGATGAACAGAAAGATCTTGGTAACTACTTACTGTAACTGCAAGAAGTTCATCTGTACAATTAAAGGGGTTTAGTGGCCTCACCTCAAAGTGAAGGTGTGCTCTGGAATGTCAGTATGCGGCGAGGATTCGGGGAGAAGTTCAGCCAAGATGGACATGCTGGATCCTTCTAGAACAAGAGTGACCTGCTCTGGCAGAAGCTCCGGCGACTCGGCCACAAAGGTGAGTGACAGCAGCTGTCCGTAGCTGAGCAGACGGTTCCCTAGAAACTTCTCTGCAGGGGGAAGAGAAGAGGTCTTCATCAGAAACACCACGTTCCCAAATACTCCCCAAGCCTATTGGTCTGCGCAGTTAGGGGAAGACGAGCCTGCAGACCCCCGCAGTAGGATGTTAACCACGGACAGACTGCTAACAAGACCTTCACAACAGTAAACAGTCCAATGAGGGCTTGGGTTCTGGCAGAGGGAGCCATGATTCAGTCCTTAACAGGGACAGGCCTTCACATTTTACTGTGCCTGAAACAAAGAAGGCTCTTTTTATGTCTTGTTCATACCCATTTTGAAGGTAATTTGCCTGCCATAATGTTGTACTGCTGAATAATACCTGTGTATAACATAATACCTTAGAACGCTGCATATGGCATATACAGCACATATAAAATAGCATTTAAAAAACAGAAATCAGTCTGATTCTTGAATATAATTGCTCCCAGAGTTCTCATAACAGCCTAGAGCATTAGTCAACAAATGTTCTTCCTGCTGGAATACAGCCCACAGCAAAAGCCACATAGTGTTTTATGCTGCCTTCTCCGTATCTTGTAGTCCAGCTTCCTGTAAATAGTGTTCCCCATGCTTCATAACAGTGATAAAGACAATTACAGCTGCAAGTCCTTTACTGTCCTCCAATCTGTTCCATTTATGGTGTCTTGGGTCCATTACAATTTTCCATCATTAAGCACTTGGAATATCTACTGAAGCCCCTCGCTTCTGATCTGTTACGGCACGAGCTGCTCCATACTCCTGATGACTCAGCTTAAACCACGGCGTGCCCGTGCTCTGTGATCGTGAGACAATTAGATTTTGCAGACTGAGCCGTGTGAAAAATGAAACCCAATGTCCTGTGAAAATCAGATAAAATCCACTATCCTCCACAGTTAAATTTCATCCATCCATTGCTGCTTTTCCTGCTTGGACCTGCAAGGGACCTGGATTCCATTTGAGACAGCAGGAGGAACATGGCTGGGATACATCCTGGACACTACACCAGTCTACGGCAGGGCACGCGCTCGCACACCATGTGCGATTTAGAAACAGCAGCTCACCCAAATGCATGAAGCAGAACTGCAGAAAGGGACTGGAATAGCCAACATGTAAACCCACACAGCCACAGACCACAGGGTGGATTTAAATCCCTAATGGTGGCATGGCTATGCTACTCCACCGCAGCTGATAATCAAAATACATTCAATGACAATTTAAGTGAATTATCCGATTTTAGGCCAATGAAAACCGAACATTAGTATATCAGTGAAATTTAGCCAATTGCAGTTAGCCTCTGACTTGGCAGGATGGACAAAAGTTATAAACACAGGGTCATTGCCAACTCCAATTCTTAAATCCCGTCAAACCAACTGCTCTCTCTTACTCGTTTATTGGCTACAGAATCTTCCAAATATGGAGTGAAAGACTCCCCATATTTACATATACAGTATAATGCTCAGGGGCTGCAGGTGCCCTTAAGGTAATACAGGGTTTAACTAGCTGGGCAAAGCAGGGTCTTACGTCTCGGGAAGGACTTTGCTGCTGAGCCCTTCAGCACAGCACTCGGCTTCAGAAGCGTGTCCAGCTGCATGTATTTTATACTTCAAATGTGTAAAAATCAAACAAGAAACCAACTCCATTTTGCTGCTCGGAAGTTCTCCCTGCCCTTTGTTCTTAGGTTTCCGGTAGGGATGCTTAAATTCAGAGCTCTTTAGAATAGTTAGTACTGCAGCTAATGACTACATGAGTCAGAAGTGTGGATAATACTCTGCATGGATCCTAACACGTTACCAGAATTGGGTGCGGAATCAAATGAAGTAATCAAGGAGTACCTGTACAGACTAGTATAAGTTCTTACTGTAGACTGCTTGTATGTTGTTTCGTTGACACTGGGATGTTAAATATCCACCTCCTTGCAGAAGCAGTAAACGGCCAAACTACTGCTTCCTCTCAGTTACTCTGACTACTCGTGCACCTACTGTAGGCTGATCAGAGGTTTACATTTATTTTTGCCAGATGTTTTTATCCAAAATGTGCAGGATTTCAACTGGCAACCTTCCAAACACAGGCACGGTGTTCTCACAAGCTTAGCCACTCCCCTCATTATCTTCGCCACACCCCTCACCAACATAACCACCCCCCTCACCAGTGTAGCCACACCCCTCACCTGCTTAGCCACACCCCTCACCTGCTTAATGGGAGTACTGTAATTATAATTTCCTTTACAAACAATGATTTGCAAAGGAAAAATAAAATAAAAATATATAAAATTGGTCTCATATGTTGTCTCAAAATAAATAAAAATGTCTATTTAATATAGAAAAAATATATATTTACAATATGTAACTTATAAATATATTTATATTCCCCATAAAAAAGTCAGCATGAACACTTTGTAAAATCCTTATACGGACAACAGGCACCAGCCGTATGCATTATAATGTGGCTCTGGTATGATCAGGAGACAAAAGGAGTCTCTCCCAGCATAGCTAGCATGACTGCCAGCATTAAAAGCTGAAGCCTGAGTCTTGTAATGCTATTTCCCTGGTTCAGTGGCTAAGCTCCACAGGCCCATCGGCTCCTCGTTCTCACCCCTAGCTGTCCCGCGCACTCTAATACCCCATCAAAGCCAATGGTTTTCTCATTGGCGTCTCCCCTTTGCAGCAGGCAGTGGATTGGGCAGCCCGACAGACAGCTGACCTATTCTGCACCGTTTATTTTATTTACAGCAAAGGCTGCATTGTAAACAAAGATTACGGCGGAAAGACGGCAGATGCCATCTGCAAGGGACGATTCTGTTTGCTGTGGGAGCACAAACACACAAAGGCGTGATTGGTACTGGACTCCAGCAAGATGTCCACACTCTCACAAAGAGATATTTTTTAAGAAAAAAGGTGCTACTTTGGGAAAAAAAACCACAATATTTTGCTGTAAAACATACAATCAATGCTAATTTCCTAGGTTGTACAACACGCTGTCACCTTTAAAATATTCGGTAACACTTTATTTGAGGAGGCAGAAGTAACTTAGTAACTCAGTTACTACTGAAGTACATGAACAAATATAGTAATTGTATGGAATGCAGTAACCATCATGATTGATTAATGAAGAACGAACATGGCAACAGTCAATAGGCAACCAGTTTCTGGTTAATTAATACATTAAGTAGGAATGTACTACTGATTTTTTTTGTCCTCAAGTAAAATATTAAGGGCTAATCTGGGTATTGTTTCCAATTACTTGTATGCAGCTACTACTCTTGCCATACCCATACATAAATTTTGCCGTTCTACATTTCGCCAATCAGAGGGATGCCGCTTCCCTGCATGGCTGTACTATCCAGTAACAGTGATGCTACGGCTGGCCTTTGAAATCCTCCGCCTCGCTCCCCGCCGTTTCTCTGTCCTCTGTGCTTCTGCCTCTTTCCCGTTGCCTGACTTATATATGAGACACTGCATAAATGTGTGGAAAGAGGTAAGACTGACACCCATGTAGACATATTCCATAATCAAATTAATGCCATAAAGTCATCTTTTTAAAATGTTTTTACATTTTAGTCAAGTCCTCTTGTTTCCAATATTTTCAACATTACTGCATCACGATCTACCTAATTTTGCTCCGTATTATAGCTACGAATCTCCTTTACTTACTATTCACCAGAACAATACAGTTGCCTCCATCTTTCTTTCAAGTTTCACCTGAAATTACATTACAATCATTAACTCAGTGAGGTTAGTGTTACGCCCATTTTATTCCTGATATTAGGGTTACGCCCATTTTATTCCTGATGTAAACCTGCTTAATAAACCTTCTCGAATTCTACATTTCATGTCCTTGAGTGCATCCATTATGCTAAAGACAAAATTCCTGTTTCATGGTTTAAAGCTGTAAAACCCTAAATAAAATTCCCCATTCCATCCTGCCATCTCCCATCATAAGAATTTGTTCACCATCCAATGGAAGGAAGTCTGACAATGTCCTAGGAAGACAACACACTGCTATTTTAACACAATAATTTGAATTTTTATGATATTGACTTAGGTTGACCTAGTTTTACAGATCATACTGGAAATAAATCTTACCTGGGGCCACGTAGAAGCCGAGGTCGTCCTCAGTGTAGGGCAGTAGGTAGACCTCTCCTTCTTTCCAGAGCAAAGGGGAAGATTGCTTCTCCAGGAACTCCCCTGTCCATCCATCTGGGTCTGTCACAAACAAGATGAAGGTGCACTACCTTCTCTATGCTGTATTCTTTTTATCATTCATCTCCATGCCAGTGATAAACCTCTGCCTTGTATTGTATTTAGTGCTGCTTAAAAACACTTAAAAAGGCAACATCGTTTAGAGGCTTTATTTTTCACACCAAAAGCCATGCATTACCAAAGGAGCCCTGCTGGTAAATGCTCACCTAAATTGCTTCAGTGGAATATCCAGCTGGTTCTAGCCGATAAAGCGTAAAATCGTATGATGTGTATGTTTCCTGGGATACGATTTCCAGCCAAACAACTTAAATTACTATTAATACAGTTAATCAGTGGTGTGTTTAGAGATTAGAACACAGAAAGGATTAGAATGGAGCCTTGGAGCCCGTCTTAGACACCAGAGGGCATGATGGCAGCCTCGACAGGATGCCAGTGCATCACAGGGCACAGAGCAGAGGACACCCTGGATGGGATGCCAGTCCATCACAGGGCACAGAGCAGAGGACACCCTGGACAGGATGCCAGTGCATCACAGGACATGGTGCAGGGGACACCCTGGACGGGATGCCCGTCCATCACAGGGCACGGGGCAGGGGACACCCTGGACAGGATGCCAGTGCATCACAGGGCACAGGGCATGGGACACTCTGGATGGGATGCCAGTCCATCACAGGACATGGGACAGGGGACACCCTGGACGGGATGCCAGTGCATCACAGGGCACAGACACTATGGGAAAGCTACAGATACTAAATAATCTAGTTGCATGCCTTTGGACTGAAAGAAACCTTTACAAAATAATGCAGTTTACCCAATAACATAGCTAGATAATGTACTAGCCCCATTGAAGTAAAATATCTTGCTTACTATTTACCTAAGTGTGCTTGAGCTGTGCACTTCTATGGACCTGAACTATCCATGATTTCAAGTCCACGATGTTTGGTGGCTATGCCAAGACCTTCATTCAAACTCTTTCAAGTTTAACTTGGACATTAACCATAATGTTGTCAGTGAACGCAAATGCGTGTCAGATTATAATTACCGTTATGGAAGTCTGAGGTGATGCTGATCTCAGAGTATCGGGGCGCAGAGGAGCACGCCACGGAATGGCCGAAGCAGAAGCAGGGTTCACAGCCCTTTGGGTTCTGGGCATCCAGATTAAAGAAACCTGGCTTGCACCTTGACAGAAGAAACCCTGTCAATGCATGTCCCAGCGGACTCCACTGATTATCCTCCCCCTATTCTATAATAACCTGTATATAAAAACCAACATGTATAATAACAGAGTGAAAAATGTTTACACGTGTCTCCTTACTGTTCTCATAAAGTTCACTGAATCTGCAAAATGCTTTTTAGATCACAAAAATGCATTTAGAAAATTCATTTGTGTGGTGGATTAAGTAAGTCTCTGGCTGCAATTTTCATACGAGATACTGCATAAATTAGAAAGCACATTAACAGTCATGCATAAAAGACGCATTCTGTAAGTGCAGTAAATGTAGCACAGATTTATAGATGCTACAATAATTGCATTGAAGTATCTAGGAAAGAAAACAATTTAGCACAGCAGATTATTAGTAACCTTCTTATACAATTAAAAGCATCTAAACATATTCATCCAGAAAAGTAGACAGAATAAATTATTGAAATCAAAATACAGAAGCAGAGAGCAAATGTGAGAATCTGTGACGGAAGTTGGTGCAACTGCTGTTTTCTTCGCAGCAGAAAGAGGAGGACAGAGCAGGGAAGTCACCTGTCACAGGCCTGTCCCTCCACATTGACTCTGCAGTGACACCTCCCATCCTGTGGGGCGCAGACACCCACACTGCCCTCTGGATGGCACTCACATGGCCTGCGAGTCACAGAGACCCCTCTCTATTATTCAGCACTCCTTACAGACCTCTATTACCATCATCCCCAGCTCCCCCCCCCTCCCCGCACCGTGGTGCCCTCTCCAAGCGCAAACACAGAGATGACAAAGTTAAGAAGTCTGTGTCTCTCTCCAGCTGCCCCTGGAGGTTAAAAAAAGCAAGAGAAGTCATGGAGGACAGCACCTGACACTGGAGGTCAGCACCCTTTGCAGAAGGGCTGGTGTGCTGTGCCGGGGTCTTGCTTTCATTCAGCCGGAGACCTTATGGCCTGTGCTTTGTTCTCCGTCTCCCCCATGGTAAACATGCTTGATCCCTTTCATCCACCACATGCATTTTCAAAGAGCTGTATCATGCAATCAATGTATTACGGGGAGTGCAATTAAAAAGGAATTCAAATGATCCCTTCTCCACTTTGTGCGTTCCGCTCCACTGGATCGAATAATTCAGCCTCCATCACGAACAGGCATACGCTCAGCACCTCACGTGTTCCTTTGTTACTGTTCAGAGTGCCAGTTTTGGGTTGACGTTCACGTGTGCCGCCTCTCGGCCGCGTCCGAGTAAGTTATCGACAGGATGGATCGATCAAACATATTTGCGTGACCCGGATTTCCTAGGCGGGCAGTGTTTTGATTAGTGATTTCAAGATTTTGGTGTTAATTTCTGTCACTTCTCATTAATATTCGCCGAGCTGACAGGGGTCAGTGAGAATTAATGGATTTAAGATGGTCAGATCACAGAGGCTTATACCGATGGCGTGGGGCTGTCTGCGCTACAAAGAAAGTCAGTGACTCTGCAATTAGACCCTGGCATCTTAATAAAGCCGCAATTCATAACTGAAATTATTCATCACGGTGGCTCCCATTTTATGAAGGTGATAGATGGTCCTGTCTGCAGCCTGATAATAGTTCAGTTCATGACCATTTCTTTTCCCGCTTCGCCGCAGGTGGGTCGACGGGCGAGGAGGCAGGTCGGCTGAGACATGCACTGCCGCCTTACCTGCATCCGGCGACCCCGAGCGTGTGGAACCCGAGCTGACAGATGTCGCATTTCTCCCCAGAGACAGTGTGCCTGCAGGGACAGCGGCCATCAGGGGTGCACTGCAGGCTCAGTGATCCTGGATGGGGGAAGGGGGAGGAGCAAAAGGGGTGGCGGTCAGGGCTTGATGCCCAAGGTCCCAGCATTCATTCTAGGCTGTTCCTGGGCCTTTCAAAGGGTGCCCCGTTGTGATGGTAATACGCTGGGGTGGCTCAGATGGGTGGAGAGGCTTTTGAAAACATAAAAAACTGTGGGGGGGGGGGCAAAGCGAGTTGTACTTCCTGAGAATCCAGATGGGTCGAAATATCTCATACTTAAAAGGAATAGCGAACAGTCAGGGTGAGACTTTGATCAATGCTATTACATGACCCAAGACACCATTCAGGATGGGTGCTGTATGAAATAACCAATCAGCTGCAGCCTTTTCAGGAAAAAAACAAATAAATCATCTATAGTCATGGTCATGGGATTTCAAGTAAAGGATTTCAGGCTTATTAAAATGCAAGTCAAGGTCTGTGAATTGACATAACATTTACATTTCTGTGCTCCGGAGCCACCATGAAAACATTCCAGAGACGATTCAGCATTTCAACCGTCTGTTATGCTTCAGGTCATGAGGGAAACAAAATAAGAATAATTTTATTGGCGAGGTATATGTAACTGCACTAGGGATCCTCAAGACCTTTGACAGAAGCTATGGACATTGGCATGTACCCTTATGCACCGGTATGCAATATACCATATACCGTTATGAACTGTTACGCAATATCTCATGAACGCTTATGCACTCTTAGGTAATATAGAATATACCCTTATGTACCCTCATGCAATATAGCATATACCCTTATATACCCTTATGCAATATACCATATGCCATTACGGACTTTTATGCGATATCTCATGAACCCTTATGCATTTTTGTACAATATACCAGGTACACTTATGCACCCTTATTCAATATACCATGTGCCCTTATGCAATCTTATGCAATATGCCATGTACCCTTAAGTAACAGTGTAGGAGAGAGTTTGATATTGATGGGGATGAATGACTCCAAATTAGATATAAGGGAATACATGTCTGTACTGTCCTCTTCGCCCCTGCTCTTAAGAATGTGGTGGATTAAAACGTCAAAAAGGCTCACAGGATTTCACACTTCACTGGGGTTCCAAAGTGAACTGTAAATGTTCTAGTTCTCTCAATTAGCTTGAACATTAATTTATTCATTTTAATGAACTGGCATCCTGTCTGGCTTGTGCCCTGCACTTCCCCGTGAAGGCTCCAGCCTCGTAACGGCCCCGTCTTGGGTCAGTGCTACGGAATATGGGCAGATGGATTAATTCGGTTTTCTGCTAGTCCGGTGCAGTGAGGAACCTGCTGCCCCTTACCCAGGGCATTACAGTTGCAGGGATGGCAGTCGTCCTGTGGAGAGTCGCGGTGAAAATTCTCCCGGCAGCGCTCGCAGTGCGGCCCGTCAGTGTTGTCTTGACAGCCCACACAGCGCCCCCCGCTGCCCGTGCTGCGGTACAGCTCAGCATCGAATATGCATTGATCTGCCCGGCCGCTGCAGTTACACACTGGGGGTTGAAAAGGGGAGGGAGTGAGCGAACCAAGAAATTACAAGACTAAAAATGAAAAATCCCAAATAAAAGATCACTTTTATTTCCCACGTTATAACTGCTGTGTGTGTAAATTTACTTCTTTATTATTAACTTTCCAGGTGATACATTGGGTTTTATAAATGTACGCTTGAATTGAGATATTATGTGTATATTCTCTGGTGTATTTGGCATCAAAGACGGTTCAGAATCCGTTCTTTGGGGAACAGTGTGTGCAGAGGTACTTTAAAAAGACACATCATTATATAAACCGCATCTTTGATTTGACTTGATTCCATGACTAAATTCCAAACTGGATGCTTTACTCCTGCATATTTTTAATTTTTGTGCTGGTGTGTTTTCAAGGGGAATCTTCTTTGACATCAGTAGGCTTTAAAAAATATGCAAATCTGTCCTTAAATCTGTTCCAGAGTTCTGGACTGCCTGAATCAGACCTTCCCCTGAGTGCTTAGGAAGGATTACGAAGGTATCGCACCATCAGATTCTGATGTCATCATTATTTGATATTATTAAAAAATCAAGTTCCCAATGTCAAAAGTTTGCCACTTTCTGAAGACAGAATGCTGAGAATAAGACAAACGTGCTGCCGTCTTCCCATGAACACTGGGTGCACCTGCCCTCTCCTGCCTTCACCTGCTCTCACCTGCCTTCACCTGCCTTCACCTGCTCTCACCTGCCTTCACCTGCTCTCACCTGCCCTCTCCTGCCTTCACCTGCTCTCACCTGCCCTCACCTGCCCTCTCCTGCCTTCATCTGCTCTCACCTGCCTTCACCTGCCCTCACCTGCC
>JAODKE010000125.1:14872585-14893234 GCA_026779605.1 Mormyrus hasselquistii
CACCTGCTCTCACCTGCCCTCTCCTGCCCTCACCTGCCTTCACCTGCCCTCACCTGCCCTCTCCTGCCTTCACCTGCTCTCACCTGCTTTCACCAGCCTTCACCTGTCCTCACCTGCCCTCTCCTGCCTTCACCTGCCTTCACCTGCCCTCACCTGCTCTCACCGGCCTGCACCTGCTCTCAATTGTCCTCACCTGCCTTCACCTGCTCTCACCTGTCCTCACCTGCCCTCTCCTGCCTTCACCTGCCCTCACCTGCTCTCACCGACCTGCACCTGCTCTCAATTGTCCTCACCTGCCTTCACCTGCTCTCACTTGTCCTCACCTGCCCTCTCCTGCCTTCACCTGCTCTCACTTGCCCTCACCTGCCTTCACCTGCTCTCACCTGCTCTCAAATGCCCTCTCCTGCCTTCACCTGCTCTCTCCTGCTTTCACCTGCTCTCACCTGCCCTCACCTGCTCTCACCTGCCCTCTCCTGCCTTCACCTGCCTTCACCTGCTCTCATCTACCTTCACCTGCCTTCACCTGCTCTCACTTGCTCTCACCTGCCTTCACCTGCCCTCACCTGCCTTCACCTGCCCTCACCTGCCTTCACCTGCTCTCATCTACCTTCACCTGCCTTCATCTGCCTTCACCTGCTCTCACTTGCCCTCACCTGACTTCACCTGCTCTCACCTGCTCTCAGTTGCCCTCACCTGCCCTCCCCTGTTCTCACCTGCCTTCACCTGCTCTCACCTGCCTTCATCTGCTATAACAAAGGAGACATATGGGGCAGCATTACGTAAAAGGCTCCTCAAATCAAACGGCTCACACTGCAAGCGGCTCAAATTGCATTTTATTGGCTACCGGGATTATGTGTATTAATTTCTTTCAGTTTCAGGTTTTTTCGCTCAACAAGCCATCTGTTTAATTCAGTGAGCAGCAGTAATTAAAAAGCTCACTCCCTAATAGATCGGGGCGTAAAGCCATTAACACGGCATACTGCTTTGTGCTTTCGTACCGTCGCTTAAATTTCATTTTTCTTCTCGTACCTTTCAGTCACCCTTGTGTTCAGATCTGTGTAAAATATGAGTATATAACATAATGTGTGTAGACTACACAATATAAAATGAGTAATTTCATTTGGTGAATAGATCCCTTTCCTACTTTCTGGTGCTCTGGGCGTTTTGTGTGGGTTTTTATTTCAAGTTATTTTCCCCTGCTTTAAAGGCAGCAGCTTTTTGAGCATGTATTTTATATTTAATCCATTTAACTACCCATCTAATGTAAATAAACATGGTTAATTATCACAAATCATTTACAATTAGCCTTGTAATGTAACATTAATGGATAGTATAGTAAGAACCTGCAATACATGAAGGAACTATAAGTAATGGCAGGTTTGGCATGAAAATGCACCTCTGAGAGATGAAAAACCATCTAAGAAGATGACTGGGGATTGGCCGTTATGGGAACGAACTGACTGGTGATTGGACATATTGGAGGCTCCCCACACACTTACACAGGCACTCATTGGCCGAATCAGCTGTGGCTCGAGCCCAGGGCCTGTCCTGGTAGAAAGGCTCACAATCCTGGCAATCCGTGCCTGTCGTATGATGCTCGCAGGCACACGCCAGTTTCCCGTGCTCCCCTTCCACACACTCACTGGCGTGACCGTTGCATTTACACCTGGTCCGACACAGGGAGAAACTTAAAGGCTCAAGGATAATCGACACCAGATTTTCACGTTCAGAAATATGACCTCTCACCCTATGTCATATCAAGGTTTGTTACAGATCAATCATAGCAGAAAAAAAAACATTTTTATAAACTAATAATTAATTATTAGCAAAAAAATTTCAAGACAGTATATGGTATAGTGGCTTGCAGTGGTTTTCTCCTTGTGCAAAATTTCTCATTCACATAAGGTTTCTGCTTTTGAATACAAAATACAAAGGAGAAAGAAGTTTCTTTCAGGCTATTGGAAAAACACGAAGGAGTTGACAAGGACTGCAGCTGCTTGAGGGGTGCAGGCAGAGCAGAATAAAAAGTAAGTCAAAGTGCTTATCAAGATACATCTGGGGAGGAAAATGTTTAAAAGGATCTTGGTTCGGGAGCAAAATACAGTGCATGTGAAAAACAAGTGGGCTGAATAATTCTTGTGTAAATGTTCCTGTTAGCGAAGCTGGATAAAAAAATTGTGTCATTATTTTATTGTATGTATCATTTTCCCCTGAATGTCTGAAATTCTGAAATTAAAGACAGCTATTATTTGAATAACATTTCTCATTGGGAAGAAGCAGGCTGAATCCTACTTTTGTTGGTGGAATTTTTTCAAAACAGAACTTGGCAGCACTTGATGCACCAGTGCCCAGTCTGACAGGCGGCAGAGGGCCGCTGTGGGAATGAGCTCTGTGGTTTCACCTTTAGGGCTGGGGGTTTGAATCCCACTTCGTTTACCCTAAAAAAAAAAGGGTTTCTAGTGTTTTTTAGTTTCCTTCAGTGGGTTCACATTTCCAGATTGCTGTAGTGTCTGCATGTGTGTTTGTGTGCGCGGTGAAATATTAGCTTCCCATCCACAATTCACACCTGCTGCCTCGGATAAGGGCCACTGTCCCAGAATTCTGAATAAGCTGTTGGAATACAGCTGATGGACCCATTGCTTAAATTCAATAAATCAGACTAATTGGAATAACCAACCACATACCTCCGACATTGTCATTTCAAATCCTACTGTAACTACCTGCATTTAATTGGTGATGTTAACTTAAGAACACCTCACCTTAAAGTACTAGTACCATGACTGAAAGTAACTAAAGCAAAAGTGCACAAGCAACTAAAGGAAACTTCGGGCAAAGAGCACCTGCCCCGAATGCTTTACCTGGCCCCCACGGAGAAATCGGAGATGGCGTAGTAGTAAGAACGGAGGACCTTTGAGTCTTTGAAGAATTCATCCCCGAAGGTATTGAGCCTGTCCAGCGAGATGAGGAGATCCGTGGCCGTGACCCACTCCTGGAGCATTGTAAAGGGGGGGGGGGGGGGGCGTTAATGGTGCAGGAGGTCTTGCACAGACCCAGCTGGCAAGGCATTCTCACCTTTAATTTAGAAGATATGTGTACAACAAAGGTGTAAACAATAAGAGAAGAGAAGCATGCGTTTTTTTATGCCTCCCAGGGCTCTCAGATGTGACACAAGGAGGTTAAGACTAATGGCTGAGAGAAAATAAATGTAATGGAAACTATACAACACATTATTCTCTAGTCAAACACAAAAAATTAAAAATGTGATGAGCGGTCACACAAATATGAATAATGCACACAGTAGGAAGGCGACACTACAGTCATTTCTGGTGTCACCATTTTAAAGACTTTACACTGGATAAGTCCTGCGATACAAATACGGGAGAGAGACAGGGATTCTGGGAAAGAGTGCTGAAGTGATGAAAATTGATTAGCTTTGTTAATTGACGGATACCATTTTTTAACTCACCGTCCACCATGGTCACACCACTTTGAACTCAAGACCCCAAACAAACACTGTGAGGGTGAAGCTTCTTTATAAACGCCTTGTGTAGCTCATGTATTATACTGATGCAAAAGTTTAATTGTATGCTCATTCCCGATTTTGTGATTTTGAGTGAATTTACAAGATTCAGCACAAATTGCGTGGGCATCTGGGCTTATGGATGCAAGACACATATTCTACTTCCAAGTGTACTGGAAAACAATTAAGCATCTCTACCCCTTACTACCAACAAGAACAGAGTGCAATGAACTTTCGAAATCCAAACTATGGCCGGTACACCCACCAGTAAAGGAAAAAGCATGAATCATAATGACAAATGAATGCGGTGATTCAAGTGGAGAGTTTTTATTGGTCTCTCTGTGAAAGATTCACTGCTGCCACCTTCTTGAGATTCATGGCGGCGATAATGGCTCCGGCCATGTGATCAGTAATCTGCCCCTTACAAATCAAATAGGAGCGTTCCAGCAGCCAGTAATGAAACGTTATAGACAGAATGATCACAGTCCCACCTCTGCAGAATATTTATCAAGAGCACT
This sequence comes from Mormyrus hasselquistii, assembly GCA_026779605.1. Classification (NCBI taxonomy): domain Eukaryota; kingdom Metazoa; phylum Chordata; class Actinopteri; order Osteoglossiformes; family Mormyridae; genus Mormyrus; species Mormyrus hasselquistii. The sequence goes on from JAODKE010000125.1 coordinate 14,876,624, forward strand.
GCTGAGCTGCTGGCGGTTATATAGAAATACAGCCCAAGGATAATCTGTGTCTCCCCCTTGAGATTATTGATGAGGGTCTGCTTCCTAAAAGTCTGATGTCCTACCGATTGACGTCTTTTTGCACCCTATTCTGTGGACTAATTTTATTCCAATGAGTCATTAGAAGTAAAGTAGACTGTGCTCCAGACTTGCCTAATGGGAAATCATAAATATCCTCTAGTATCCCAATGTACTGAATGTTACAATATAATTAGGTAATAAAAGCTACAGATCTACTTTAAAACTTCCATCTTACTGACATATTGTTGACTATGCTTCTTCGGGACAGCTTTCGGTCAAAAAACCAGATGTCCCTGCCAACATTCTACAAAAGAATACATAACCTATATTATTTCTTGACTATTTGCAGTTGCACTTGGATTTTAATGGAATTACAATAGATAATTCATGCAACATATTATTGAAATTCAACTTACAATGCAGCCTGGCTACTCAGTCAACAATAACTTAAAAACACTGAAATGTCATTATGGTTGTTCACAGTGCTTGGTTTGAATAACCTTTTAGCACTTGGCTGACTAAATAGGAAGCTTAGGAGAAACTCCATTCTATGTAGTATCAACAAATTTATTTTGTTGACGGTTCATAAATCATGTCGCTTTGGGAATATTTTCCTACTTTTCTGATTTCTAGTCATGGCTCATTAGTTAGCTTAATTACAGTAAGTTCCCCAAGTTAACTTTTTGAGAACTTAATTCGTTTAGTGAAATGGCATTCGCACAATTTAAAATTTTACTTCATCAGCAATTGCACTTAAATCATCTTCGCACACTTTGTACGCTTCTGACAGCACATTATGCCCTGCATTTAAACAGGCTCAAGTAAATCCACAGTTTAAAAAGCCAACATTCAGACCATTACCAGCTGAAAACTACAGAGCAGCTTCATGTCTTTAACATTTTAGGTTGTCAGTTCCCCCAGAACCTTCTAGAACTACTTGCAGCCTTGGAAACAGTGAACCATCACATTCTCCTGTATAGTTTCTAGTGTTTTGTTTTTGCCCCCCCCCCTTCCTAGGTCACATCGTCCAGTCAAATGGGAGGCTGTTGCCATCCAAATATACCCCAGTATCCTTCCAGAGGAAATCACAGTCTCTGCATTTCCACATGCCTCACAGACATCACAGGCTCCATGAGTGAATGTCACCTACCAATCAACCTATCAAAGCCCTATTCTTCAACATGGCATTACTGTCCAGCTTGGATCATAGTCATTATCCTTCTGGAGGTTTCTTAGGAATTTAGGAATAACGATAATTGAACAGCTAACCTTAACAGCATTGCCGATATCACCAGATCAAGTTGGTTCACTTTTTTTATTTTATTTTGAGGAAAATCCTACCTGTCAAAATCTAGGCACCTTTCATCTCAAGACAGTTTCCATAACGGATTGGTACCAAAATCAGTGGATGCTCAAGTCCCTTATGAATTGAAGTAATTACATGCAGCCTTCACACTTTATATATACTTCAAATCATCTCTAGATTACTTATAATACCTTATACAATGCAAATAACAAGGGAAAATACAGCATCCAATGCCTGAATGAATTTTTCCATCCATGGTTGATTGAATCTGCAAATGTAGAACCCGTGGATACGGAACCCACAGATATGGGACCTGTGGATACGAAGTGCTGACTGTACTGTAAATGTCAGGGACACCAGCATGTATGTACATTGTACCTTCCCTTTTCCATTGGTTCCCTAGAGGTGCATAAAGTTCAGGACTTATCTTCCATTCCACCCTTTTACAACCAGCAGGTGAACACTGTCTGTGATTTCACCGCTATGTGGAAGTCAGTCTTATGCTAGTTGTTTTACATGCATGAAACCTGGAAGGATGAGTGTTTGGCAAACAATAGACAAGGTCGAGTCCCTCACAGTCTTTAAAAACTGCCGAAGACTCATCTCTTTCAGGAATGTCTCAACCTTCATCCCCAAACTAACCTTACTGTTAACCAGCTGACTGTCCACTATTGACTTGATCTGTTCTAAGTGACTTACATGACACTACTAGATGATTTTTTGGTATATTATGCTTAGACTTTGTCTCTTAACATTCTTTAGATACCTGTGTCTCGAGCCAGTCCTTGGGGACCCCCAGAAAGTCCACGTTTTTACTCCCTCTGAGTGTATGATGAATTGTCATCCCTGTGTGCTCAAAGTATTTCTTTCATGGTTGAATAACAGGAAGTTGATGCTGTCCTCTACAGAATTGGCCTTGATATGTATATATTTGTCCGGTTATAGACTAGTTCTATCCAGTGCATGCCCAGTGCTTCCTGGGATAGGCCGCTGACTTGCTGTGAACCTGTATGAGAGAAGTAGTTCTGGAAAATGGATGCATAGTTCAAGATCATGTCATGTAGTCTGTTACATGCATAAATCATGAAGCTCTTTTTATGCAAAGTAAGGCTGCCCTGAGCCAATGCAGTGATTGCCAGAGCCACGTGTTCATTACGGAGCACTTTGCTTTCTGCAGCGACAGCACGGTGTACACTTCCTCTCCTCAGCGGCAACATCTCGTCTCAGAGGGAGGGTCCCTCCTTCAGACTCCAAAACGAGGCTCTTATTATGGCTTATTAATTTGATTGTTGAACTTCATCATGCCCTCTGGTTCCCTCATTTTCATTCATGACTAGAAATCTAATTTAAAACACAGCTTTCCTGCTTCACCTAAAATAAGAGTGAGCTGAACCATTTTAATGGATGACTGAACAAATTCAATTTGGATTCATAAAATGGTTGTCATTATCTTTTGATAAAAAATGTTTTACAAACTGCAGAAAATGACGTGCTTCAAAATGAAGCTTCTTAAGCATTACTATATTTCTTTAGAATGATCATAAGCAAAATTATAGGCATCAATCAAATTACAGATTTATTAAATATGGAAGATGCGCATAGCTATCATAATTTCAATCTTGAAATTGCATAATTAGTAATCAATTTTGTGATCTGAAACTCATCTGAACTTTTCATTGTTTCAGTCAATCAATTTGTATAGTGATCCCATCAAAATGATGACGATAGATTTATTGTTATCCTATTTTTTTCTTCTTTTGTATTTGAAGGCTTTAGCATGAATTTTAAAAACTTGTAATGCAGAACTTCAACTTGGTGGGACCATACTAATCGAATTTGTCATTTTTGCTTGCAAACTTAAAAACTTTTGGCAAGAGATGTCACATAAACACAGTCTATAAAAATATCAACATTTCAGCTTTCAGTCCTCAAACATCATGTTGGACATACTGGAATATTCATAATGTCTGCATGACAATTTGTCTCCCACATTATCATTTACATATCTGGCCTAGTTAATGGAAAATGCTCAACCTGTAATTCAGAAGCATGCTAGCTAGTTCACCTTAGACTGAGGGTTCTTTTAATGAAAGACTTCAATGTGCTCGTAGCTTCTGGGACAAGCTCTGGGCCTCCACAACCCTGGATAGGACAAGCGAGTACAGAGAGTGGATGGATGGATGGACGGACTTCACAATGGTGATGCAGTATATAAATACTCAACTTCTGGTTCCTAGATGTTATGATGAAATCATGGTAGAGGTAGTTAAGCTGCAACACATGGCAGTCCAGATACAAAATATATCCAATTTCACTTAATGGTGGTGCTGCAGAGGATCATTTCATTTTCAACAGCTAATACCTCCTATAAAACTTTAATGGTTGTAATCAGTGGCATGTCAGCTGTTATTTGGGTAATCAAAATGGTCTGGATGCACCTGACAGTGTTTCAAGGGAACAGTAACAATTTTTCCTTGATGGTTTCTTATAAATGCATTACAATTTTATGTCTGTTAATCTATGTCAAATGATAGAAAGATAATTGAAGACATCCCTGTTAATTATTAATCAGTACTCCCTCAAACACTGAAGAGACGGGTACAGATGAAATATTCGTTCCAAATATTAAAATAGCAGATTAGAAGCAGGCTGAGTTACAGACCTTAACTACAAAAACTTGGGTCAAAAGTGACCCCACTGAGAGTATCTTTTGTATATCTTTTCACATAATGCATTTTGTTATTCATCATGCCATGAATTCCTCAATTAACTTGATTTTGAATGTTACAAATGCTTATTTTGCCTTTACTTTTTAAACAATAAACATTTTTTATTAAGACCCAATTAATGCACAACATTGATCAAAAATGAATGTATTCTCCGTAGAATTAGGCAGGAACCTTTGATCGGGGTCCAGTAAAACAGAAGAGGTGCACACCGCTTGGTGTTCACAGTGCAATACACCTGCCTGCAGGGATCACAGCCACAAATGCAGTGGCATAATATGTTCTGAATGTATGCAATAACGAAACAAAACAAAGCAATACAAGTGCATGTTACTAGGCAACCTTTTTCAGTGACCAGGAACATGGCCTGATTGAAGCTCCTTGGAGATAGCTTCTGAGCCTTTTTTCAGTCCTTACTGTGGTGTATGCTTTTTCCTTCGAGCAGGAACTGCTGGGTGAGGCTTATAATGATAAACTTTGCTGATTAGTCAACCACAAGCACTACCGCTAACTTGGAAGCTACAGTCATGGCCAAAGGTTTTGAGAATGACAGAAGTGTTAGTTTTCACAAAGTTTGCCGCTTCAGTGTTGGTAGATCTTTTTATTAGATGTTTCTATGGTAACTGAAGTATAATTACAAGCATTTCATAAGTGTCAAATGCTTTTATTGACAATTAAATTAGGTTTATGCAAACAGTCAATATTTGCAGTGTTGGTCCTTCTTTTTTAAGAACTCTGTAATTCGCCCTGGCATGCTGTCAATTAAATTCTGGGCCAAATCCTGACTGATGGCAGCCCATTCTTGCATAATCAATGCTTGGAGTTTGTCAGAATTTGTGGGTTTTTGTTTGTCCACCCACCTCTTGAGAATTGACCACAATGATTAATGTCTGGGGAGTATCCCAATGGATCCTAAATGTATATGTTTTGTTCCAATGTTTTGAGCCACTTAGTTATGACTTTTGCCTTATGGCATGGTGCTCCATCATGCTGGAAAAGTCATTGTTCATCATCAAACAGTTCTTGGATGGTCGGGAGGAGTTGTTCAAGGAGGATGTTTTGGTACCATTCTTTATTCATGGCTGTTCTTAGTCAAATTCTGAGTGAGTCCACTCCCTTGGCTGAGAAGCAACACCACACATGAATGGTCTCAGGATGCTTTACTGTTGGCATGACGCAGGACTGATGGTAGCGCTCACCTTCTCTGGACAATCTTTTTTCTGGATGCCCCAAATAATTGGAAATCATCAGAGAAAATGACTTTACCCCAGTCCTCAGCATTCCAATCCCTGTACGGTTTGCAGAATATCAGTCTGTCCCTGATGTTTTGCTTGGAGAGAGCTGGCTTCTTTGTTGCCCTTCTTGACACCGGGCCATTCTCCCGAAGTCTTCGCCTCACAGAGCGTGCAAATGCACTCATACCTGCCTGCTGCCCTTCCTGAGCAAGCTCTGCACTGATGGTGCCTAAATCCCGCAGCTGAATTAGGAGATGGTCCTGGTGCTTGCTGGACTTTCTTGGGCGACCTGAAGACTTCTTCACAACAATTGAACCTCTCTCCTTGAAGTTCTTGATAATCCAATAAATGGTTGATTTAGGCGCAATCTTACTAGCAGCAATATCCTTGCCTGTGAAGCCCCTTTTGTGCAAAGCATCTTTTAAAGCATCCAGTCTGCTATTGTAACTCAATCAGCAAGACAAAATGATCTCCAGTTTTGTCCTCGACAACACTCACCTGTGTTAACGAGAGAATCACTGAAATTATGTCATACTTCTGTGGCTGAGCTGAAATGCAGTGAAAATTGTTTTTTTTTTGGGATTAAATTCATTTTCATGGCAAACAGGGACTTCTGGAGTATATGCAAATTGCCATCATAAAAAGTGAGGCAGCAGACTTTGTGAAGACCGATACTGGTGTTATTCTCAAAATTTTTGGCCATGGCTGTAAATTCCTTAACTTCATACGGAGCTTCATATTCCATTATTATACAAAATAAGGTGTTGACTATGCATCAGAGCATTACAGTGTTAGCTCACCATGTTAGCAAAGTTAACTGAATGAAATGCATAATGTCCCCCTTTTGGCATCTACCACTGTATTTGAGGGAATATTTATTATTAAATAAAAAGTAATTACAACATGCAGTCATCACCTTTTTCCTTCGCTGTATTTATCTTATTTAAGCACATTTTTCTCCAGTTCTTAACCTAATTCAATACTAAGAACACAGTACTTTCCACACTCGTGATTAATACAGGTACACATCAGTAATACACATCATAACCACCATCAGTAATATGTGGTAAAATTAGAAAGACTAGTATTCCAAGAACAGTGAGCATATGGGTCTTTCTCTCACATACTCTTTTCTCGCATATATTGTATTATCCTACCCATAAATCATCACTTCAGTATAACTGCTTATACAGTACTGTGTAACGGGAAGAATGTAGCCTATCTCAAGCAGAGGGCACACATCAATTGCAGGGCACAAGGCAGGGGACACCCTGGACGGGACGCCAGTGCATCACAGGGCACAAGGTGGGGGACACCCTGGATGGGATGCCAGTCCATCACAGGGCACAAGGTGGGGGACACCCTGGACGAGATGCCAGTCCATCACAGGGCACAAGGTGGGGGACAGCCTGGACAGGATGCTAGGCCAACGCATGAAATACAGTCACAAAATATAGATACAACATCATACCATATTGTAAAAATTGCTTCCTCCAATACTGATAATGAATCTAAAGGATACAAAGCTTTGGAAGGTGGAACAGAGAGGCAAGAATGTCCAACAAAGGACATGGAATCCAATAGACAAAGAGCATTTTTTTCTTGGTACCTCTTTTCAGCCTCAGTACTCATTCACTCTCCCCATAATTTCTCCTGCTACCTAGAGATATAATTAAGAATAAGCAATTCACCTGTTCAAATTCCCGTTTGACACTGTGCTACTATTGACAATTAACTGAATGTATCAGAGGAAATTGGATCATTTTGCAGAATTGTAACTGCATTGCTTGTTCCATAAGCTGAACTCTTGAGAGTTTCGGTTGAGTAAAGACCACTATTGCTTTTGTGAAATAATGCAAATATGGAGTTGAGTATTTTGTTTTTAATTATGTAGGATACGTTTCTTAATATAGAAATTTATAACAATGGCTACAAATTTCAAAAGTAAACTGTGTTACACTGCAATAATTTGTGATGGAGTTTCAAAATGGTGCACTGTTTCCTTTGAGCAGTAACATACACAGACGATGGGAAAACACTTTCATAAAACACATGATTGTCTGTAAATTACAGTAACTACAGCTTGCAGGAGCTTTGCAGGGCAACTCAGTTCATCAACACAAACGATGTATTCTTTCACCCAGAGTTAAACATTAATGAAGCATTTGGAATACAAAATTACTTACAAGCAGTGTTTTTACTAAATAATAAAATTATACAGTCTCCTCCAAAAGTATTGGAACAGCACATGAGATCAATTAGCATGGTCCATAACTCTAAGATAATTCTTTTGTATTTTCACAGTATCCCTCCCTTGGCCTTGCAAGTCCAAAGTGCAGTGCATATCCAAATGTTTATAAGACTGTCTTGTAATATTACTTGTTTGGTAAAGTCCCCTCCAAAAGAATTGGAACAGCAAGGCCAATTAATTTGTTTTTGCTGTGCACTGAAGACATTTGTGTTTGAGATCAAAAGATACACATGAGAAGAAAGATCAGAGTCTCAGTTTTTATTCCCTGGCATTTATGTTATAACCAAGATGTGTTATAACCAAGCCACCCAGTTTTTCAGGTGAGCAAAAGTATTGGAATATGAGAAGAAACAGGTGTTTCATGTTACGCAGGTGTGCCATATAAGATTGATTGTTTAATCATTAGTATCCCTGGATATCTACTCTCCGGTTAAGCTTTGACTTTCACCTCATTATGGTCAATGCTAATTGATCTAATCTGTGATTGTGAGTTCTGTCTCGTCTTTGAACTAGGCAAAGGAAAACTTTAGTAATGTCACATTTCTGTATGTTATTCAAGTGTCTAAGTCACCAGAATCCAACTGAAGCCGTTCTCAGACCAATTAAAACAGCCTGCCTGCCTGCTGACTGTCTTCCTGACTTTTTTCAGCCTGCTGACTATCCTCTTGACCTGCTACTGCCTCCTGACTGTCCTCCTGACCCGCTCCTGTCGGTTGACTGTCCTCCTGACCTACTCTTACCTGCTGCCTGTCCTCCTGACCTACTCCTGCCTGCAGACTGTCCTCCTGACTGTTCTTCTTACCTGCTCCTGCTGGTTGACTGTCCTCTTGACCTGCTTCTGCCTGTTGACTGTACTCCTGACCTACCCCTGTTTGCTGACTGTCCTCCTGATCTACTCCTGCTTGCTGAGCTCCTGACCTGCTCCCGCCTGCTGACTACTCTTGACCTCCCTCTGCTTACTTAATAAAACAGCACATAAATATGAAGGTCACTAACACACATACTATCCTGCTCAATATTAAGCTTTTACGACAGCAGAACACACAGAAAATACAGGCTGCATTATCAACTAAGTCCTCATTCTTACAAGTTTCAGGTCATTCTTTTTTAGCCCCAAAAAGTGCCAGATATCTCCAGTTATCTCTTAATGAAATATCATTTGATTTCAATAAAGTAGTTTTTTAACTAATACAATTACTCATCTTTCAGCACACTTTAATTCTGTTCAATTACCCAACCAGGTAAAACTCCTAAAGTTAAATATTAAAAGCTTATTAAAGTTAAACTCCTAAAAGCTAAATATTAAAAAGCCAAAACACCAACTAAACCACCACAGCCACACAAAAGATTTTTAAAATAAAACAATAAACTCTAAATTGAATTCAAAATGTATTACTGCAACAACTAATCCTCCATTGTCTCACTGGCCGTGCAGCAGTGTTAGCAAAAACTCAATAATGATATTTTATTTTGGTAACAATGTTCCGAGCCAACAGTGGGAATGAAATGGTGAGCAATCAACTCATTAACATTAGCTAATGTTGGGTAAGACAAACGTTAGCTTTAGCTAACTAACATTGCTTAGCTGAACTATAACTTAAGGCAAATGTTAGAAACTAGCTAACATTAACGTTCATCTATAGACACATGACATAATCTAATTCAAAAGCTTCAAATGTGAGAAAGTAAAGTGCATTAAACAAGCTAGTTAGCTAGCTAATGTCACATTGTGCAATGCACAGGAGCAAAGATTTACGGACGTGACTCACTGCAATGATGTGATTGAGGCAGCCAAATCAGAATCACCACAACCTGAATCTGAACGAATTTACCCGAATTTAATTGTTAATCTTAGCTTGAATTTCATTACCTAAATATTAAAATCTGAATTTGAATACCTTTGCCTGAATTTGAATTAAAGCAACTGAATTTCAATTTCCTGTACTTGAATTCATGTTGCTTTTGTGGTAATAAAACTTCAAGTTCAGATTGTAAGATTCATGTCGAGAAAATTCAGGTTGAGAAATTCAGTTTCAGAAAAAGAGGAAAAAAAACATTTGGGACAGAGAGTGCAAATGAGTGTAGCTCTAATCAAGTACAATCTTAGCCAATCACAAGACAGGTCACCTCCACCATCCTAATACTGTGGTCAATATCAAGATATTGTTTTTGGTGCATATTGCCCAACCCTACAGACCGTACAGAGGAAAGCAGGGACATGCAGTTTCCGAAGTCACAAAGTGAGATCTATTTATTTAATTCTATTTTTTAGCTGACTATGATTATGTTTACATGCAATAGCCCAATTAAGATTTTCTAGTCATGTAAACACATTAATTGGGGTATTAAAAACACATGTAAGCACCTTAATCAGGTCACTGAATGTAAACATAGTCATAGCCACACGTGACTTGGGGGAACCACAAGTTCCTGGTCTCCGCTTTATGGTCCTTAGGGTGGATGATAGGGACCAAAAGCATTATCACGGTATTTTTATGCAGATTAGTCATACACAATATTTTCGATGAAGTATGATAAATGTTCAGATTTAAAATAAAACCACACAAACAGTTTTATTAATATGTAGCCAAAATGAAATGCAAACACAGAACTTCCTTCCCAGTTTGCAAATATACAGCTATTCAGTATAGACATTTTTTTAATCCTAACAGAAGTATCAAGATAATGACAAAAGTAACTCATGCCTTGTATTTGTTGCCCGTTTCAGATAAAGCAGCCCTGACATAAAAGCATTTCACTTCTTGTCCTTGGACTGTTTTCCTCTGTTTGTGATACTGCTCTCAAAACATGTAAAAGTTTTTTTCTGTTCATGAATAATCTAAATCTAAAACCTATTTCACAAAAAGCTCTAAAAATAGAATCCTGATAACCATTGAAAGTGTGTGTAATACCTTGAAAAATCTCTGATTTAAAGCTGTCAGTAAAAGAAATAAACAATAACTGCAAATTCCGATATGTTTAATGTGAGCCGTTTGGCAATGATTTAAAACACAATGAATGAACAATGATTCGTCCACTCCATCAAATTCCGAGTGAGACGCTACCTAAATGGTTTGATTTTAGCTCTGAATGCCAAGATTCTCTGCAATGTCACCAATGGAAGGAATACTATTAGTCTCTATTCAAAATCTATAAATATCAATATTAAACATTCAATACACCACCCAGCCCCAATGGTTTGTCTAGGTTCCCGCTAAAACTTCCTTTGTGTTGATTGTGGATTTGCAACATTTTTTTGTTCTGTATGTGTCTGTTGGATTTTGTAAGTGTTTTCTAAAGTTGCAGTATGTTATCAGCCACTGTATAAAGGTGGTGGATGTACAAAACCTCTTCCAAAATGATTGGTGACCTGCCTCGTGATTGGTCAGGATTGTGTGTGATTAGATCTACGCTTGTTTTCCCTGTTTTTCTGAACCTGAATTTTCTTGACCTGAATCTTACAAGCCGGACTTTAAGTTTTATTACCACAAAAGCGACATAAATTCAAGGAAATAAATTCAAATCTGATTTCTTTAATTCAAATTCATTTAAAGGTATTCAAATTCGGGTTCTTTAATTGAAGTTCTGGTAAACATATACAGATTCTGGTATTCAGGTAATGAAATTCAAGTTCAGGTTAAACTTCAAATTGGGGTAAATAAATTTAAATTCAGGTTGTAGTGAGTCTAATTTGACGCTGTAGGCAGATGAGACATTCAACTAACATCAAGGTTAAATAATGGTATGATTCACTTTAGGGGTATCTGAAATCATATTACACGAATCTTAAAGCGATGAATATGGGATATGTATTACAGTCAGCCTACTGTACATCGTACCTGATTTTTGAAAGGTCAGTTTTGAGCAATTGTGGTTTACACAAACAAACAAATAAATATCCTGTACATAATTTTTGTACATTACTAAAGAATTCATTAGTGGTTTAAGGAAAAAAATTTGATGTTGATGTTTAGTGTACTGTACTGAACTGTGTAAGATGCACTGATTTACAATTACAGGTGAGATGGCTGTATAAATGTGTCAATCCCCGCTGAACTGTTGTTTTTACCTTTTGGTGGATTTTAGGTTTTAATTAAAGATATGCTGAGTCTTATGTAAAGAAGCCCAGACCATGAGGTAGGGGAAGAGACTGTAGAGAGTGACAGTTAATCGCAGTGATGTAATTGTGAGTCTAACTAGGTACGTAACCATGAAAAATAATAACAGCACATAATGATAATTATAATATTTATCCTGCTTATAATTCGAACTCTGATAGTGGGACACACACATACACACACACACACACGCACACACACACACACACAGTTCCTATCTGAAATGTGAACGAACATTAACAACATAGAAACAGTTACAACTTTTGTTCTTTAAGGATGCAACACACGTCTCCTTTGAAGGGGCTCATTTTGGAGTGAAACTTCTGCAGTAACTCTTCCCCACGAAGACAGAAAAACCCAACATACGCAAGCACAAACACGCAGTCTGTTTCACCTGAAGCACTGGGCTTTGGTCGAAGTTGTAGGCGCTGGGACGGCCCTCCAGGGTGGAGAAAGCCACGTTGCCCCCTGTCAGAGGGGAGATGTCGCTGAACTCGTCTGTGCAGAGGGCCGTCCTCTCGTCATCACCGGGCTGAAGGTATCCCTTGGCAGCCTTCTCATAAGTCCTCTGACATGAGCCGCTGTAGTACTGGTAAGGCAGCCAAGGCCCCGCCTCCTGGCTCCTCCTATAGATGGCAAAGCTCTCAGGCCGGCTGGTATGAAACTTCAGCCGGATGTATGTTATTTCAAAAGCCTTACCTACAGGAAAAAACAGATGCATGTAAATGATTACAAGGTCACGGGATCTTGCTTATGCTGTAGCATGGAAAGCATGGAACAGGCTGCGGACAGTAAACAGGAACTATGAGCGATTCTCCAGTGCATCTTTTTTTTTGTTTGCCACTTCATAAATTAGTGTAAATAATTAATATAAAGATATAGTTAACTTTAAATGGTCTTTCTTGGCGAAAAAGAGGAAAGCAAGAGAATCGCACTAGTATTTTTTTCTGATGGAACCTCTATTTTCCAGGAAGGTAGAGGTATATGATTTCTCATGTTTTTTTCATTCAACATTTGCAAACTGAAACATGAAAATTTAGCTTCCGGACATCAAAGACAAATATTTTGGGTGCTGGGCTACAGTGACAGAGCCTAGGGAGTTTTATAGAAAACTAGGGACTACGATCTTGGGGGCTTTATCTGGAAAAGAAAAAAATGTTATTCTCCTACCTTGTAAACACAGTACAAATGGAGAAGTTTGCAATAAATATAGGTTAACCTTGCTCTAAATTGAGGGCAAGACTTACTGGATAATCCCAAAGGAGCTCCTTAAAGACAGAGAAAAGCTGGAATAACGGTGTATTTTCCCCCGAAGTGAAGGGTACAGTGGAAGGGAGTCTTGTAATATATGTTAGTTCTGCAATACAGAAAGTAATCCCTTACAACCACTCCAGATAAAAAGCATGATAGACCTCAGTGCAGGTCTTAAGGTCGCTTTTTGCAAGGGCTCTAAAGGAATCCATGTTTTGTCTTCATTAACAGGACTACAGTCGAAGGCTCATATCTGCAATGTGTATTTTTTTATTTGGCATATTTTTATAGTACAATGTAGGATGATGTGAGAATTTTATGAAAAGGCTCACTTTGTGCCGAAGCTGACACAGTACCATTCGTTTCCAGACAGGTTCACAACTTGACCTGCTGTTAAAACACACAGGGAACCTGTAGGAAGGTCCAGGATGACATGGAGAGAACATTCAAACTCCACACATGTACAGCCGGGGCAGAGACCTGAACGCTGGTCTCCAGAGGTGGGAGGTGACTTCATTAACCACAGGGACACCATGTGTCCACCATGCCAACCATAAACGTTAAACATGAATACGGACAGAAAGATGCCAAATAACTATTTTATTTGATCTTTATCTTGTTGTGAAAAAAAACAACTCACTGAATGCTTTGCACAGTATACATTCTTCAGAGATTCAAAGTAATAAACCAAAGTTTTGCAACTAGGACATATTTTAAATGCATAATTTTATTGATGTCAGTTCTTTTTTCGGTACCTGCCCACTTGACTTCATTCGGAGATTAAATGATGCAGAAGCAAATTGATTTAAATGGAGGGAAATGATGTAGAAGGACACGACGCTGCCAGAAGTGACCCGTGTAGAGAAATGCCGCCACTCTCCCTAAATCTGTTGCTTTTCTGATTTTTATATAAGAACGTTCAGCTTTCACGGGGAAAAAAAAGTTTTGTCTAATTTTTTTATTACTCTGGTAACCTGGAAAGAAGTCATTTTTTTCCACATCAAATCAAGTAACTATGCAGTTACTTCTTAAGTGATGCTATAATATTGATATAACAATATAAAAGTAAGTGTAAGAATTAAACACAAAATTTTGAAATCCATTTTTGGTTGCATCATACATCTAATTTTACTGGATCGGTCAGGTCACCTCCCTCGCTGAAGCCCACACAAAATCTCAGTCCGGATCTGTACTTTGTGGACCTGAACTTTCCATTCCTGGTTACGTCCGTCTTCTGTTTTTATCTAGTATAGGGTCATGCTAAGTCTGAAGCCTATTAGAAGAAGCACAGAGCACAGGCCACCCTAAATGGAAAAGCAGTCTATTACCATTTCATGAACACCTTCCATGGCCTACTCAGTCATCAAATCCAAACATCATTGAACTTTCATGGAGCACAGAGCACCAAGTGTATTTCTGCCTTGCTCATCCCCTCAAGGACTGGAGACTTCTTAAAGAATGGTTCAATATCTACCTATACACAGTACAGGGCTTGCGAGACAGCACTCCTAGAAGGGCAGAAGCTGTTGACCCTGATACTTATTAGGTCAATAATTCCAAGCATCCAACCATGATCCAACTGGTTATCCAGTACAGGGCCACAGATATGCTGAGTCTTATGCAAAGAAGCCCAGACCATGAGGTAGGGGAAGAGACTGTAGAGAGTGACAGTTAATCGCAGCATATACACACTGCTATGATCCACGAATGCTATGATCAGGTTAGAGGAGCCCATTCACCATGGTTTTGGAGTACAGCAGGACACCAGAGTACCTGTAGAAGTCCTGCATGACATGGAGAGAACGCCTACACTCCATATATTCAAGAATTACTAATTATAATTTTTTTTTAGTCATGATATAAAAATGCCACAACAATTTCTTCTTTAGGGATTATTTTTTCACGAGATCTTATCTTACAGTGATGTAATTGTGAAACTAGGTACGTAACTAGGTACGTAACTATCAAAAAAAAATAACAGCGCATAATGATAGTAATAATAGAGTAATATTAAAAGTATATAAATTCTACTGTACTTTAGTTGAGAAACTGCTGAAGCTGCACAATGTTTTCTTGAGCGTCACAAATCTGTGTGTGCATTCGTTATAATGAACCATTGTACAGTATATAACTCAAATAGATTATATGATAGGCTTTATGGCAGTCCATTCGTAAGTATGAGTCTCGTGGACTGCCTGTACAGCAGGAATTTGAAATATCTTTAAATCGACAGGTAAGATTTGATCATTACATACATGTATTGCCCGCATGATCATACGGATGCAACTCAGCATTGAATAAAAAGCTGTAGCTATAGAGTATGACTGTGTGTGGACTGGAATCAGGCCCGGCCTGAACCGCAGCCTGTGCTGCTGCTGTAGCTTGTGACCCCTTCCCATGGTGGAGCTGTATGGATATGAATAACACAAATAGACAAAGAAAGGAACTGTGGTTCAGATATAACTCTAAATTGTAAATTAGACGATGACTTGCAATGTTTCTGGAAGTATCACCATATTCTTGTGGACGCCTAAAGGTCAAGTTGTGAATCTGTCTGGAAATGAATGGTACTGTGAGTCAGCTTCGGCACAAAGTGAGACTTTTCATAAAATTCTCATATCCTATATTGTACTATAAAAATATGCCAAATAAAAAAAATACACATTGCAGGTATGAGCCTTCGACTGTAGTACTGCTATTAAAGGCGAAACATGGATTCTTCTGCAGCCGTTGTAAAAAGCGACCTCCTTAATTAGGACCTGCACTGAGGTCTACAGTGTTAGAAAAAGGCAGCCTGCTTTTTGGCTGGAGTGCTGGTAGGGGGTAAGGGAAACCTGCAATGGTTTGCACCCCATCCTGGCTAATTTCTTGCTTCATGTCCATTGCCTACAGGACTGGCTCCATAACCCTGGAAAGGGTAAGTGGGCATGGAAAATGAACAAATTCACAAGGAGCTCATTTTTGTGACAGGGTTATAGTGGATCAGCGTGTTCTGCTATTGCCTCACACCTTAAAGGCTAGAGGTTAGACTCCTTTCCCCACTGTATCTGTGCTTGTTGACTTTGCGCATTGTACAGGTTTATGCCTGCAGTTCAATTACATGTAGTTTGACTAACTGGCACCTGTAAATCGCCCACTGTGTGCGTGGCTGTGTGTCCTGCCAATGTCTAACGTCTTATCAAAGGAGCTCCCACATCCTATAATCTGTGCTGTCTCATGACTCCCCTCCGACCCCGTGCTGGATGAGTACTGTGCTGCCTCGTACAGCCTGCAGACTCCTCATTGACCCTGTGCTGGATGAGTACTGTGCTGCCTCGTATAGCCTGCAGACTCCTCATTGACCCTGTGCTGGATGAGTACCGTGCTGCCTCGTATAGCCTGCAGACTCCCCTCCGACCCTGTGCTGGATGAGTACTGTGCTGCCTCGTATAGCCTGCAGACTCCTCATTGACCCTGTGCTGGATGAGTACTGTGCTGCCTCGTATAGCCTGCAGACTCCTCATTGACCCTGTGCTGGATGAGTACCGTGCTGCCTCGTATAGCCTGCAGACTCCCCTCCGACCCTGTGCTGGATGAGTACTGTGCTGCCTCGTATAGCCTGCAGACTCCTCATTGACCCTGTGCTGGATGAGTACTGTGCTGCCTCGTATAGCCTGCAGACTCC
>JAODKE010000125.1:14893334-14916137 GCA_026779605.1 Mormyrus hasselquistii
TATAGCCTGCAGACTCCTCATTGACCCTGTGCTGGATGAGTACTGTGCTGCCTCGTATAGCCTGCAGACTCCCCTCCGATCCTGTGCTGGATGAGTACTGTGCTGCCTCATATAGCCTGCAGACTCCTCATTGACCCTGTGCTGGATGAGTACTGTGCTGCCTCGTATAGCCTGCAGACTCCCCTCCGATCCTGTGCTGGATGAGTACTGTGCTGCCTCCTATTCCATTAATTAGTGCTGAAACTACTGATAACACGTGAAGTGTCTCTCTTCCTGATGACAATCCGATAAAAATGAAGACCCTTTTCACCAGAAAAAACACAAATTCTTCACCGTCCATGAACGAAAGATGCCATAAAACATCCCATTCATGGACTTATACATAAACGCCGTTGCCAACATCATTTGGGTGTAAAAAGAGCTCAGTAGGTTTACAACTATAAACAAGATGTACTTTTTAGGTTGCCAGACTATACACAAGAGTGCAGCTGTTTGCGCTGCTGTAATTTTGCCTTTAGAAAAGCACAAGATTTAGCTTGTAATCATAATATTTATTGAAATATTCCTAGGGAGAGCATACCTTGGAGAATCTTCAATGTTCTGCCTGTGTGTGT
The DNA here is from genome assembly GCA_026779605.1 of Mormyrus hasselquistii. NCBI lineage: Eukaryota > Metazoa > Chordata > Actinopteri > Osteoglossiformes > Mormyridae > Mormyrus > Mormyrus hasselquistii. The sequence goes on from JAODKE010000125.1 coordinate 14,893,949, forward strand.
GTGTGTAGGGGGGGAGAGGGGTGTTCCCTTACTAATAAGTCTAAAGACATTCAGATAAGTTAGTTGGCATGTATTCATTGCTAGTAGTATGCGGCTGTGTGTGTTGCCAAACTTGTAGGCATAGGAAGATGGATGGATAGACATATTAATTATTAATTACCTGCAATGTTTGTAAGGAACTTAAAAAATAATACATAAAAATCGTACTACTGCACACGTGTTTTGCAAATGATAAATAGGTCTGGCTGTTGCATTAAATGAACCAGGATTTCCTAGGTCTGAAATATTTTGTACTTTGAGGATGTTTGATTTATGATTTTCAAGTTAGCAGTTAATTTATTGGACTAACGATACACAGGCAGGCTTCCCCCACAGCAGAAACGGGACATCACTAGCCTGCGTAGGCATGAAATGCCGCTTCCCCGCAACAACATCTTCCTTCGCTTCTTTCATCCCAGACAGGAAGTCCTTTCATTTAACGCCACCGAATTGAAACCAGATGCACTCGCCTGGTGTGTGTCTGGGAAAACCCTGACCCTAAATCTGAGCGGACAGACCGCCCACCATTTATTTCCTTTGCTGTGTTTTTGTTTGTTTGCCCAACACATTCTTGACCCGAAGGCTGTCTGTGCCTGGAGCTCTTTGTGTATGTCTGTGCACATGTGCCATCATAAAGTTTCTCCTCTGCATTTTCAGGCCGTTGTACATGGAAGGGGAAGAAAGAAACACTCAGGAAGCAAGTGGCACAGCCCGACATGGAAGGAATCTGCAACTCGCATCTCTCTGTTACTGCTAACAAGCCTTTGGAAATCCTTTTTCTATAAATCAGTCATGTGAAGTACAGCACTACTGCCTCAGCCTCTGACCGACTAGTGTTAACTGATTAGTGTTAAACTCCTAAAATCGGCTACATTTAATTCAGGACACATTCAGTTTTACTTTTTTGGGTTCATACTGCTCTGATATTGTATGTGAAAAGCCCGTATCTTAGTGAGACACGGGTTTCACTCCTTGTGATTGTAAAATGAGAGCAGTAGTGTGAAACCAAATAACGGGGTAAAAACAACAATGATGAATTTCTTTTTCGGAACAGAATTTCCTGAATTGTTCAATTGGCTGTTTTTGGCTTAACTTCTGAGTGGAACGGTAAGCAATTTGGAATGCCTTTGAATGAAAAATACTTGCCAAAACAAGCGATATCATACTGACTTGTAGAACTGCCAGTCTGAATTGCAGCCAGATGGAGCTGTATCCTGTAATATTTCTATTATTTCACTTGTATTAAAAAGCAATAAATGTTTTAAATACTTTGTCTCCTCTGCTTTACCGACTGTCTCTTAGAAAATCTTACAGATAATGGTTCAGTGGAAGTAAATAAACATGCATGTTTTAAACTTGATTTTTCAGAACCTTTCTCATTTTATTTGATTGGCTTGACATCGATGACAGCGTGACAGCATTTTCAGCACCAGAGACCTGTAGTGACTTTGAGAATAAGACTTTTAAACTACTTCTGTGGCTTATGCGGTTTTGAACATGCAAAAGCATCAAAAGCTCAACAGACATTTAAAGGAGAAGCTGCTTCACAAAGAGGCTGGTCTTTGATAATTTCACAGTCAAATAGTGTAAGTTACTGCTAGAACGTGACAAGCAAAAATTAATCTAAAAACCCGATAGCTGATTATTTATATAGGTTTGCGATTTGTCATAGAAGAACAGATATTCTTACCCAGGTGGAGGGTGAGATTGACGGACTGAGGGTACTGAACCCCGTAGAACATAGACTGGCTCTGCCACCAGCTGGGCTCCTCGTCGCTGTGGAAGTCCGTCAGGAAGGTGACATTATGGTGCCAGAGGGGGTCAGAGGCGTCGCAGTGGCTGCAGGAGCGCGACGAGCCGGCCTGCATGCAATAATCCTCCGGCGGTGAGCCGCACACATTGGAGGCCAACACGGTCCTCTCAAAGGCGGCGTTCTCGAACCTGGGCATGCAGCGGGTGGCAGAACCTCGGTCATCGTAACAGGAGTCCATGGCCCCAGAGACGATGGTAGCGTGGAGCAGGGTGAGAGGCAGAAGTGCTAACAGGGGATCCATGAGAGTCTCTCTGGCAGATGCACTGCACAGGCAGAGGGGAAAAGCAGCTGCCCAATGGGATGCGGAGCTCCGAATCCTCTGTTTCTCATTTCCTGCCCCTTTCCATATGTCCTCCTCCTGCTGACTTAAGTGGAGTTCCTCTGATCTTCCCAGGCAGGATGGGCAGAGCACAGGGGGGGCACATCTAGCTGCCCTCTTCTGGATGACATGCTAACTTTAAGGGTTTGTTGTTTCCTTCATGTGTTTTTTTTGGGAGCAGCCTGTTTGAATGATGCTAATGTTGTTCTCAAAAATAAATTAGGACATGTAAATGGTCTAGGCACGACAGGATGAATTTTAAGAAAGCTATTTCACAGCAAATTACGCGAGCTAAAAAAAAAAAACATGGTAATGAATATATAAGTATTAAACCGTATTTTAATTAAATGTCATTTTGCCAGCATGCCACAAAACAGGATAAAATAATTAGATTCTATGCAGGGGGAAAAACAAGAAAAAGGTGTAATTCAATTTACAGGTATAATTTGAATACCAAAATTAGGACAGGAATAAGTATGCAAGGTACTTGCTTTGTTAACATTTCCCTTGGTGTCTGCAATGTGTGCAGTATAGCTTAATACTGAGAAATCTTTTTCCCACAAGCACATTTTTGCAATAACTATTACAAAATGTGCTTAGAATTTCCGACTTCAGATTTTGTCAGTATAACTGATTTGCATTCTCACCAGAAAGACACACACACACACACACACACACAGAAAGACCAGGGAAAAGACAAAAAAATGTCCCTGCAAGTAAAAAAAAAAAAAAAAACAGTTTTATATACCATTGTGAGGACGTCATATATACATAATGCTTCCCCAACACACACACACACACACACCCATAGTATAGGGACAGTTATCACTTTCATTATTCATTGTACAGTTTGATGTGACTATATTATTTTGCTTATGAATTATTAAAGCTCAAAAATAAAAGTGACATTTTTCAGCAATAAGTTCCAAAAGGTGCTAAGAGATGTGCAGCGAGCATAATGACTGTTATATATATCACTTTAGTTTCATTCTGTATGTTTGATCTGACTCTATATACCAGACAGAGATTAACTGTGACATTTACGGCTCTGCTATGATGGACTGGCACTCCGTCCAAAGTGTAGCTCAACCTCGTGCACTTTGCCCAGGCTCCAGTACAGCCCTCCTATGGTTGGATACCTGTCTCAATAAGGAAGTATAAGATTCTGTGTTAACCTGACTCTTATTCTACATCCCTTTATCAAACTTTGCCTCAGTATCTCATTTCTGTAAGATACCTGTAGCTAACAAGAGTAAACAGGGTGGTAGATACCGGTTTGCAGTCACTGGCCATAAACAAAAGCTATTTAACATTTATTTATTCATTTTAATTTGACTTTGTACACATGAGTCTGGCATTGGGGGCTGGGAGCAATGGGTACATGCAATAGTCACATCATGAAAGGAAGCAATGAAACGATTTAAAAATATTTTTTGAATAGTAAAGAATTCATAATTTGTCGAAGTTAATAAAGTCAGTGGTTTTAAATAAGATACTGTTTAAAAAAAAACACAGAAGAAAACGAGATACGGCACTACAGTCTTTGGTATATGTTTGTTGGGTATATATTTCTTAGGTATGTGTATGTTAGGTATATGTGTCAGGTATATTTTTCTTAGGTATATGTATGTTAGGCATATGTTTGTTAGGTGTATGTTAGATTTATGTTTCATCCTCGCGCTCTGCATGTGCAGTGAATTGGCCTGAGTAATACATGGATTCCTAATGAAAGGTAGGAAACACACACATATTTATTTATTTATTGACGGGAGGGGTGGGGTGGGTCTCCCCCGTGGGTCCCCCCGGCCCACCATTTCTGATGTCCACTGCAGATTATACATCACTGGTGTACTGCAAACAGGGAGCCAGCTCAGATGCCAGTGCTGCTCAGCACTTACAGTGGCTGACCATGAATAAGTGCATATTAACACTGGAGGAAGAGCAGGACAAAACACTAAAGCTATTCACCTAAAGCACTGCCCTCGAATGATTCGGCTGGGGGTGGCGACTTGCACTTCCAGAGTCTGTAAATACATGAAGCAGATGAATTTACAGTAGACCAGGTTTCCTTTCTTCCTGGGTCCCCAGTAAATTTTATTGCAGTGGTAGCTATGATATTACATAAGGATGTTAAATTTCTAATAAACCCGACTGCAGGAGCCCCATGAGGGGAGAGATTCAAAGGGGCAGATGCATGCAATAAGATGGTAGGGGAGTTAACTTTGAATGTGCATCTAAACATTGTGTTTCAGTTGGCAAAGTGTAATCCTCATGTCTCATCAGACTCGCATAAATTATAATTTATTCTTTAATACTGGGGTACTGGGGAATGTAAAACTGGGTGAACGAAATTGAAATGTAAGGAATGTTTTTGGTTTTAAAAATAAAAAAAAAAAACACAAAAAATACAAATGCTGTTATATAAGTTGCTGACGTCTGTCTCTGGAAGGTTATCAGTTCAAATATTATTGCCATTAGACATATGAGTAAGGCCCTTAAGCCCAACTTGTCAGGATTCGCGGCGGACGAGCAGGCAGGTAGCAACAAAAGACAAGGCTGGCGGGCAGGATGACGGGCAACGAGGGTTTTATAGGGAAACTGGGATAGACAACGACGCACATTACATTAATGACCAACAACCAACTGAGGAAGACATGGACTAATATACATAAAACAAGCTGAATTAACAGGGAAGAGCTGGGCACAATCGGGGAAGCACACGTGAATGATGAGGGGGCGTTGCATACACGAGGACTGGACGCGCAGGTCATGACACAACTCTTCTGGGGCTTCAGATAAACAGCTTACCCCCAGCTCTTGCCTCGAGTTTGCTCTCATTTGTCTGTGCGTGTGAGTGTATGTGTCTCATAGGAGAGTGAGATGCATATGCAAAGGCTGAATTTCATTATGCTTGATAATTGGAGCTGCATACCTGCATACCTGACAGGGTGCCCAGGATGATCCCTGTCGACCACCATGCCAACAATGGGCACATGAGTGTAAGGTCTAGACCATGGTTTAATGGAAGAACGTGGCACGATCTGATTTGACCAACAAGTCCAATCCATGGCTATGTAGCCTGATATGCTGATGGCCTTGATGCCCTGTGGTATCACACACCACTCCCAAGGCCATCATTAAACTTCAATTTGTACCATAGTAGCCTTTCTGTAGGTTTGTACCGCACAGGACAGCCTTTATTTACATCTTCAATACAAATAAATTCTTTAAAAATCATACAATGTGTATTTCCTGATTTTTTTTAAATGCTGTCTCTCACAGTGGGAATGCACCTACAATGTGAATTTCAGACCCCTCCATGATTTCTAAGTGGGAGAACTTGCAAAATCGCAGGGTTTTCAAATACTTATGTTCCTCACTGTATTTCAGTCATCAACATGTGCCATTTTCACAAGATAGAAAACATTATTCTGGTCTTACTGTTTTTGTTCATCAAAGTATCTTCCATAGGTAAGACTTGACATTGTATTGAGAATTTTAGTAGAATTGTTTGATTTATTCTGTTATTTTGTTTGCTCGTTGGAATGTCAGTGTTATTTGTAATCTGTTGTTTAAGATTAATGTACAAGTTTCCCTATTTGACTATGGGGGGATTTGATTGGATGATGGGGCAATAACAGAATGTAGGAAGTAGGAAGTTGGTATTTTGAAAGAATCAATTTCAATTCTGCAATAAAGTGTTCAAGACTGACTCTGTCTCCATCCATTGTGGATTCTTTTGAAGACTCTCCATCCACGTTAGACATGTGCCCATGTACAGTACCCATGTACGCTGGCTATCCATTAGAAGCAAATTCTACACTTGTCACGTATCACTCACATATCAATTGTATCAGGTGATTTAACTGCTTGGACTGATAGTTGCATAGACACACATAATAAGGGACATTTACATAGTGTATATGGCTCTCTCTGCTAATGCTATCACTTCCATAGTAGTTACTCATTTATAAAACACTTTTATGCTTGCATTATGATCTGTTTTGGTAATGCTAAGAAGTATTTTTTTTAATTTACTGATAAGCACTTAAATTTAAGTAATTACCTGTCTAGACATGTTTACCGAGAAACATTCAACATGCAAACACCAGTTAAGATGCACTCAGAGTAAGAATGGCGAAATGCTTTGCCACTTTAACTGACCCCTAATGCTAATCATACATTAATGATACATTTAATGCTATTGCAGATATTGTAATTTGCGCTTTGACACCACAGCAACCTTCAGGGAAAATGGATCAGGTCACCGGTGACTAGATTATGAAAAGCTATTTTGTTTAACTGGGTGAAGTGAGGTAATAATTGTTTATATGATTTTGGTGCCCTTTCCACAGAGTGGCAACAAGTCGTGACAGTGCTATAAAGCACTCTGACAAAACAGTACAGTATGAGTGAGTAACATATATAGGCTGAGCCTTTGTGTAGAACTCATCATAAATCAGCTTAGAGTTCAAAGGGAAGCTCAACAGATGAACCTGCCTACATTCCTTCCATCTCGCCTTTTCTTCCTTATTTGCTACCTTTCCTCGTTCCTCCCTTCCTTCCCTCTTTCTATGCTCATCTTATTTTGAGTGGCTCGTGTTCAGTCTTATCTCACCGAGAAACCTAAATCTCAGATGTGACCCAGCCAGCATGAATGGCTATTACTGCTGCTTGTAGCACAGTCTTCTAGTCACAACTTCTTCTAGAGCAGGGGTCTCCAACTCCGGTCAGAGGGACAGAACGAGGAGTCGATGGGATGGGTCGGGCAGGGCAAGTGGAGCAGGCAGGCGCGGTTGAGGTAGCAGGTAGAGCAGGCGAGGTAAACAGGAACAGGGATGAAGGCAGGGCGAGCGGGACCAGGCAGGGATGCAGGGCAGGCGAGACGGCAGGGCACAACGACACAGGCAGAGAAAGGAGAGGGGACACGAGACGGATAAATGCTTGGTAAAGTTTCGGTACATGGCAACAATACTTCACGAATGCTGTTACGCATTCGAGCTTTAAGCATTAGACCAGTTAAAGAGCATGATTGTCAAGCGCTGTGCTGCCCCGCCCCTGTGGATGTGACAGTACCCCCCCGACAGAGGGCAAGGAGGGCGTCACGGTGCCGGCTTCGAAGGATGTAATCGATGGATGTCGGGCATTAAACTGGTATCCAGAATGTCGGCCCTTGGAACCCATGACGGCTCTGCAGGGCCGAAGCCCTCCCAGTCCACCAGATACTGCAAACCCCCAGCACGATGTCGGGAATCAAGGAGGGCTCGGACCTGATAGACAGGGGAGCTATCTGGCACGTCCGGGGTCAGTGGAACTGCCACAGATGTCTGCGACCAGCTCGAGGAGAGATGAATGAAACGTCGGGCAAATGCGGTACTCTTTGGGTAGCGCTAGCCGGAAGGAATTCGGACCCACTTTCCACAGGATTCAAAAAGGTCAGATGAACCGGGCAGACAACTTACGGCAGGAAGTTAGCTTGAGGTTATGGGTAGACAACCAGACCTGCTGGCCTACCTGTTAAGGAGGGGCCAGCTGTCTACATTTGTCCGCCTGAATCTACTTGTGTTCGGTCAGGGCCCCATGAGTCTGCTGTCACACTCGGCTGGCTCCGCTGCACCACTCCTCGACCTGGGGAATGTTGCCTGGCGGTGTGTTTCAAGGGAAGAGAGGGGGGCTATACCTCAGGACACATTGGGAAAGAGACATGTTAGTTACAGGGTTAACTCGAGCATTCAAGGCTCTGCCCAGACTAGGTGATGGGACCACTCATTTAGTTTGTCCTTGAAGAGAAGCCTGAGAAGTTTGGAGACCTCTTGGTTAGTCCATTCGGCCAGGCCATTGGATTGGGGATGGTATGCTGAGGTGAGACTGATGAAGATGTTGAGCTTGGTGCAAATAGCCCTGAATACACGGTACGTGAACTGGGGACCTCCGTCCGACATGAGATCCTCTGGAATCCCATAGTAGAGAAAGACCCTCGTGATCAGTATCTCGGCGAGATCAGCGGCGTTAGGAAGTTAGGGCATGGAGATGAGACGACACATCTTCAAAAACCTATCCATGACAGTCAGAATGACAGTGATGCCCTGTGAGGAGAGATGATCTGTGAAGAAGTTAACGGCGAGGTAAGACCATGGAGGCGACAGGACTCGAAGTGGATGCCGGCTAGAGGTTGACGGGCTAATTTCAGTTGAGCACAGTTAGGGCAAGCGGCTACATACCTCTCCACGGCCTGTCTTCACCCTGGCCATCAATACCATCATGATACTAACCGTTGAGTTGCTGGGGCCCTAGTATGTCCTGAGCTGGGGGCCGTGTGGACCCACCGAGGCACAGCTGATTGAAGGTGGCGAGGTATATACCACCGACCTGCGTCTGGCGCTCGCTGGCGAGACGGAGCACCTCCTCCAGGGACCAGGTAAGGGGCGAGACAAAGCAGGTAGGTGGGAGGACAGTCTTGCCTGGGGAACTTGTTTCCGGGGGCTCATATTGTTGAGAGAGGGCATCCACCTTGATGTTCCTCTTTCCTGGAAGGTAAGTAACTTTAAAAGTAAAACGGGCAAAGAACATCGCCCACCTGGCTTACCTTAGGTTGAGCCTCTTTGCTTTCTGGAGGTACTCCAGGTTCCTATGAGCCATAAACACCTGGAACGGGTGAAGGGCTCCCTCAAACCTGTGCTGCCAGCTTGATAGCGAGGAGTTCTCGATCGTAATTCGTTCAGCCGGGGAAAGTTTTTTGGACAAGAAAGCACAGGGGTGCCTATGCCTGGATCTCGTTGGATAAGGATGGCTCCGACCCGACGTGTCCACCTCCACCTTGAAGAGATGGTCCGGGTTGGGTTGCTGGAGCACCGAGGCTGAGCTGAATGCCTGTTTAAGAAGGTTGAAGGAACATTCTGCTACGGGGGTCCACATTAATCTGGAACTCTGGCCTCGGGTTAGTAAAATAAGAGGAGCAGCCACCTGACTGAAATTGCGAATGAACCGGCAGTAGAAATTATCAAACCCTAGAAACCGTTGAAGTTCCTTGATACTACGAGGACGTGGCCATTGGAGAATAGCCATTACTTTGCTCTCATCCATAGTCACCTCTGCTGGGCGGATGATGTAGCCCAAAAACTGTACTTAATAATAATAATAATTGAGCCCTTTATTGTGAAATTCTTTTTTATGTTAAGGGTCTTGCTCAAGGACCCACAGACATGTTGAGGCTGGGTTTGAACCTGCGACCTTGTGATTACAGGCACACAGGCTGGGTTTGAACCTGCGACCTTGTGATTACAGGCACACAGGCTTAGATGCTCAGCACGGGATGATGAATAAATTAAAATGTCGTCGATATCGACAACCACAAAACAGTTGATTATGTCCCGGAAGACGGTGTTCATGAAAACTTGGAATATGGAGGGGCTGTTTGCTAGCCCATATGGCATAACCCGGTACTCATATTGACCAGTACTGGTGATAAACAAGGTCTTCCACTCATACCCCTGATGGATCCTTACCAAACTGTAAGCGTGGCGGAAGTCCAACTTGGTAAAGATGACAGCCTTTCGGAGCTGCTCCAGATAGGAGGGGATCAACGGCAGGGGTTCCCTCCGTTTTACAGTGATGGAGTTAAGCGCCCGATAGTCAATACAGGGGCGCAATCCTCCATCCTTCTTTTTAATGAAGAAGAACCCAGCTGTGATTGGGGAAGTTGAGGGAACAATACCACCTTGTGCAAGGCCTTCTTGTATATACATTTCTCCATGGCCTCCTCTTCTGCTATGGACAGGGGGTAGATGTGGCCCTTGGGCATGGGTGCCCCCTCCAAGAGGTCTATGGAGCAGTCGCACTCTCGATGCGGAGGCAGCTTGAAGGAGAGTTCCTTAATGAATACGTCCTGGTAATCAGCGTACTCTGCAGGGATCTCAGAGAGATCCTCAGGCTCGGGGCTTTGGATGGAAAAAAACAAGACAAGGTACAGGCATACAATGTTGGAACCAATATGAGGACCAGGCCACGAGCTCACCCATACTCCAATTGATGAGGGGGTTGTGTCTCCTCAACCACGGGTGGCTGGAGGGATATGGGCCTCGTTCGTTGGCTCATGGTCCCCCCTTGCAGATGTTCTCCACTGACTCCCAACACAGCAACAGGGTTGGAGAGTGGCTGTAATGGGATTCCGATCTCGTGGGCAAAGGAGAGGCTTATGAAATTCTCCGCGGCCCCTGAATCCACTCACGCGCACGTCCGGTGAGCAGTGAGATTACAAATGGTACTCGAGCGGTCTCTTCCACAAACCACTCCGTGCTCCTCTACGTACAACCCACATTGCATTAAAAATGCCTGGCATAGATCAGGATTACCATCATACTTTTCCGGCATAGCGACGGGGACAGATGCCAATGCCCTAGGTGGAGAGTCAGGTAAGCTGACTGGAGCGGTGCGAGCCTCCATGAGCCGCGTTACCACTGATGTCAGGCGATCGATCTGCTGCTGCAGTCTCTGATGCTCTGTGGGGTCCATGGTTGGGCGAAGTATTCTGTTACAACACTGATTCAGTTAGGAGGCAGACCCCGAAATGCAGGAGATTAACAGAGCCGATAATAAACAATGCCAAAGGGGAAATCCGGGAGAATGGTTGGGTCGGGCGCTGAAGGGTTGAAGCTGGGGAGATCAGTCCTACAAAGAGGGACAGGACGAGGAGACAATGGGATGGATCGGGCAGGGCAAGTGGAGCAGGCAGGTGGGGTTAAGGTAGCAGGCGAGGTAAGCAGGAACAGGGATGAAGGCAGGGCGAGTCTGACCAGGCAGGGATGCAGGGCACAACAACACAGGCAGGGAAAGGAGAGGAGACACGAGACAGATAAATGCTTGGTAAAGTTCCGGTACATGGCAACAATACTTCGCGAATGCTGTTAGCACATTCGTGCTTTAAGTATTAGACCGGTTAAAGAGGATGATTGTCAACCGATGTGCTTTCCCGCCCATGTGGGCGTGACACTAACACTTTAGTAATCAAACCACAAAAAATTTCAGAATGTCTCATTCACCTATGTGTAGCCAACACCTGTGTCTATAAGCTTCAGAGCTCAAAAGTCTTGGCTAGAAATGTTTATAATGTGATTTTTTATCAGTTTTGAAAAACATATGTTTAAAGTTGACTTTAACAAAAAATAGAATAACATTCTAAGTGGTCTCAGATTATTGGTGATGAGTTTGTGCTGAATAAAAGCAAATGTAACACTTTGGGATAAATGTTTTTTTAGATAGGTGAAATATTTTAAAATGTCAAGGCGTGTCAGACTACCCCAAAAGTGGCTGAGAGGCCTCAGACTCCTGAGGGATATTACAGGTTGTATTCTAAGTGAAATGAAATACACAAAATTTGTGGCACATTCAACCAATCACAAAACTCATAGATCTATCCCAGTATCAAAGCTCAATAAATTTATTAGATGTGTTGGGTTACTTCATGGAATATATTACGGGAAACCTATAAATAGCAACATTACCTGGAATCCAGCTACTGTTTAGGCTTAAGTCTTTAAAGTCAGGATTCGACACGGGAGATTTAGGTCATTGCATATTGCCAAGCAAGGCTCTATACTGTGGTTCTCAGAGCTTCCATCACTGCCTTTCTGACTGCAGAGTGAAAATGGACCCTTTCACTAAACTGTGACAGCAGGTGTTCTGCTATTTTTATTTGCTGTAATCATTTCCTGTTCTTTTTTGTACTGGATTTCCCCTGGCATTTCATAAGAAATTTAGATCTTTATAAATCACATTATTTATAAAATATATTATACTTGTAATTTTCTTTTGTCACTACAAAGGTAGACATGTCTGACTGTAAAAAAAAAATTCTAAAAAATTATTATGGCAACAAGATATCGTAGGTGCTGCAGGCTGTGACAGCAGTTTGTGGGAGTCTCAGTTTCTAAATTTCATGCAGCATTTGGTGAAGCAGCAGGAAGCACAGCAATGATACGGGGATGGGTGATCCCATGTGTTTCCATGGTGATTGATTATCAGCTCCCATTCCCACAGACTCTACACTTTAATGACACCAAGCTACTTCCGATTGCGCTGATTGACTGGACATGGTTTCATGTTTCAGACACAGTTCAGATCAAATCACTTTTATTGTCACATCACTAGAACCGGTGAAATAGTGAGTGAGGTTTTGGGTCACGTGTTTCCTCTCAGCAGTGCAGTACATTGCAAAAATTACAAACTGTACATAAAACAACTGTACAAAAGTATACACTCTACATATGCGCAAACCACAAAAACACTTTACACTGTTCCATTGCATTCGAAGCCTCTGCATGGCTGCACTAGGGCCCCCATCCCGAGGTGGGTGTGGCGACACACTGATCAGAACACACTCCTTACCTCTCCATAATGTTTTGTTTATATTAGATATAGTATAGTAGATAAGGAAAATTTAATGTTAAACTGTGTGTGCAAGTCGATGTTCGCTAGTAACTATACTCCCATTTTCTCAGGATTTCTGTTGCAAGTATGACACTCTAAGTGAGAAACTTCCTGAGTGCAATATAAACTTTTTTCTGTAACATTAATAGTATTTGGATTATTACTTGTAGAAATGATCCGATATACCAATTCACCCATGTGGATTAGGTTGAGATTTTAAATATAATTCCTATTCGTATCAACTGCATCCCTTTAAATATGCATGCAATTCATAGACATAAATATTTTATATCTTGAGTTGAGCTCAATTAATTCAGCTCAACTGAGTTGGATGATTTAAAAAATACCTCTATAGTTCTCTATTAAGAATGAGAACTAATTGACAATGGTTTTAACTACACTGCACAAAGAAAAAAAAACTAAATGTGTGTGACAAATGGTATCATGTGATTTCCATCGTGTGTATCAAATCATGTAGGTGAAGAAAGTCAGCTTTAATTTGGAGTCACTTCTTTAGCTAATTGTTCATTAAAAAAAATAATCGAAAACACCAGAGACACTAAAAGGTCAAGAGATTACTGTATTCATTAATCCCAAGGAATAGGCACATTAAAAGCAAGTTTAATCAAAAGTTAATCAAAGTTTAAACGAAATATACAATTTACATGGTGATTCCTGTAGTACAATTATTTCTTATTGTCACAGTTAATAGTCCTTGTGTTACAGCTGAGCTTAAACTGCAAAGCCTTTGATGGCATCATAGTCTCTGCACGTGGCACGATGTCAAAAATGTCAGCTTCTGTCTCTCCCAACGCACTAGCTTCTAAGCTCTTAATATCTGGGCACTCAGACTGTAGGGGAAATTGATTGTATAGTCATCTCGGGCATTTTCAGTTCATCTTACAGCCTTTGATAAGGAATGCAGTTGACTGGGCACTAATACACCTGAATGACATTTTTATGTTAATGGCCTCCATAGAGATGTGCAGTGAACCCATGCTCTGTGCAGGTCCCATTGTTCACTTTAAAGGTCGGTAAATTTCAGTTGGAGTTGCAGGAGAAGCTGAAATGCTTGGTCCACAGACAGGAGTCCATAAATAGACTGAAGAGTGGGTGCTAAGGTTAATGAATGAACAATTAACAAGAGCTGTACAATCGTGCTGTTTTGAGGAATTGGGGTACAGAAAAGCACTATGGTAATTTGACCTCATTGCACTTGCCTTTGGTCTGTGTGTGGGTATATCTATGTTCTCTGTGCGTTTCTGCAGTTTCACAATGTTAGCTGCCCCTATAGTGTGTGACCAGTGATAGACTGCATCCCCGATAACTGTGACTTCTAGGTTTATTGCAAACCCTATTATTGGTCAATGACAGGTATATCAGGTCTAGGAAAAATTAATGGCTATGGGATAATGCAAAGAAGTACTCAAGTATGGGAGCTGTATGGGTCAAATGCATTGAGGGAACAGCGTATGGAATTGCAGTAAGCAACTATGTAATAAATGATATTACAATTGCTTCTTTGTAATGAAAATGAAAAATTTAAATTATCATACATTTTTGATAACCGCTTATCCAGCACGGGCTCGTTTTGAGTCTAGACACAAAGAAAAGGGATCACTCTGCTTGGGACCCAGGCCAGTGCAATATGTTAGTCTGCTGTAGGACACACACACGCACACAAACACATGTTATTCTGTTGTAGGACACATATGCACAGATGTTAGTCTGCTGTAGGACACACACACACACAAACACATGTTATTCTGTCACAGATGTTAATCTTTTGTAGGGAAATCTTGAATGCCAGTTTTTATATATTTTTTTGATTTTGGTCTGTTGGTGGGAACCACCTTAGGGGTATAAAATGCAAACTCACACACAGCTGATTCTGTGAGGCAAGCAGGCCATGCACCGCGCTTTTTGTGCCACCAGTACAGTGTAAATGTAAAATAAAGCAGTTTAGACATTGTTCTGGCATATCATGCAATGCGTTCATTCTTTTCAAGGCATTTTGTCCATGAAACATTTGACAAAAACTGGATGCAAACTTTCAGCCAGCTTGGCCTCCACTTAAATACTCCGCTAGTACTAAATACTGGGTGCAGAAGAGAAAAGATACTGTGCAGCACTAACCTGTAATACTGCTGAGCAAATATTTTACCATGAGAAAGATGACTGTCACGCCCCTTGGAGGCGGAACCCAGCAGGTGACGCCGACCAACACCAATCAAAATGCAGGATAAAAGAACCACTAGAACAAAATGAAATTCCAAAGTATTGAGCCAATGTTATACAGCCGTATCGAGAAATCTGCCTGTCTTCCAGTCAGTGAAAGCCCTAGTAGACAGCGGGGCTGCAGGTAATTTTATTAATGTACTGTTGGTGCACCATAGGAATCTCCCTCTTCAACCACTAGCGCAACTGCTTACCATTCAAGGAGTGACAGGTGAACGGATGGCTGACACTGTCATCCACTACCGGACCGAACCACTCGAGATGTGCATGGGGGCGTTATACTAAGATTGTCTGGAGGTCCTGGTATTGCCTAAAGCAAGGGATCCCTTAATCCTAGGACTTTCATGGTTACGTGAACATAACCCCTATGTCGACTGGGAAACGGGTGAGATCCTGTCATGGTCTAATAAGTGTACTGCCAAATGTCTATCGCTCCCATGTAAAGCTACTGCAGTGGAAAGCCCTGGACCAGAGGATCAGGAGGTCATCCTGCTGGAGTATCGAGAGTTCACTGACGTCTTCAGTAAGAAAAAAGCCTTTAACTTACCTCCGCATCGGGAGTGTGACTGCGCCATAAACCTGCGAGAGGGAGCACCCCTACCTCGTGGTCAGCTCTATCCCCTTTCGGTACAGGAGAAAGACTCTCTGGAGGAATGCATCAACGATGGACTACGGCAAGGTATTATCTGTCCGTCGACCTCACCTGTCACCTCTGGATTCTTCTTCGTGAAGAAGAAAGATGGAGGTCTTCGACTGGTCATTGACTGTCATGCCTTGAATGATATAACTATTAAACGGAGAGAACCGCTTCCCCTGATTCCGATGGCTCTCGATTCGTAATTGTATATATTGATGATATTTTGATTTACTCTTCTTCAAAACAGGACCACGTGCGACATGTGAAACAAGTGCTGCAGCAATTGCGAGATCATTCCCTGTATGTTAAAGGTGAAAAATGCAAATTCTACCAGACGCAGGTAAAATTCCTCGGATATGTAATCCAACCAGGAGCGGTGACCATGGATGTACAAAAGACCACCGCTATCCAAGATTGGCCTTATCCCAGGACCCTGAAGGAGTTACAACGGTTCCTAGGGTTTGCAAATTTCTATAGACGATTTATTCAGAACTTCAGTCAAATCGCTGCCCCTCTTACCTCTCTCACCCAGGGAAAGCCGTCCGCTTACCGTGGAACCCCGCAGCGGAACGAGCCTTCACAAAGCTTAAACATGCCTTTTGTATGGCCCCTGTACACCAACAGCCACAGCCAGAGATCCCATTCGAAGTCAAAGTAGACGCCTCGGAAGCCGGAGTAGGGGCAGTATTGATTCAACATCACCCTAAAACAGGATGCCAACATCCCTGTGCCTATTATTCTTGGAAGCTGACCGCTGCCTAACGCAATTATGGTGTGGGTGAAAGGGGGCTTCTAGCAATTAAACGAACCCTAGAACAATGGTGTCATTAGGTAGAGGGGGCCCGGCATCCCTTCGTGGTGATGACGGATCACCGTAATCTGGAGTACCTCCAATCGGCTAACCTCCACCTCACGTCAAGCCAGATGGGCGCAGTGGTTTTCGCGTTTTACTTTCAGGGTAAGTTACCTGCCTGGGGAGAAGAATGTAAAAGCTGATGCTTTGTCCCGACAGTTTGATTCTCCAGGGAATGAAGAACAGATTCATCCCATTCTCGACCCCTCCTGTTTCATCTCCTTGATTACTTGGGACCTGGAAGGCAATATTCGAGCTGAGAATGAACATCACTCCAACCCATCCGCCTGTCCACCAGACAGGCTCTAAGTACCTGCACCACTAAGACGGGAGGTAATGCAGTGGGTACATTCCCAGGCCAGTACAGGGCACCCAGGCGTCCGCGCCACTCAGCAAAAACTAGAGAAAAGGTATTGGTGGCCAAACTGGCAACGCAACGTGCAGAGCTTTGTAGAGCAATGCACGGAATGTGCTAGGAGTAAATCATCTCAATTAAGTCCCGCGGGGTTTCTCCAACCTTTACCTGAGCCGTCGCGACCCTGGTCCCATATCTGCATGGATTTTTAATACGGATCTTCCACAATCCATGGGTAAGACTATTATCTTAACTATTGTGGATAGGTTTTCAAAGATGTGTCGTCCTGTAGCCCTTCCGAAACTCCCCACGGCCATGGAATTAGTGGAAATCCTAATACATGAGCTGTTCCGCTTCACCGGTATACCCGAAGATATTGTTTCAGACCGGGGACCCCAATTCACCTCCAGAATGTTCAATGAATTGATGACAAAGCTGTGAGTCTCCCTGAGCCTCACCACGGCATACCACCCACAATCCAACGGATTGGCCAAAAGGATGAACCAGGAGGTGTCCAAAGCCTTGCGCTTGTTACGTAGGAGAAACCCTGCCAATTGGGCCACCCACCTTGTTTGGGTCGAGTACTCCCTGAACTGTAGAATCAGCCCTGTGACTAAATTAACTCCTTTCCAGTGTGTCTTAAGATTCCAGCCACCCCTGTTCCCTTGGGATTCACCGCCAGGACCCGTGCCATGCATGGAAACATGGTACCAAGACTGCAGACAAATCTGGCAGCTGGTGCAATGCTCCCTTCGCAGACAGGGACAGCTCCACAAGATCCAAGCGGACCGCCATCGGCGAAGCGGGTTCCCATATTGAGTGGGACAACAGGTGTGGTTGTCCACTAAGAATCTGCGTATACCCGGGTGTAGGAAACTGACTGCCCGATACATCGGTCCTTTCCATATCCTGAAGAAGGTGGGACCCGTCACAATGAAACTGCAATTACCCCACGTTTATCGAATAAACCCCACATTTCATGTGTCCTTACTGAAACCCGTGAAGGTACTGTCACGCCCCCTGAGGGCGGAACCCAGCAGGTGACGCCGATCAACGCCAATCAAAATGCAGGATAAAAGAACCACCAGAACAGAATGACATTGCGAAGTATTGAGCCAATGTTATACAGCCGTACCGAGCAATCTGCCTGTCTTCCATCTGCCCTAACTTCCCGGATCTGCCTGTCTTACCTTTGTCCGTGTCTCACCTGTGTACCTTCCCTCCTCAGTGTCGTCGTCCTACTTGATCCTTTGGTCCCGACGTACTCCGCCTTCCTCGTCGTCCCCGCCCCCTGTGCCCTGTTCCTGTGCATCTGTGTTGGACTGATCTTCCCGGTGTTGACCCTCACCCACGTATCCCAACTACGATCCACGCAGCCGATTTCCAGTTCCGTTTGCCTTTCTCCCCCCCGGGACAACCCCTCGGGATCCCCTGCCCAGCCCATCCGGCCATTACCGGTGAACACCACGGCGTTGCTGCTCCGTACAGTCTTACCGTTGTTGTGTCAATAAACCAGCTATTACCCTGCATCCCTGGATCCTTGCCTGTCTGTTCCCCCCTCTGCCTGACAATGACACATGATGGTGAGAATCTGCAAAGGCTGGATGCAAGTGCAGGTACAGAAGAGTTTTCTGGTAACTGAGAGCAATGCAACAAACCAACAAATCTGGTAGATAACCAGGAAATATACAGGTTTGAGTCACTCCCAAAAACAATTTTCAATGCTATTTATACTATACATAATTATTATTTAATTATTTATTTAATTTTTAATGTAAAAGTATTAATGTCTCATGTTTGAGTCTGACATTGCCACAGATTGATGTAATATCTCACAGCTGCCTGCACCTACTGTGAAGTGTGATTTGATTTAAATTTTAAAGAATTAAACTGCACAACTGAATCTGAGTTGAAAGAAATCCAATTTAAAATGAATTTTTAAACTTGTGTTTAAAAACTCATAGCAGTCAGCAATAAAACTGAATTTACCCCAATCTGTAGGGGAAGATATATTTCAAATAATATCTCTACAACATATTTATGTAACTAAAAAATTGCCTGAAAGCTTTGTCTCCATTCACTTTTGCGGTTTTTGGGAAAGATATTTGCCTTAAACTGTTCCAGATTTTTGTGTTGACTACACCCACCCCCAAATAAAGTATGGGAACGAAGTCAGCACATCATATGCATGCAATTCCATAATCTATTTCAGGCATTCAAGACGAAGATGAAAGTCCCCTTTTCTCTAATGGTTTATGCTGAAAACTCCTCTAAGGAAACACAGAACATCCTGAACCAGATATTATTCAATGGGTGCATTAGAAACACCCCTTTACATAACCACATAGTTCATTCCCAAAGTTTAAAAAATAAAAATCTACAAAACAATTGTGCAAAAATGGGGAGAATGTGCAAACTCCAGATATATAGTTGGGCAGTGGGAATCAGAAATAAAGCCTGGGGATGTGTGACAGGACAATGACATACACTGAGCTACTGTACCACCCTTCATTTACTTAATATAAAAAACTTGATAGATTAGTATTTAAAAAATACATTAAAAAACCATTTTCCAAATGCATATCCTGGCTAGGATTGTGGGGAAATGCACTAGAAGGATCTTGATGATCTTTTTTCATTAGTTTTGCATAGTTGAATGCATTAGCTTCAATTTGATGTTATATTCTAGTGACGTGAATCAAATATGGCACCGGCAGAGATAATTTCTTTCTAATTTCCTGACATAACTGAGTGAGATATAAAACATTTATTCCCAGTATTAATTCTAAAAGTGAAAATGTGGCACACAAGATGTACACAACTGACAAACAGTATATCTGTTTTTGAGGGGAAAATTCATTCTACAGTATTATTTACCGTTATCTTTCTTAAGAAACATAAAATAGCTTTATATGAGACTGTTTCTGCCTATTCATGTATCTCAAAGAAACAGAAGAGGTATTTCATCCTGATCCAATGGGAATCCCAGGCAAAATGTCTTTCTAAAGGAGCCCCAAATGACCAAGAAATCAAACAATGAACTTTTAATGTGGCCACTGAAATGTCAAGATTAGCCTCAAAGATGGGGGTATGAAGTGAAACTACCAACAAACAGGAATATTTGGCCTTTGTTATATTTTCAGTTAATATGGAGCTGACGATAAGTTGAAGCCATCATTTTGCAGACTCATTAATATTAATGTTTGACATTATTAGTAATATCAGCACCAAATTTTGTGATACCAGAGGGAGATAATGAAAACGATGATTGTCCACCGCTGATGCCCCCAGCACACGTCATTTCTTATGTTACATTTATATTTGCTGGCGCTTTTATCCATCATGACATATGTGCTGGAAAGCAGGTTCCTGGAGCAACTGGAGTTAAGGGCCTCACTCGAGGGCCCAATGCTGACATGACTTTGCCAACCACAGACCTTGAATTGTTGATCATCTCATCATGGGCACAGTGTCTATAGCCACTGAGACACACACTACCATGATTTGTGCCTGCTATAGATTAACTTCTGATTAGTGTGAGAGACCTGTAGCCTAAACAAAACACTGACTAATGGAGCCTGGAATAGAACAGTATAAACCATCATCTGTGATTGTTCATCTGGTTCAGAATGAGATGGACCGGCCTAGTCTATGAAGTGTAGGGCATTGGCAATCCTGGTTGGGGTACCGGTCTATCACAGAGCACACTATGGGCAATTTAGAGGGCAAATTTTTTTAGATTGCAAGAAGAACCCTGCATAAACATGAAAAGGACACAGATACTCCACACACATACGCAGAGCCAGGAGTCCCACAGCCCCAGAGGTGTCAGGTGAGACTTTAACTTACTGTGCTGAAATAACACCCGAATTACACAACCTAATAAACACTGATGCAAAAATCAGAATGAAAGATGCAGAAGCTAAACAGGAAAGCAGTAACTGGGTAAATAATGACGTGAATGAATGAAAAGTGAATGTTGAATTGTTCCCTCAACACTGAAAGATAATCTCTCTCTAGGCTAATCATAACAGTTAAAAAAACTGACAAATTTTTGACTTTAGCTAAACATGTAGGATTTGTTGGAATGGGCAGGAAATATAAAAACACAAGGCGCATGCTCAATAGCGTGCCTGCTTGAAAAGAAGAGGTACACGATTCCCTCCATGATTAAATTGTCATAATACGCTTCACTTCATCAATTTCTGTGCTTTTAAACAAAGCTTTATCTAAAACATGGTTTAAAAAAAATTGTATATTTGTTTTAACACTCTCCTGGAGCCAACACCTTATCGTGGTGGAGGGGTTTGCGTGTTCCGATGATCCCAAGAGCTAAGTTGCTGAGGGCTTTATGTCCCTGGTAGGGTAACCCAAGACAAACAGGTCCTGGGTGAGGAACCAGATGAAGTGCGGCTCACAAGACCCCAATGAAGAAAAAGACAATGGAACCACGGTTTCCCTTGCCCAGTCACCAGGTCCCCCCCCCCCCCGGAGCCAGGCCTAGGGGTGGGGCTCGATGGCGAGCGCCTGGTGGCCAGGCCTGTGACCATGGGGCCCGGTTGGGTACAGGCCGAACAAGGCACGTGGGTCCCACCTCCAATTGGCTCACCACCTATCGGAGGGGCCATTGGGGTGGGGTGCGATGTGAGCTGGGCAGTGGCCAAAGGTGGGGACCTTAGTGGTCCGATCCTTGGCTGCAGAAGCCAGCTCTAGGGACATGGAATGTCACCTCTCTGATGGGGAAGGAGCCTGAGCTGGTATGTGAGGTTGTGAAGTTCTGGCTAGATATAGTTGGACTCACCTCGACACACAGCTTGGGCTCTGGAACCAGTCTCCTTGAGGGGGGTTGGACCCTCTTCCACTCTGGAGTTGCCATGGGGAACGGCGCCGAACGGGGGTAGGCATACTTATTGCCCCCTTGCTGGATGCAGGTACATTGGGGTTCACTGCAGTGGACGAGAAGGTAGCCTCCCTTCGTCTTTAGGTGGGAGGACGAGTCCTGACTGTTGCTTTTACTTATGCGCTAAGCGGCAGTTCAGAATAACCACCCTTTTTGGAGTCCTTGGAAGGGGTGTTGGAGAGCACTCCTCCCGGGGACTCTCTTGTTCTGCTGGGGGACTTCAATGCTCATGTGGGCTCAGTGAGACCTGGAGTGCCGTGACTGGGAGGAACAGCCCCCCCCCAATCTGCACTCGAGCTGTGTTTTGTTGTTAGACTTCGGTGCTCGTCATAGATAATGCCATTATGAACACCATGTTCAGGCATAAGGGTGTCCATATGTGCACTTGCCACCAGGACACCCTAGGCCGCAGTTCGATGAACGACTTTGTAGTTCGCAGCCGAGTGTGAAGCGGCCGGGATGAGACCATGGTCCTCAGCCAGAAAAGGGTAAAATGCTCTCTCCAGGTCAGGGATGGGGTCCTCCGCCAAGTAGAGGAGTTTAAGTATCTCGGGGTCTTGTCCATGAGTGAGGGGACAATGAAGCGGGAGATCGACATGGGGATCGATGC
>JAODKE010000125.1:14916237-14943712 GCA_026779605.1 Mormyrus hasselquistii
CTGAGCCAAAAGGCAAAGCTCTCGATTTACCAGTCGATCTACGTTCCTACCCTCACCTATGGTCACAAGCTGTGGGTGCAAGCGGTTCGAAATGAGTTTCCTCCGCAGGGTGGCTGGGCTCTCCCTTAGAGGTAGGGCGAGGAGCTCAGTCATTCGGAAGGGACGCAGAGTAGAGCCACTGCTCCTCCGCATTGAGAGGAGCCATATGAAGTGGCTCAGGCATCTGATTAGGATGCCTCCATGGTGAGGTGTTCCAGGCATGTCCCACTGGGAGGAGGACTATGTTTCTCGGCTGGCCTGGGAACGCCTCGGGATTCCCCCAGCGGAGCTGGATGAAGTGGCCGGGGAGAGGGAAGTCTGGGTTTCCCTGCTGTGACAGCTGCACCCCTGACCCGGCCTCGGATTAAGCGGAAGATGATGGATGGATGGATGGATGGTTTTAACACAGTGATATAGTGACCTAGCGAAATGTAAATCAGTCTATGGACCTGTAAGTTAGGTTTGTTATTTGAATATATCGTAGTATTTACAACATATTAAACATTTTATATTTTATATAAAAACACAGAGCATTTAGAACACAACATTTTCAATTGAAGTAGTCATATTTCGATTCCTTGGTGGAAACCTTTGAAGTTTGTTTCCACTGGAGGTACTCATTTAGTAGGCCTATGTATTATGCAGAGACGTGCAAATATGCTTTAAAAAAATCGAAACATTCAAAATGATAACCTGAGAAAAGGGGAATGCTTCAACACAGTTGTTTTTCAGACACGACCTACACGTTTGTTAGTATAGTATAATTTAATCTTTTTTATTCAATGTTAAAATAAGGTGTTGCGATAAGCTGAAATAGATTGTTGCTTTAAAAAGGTGACGGACAAAATCTTTCTGTCACTGGATATGCAATGTCATTCGAACTTATTGTAGTATTTACAACATAACCTATAATATCTTCATATAGCCTGTTAGGGGTTTTATGTGCAGAAATGTTAATATGCCGCATTCATTGTTTCAATTCAAGCACACATGAAAAGTTTTGAAGACACTTTAATGTTAAATTTAATAGAAAACGTTTAGCTTGTTTGGGTTCTATTTTTAAATTAGATGCTGCGGAGTTTTTGTTATAATAAGGTGATGTAAAACACATGTTAAAATTATTATACACACGCTTCATTATGTAGCCTGCTTTTATCATGCATCGGTCCAATGGAATTGGTTGCGAATTAGGGAAACTTAAATGTGAATCGCATCAGTTATTTGACACAGCTGTGCGTCATTTTATCTATGCAGTCCATAAAATAAGGGGAAGGTAGATCATTTCATGTTTATTACCAAGTCTGAGACTGTTATTATGGGTAGGTATCTATGACTGATGCTAGTTTACTGTTCAAGTTGATTGTTAGCAGAGGGCTTTCCTGAGTGAATGAAAGAACGAATGAGTTTTTTGTTCAATTTTATTGTGGTTATTGCATATTTCAGCAAGGCATATAACAGTTTTGATGTATTTAGTTTTCTTAAAGTATGCAAAATATGCGTAGTAGTTTACCTTTTCAAATGTCAATTGTAAAGAATACATGCAGTGCACGTTTTGCAAGTTTCACTGCTGCAAAGACAGTGAAAGCACTTTATCCTGAAGCACTGTCGTCTTCCACACGGGAAAGCAGCACACTGGCCTTGCATCTATCCGGACCGTGTATGTGTCTTTAAAACTTCAGGCGCACTTAGATCACACCTTTCCAGGTCACATTCTAATATATCCTTTAAGAAGACATCTGAAAATTTTACCTTTAATTATGAAGCGTGTCAATTTAAATCTGTTTGCAATGAAAAGGTTTTCTTTAGTCATTTTGGACAGCATTTAAGAAATCATGAAACAGTTAGATGACTGTTGTGAATTTGTCCGACGGGCAGGAAGACAGCGAAGCCGTGAAGTCAGGAACAGGGATTTATTGACGAAAGGCAGGCAGACAGCAACGATCAAACAACTTCAATGACAGCTCTACCAGACAGACTCAGACACGGACTAAAATACGCAAGACTGCTAGAACTTAACAGGTAACAGGTGATTACAAGTGGGAATTAACATGAGGTAACAAGGGGGGCGTGGCTTACAGGAGGATCGGAGCCAGGGTGTAGTTACACAAAATTGTCACCTGATGAAGAAATACTGAAATTGTTGAAGATGTAGATGAACAGACACTTGAACACAAGCTTGCAGCTCTTTTTATGTCACTCGCAATGCAGTTCAGCACATAGTACAGGAAATAAATTATATTTTGACATTCTCTAAATGTAGTGCTTTTGATAATATAAAACAGATCCTTTTGAAAAACAGAATTGAAGTTAATCCAGAAATTATCCAGGAAATTACCGGAAAAATAATTGATAAAAATCCAATTTGGATATCAACTTCAGAAAAGGGGCCATTATCAACAGATTACAGGAAGAATTTGTATTTCAAGAAGCTCTTTAATGTAATTGAACTAACTGAATATTTGTATGACAGGGCTCATACAAATGCAATTGTCTATGTATTAGTCAGGAAAGGTTCTTAATAGTCTGCTGTGTCAGCTTGATTTTCTGGATAACTTGGAGTTTGAAACAAACTCTGAAGTAGGAAATTACTCTTCCTTTCGGGATGGTCAGTATTTCAAGGAAAACAAATGACTTAGTGTCGAGATAGGTTGCATTAGTTTGGGTTTTTGTATTGATGAGGTGGAACTCTGTCATCCTCTAGGAACGTCAAGGAAAATACACAACATCACCGCAGTATATTGGGTAGTACTAAATTTGCTAGCAACATTGAGATCAACATTACAGTCAATACAGTTAGCTGTTCTTGGGAAAAGTGCTGACATTGGCTATGAGAATTTTTTTGCCCCATTAATAGAGGAAATCAAATATCTGGGACCAGATGGTCTTTTTGTTCAGTCATTAAGACAATGTGTGAAGGGAACCATTTTTTGTGTCTGTGCAGACAATCTTGGGGAACATAGCCTGGCAGGTTTCTCAGAAAGTTTCAATGTGGGACATTTTTGTGGATTTTGCTTTATTAAAAAGAATCAAATTGGAGTAAATGCAATTTTCAGTTAAGAAGTATAGAACAGCATGATCATTTTGTGAAAGGTTGTCCAGAGTGCTACACTGAAAAGTGTGAAAAGGGAATGTGCTCTGAGTAAGGGTCTCATGATTTCCACCAGACATTTTGCACGATTCATTTGAAAGCATTGTTCCGTTGGAGCTGTCTTTGCGTCTTAAGGATTTCATTGATAAGGGTTATACAACCTTTGATCCACTTAATCACATGATACAAATTGTTAGACAAACAAATCCCATAAAATTTCAAAAGCAAGCTTTATAAAAAAAAATATTGGAGGAAATGGTCATGAGAATTTGGCCCTTTTGAGATTACTGCCTCATTATTGGTGGTTATGTTCCAGAACGGGACCAATCTTGGGAGATATTGATGGACTTGAAATTGTCAGGTTTTCTGAGGAAACACTATGTTACTTGGCCAGCAAGATATCTGACTATCAAGAGTTGCTCACTAGTACCTTTCCTGATTTTGATTGGAGACCAAAAACACCATTTTATTAGCCATTATCTTCACTTGATTCGTTGCTTTGGTCCATTAGTAGAATTATGGACCATGAGATTTGAGGCCAAGCACAGCTTTTTTAAGAAGGTGGTACATGATACTCAAAACGTTAAAAATGTACTCCATACCTTCTCATTCAAGCACCAACAGATGATGGCCTATTACATGGACAATCAAAACCTTTTCAAACTTCATTTGAGAAAGTGAAGGTGATAAAACTCATCTATTGATGCACCAATAAGGCAAGCAATAGAAAGGAGATATCCAAAACTAGATATAGTGTCTCTATCCAACAACATTACATCACTTTACATCACTTTATCCGCAAAGGGCCGGTGTGTATGCGGGTTTTCGCTGCAACTCCCTAGTTAGATTACTAATTAGAAGACCGATTGGCTGAAGAGTCCTCACACCTGGGTTTGAACAGCTGACCTACAGGTTATCCCAAAAACCTGCATACACACCGGCCCTTTGCAGATAAGATTGGCTACTCCTGCTTTACATGGCTCTCGCTATGTTTAGGACATGGTTGTCTCTGCTGGATATTGCAGTGGACTACCAGAATTTTACAAGATACTTTTCTTTCTCTCAAAGAAGCTTATTTCTTGGTATCTGGAAAACTACAGGTCACTGAAATCACGGAGAGCATATATGGGCAAATTCAGCTGTTGGATGCAAAGGACCTGAACAATTCGTGCGATTCATTCATTAGTTTTTCCATTCAAAACCGAAAACCAAAAAACAAGGTTTTTTTTTCAATATTGGTGTCGAAAACCAAAAGGAAAAAAACGGATAACGAGCTGTTTTACGATTTTGTACTCCAATATGTATATCGATGTATAGAAAAGCACTAGCACTTATCATACAGTTCTGGACACTGACAGGGACAAAATCAGTCACTCCTCCATTACGATATCTGTGCCCGGTTCAGTGCCTTGTTTCTATTGATTGCGCGACAATGCGTCACAGCGCAATGCCTAGTTCAACAAAATTCAACTTTGACCGCGGAGCTCACGCAAGCTCCCTGAGCGACGCGTGGTACAGCTCTGGTGCTGCGCCTGCGCTTTGCTCAGCGCAGCACAATGCGCGCCACATTCGGTCTGTGAAGCCTTTTATGCTGAACTACGCTTCACGGTTAAAGACGTTTGACGTTCATTGGCGTGGGAAGCGGCGGTTCTAGTGCTAAACCACTACCAAAAAGACTACAAACGGTGCGCCGGTTAAAACAGAAGCCGTCAGGTTTTAAATAATAACTTTCTGTTTTGGCTGTCGGTCCGCGTCCATATGGGACAGCTTCTGTAATCAGACCCCGAGCGTGATCTGCCTGTTAGTCACCGCTGCTCTGTTTGTATAATTAATCATATTAGAAAGATCTGATTTTGCCCAAATATAATGACAATGATTACTTAATCAGTACTAAATAGTGCATGAGCATTAAACTAAGAAAGCTTATCACATGTGGGAGTTAACATGAGTGACAAAATAGCGCTGGGTTAAATGGTTAGCACTGGGATTGAGAATGTTTGTGATTGGTGGCTCGCTCGGTGATCGACATGTTCGTTAGCTGACAGTGCAAATCCGCGTGTCGGCCATGTATCCAAAAACCTTTAAATTAATCCACATTATATGACAGACCTTTGTGGATTGTTTAAGAATAAGAACAGCGTGACATTTGTTAGTTTAGCAAAAACACCAAAAGCCTTGTCCAAACCTCTTAATTTAATTTGCATTACTTAACGTCTCACGTCCTGCCATGTGACTATTGCACGTGCGTACATCGCGATGACGATGCTGAAACGATATATCGTGCAGCCCTACTTCACAATTCAAATAAATAAGTTACTGTAAATCAACAACTTTGGGCTTAAGTTGAGAAAACTCAAAAATCATGTTGACTTAATATTTTGAGTTTTCTGAACGTTTTTTTTTTTTTTTTTTTTTTACAATGTATGGTCACATAGTCATTGTGAATTTGACTGCAATTGGTAGCCGGTATTGAAGTGCTACATATATTGCCACCTTTTGAAGTTGTCCTTCACAACATATTTTGTTTAGAGGACACAGAGACCATTTTGTATGTTAAATTGGGCAATACTTTTTTCCCCACTCAGAAATCAACAAATAATTAGTCATTAAACAAGCTAATTTGGCAACTTGCTATTTAGGTTACTAGTACGACTGCCATCTGTTTGATCTGTTTGAAGGTCAGTTTTGTTCTCTAACAGAGCAGAGGGCTGCGCTTGGAGACCAAGTTATGGATAAGGTTTTGATAGTCACAATTTTATAAAAGGAAAAACAAGAGAAGAAATATAAATGTATATTGTGATAATTGTTATCCCAGGAAGCTGATAATACAGGGTAATGAACACCAAAGATGGAATGCCTATATTTTCTGTTAAATTAATTTTGTTGTTTGAGATTTTGCTTGTTTGTTTGTCTCTTAAATTTATTGTGTTACAAAACGTAACAAGGTGAAAAAGGGCCTTTTAGCTGCTTGTTGATATTTTTATTTCATTTTGCTTTGAAGTACAGTACACTGTATTTTCTGAAATGCAGTCAATAAATATGTTTGTATGGTTATAAATAATAGCAACAATAATATGGCTGCCCAATGAAAACCAAATATATTCTTTCTTGATTGTGGTTTTTTACTATACATGGAATACATCCATTCTCCTCTGTCTACTGGTAGTTTTTAACATCTAATTGACCAATGAAAAGATGTTTTATGCAGTCCTCTATTTACCTGTATGTACTAGTTAGCATTTGTATTCATTGTGGTCGTTTGTATGGGTTACTTTATATCACTCACTTTAACAACTTAGCGTTGTTAGCTAGATCATTGTTTACTAGATAATCATTGTTAATTGAGAATATAAAGCAATATTAGTTTGCATGTTGTTGATGCTAATATACTTGCCTAGCTGACAACAATCCACGTAAGTTCATTTAAATATTAAACTGTTCACTGACGACTGTGTGAAGATAGGCTTCTTTTTGGGGCTAAGGGTATTTCATTGCATTTTTGGAGATATGTGTTTTTTATCACACACCAACCGTATTCAAGACCTGTCCTATTCCAACCAAGGCCTCAGTTTCCTACTTCAGTAACACTTTGCATAATCAGTTTTAGTGAATACCAAAGTAACTTTCTGCAGTCACTTTTAAATACTTTTAGTGAAATATTTCAAATAGACGTAGTGAATAAGACCGATAGAATTATGTCTCCTTTTGACACCCAGTGTCCTTTCCATTTTCTCTCCTGTTGAAACTCGGGTTTGCATTTACTTCCACTGGTCAGGAGTGCAACCCAACAGGGCATGTGACAGAGAAGACAGAAAGGTGCTTGCTATACAAAAGAGCACCACAGATCCAGCGGTGACCCAGGAGCACTTAAACCTGCAGAACTCTTAGGGCTATTCATTTACTGAAGATTAACTCGGTGCTATTTAATCCTATTTGACATTATACATCTCGAAGGGGGATCTCTTTACTTTGGCTTAGTGATGGCACTTTTATCAAAAGTACCTAAAATATACGGCCTGTGACATTTATTAACCGGCATTTGGTTATTTGAAGGCTTTAATTCCGTCTGCTTCCTCTGCAGCGGCCATTGAAAATACAGGCAGCTGTGCTAATTTATTTCCATCTGTAAACCCCACCTAGGGGATGTTGCTCAGATTCTTTCCAGTGGTAATGGGAATGGTCATTTCTTACAGTTCATGGAGATAAATTTAATAAAAAACACCACATTCCTGATGAACAGCTGTACATAAAATAGGCACTGTTTGCTCAGAAGCAGGATAATCAAAGACAAAAATCTATTTAGGGGCGAGTGAAAAAGTAGTTGTCAGTGCAATAAAAATGAACTACAAGAAGGATTGACACTTGATAATTATATACACACAAATACAACCCCGTTTCCAAAAATGGTGGTACACTGTAAAATGTCAACAAAATCAGAATACAATCATTTACAATTCATATAAACCCATATTTAACTGAGAATAGAACAGACAACAAATCAAATGTTGAAAGTGAGAAATTTTATTTTACGATAAATACATGCTCGCACGCATGCAGTATAAGATGAAGAGTCTGCCTTTCTCTTTTTGACCCGGATTGAATTTCTATAGCAATATTTTTCTGTCTTTAATTTACGTCGGATTGTTGCTCTTCTTGGCTTCCTCCATTCTTTAAGTGACCTTTAGACATTTCTGAAGCTCATTACGCCTCATTTTGGCCATTTCAGCCTCTGTGGGGAATGGACTACAGCCAGGCTGGTGAATCACAGTTCTTATGCTCCTTTGTGCACCATTTAGGAGGAAGTGAAAGACTCTGCATGGTCCATTTGGCTCAGACCCAGTGTCACCAAATGAGACAAAGCTGCCGCTCAGGATGGTTTTCCCTCCAAGTCGCCCTGAAATGCTGCAGGTGTCATGGTGCCATTTTCTCAGCCTGCCGATTTAATCTGAACTGAAACCAATTAACGAGCTATAAGTGTTACGATTAGGTTATAACATCTCTCTATTCTCTGTTCATTAAATAATGATGACCATATACTCAACAATTCTGATAAAGATGCCTCAGTATCTCTATTATTCATAAAATAATATAATTTCTGCTATTACATATATTTGCATATATACATGTTGTGTGTATGTATACATACTAATCTATCTATCTATCAACCTTAGGAGGCCTTAGGCTCGGTCTGGCAGGTTGATAGTTTATTATGCGAGTTGACGCACGTGTCCGCCTGTATTGCCCAATAAACAACAGGACTCCGCTTAAGCATCTGGCTTTCCCTTCACCCGTGCCTAGCTGGCCGTTCTGTGACACATACTCCCCAAACACTTGACTGGAATTTGCATCAGCTTAACCTTTGGACCTTCTTAAGTTCAAAACATAAACACTGTAGCTTAATCACTTCTGTGCGAATTTCTGCATTTAATGTTAAATACATGGCAAACCAATGAGCAGTGATGGGTTGAAGTGGATATTGGTAATTTAAATTGCCTGTTGCAACGTTTATGTCAGTGTGTTCACTACTTTTTAATTCAACTGAAATCACTTGCCACCCTCTCAGCAATAAATGAATAGATGATTGAGGCTTCACCCCAGCATTTGGAGATGATGAAACTGTGATGTTTTTAATGATGTTAAACCCTATATCTGGGATAGAATAATGACATTCCAGGGTGTCAGGTCTTATTTTTTCGTCTTAGGACAGTGAGATTCACGATCTGGATATTGATGTTTTTTTTTTCTTTTAAATAAAAAACATGTTTTCCCATGTCAAAGCTAAATTACCTTCTTATACCATAAAAAAATCATCGCAAAACAGGAATGCATGTAGCAGGAGAACTTAACAGCGATATAAGGTGCTACTGTAAAAATTCGATGGAGGTTTAGCTATATTACTTCACACATGATTTGAAACAGAATATTAAATACCTGGTAATGAATTATAAAGTGTATTTTGTTTGGAAATCCAGGCTTATTGGCAATTCAAATGTCAATGGAAAATCCCCGCTTTTGTTTTAGCATTAGGTATGTTGAAAAAGAACAAAAAACAGAATTCAGTTTCATCAACCGCTAAACAATCATTATTCTTTTACAAATGATCCAAACTTGTAACCAAAGATGACTGTAATTCATTCTCATCAGTTCACACATGACTCATTTATTTTTCTAAGTTCACTGGTTCTTGGGACTGAGAGGTTCTGAAACCGTTATCCTGCAAGGCATCGTTACGCTCAATTAATACAAAATTGAACCCAGAGTTCGAGAACCGATGTGTCAATAACAGACAACATACTTAGGGGCAATGACTTCTCAAATCAGGTTGTGGAGTAAAATAGCATAGTACTTTTCAACTTGTACATCCTGAGCATCCATCTCCCTTCCCTAAATGCTGTGATCCAGTGCAGGCTGATGATGAGCCTGATGTCTATCCTAGGCGAAACAGTGCAGGGAGAACACAGAATGGGTGCAGGGAGAACAATGAAATGGGTGTAGGGAGAACACTGGAATGGGGGCAGGGTGACCACTGGAATGGGTTTAGGGAGGACGCTGGAATGGGTGCAGGGTGACCACTGGAATGGGTTTAGTAAGGACGCTGGAATGGGTGCCAGTTGATTGCATGCAATTGCACAGTATGAGCAATTTAGGGAAATCAGTTCACCTAACCACATATTTTTGGAATGTGGGAAGTAACCCACATAAATATGAGGTGAATATGCTAATTCCACACACAGGGTTGGATGCATTTGAATCTTCTAGTGCCATGGGTCTATCTGCTGAGCCACCCCTAAAGCATGGCCTAGAGGTAGAAACATGGCTAACAAAGCTAACTATGTTTTCCTTAGCACTGATGCACCCATTTGCCAATAATATTTCTCTAAGTTTTGATATAAAGTAATAAAACCAATTTTGTTATTACAGATTGCAGTAAATAAGGGAAATGATACAGCTGTAACATATAAATAAAATGTGTACTGCAGGTGACTCACACCTCCAGGATTTTGGTTTGGTTCGCCCAGGTCTGCGTGTGTCGAATTATATGCCCGGTGTTTCCTGTGGTCAAGTTCAGGCTGCCCACAGGATAACTGGTATGAGAGAGCAATGGATGGATCTTTGCTGTAAATAATGTATTCATGGTTTCCCCTGAGTGCAATAGTTATCTCATGCAGTGAACTCCCTAATATTTCCCTAACATTTTCTGAGCACCAAAAGAATATCAGCTCTCACAGGCAAATATCACTGCCCAGAGGTGTTTGTTTTGATTCTCATGAGAAATAGTGAATGTCTCTTTCTTAACTTGAAACGTATCCTTGAAACATTAAGCAGCATGATTCAAAAATGAAATATCAGTGAGAAATCGATAGATTTAGGATTTTTTGTCATCTGTATAAAGTACTAAAAAATACAGTGAAGCTCTTACTCTCCTCATAGCCTGACACTTAAATGATGATAAATTCCAGTATAGAAGATGTAGCAGCAATGAAGATGTAAATAAATACAATGTAAATAAACAATAAATAAATAAATATTAGGAGAGTTTTAGTTCTGCAATGTCTGAAATGCATAAAAAAATAAAGATATTTTTCTGGCATCTGCAAACATAACAGGCCAGAAGGTATAGGGTCCACCATGGATGGAAGGACAAATTTACACATACAAGCACCACAAATGCATGTTTTTGGACTATGGAACAACACTTAGGTACCAGAAACCCAAACAGAAAAGGGGGAAACAGGCAAACTATCTACCAGCTAGACATGCCTAGAGGCAACAGTGCAACCTGATGAAACGCCTTATTTCTGGGTTAATACTCTGTTAATCCCAAAAGGTCATTTGTTTAAAATGGAAGGACTGGAGTTTTTGAAGAGGCCTTTCTGTATCTGCCTGATGGATTTTTTTCCACCTGCCACTTTTGTTACCCTGTCCACCTTCTTCAGAGTCTGCCATCAGAAGATTGGTTATTCAGTCATGCTGAAGAGGCATTAGGTCATAAGCTATTTCTCAGTCATTTCTCAGTCTACCCCAGAAGTCAGGAGGAGATCTGTATTATCACAGTCGGAGTACAGTGCTAGTTCTATCTCACACATCTCTGCTGTGCCTGTTTGAGAGAAGGAGAGAGAGAGAGAGAGAGAGAGAGAGAGTATTTGTGGGTTGTGCATATATTACATTATGGCGGACCAGAAAAACCTATGAGGGGCTCCATGAGAGATAATTGATACTTGGTCTCACACACGGCATCATAGTCTCACACATACATCACTATACTCTTACACAATCACCATTATACTGTACCCTATTATATGGAAAATCATATGCCCTTTTATTTACTATCATCCTCTCATACGCACAGCACTGTGCGTACTCTCTTTGCACAGAGAGTCATCTTTGATGAAGCCCACCTTCCCATGTCAATGACA
The DNA here is from genome assembly GCA_026779605.1 of Mormyrus hasselquistii. Taxonomy (NCBI): domain Eukaryota; kingdom Metazoa; phylum Chordata; class Actinopteri; order Osteoglossiformes; family Mormyridae; genus Mormyrus; species Mormyrus hasselquistii. Next base: position 14,927,782 of record JAODKE010000125.1, read on the forward strand.
AGACAGTGGACTGGGAGGAACTCACTGAAAGCGTTGGTACAGTGCCCATTAAATGGCAACGTGCTGCAAATTCAGAAAACACATGCAAGACAAAAACCACAGCAAACCCGCTCACAACACAATGGATGTTTCTGGGGGGTTATAAAATGAGACAGACCATTAGGGCTGGGTGGTACATTCAATGTTTACAGTATATCTGTATATTTTCAAATTGAGATATACGATGACCTGATACCATTTATATCAATATGCTTTGATAAATGAATACAAATGCTGGTTTGCGTGTGTGAGTGGATTAGGTTTATATTACATTGTGGGGACCAAATGTCCCCCATAATGTAATAAAAACCTATTTTTGACATTGTAGGCACCATTTTTAGGCTACCCAGAAAGATCTGTGAATGCAATCAAAAAAACAAAAAATGGCAGAAGTCTTGTATTTGAGGGGTAGGGCTGGGTCGGGGTTAAGGTCGTCATGTTGGGATTAGAGTTTCCCCCATAGAAATGAATGGAGAGTCCCCACAAAGATATGATTACAAACCTGTGTGTGTGTGTGTGCACACAAGTGTCTGATGCAGTGGCCCATTTGATTCTTTGGATGTAAATGACCAGCAGAAAGGAAGAAGAGGCAGAAAGGAATTCACAAAAAAAAAAAAAACCTTTTTGTACATTTCAGGGCTGACTGAAATCAGATGACTATCCCATTCAATTACCTGTGTGCAATTACCAATAACAAAAAAAGGATTTCTGCTTTGTCTTTCAGCTGTAAACCACGAGGTCAGGCACTGTTCCCCAATCCCAGTTACTGGCAATCCCAAGATGCGATGCACATTTTTTACATTTCCCTTGTGCTGAATCTAAAACAGCTGTCATCTGTTTCCGTGGCTCCCGTTGTTTTGTTAAACCTGCCACCGGATAAAGGTCACGGCTCCATCCTCCCGCCACTGCGTCACGTGAATCGGTTTGCTGGTCCACCCAGATCAAGCCTTACGGTCGACTTTCTCGAGTTTCCTTCCAGTGATCTCATTGGATGCTTTGTTTTGCTCTTAGAGTTTGGTGAGAAAATATTAGACTTTCATAAGGAAACATTAAGAGATTATTTTGGGTTTCCGTGTCCTGCTGACTATTCATCTGTGACGTCTACTATATTCTCCAATCCACTTACGTCAAAAAAGTGCATATCTGTATGCTCTTTTCCCTTAAGCGTGTTCTCCCATTGATTAAGTGTGGGGATTACGTGCAGTTAGGCAAGATTCATGCTTTGACCGGAGAAACACAAAAATATGGGTGTGTCGCTTGTAAATGACCCTTAAACACATTCTGCCACTGACTAAAGTGCATGTAAGTGCATTTTTCATATGTGCTCTGGAGGGCAACATTAGGCACATACCTCTACAGTACATGGCCAAATGCAATATTGCAGTTTTCTAACATGCAATAAAATGAAACGTTTTTACATTTATTATATATTTAGAAGCAAATATTGCAATACAAAATGCAGGTGGGTAATTCATATACTGTATAAAAACTTTACACTATATTGACAAAAGTATTGGGACACCCCTCCAAATCATTGAATTCAGGTGTTCCAATCACTTCCATAGCCACAGGTGTATAAAATCAAGCACCTAGGCATGCAGACTGCTTCTACAAACATTTGTGAAAAAATGGGTCACTCTCAGGAGCTCACTGAATTCAAGCGTGGTACCGTGATAGGATGCCACCTGTGCAAAAAAAAAGTCCATTCATGAAATTTCCTCGCTACTAAATATTCCACGGTCAACTGTTAGTGGTATTATAACAAACTGGAAACAATTGGGAACAACAGCAACTCAGCCATGAAGTGGTAAAACACGTAAAATCAGAGTGGGAACAACGCATGCTGAGGCGTTCAGTGTGCAGAAGTCGCCGACTGTCTGCAGAGTCAATAGCTACAGACCTTCAAACTTCATATGGCCTTCAGATTAGCTCAAGAACAGTGCATAGAGAACTTGATAGAACTTCTCTGGCCGAGTAGCTGCATCTAAGTCTTACATCACCAAGTGCAATGCAAAGCGGCGGATGCAGTGATGTAAAGCATGCCGCCACTGGATGCAGTGGAGACGTACAGTATTCTCTTGAGTGACGAATCACGCTTCTCTGTCTGGCAATCTGATGGACCAGTCTGGGTTTGGAGGTTGCCAGAAGAACGGTACTTGCCTGACTGCATTGTGGCAAGTTTGGTGGAGGGAGTATTATGGTATGCGGTTGTTTCTCAGTGGTTCAGCTTGGCCCCTTAGTTCCAGTGAAAGGAACTCTTAATGCTGCAGCGTTCTAAGCCATTTTGGACAATTTTATGCTCCCAACTTTGTGGGAACAGTTTTGGGATGGCCCCTTCCTGTTACAACATATGGCCTTCAGATTAGCTCAAGAACAGTGCATAGAGAACTTGATAGAACTTCTCTGGCCGAGTAGCTGCATCTAAGTCTTACATCACCAAGTGCAATGCAAAGCGGCGGATGCAGTGATGTAAAGCATGCCGCCACTGGATGCAGTGGAGACGTACAGTATTCTCTTGAGTGACGAATCACGCTTCTCTGTCTGGCAATCTGATGGACCAGTCTGGGTTTGGAGGTTGCCAGAAGAACGGTACTTGCCTGACTGCATTGTGGCAAGTTTGGTGGAGGGAGTATTATGGTATGCGGTTGTTTCTCAGTGGTTCAGCTTGGCCCCTTAGTTCCAGTGAAAGGAACTCTTAATGCTGCAGCGTTCTAAGCCATTTTGGACAATTTTATGCTCCCAACTTTGTGGGAACAGTTTTGGGATGGCCCCTTCCTGTTACAACATGACTGCACACCAGTGCACAAAACATGGTCCATAAGGACATGGGTGAGTGTCTGGTGAACTTTACTGGCCTGTACACCTTATAGATAGAACACCTTTGGGATTAATTAGAGTGGAGCCTGTGAGCCAGGCCTTCTCATCTAACATCAGTGAGTGATCTCACAAATGTTCTCCTGGAAGAAGGGTCAAAAATCCCCATAAACACACTCCTAAACCTTGTGGACAGCCTTCCCAGGAGAATTGAAGCTGTTATAGTTGCAAAGGGGTCAACTCCATATCCATGTTTTAAATAGGTGATGTCATTAAAGTATATGTGTGTAAAGGCAGGTGTCCCAATACTTTCGGCAATATAGTGTATAAGAATATTTCCATTAGGCAAGATTCGAGTGACATCACTAGACAACATATCTAGTAGGCAAATCAGTGAAGAGGGAAAAAAAACAAAGTATATGGATTCATTCTTAAACACAATATGGGCCATTCTCACAAACTCATCACCTTAACATATCAGTTTTCTTTAATTTTTTTTAATTAGTTTGATGACAGACTCACATTATATATATATATATCTTTTTGTGTAAAATTACAGTTTTGCCTTTGGGGTAGTTAATCAGTTGTGCAGTAAAACAAGTGACAATACAAAACATTTGAACAAATGAATCTTATAATGCTAATTAATTGTCCAATGTGGGTCACGTACAATGACAAAAATTTTGAAAACATTTTATATATAAAGTTTATTGTTATTTTATCCTAGAACTGCAGCAGGTCAGGTCAGGTTTTGGAGCATGCACTGGTGCAACGCCTTGCTGCACACAACTTGGGATCCCTGCTGGCGATCCCCCAGGCAGACACGTGATCCAGTCCCACCCCCCGGAAATGTCCATCCATCTGCCGCTGCCGGATAAGAGCAGAATGCCTATTTGGGGAAAATGGCTCAGGGATCATTAAATCAGATCTATAAATTACATTATTTTAATATAGCTAATAAGTTAAGGTAATGTCAATTGGTCTGCACAAAATTCAAACACTGTATTTCACTGTAACATTTTGTTTTTTGTCAAAGGATTGTCGTGTTCATGAGAATGACCAGATATAAGTGTAGCAGGCTGCCGCCATGCTGTCATTTTCATGGTTTCTCTGGATTTCAAATAAGTCCACAATGTAAGTTAAATAGTCTACGTTTTACTTGTTGCCAGAACCATTGAGGGTTTCTCCTTTTTTTTAATGCTTGATCTCTTAATGCTTGTGCAAATTTTGGTTATGTGATGACGTGAAGGCAAAAAATAAAACATGTTGTCGTATCCTGATCATGCCGATCCTTCCGTGTGCCACGCCCCCTAATCTACCCCGTGTGTAATCCCTGTGTTATCAGCTCTTTCTAGCTGTGTCTCATTGGTTCAGTGTATTGCTGCGTGTGTGATCATGCTGTCTGCCTGTTCTCCCCCTCCGGTTACCCTGCGCCCCCTCTTTCCCCCTTGCTCTCCCAGTCTGGTGTTGACCCCTCGCTCTCTGTTTCCTATTGCCCTTTGTATTGTGTTTTGGTTGGAATAAAACCCCTTCCGCTTTCCCTGATGCCTGCCTTCGCCTCCCTCCTTGTGACACATGTTTTGCAGTCTAAAACAATAACATTTTAATGGATAAATCTCATCGGTGCTTATATAAGTATATGAATAATTAATTTGTTTCCCCCTTGTTAAGATGTCATACTCGTATGGGAACAAGCATTTAGTCTACTATCCACTTCTTATGTTTTCCGTGATGTGTTACGTTAAAATTACAATTATGGGTAATAGACTTAGGCTTCAGGTTAACTTGCAAGCACTCTGCAAGGTAGTTCTTGTACCAGCACAAGTGTAATCTACTTTCTGGCAACAGGAGTCTCAAATAGTTTCATTTTTAGATATTATACAAAATAGCCTCATAGGATATTTTTGGATTTTTATTCCTGCCATTCACTGCATTAAATGTTATGTAGTTCATAGCAAGCTCCCAAAGAAACCCATTTATCATTTTTAAATTCTGCTGTGACTTTCAGCATTGGAGATCTTTAATCAGAGCTGCCTCATTACACATCCCAGTTTCACTTTCCTCTATTTTAAATAACGTTTTTTCCCCGAAAATATTTTCTGTGTTGTGGCAGAATAACAATCTGTCAGTAAGCAATGCTGTTCATGTTAGCTCTGGTGTGACAAGTACAATTGTCAAGGAATTGTTATTCTTGTTATTTGTAGTTTACTCTAAGTTCTAAGCTTGAAACTTCCAAATATGGCAAGAGTTTCTTACATAATATATATTGAATATACATTTGTATTGAATGGTAAAATTTAAAAATGCAAAACCATGCATTTTGGCAAACGCAGGATTGAAAACAGGATAATACCTTAAAACATATAGCAGCATTGTGATGACCGGCGTGCGGTGACCGGGGAAGCTGGTGAGAGAGCCGTAAATGCGATAAAACGGGGTTTATTTTAAGTGGACAGGCCGACAGGTGCGCTCACGGCAACCTCATGTCAATGATAGACCTCGGGAAACAGACTTGAACGCGGACTAATATACACAGGACAAACCAAAGATAACAGGCAACAGGTGACTACAATCGGGAATTAACACGAGGTAACGAGGAGGGCGTGGCACACAAGAGGATCGGACGAGCAGATCATGACAAGCATAGTGCCGCCACCATGACAAAATAAAATCTGTCCAGTTCCTCGTTATAACAAGAAAGTATAATGTTAAAACATGAGAATTTTCATTTTATTGAGATGAGATTATCTCTATATAATGAGATATGATAGTACCTCAATATAACGAGAATTGAAAGCACCTAGTTAAGACGAGATATGAAGGAATAACGTTATAACGAGATATGGTACTCATTACAATAATGGTAATTATTTCGTCAAAAGGAGAAAAGCTTGCATTTTAATGCTGTACTAATTTATCTGGTTAAAATCACAACCTAAATGAACTGATTCAACATCAATTGTTTATTCTTATAATGTAGTTGTTATGTTAGGTTGATTCATTGACATAATTTGATCACGTTCTATTTCATCCTGGGGATGAAACTGCGGTCAAGCCATCCACACATAGTGTTCTGTGCGTGAATACTAAAGTAAATTTGTTCGCGCAAATCTTTGCAAAAAGTCATAATATTTCTGCTATTACAACTTGAGAATATTCTATGTCCGACAAGTAGTCAAGTAGTTTCATCCAGTTCTATTGTGGAATTTAGGAATTAGGCTCATGAATTGCTATTTCCCTACAACTGTCAATCTGCTAAAAAGCTGCTTATTTACAGAGTTGATTACAGAGTCAAGATACTTATGTAATAAAAAGAAATGTATCTCATTATAACAAGTTTAGTATTTTATAATTACAAGGTAAATTTTATAAACATAGTAACGACTGTGTGCGGGGCGAATGAGCAGGGAGCGGAGTAGCAGGACCGAGCACAAGGAAATCCAAAAACAGGGTTTACTTCAGTCAGAACACAACTACACAGGTAACACGTTAATGATCAGACTGGGGAAACAGACTTGAACGCGAACTTAAATACACAGGACCAATCAGAAATAACATGAAACAGCTGATAACAATCAGGGTTTCACACGACGTAATGGGGGGGCTGACACATGGAAGGATCGGACGAGCTGGGCTTGACAGAACCCCCCCCCCCCCCCAAAGCCATGCACTCCGTGAAAGCAAGCTACGCCTCAGGGAAGGCGATGGATTAGACGAGACCAGAGACATGGGACCTCCGACGGCACAGCCACAGCCGGCAAAGGTGCAGTCGACAGAGGAGGGGGACCCGCAGGTGACCGATGAGTCAAATTTGGGGATCCCTTAGGCGACCGAGGAGGCGTTGGAGGTGGTAACAAGGACGGCCAACGAGGCGTCGGAGGGGAACCCACAGGCGACCGCAGAGCTGGAGCCAAAGGCCATGCAAGTGTCCCCCGAGCCCCAGCCAAGGCGAGCGTCAGGCACGGATGGAGCAGCAGGCGGGGGCGTGACCTTGGGCAGTGCAGCGGGCAGAACTGGAAGCCCGCAGAGTGGTGCATCTGCCGCTGTTTCTGGAGTCATGCAGGGTGGCATCAGGACCGCAGGCAAGGCAGCAACAGGCTGACTAGCTCCGAGTGCAGGTGAAGCAGCGACTGGCAGATCAGGCTCAGGCAGGACAAAAACAGGCTGGTCAGTCAACACAGGAACAGGCAGAGCAAGCAGGTCAGGAACAGGCAGAGCAGGAACATCTGGAACCGTGGGGGATGGCGCATTGACCGACAGTGTAGGAACCACGGGAGGCTTCCTAGGGATTTTGGAGACCCGTGGGATGGCATCCCCAACTGACCTGGCTGATTTAAGGGCTAAGCGCGTTACCAGAAAGGGATGAGCTGCTGGCAGTAGCAGCTTAGCAGCAGAGTTGTGGGCTTCAGGCACCACTTTGCATAAAGTGGCGGTGACAATGTCAGGGGTGAATACCATTGAGTCCAAAATCGGAAGGGGCATCTTCCGACACCGGGCAGGGGAAATAGCGGAAATCTGGGTAGCTCCCAGGAAGATCCCCTGTGTGGCTTCCTGGTTTCAAAGACTCTTGCTTCCGCCCCGCTTTCGGCGAGCTCCAGGGTATTTCTGAATGCTCAAACCGCTCACCATAGGGTAGCCCGCTGTCACAGTCCACCTGCCGCATAATCACTTCTGCTGCTTTTCCTCGAAGCTTCCAGAGGTTTTTTGTGCACCTCTTCTTCTTGGTGCGCATCGCCGGGGAGGGACATCTCCTCCAGGATATCCCGGCTTCGATGTGCTAACTCTCAAGCCATGGGATCCTCCTGGATTACAGGCTGTGTCAGCTAATACATCACCTCATCTACGAGGGACATGTATTCGTCCTCCCTGAGGCAAGGTGTCTTCTTTTTGAGTTTGGTCATTCTGCGATGACAAGGGTGAAGAAGTAGGGAGCAGAGAAGCATGACCGAGCACAGGGAAATCCAAAAACAGATTTTATTTCAGGTAGAACATAACTACACAGTGAACACGTTAATGACCAGACTGGGGAAACAGACTTGAACACAGACTTAAATACACAGGATTAATCAGGAATAACATGAAACAGCTGATAAGAATTGGGGTTTCACACAAGGTAATTAGGGCTGACACATGGACGGATTGGACGAGCTGGACGTGACAAACGTTATAATGAGAATCTGGGCAAATCTTATTTTATTATTATTACATGGATTAATGATTATGAAAAGGAATAAGTCCAGAACCTGCTTGACTGAGGGTGGGTTACAAAGTCCACCTCTGCTCTGTGGATGCCATTCACTTCCACGCATCCAAGACCTGCTGGATAACTTAGGAGGTATATTCATAGTTCAATTCATAGTTCTCAATACTAAGGCAGTGCTTACCACCAGGATTTTGTTGAAGAGAGTTGTAGGCACTTGATGTCTTTCAGCACATCATGGGGTTTTTATGAGTGGGTTCGCCCCCCATTTGGCCTCACCACTGCCCCAGCAGCGTTTCAGCAGTGTATGGAGGGCGTCCTGACTGGTCTGAGGGGCGAATGCTGCTCGCCCTTTTGGATGATGTGCTCTGTTTTTGTGGAGAACTTGAGCAAGGTGCTGTATTGCTTGTGAGAGCATGGTGTTAAGTTTCGGCCAAAGAAGTGTGAACTGTTCAAGTGCCAGGTGAGATATTTTGGGTGGCTGGTGATGAGCGAAGGTGTTCAAGTAGACTCTAATGATCTGGAGGCTGTACTGTAGCTGAAGGAGAGGGAGCTAAAGAATGTTGGATGGGTCCGAGCTCTGCTTGGGTTCTTAGGCTACTATCGCTTGTTCATTCAGGACTTCTCCAGAATCGCCCGACCATTTTTCAAGCTTCAAAAGAGTTCCCCTAAGTTCAGCAACAGTCCGGTCAAAGTAGAATCCTCCAAGAAGGCTAAGAACGGTGACCAAGTACCATCTGTTGTCTCTCGCCTGGTGGACATGTTGATCAACCCCCCCATCCTGGCCTATCCCAACTTCAATCTGCCATTTATCTTGCACACAGACGCATCTAATAAGGCCTAGGTGCTGTGCTTTACCAGGAACGTCAGAGCAACCTCGCCTATGAATTAATGAATGAATTAGGTGATTAGCAGTCATTGTCAACACACCACAGCACACAGTGGGCAACAACAAAATTTGTCCTCTGCAATTAACTCATATGTGACTTTCGTGACATAGCAGGGGGCAGCCAATTCAGCCAAGCCACCACTGCCCCCACTGCAGTGTATTGAGCACGGCAAAGTTGAGTGCCGTCGGACACCGCTGGGTGGGTGAATTGGCTGACTTCCATTTTACTATTAAGTACAGGCCGGGCAAGGTGAATACTGATGCCAACACCCTCTCAAGGTGCCCAGTGAAGCTCCAAGGCCACCTGAAAGAATATACCGAAACCATGTCACCGGACGTTGTGTCTGCTATCTGGCAAAGGGACAAGACTCAGGAAATAGAGGATGGTTGCTAATGATGATACTTCCCTAAAGGCTATCACACCCATGTTCACCTCAGAGGACAGTAGGACCGCCCAGAATGGAGATGAATCTAACCGTACTGTTATCGGATTGAAACAGAGTGGCTGGGACCTGAAGGAGAAAGACAAGAGACAAGTGGACCCTGGGGCATGACAACTACTACAGGGTGTTCCATGGCTGTTCCAGAAAGTAACATCCGCATCATGATGTCACCACTCAAATGGCATAATATTTTGTTTATTCAACCAGCAACATGTTTATGCTTAATTTATACTTTAATCTGGCCAACAGTTTTTCACAGAATAAGAAAATGATGTAACGTTATTCTGCTAATAAGCTGGAAAATTGTTTCATTGCCAGCACCGATGATATTAGTGTAGCCCCTTGTCATGACCTGCTAGTTTGATCCTCGTGTGTGCCACGCCCCCCTCATTAACCACGCGTGCTCCCCTGATTGTACCCAGCTGTTTTCCATCAGTCTGATGTGTTCAGTGTATTTAGTCTGCATCTGAGTCCGTTTTCCCCAGATCCATCATTGATGTTTGTCACCATCTGCCCTGTTTGTTCCTCGATTCCCCGTAATAAACCCTCATTTCCTGAATCCTCGCCTGACTGCCGCGTCCTTCCCCGCTTCCTGCCTGCTCACCTCCCACTGGTCACAACAGAATGACGGATCTCTATGAAGAAGATGTCTCACCTCTGCGAGCCGAGCAGCAACGCGTCGGACTCCTGCAGGAGGTCATTTACTGGCTCAACCAGCTCGAGGTCCACGAAGACCCCAAGACGTTGGAGCTGGCCAGGCGAAGCGGGACCCTCCTGGAGGATATGTCCCCGCCTGGGAATGTGCACCTCTTGAAAGAGGTGCATGAAAATCTCCGGCTGCTGGTGCAGTGCGTCACCAATAGAGGGCTGCAGCTGGTCGCGCTGCTCTGAGCAGAGGCTATAAACCCGCTGTCCATCCCTTCGGAAATGGCGCAACCTTTCTCCACTGCTGCGGGCTGGAGGAAAAAGAGGAGGAAGCACAAAGAGAAGCTAGAGGCAGCCCCAATCATCATTCTGTGAACCGCCTCTCTCTCTCCTGCTTCGCTCCTTGCTGGTGATCAGTTGATGCAGTAAATGTAATTCCATATGCTCAATTTCTGCTCCGTTACACCTCTTTTTCTGTTCCAATTTAGCTTGTGGTCAGTCAATCAGCAGGTCATCCCCAGTTGTTCATGTTTGAAAGAAAAGTAACTAGCCTGGAGTAGGTACTAAAAAGGGTTCTGGAATTGCCTCCAAGGAAATACAATGAGGCCAAGTTCCTGCAGTGTGAACAGCTGGTTCTAGAAAAAGACTCTGGTTCCAGAAGTTCTGCTGGTGTGAAAATGTCTCATGCCTTTATTGATTAGAGGTAAAAAGCATGCATTGATATATAAGTTGCCTAAAGAACTGGTAACAAGGAAGAACACAGGAATGCAAAATGGCAGTTCAGCAAAGTGATCAAGGATTCCAAAGATGGCTACAAGAGATGGCTAGAGAGAGATTTATCTGATAACAGGCTTGTGCAAATTTGCGTAAATTCCCTAGCATTACTAGCCCTGCGTAGATTTGCACAGGCCATGAATTGCATTGTCTTCCTGCTTTTGTTGTGCAAACACTAATCACCTGTGAACCCTGGCACAATTGCATTTATTCAGACTGCTAGCTCAACTCCAAGGCAGCTCAAACCTGTGTGTGTGACATGGAAACCTTCACAAAAGCCTGCAATATCTATAAAAAACATCCCACACACTGACTGACCTGCAAATATGAAAGACACATTCACAAAATATATGGAAACACAAGCCTGTTTTATTTATTACAAAATAGAGTGAAAATAGAATGAAAAGTTGTTAATGAAGGACGATGTTTACGGAAAACTTTATTCACTATGCCCAGTAGAGTCATGATGCGCTGAAGGAGTCACAGTGACAGTGAGGTGAAGAAATTGTCTGTTCTGACATTTCTCCCGTTGTCCAGAAATGACAGACTCATGATTATGTTGTCTGCCAGCCTCTCCCCCTTCTGACGACTGGGGTCCTTTCCCAAATAAGGGGATGTGTTGCAGACGTATTTAGTCTCCAGATCTGTTGCCATCCAAAACTTAATGTCAAATTTGTCCGGCATGGATGCAATATACTGCATGAATGGATAACGAACCTTAGTCGGCAACAGCTGTTTGTGTATGGTACACTCTGTTATAGACGGACTTGGAAACTAACTGAGGTCCTGATTCTCTGCAGTCATAAAAGATTGCTGGACATCTTTCAACTAGTTTGGGTGGTACCCTGATACCCTGCCAAAAATTGCCTACTGTGGCCCTTTCTTATCTGCCTTCCTAATCATCCCCTATATCTAATTATAGAATTCTCTCTTGCCCTTTCACCACCGTAGCTACTGTGCAGTAAACATACTGCTGCAGAATGGCTGCTGTCACATTATCCAGGTGGGTGCTACAAAGTGGTGGTGGTTCTGTAAAGTACTTTGGGTGTTTTGAAAAGCACGATATATGTAAGGATAGCCAGGAAAGACTGGATGACAGCAGGGAAAGACTGCACCGGAAGTGGACGGCTAGTTACCTAACTCACTAGTAGAGAAGGGACACCTAAACCATAACTAAGAAGAACTCAAAGAAACAACTTGCAGGCTTTTCCGAGATGTGGGATGAAAGATGGGCCTAACAGGACGGACAATTCAATAAAGACGGCAATGGAAACGGACAATGAGACAAACACTAGAACTCCAAGAAATGAGTAGATCCTCCAGAAGTGTGGTTGCGGATGGGAGAAAGTGACCACGTTTAAGGGGTTGCAAATCCACCAGGGGAAGTGAAAGTGCGATCAGAAGGGCAAACAGCAACCTTGCACTGCCCCAGCAGGTGAGACAAGAGGGACCGAAAGCCAGGTTGAAAACCACGGAGACGATGGATCCAAAGTTGCAGAAGGCAAAGACCGTACAGAGGAAGAAGGACCATTAGTGGAGGACGAGCCCCTACATGAGCACCAAGACCCAGTCACCACCAACTCACACAGGAGAGAGCCAAAAATAGAGACCAAGAAGGAGCAAACTAAAATGGTCAAAGTCAAGCGAGGTAGAGGTATTGCGAATGCTGGACACAGACCTGATTAAGGCACTGCATAAATCATTGCGAGGAGAGGTGGAAACAAAGCTCAACCAGATTGGGGACATCCTATACCAGGTCTGCAAGGACAGGTTGAGCAAGGTGACCTTCAACCAGAGGACCGCCCAAAGAGAGAAGGGAAGGAGGGAAAAAAAGTTCGACCATCTGGTGCAAAGGTTCTGGCAACTCGGCGTCCCAGGGCTGAACGTATCCGCAAGCGAAGAAAATGGAAACAAAAAGAACAAGCCAGTTTCTTCAAAGATCTCTTTAAGCACACCAGACAGCTGCTGGAGGAGAAGAAGAGTGGGAAGCTCAAAAACCCCAGGGAGCAACTGGAACAGCATGTTAGAGAACAGTACAGTGATCTGGTAAGGAATGCCTCATTACGAACACCAGGGTACGTGCCTCGGCTTGTGCCTCCAACTGCTGAATTCAACGTCATGCCCTCGAAGCTCAGAGAAGTCAGGCAGGTTGTGAGGAAGGCAAGGTCCTCATCAGCTCCAGGCCTCAATGGAGTCCCCTACAAGCTGTTTAAGAACTGCCCTAAGGTACTAGAGTTGCTATGGTACCCAATGAGAACCGCCTGGAAAAAGCAACTCATTCCATCCAAATGGCAAAGAGCTGTGGCGGTCTTCATCCTAAGGAAGCGAACTCCAAAGACATCAGGCAGTTCAGGAACATTGCCTTGCTGAATGTAGAAGGAAAAATCTTCTTCTCTGTGCTGGCCAAAAGGATGACCACCTACCTGCTTGAGAATGGCTACATAGACACCAGAAGGTGAGAGTCCCAGGCTTTCCAGGATGCGTTGAGCACTCAACAATGATCTGGGACCAGATCCAGAAGGCCAAGTAGCAGGAGACAGATCTCCATGTCGTCTGGCTCGATTTGGTGAATGCATACAGATCAGTCCCACATCAGCTGATCAATTATGCCATGGAGTTTTTCCACATGCCTTCCTGCATCAAGAACTTGGTTGCATCCTACTTCAGTGACCTGCAGATGTGCTTTGCCCTCCAAGACTTCACCACTGGCTGGCAACAATTAGAAGGAGGAATTGCTATGGGGTGTGCCACCTCTCTCATCCTGTTTGTGGCAGCCTTTGAGGTAATCCTCGTCCATGGAAGACAGATGGTTGGAGGGATCAAGCTACCAGCTGGGCAGAGACTATCCTCACTGAGGACATAAATGGACGACGTCACCAGCCTCCTTCAGACAGCATTCCTGCATGTCAAGACTGCTGAAAAGGATGGATGAGCTGACGTTGTGGGCCCGAATGAGGATCAAGCTATCGAAATCAAACTGACTCTCTGAGCAACTCATTAAAAGTCTGGGGAGGCAGTACACGGCAGAGCTTTCGGACAAACAGATGGGGACAATCATACTGAAACAGCTCTCAAAAGGCCTGGCAAAGACTGACCAAAGCCAACTCCTGGGGAAGTACAAGGTCTGGTGCTACCAATTTACACTCTACAGGAGGGTGATGTGGCCGCTGAAAATGAGTGATATCCCCTCATCCACCACAAGTAAAATGGATGGAAAAGCCAACTCATTCATCAGAAAGTGGTTGGGGCTGCCACGGTGCTTCTCTGAAATAGGCCTCTTTGGAAGGAACACCCTCCAGCTGTTGCTTCAATCCATCAGTTTGGGCTACAAGCAGGAAAAGACCAGGCTCATTCTCAAGTTGAGAGAATCCACTGACCAGGCTGTAAGGAATGTGAACACCAGGATTTCAACAGGCCGGAAGTGGAACACATAAACTGAGGTCAACCGAGCCATCAGTCGCCTGCAACATCAAGAGACTGTCGGCAGAGTCCAAGCAGGAAGAGCAGGCCTAGGTTGGGGAGAAGCGCCATGGTTCTGGTCCAATGTCAACTACAAACAAAAGAAGGAGATAGTTGAGGCAGAGGTGACAAGGATGGAGGAAGAGCGCTACAAGATTGAGGCTGTGTCGCAGGGCCGACAAGGAAGCTGGAGACCTGGGAGAGAGTCATCAACCAAAACATCGGTAGGATGGATCTTTGGAAAATCCCGCAATCAAAGAGCTGGAAGAGGAGGCTGAGAAGAGGAGATTTTGGCTTTGGCTGAGGATGAAGGACAAGTGCTGGGGAAACAACTAACCCCAATAACAGTCGCAGGGGAAACACCTATCAGCTGCAGGGGTGACAGGGAGATGCTCCTGTCCAGGATAAAAGGAGCGAAACGTTGTTGATTGGTGGTTCCTGGCTGACGACCCTGCAGCTAATCCATGGGCACCGGAGGAGGTGCGACCGGCAGCAATGCCTAGGAGGCTATTCCATCTTCCTGTTTATACTACTAACATTCATTCATTATGAACATTTTCTATAGAAGAAAGTCAGAACTTTAAGACACTGGTGCAAGAAATTAAACAAAACGCTTGGCAACATTTCATTTCAAAATCAATCATCCAAACACGCTAAGCTTTTCTTGTTACCAACAAATATAATTTTCTCCAGTTCTGTGAGTTTCATTATTCCTTAGTAAAAAAGTAAATATACCTCAAATTAACCCCATAGGTACTTAGATTGAGTGGTTATATAGTAGCTGGCTATGCATGTTGCTCTTTAAAGTGACAAATATACTAATGAATGTACAGTATATACTTGACTGTAACTGATTATATCCATGGCTAACTGACTATATCCAGACATTTCTGCCCAATTTTTAATTTCAAGCAGGGACAGTTCTACATATTACTACTCTGAGTACTGAAGTGAGACAGGCCTGTCACCACTCACTTTTCCTTACCTGTAAAAGTGCTGCCTGAAATACTATAGATTTCCGAGCACAAAAGACATTTCAGCTGCATTTGAACCAAGTGTCTTAACTGCTTTTTCTGCTATGGGTTCAGTATCTACAATTAAGTTTGTAACCTGCTTCCCAGTTAATAATTTTCTATCATTTATATGATGTCACATACTGAATATTCCTCTCAAATAATAATGTGTATTGTATTTTGTCGTTTCAAATTTTAATGTTTTTTTCATGGTGTGTAAGAACTAAATCCTTATTTTGCAACATAAGAAAAGGATGCTTAGTTCTGGTATTGTATGTTTAATTATCAGAAAGAGAAAACAGGGTCAGCCATTGGGGTGAAGGGTCTTGCTCAAGAGCTCAGCAGTGGAATCTTCTCACTGACCACACAGTTTGATGCAGTGACCTTCTAATTACAGACATAGCAGCCTCATCCACTCAGCCACACAACACCACCAATCATAGCTGCTTAAGTTTTACAGGAAAGGCAATTAAAAGACGAAACACTGTGCCTGTTCAGTGCTGTCATTGTGAGGTTGTCGGCACGAAACACCGTGCCTGTTCAGTGCTGTCATTGTGAGGTTGTCGGCACGAAACACCGTGCCTGTTCAGTGCTGTCATTGTGAGGTTGTCGGCACGAAACACCGTGCCTGTTCAGTGCTGTCATTGTGAGGTTG
>JAODKE010000125.1:14948099-14972509 GCA_026779605.1 Mormyrus hasselquistii
CGATGGGCTGGCCCCCTGTCCAGGGTTGTTCCCTGCCTCGTGCCCGTTGCTTCCGGGATAGGCTCCGGACCCCCCCGTGACCCGTTAGGATTAAGCGGATTGGAAAATGGATGGATATACTGATGTTCAAATTGCCGATGAATAATCATGAATCTTAGACCGTAAGATGATGGTGCTTGTATTTCTGGACCATGGGTATAGTTTGGTTTCAGCATTGCTGGGGACCGAATCAGCTTTGAATCCAACTGCCCCCATAAACACACACGGTTCTCCCACAATATTCAAAGGAACCCAAATCTATACACAATAGCCTTTGTTCTTGGTACGCCCTGGGTGCCATAAGGAGGATGTTTATTTATAATAGTAATATCATTCTTCATAGCATGATAAAACTCATCCATTTTTATTTTTTATTAGATAAACTCAGGCAGTTCCAAACTTGAATGATGGGGTCACCTATGACATGCACAGGAAAAATATAATATTAATTATTCTTTTTGGGGTCATTACTTTAAACCCAAAATAACATCATGAAAAAGTCAAGTTAAAGTCAAATCACTAATTAAGCCAGATTCAATGTGAATCTAAGAAGCAACGTTTCAGCTACCTTTAGGGGGCAAGGCTGAAAATGCTGAAATAGCCTACTACCATATATATGCTGCTAAAAATGGAAACATAGAACATAAAAAGGTTCTTTCAAGTTTTAAATGAAAGTTTATTTGACCACTGTTACCTCTTCAAGGTAAGTTCCACTGCGAAGCATTGCAAACTAACACTAGAAATGGACAAACTAATTCCTTTTATGAAAGTTAACTATGAAGTAATGATATTATAAGCTTTCTTCATCCCAGTTATGCCCTTTACCAACGTAAGCAAAAACAGATTGTTGAGAACTTGAGTGGTATTAATTGTTGTACACTGGTGGGATTGACAGGATAACATTCTTCATAAATATAAATGAGAAATCAGCAGGATGAAACAAGGGCTCCAGTTTGAAATGAGTGTAAGAAACCAAAACCCCGGTTTAGAAATGGTGGAAATCTATTTGAGATGAGGAGACTCCAAAGGTTCCTGAGCATGGGATATTTCTGATGGAGATGGGGCCTTTCCTATCTGGCTTAATTCAGCAGTAGATAAGCACTGGGGGGAGCCAAATATCCAACTGCTAGCCAGGAAGCTAGGCTACCATCTTTGGCTAGCTGAAAAAGGAACCCTCCACACCTTCCTAATAGCACTGACCAGGCCACAATAGGGATGGGAAGATGTGGGACAACGCAGCACGTCCTTCATGAGGCCGAGACACAGCAACCTTCCTGCCAAAAGGGGGGGCTGTTTCTAACACCCCCAGCTGCAACCTTCAAGTTAGCACGTCTTCATTTTGTACATTTCCGGAGGCTGTTCTCAGGGGTAAGCAATCAGCCTGTAAAACTAGACTAGCCAGCCTAGGGAGCAAAAACGGGCTGTCGCTTCAAACTTTTTCAATTTTATTTCTAAATAATTTCCATGACTTTTCTTTTCTCAGTTTATTTTTACCCGAGTTTTAAAAGATACCATCATGGTTATCCTTTTATGGTTTCCTTTTAGTCCATCCATTCTAACTGAATGTCAGTAACTTCTTACCCATTCAAGGTTGCGATAATCCAGAGCCTGTCTGAGGATGTACATGACAGAAGTTGGAATAGGGCCAGGGCAGGATCTATGTGTTCATTTACACAGTCACACAAACGGCAGTGTAACTATAAACTGATTTTTATTCATTATGCATTGTTTAATAAACTGTTATACCAAGGATCCTGAACTCTGTCCATGCTACCTTTAAAAAACAAAACAAGATTTACAAGTACTTTATTAAATTGTGAACAATTGAGACACTGGTCTGCTTCAGTTTTGGGGCATTTTGTCTCAAATTTTAAAGCTGACCGATGAAATTCCTGTTTTAATAGGATCGGTAAAGCGGTTCCTCATAACACAGCGCCTGTAGTGGCGGCCAGTTTTATGCTAAAGCCAACGGTAATCCCCCACAGGCCAGGGAATACCATGCATGTGATCATGGGGTCTATGGGAATATTATCGGCAAGGGTAGTAGAATATAAAACATAAAAATGTTTCTGCGTTCTTAAAAATACATGTAAACAAGGAGTGCAGAAAGCAGGTACTGCAATTGAGGGGGTTTATTAAGTTGTGGTGGGAGGTGGGGGGCAGGAGGGTGTCCAGGAGCCTGATGGCCTGGGGGAAGAAGCTGTTGTTGAGTCTGCTGATGCTGCTCTGGATGCTGTAGTACTGTTTTCCTGATGGGGGGGGGGGGGGGGTCCATGGGGGATTTCTCGTGGAGGATGCTGGAGGCTCTGTGGGTGCAGTGTTTGTGGTAAGTGTCCTGAATCCTGAATAGAAGGAAAGATACTCTGATGATGTATTCAGCTGTATTCACTATCTGCTGCAGGGACTTGTGGTTTGAGACGTTTAAATTCCCAAATCAGACAATGATACAGCTGATCAGGATACCGTCTCTGACACTCCTGCAGAAGACGGGGAGGACGGGGGAGGACGGGGGAGGAGGGATCGCTCTGCTCTGTCACCACAGGAAATGGAGACACTGCTGTGCACTCTTGGCTAGAGAGGTGGTGTTGAGTGATGAGGTGAGGTCATCTGTGATGTGAACAGCAAGGTTCTTGGCGTCTCTGAACGCCTCGCTGGCAGAGCTGTTGATAGAGAGTGAAGAGTGATCAGCGCAGCACTTTCTGAAGTCAAAAATCATCTCTCTTGTTGCACGTACAGTCAGAGGCAGATTGTTGCTTTAGCCGCAGTCCGATAGTTACCCCGCCCGCACATTGCACAGCGATTCGTCGCTGCAGCTGATGACGATCTCCACTCCTGTATCATCGGCAAACCTGATGATGTGCTTTGAGCCGCGCGTGATGGTGCAGTAGTGAGTCAGCAATGTAACAGCAGTGGGCTGAGCACACAGCTCAGGGGGCTCCAGTGCCCAGTGGTGGTGCATGAGATGTTATTGCCAATCCAATCCATGGATGAGGTCATTCCATCACAAAGTCCAAAATCCAGTTGCAGAAGGTGTTAAAACCCAGCAAGCTGAAGTCCCCTGTAAGGTTCTGGTGGGTGACTGTATGCTGAACTCAAGTCAATGAGCAACATTCATTTTTTATAAATGTGGGCTAGAACAGAAGGCATGACATTTTCGGTGGTTGGGGTGACGTGTAGGGGGCGTTGTGTGACTCGGCGGGTTAAGTGTCTGAGCCCATGACCGGAAGGTCGCTGGTTTGAGCCTCAGCCTTGGCAGAATCGTTACATCTCTGTTGAACACTTGAGCAAGGCCCTTAACCCCAACAATGCTCAAGGGACCTTAGATACATGGCCTGAACTAAGATCCCAGCTCTGCTTTCAACTCTATATTAGTGCTGGGCAGTATAGCAGTTCATCCAGTATACTGGCTTTAATTTCCAATGCGGTATGAAATTTACATATACCACCATACTGTAGCATAGCTGAAAATGACAACTGTAACGCTTCAATAGGCAGCGAATTACATATTGTTTGCTGCTACAAGCACCATGTGTTACTCTGCAGAGTGTATTGAGAGGGACGACTATTAACTGCATTTCCCTCTTACTAACAGTTACTTCATAACATAACAATTCTCCATATGTAACTATTCAGCTTTATAGTATTTATAGGTACTGCTTCAGTCTGCGCTTGCAAATTTAGATACGCGCCATATAATTAAATCCATATAGGTAAAATCAAGATCCCTAATATTATCGATATATCACTGTAATGACTATTAAAATTGTGCTGGTCAACCTAACATGTTATTACCAAACTAAAATTATGGTAGTGATCAGTAAAGCATGTCTCTATGGAGCTAAGTACAGGTTATAATCGATGATACACGTCACTATCAAGCTGTATATCTACATTAACAATGTAATAAAAAATATTGGTTAAACTGTCAACCTAAAAGTAAATGATTTTGTACAATAATAAAAAACATTCGTAAATGTATTTTATTTATATAAACGCTTGCTGTTTTTGGTTATAACACCCAGTACTACTACAGTATATATGTATATGTTTATGTACAGTGGATATAAAATGTGTACACACCCCTGTTAAAATGCCAGGTTTTGGTGTTGTAAGAAAATGAGACCAAGATAAATCATTTCAAAACTTTTCCTACCTTTATTGTGAGAAATCAAGTGAAAACCAAACAAATCTGTTAGGGGGAAAAATATAAAAAAAACTTTCAAAAAAGTTTTTTTTTCAAATTTTTCCAAAAATTAAAAAAAAAAGTACAATACACTGATTGCACAAGTGTGCACACCCGTAAAGAAATACTTTGTTGAAGCACCTTTTGATTTATTTACAGCATCCAGTCTTTTTGGGTACACGCCTGCCATCAGTTAAAGTGACTCTAATTAACCCCTAAAATAATTCAGCTGTCCAAGTAAGATTTTCCTCATATTTACTCAGTTGCATCCTACAGAAAAGCCATGGTTTGCAGAGAGCTTACAAAGCATCAAAGGGATCTCATTGTTGAAAGGTACAGTATCAGTCAGGGGAAGGGTACAAAAAAATTTCCACGGCATCACATATACTATGGAACACGTCGAAGATAGTCATCAACAAGTGGAGAAAATCTGGGACAGCAGTAACGTTACCGAGAAATAAAAAGACAAGAAGAAAATTGGTCAGGGAGGCTGCAAAGAGGCCTACAGCAACACCGAAGGAGCTGCAGGAACTTCTGGCGAGTACTGCTTGTGTACTACATGTGACAGCATTCTCCCATATTCTTCATATGTCGTGCTTTTTTCATGCTGTTTTTCTTCAGCTGGAACTGGGACTTTAGTCAAGGTGGAGGGATTAATGGACAATTCCAAATACCAGTCAATTTTGGCCCAAAACCTTCAGGCGTCTGCTAGAATGCTGAAAATGAAGATGAATTTTACCTTTCAGCATGACAATGACCCCGAGCATACATCCAAACCAACGAAAGAATGGTTTCATCAGAAGAAAATTAAAGTTTTAGAACGGCCCATTCAGAGCCCAGACCTAAATCCAATTGGGATGTGCACGCTTATGCAACCAGATTATTGCACTTTTTAAAAATATATTTTTCCCTATTTAAAGATTCGATTGAATTGTACGGGTTATAGGTCACATTAAAAGTGGGAAAAGGTTTGAAATGATTTGTCTTGGTCTCATTTTCTTACATCAGAAAAATCTGGCATTTTAACAGGGGTATGTACACTTTTTATATCGACTGAATAAGTAGTACACTGAAACTGAAACGTGCTAGCATATGAAACTGGTTCACGTCTGTATATGCAGGGCCTGGTGGCCAGTCTTCACTGATTGCACGTCCCAGTAAGAGCAGAGTGTGACGGCTGAATTAGCAGGACAATAGCACAGCCGTACATGAAATATCGCAATCCACACAAGATAATGTGATACATAGATAATGTGAGAGTTCAAAAGAGGCAAATTGTTGGTGTGTGTCTCACTGGTGTATCTGTGACCAGGACAGCAAGTCTGTGACGTGTCGAGAGCCATACAGTAATATTCCAGGGTAATGTCAACATTACCGCCACCAAGGACAGACCACATCAAACAGGAGCAAGAGTGAGCAATGGTTTATACATTGTACCCTGAAGGTGGTGCCAAGTATCAGGATGATAATTTTGGTTTCATGAACACGATCTCCCATGGGCATCACCGTCACCAGATCTGAATATTATAGAGCCACTTTGGGGTGTTTTGGAGGAGCGAGTCAGGAAGCACTTTCCTCTACCAGCATCATAGTGACCTGGTCATTGTTCTGCATGAGGAATGGCTCAAAATCCCTCTGTCACTGTGAGGGACTGGTATCTGTTATTCACAAGACAAAATTGATGCTGTATTGGCTGCAATACAACCAAGTGTTTCAGTTTTGTTGTCTAACCCGTGCATGTATGTGTATCTATGTGTGTGTATGTACATATGTGTGTAGGACATATACATGCACACACATAATATACATTTCTCGGTTTATGGGTTTGCGTCTGTGAATAATGCATGTTTTTTTTTTTTTCCAAACTGCAGTCTGGTTCTTCACTCTTTCTCATTAATGAAGGGCTTCTTCCTTACTTCATGGAACTTCAGTCCTGCTTCTAGGAGCCTGATACAAACCGTCCTAGCAGTGCACTTCACACCTGCACTTAATGTTTCCCATTCCTGTTGAAGGTCAGTTGATGTCATCCTCCCATTCATGAGAAGCTGTCAGATAAGTTACCGGTCATCTCTGGCATTAGAAAGTCACTTCCGGTCTTTACCTGGCTGGTCTCTGCTCATTTCCAGTGTCTCCTCTTATTCCCTGCCGTCTTAGAAATTTTGAACTTGGAAGTGATTCAGCATGGTCTTTTGTCAGCAGAAAACAGGATTAAAACAGGATTTACAAATGCAGGTTTTATTACAAATATTAATATGCATGTATGTTTCAAAAGACAGCAATATGGGACATGTGGAAAGAAACATTGCAAAGTGCAACTGTACTGGTGCAAATGACAAATAAAGGAATAAAGGATTTCACTGGAAGGGTGCTGGTGGGCAATGACAAGCTGCACATGATGACTGGTTTTAGGCATCCAATAGCCATTTACAGTATGAGAACACTGGTATGGTGGTGGCAAAGCACTGAGAAATGACTGCCAGGCTCACGCTATCCTCCGCGGAGATGGTAAAGGTGTCTGAATGCTGCTCTGCACAGTCCTTGAGCGCACAACCACGGTCTATTGTCTGGTTCGGCAGCATTAATTATATGGATTGACTCTGGATACGTACGTCCACTGTGGGTAGACTGAGTAGGTACTCATCACAAAGAGGGTTGGTCTTGTGTGTGCAGTGAGGAGTTATCACCAGCGTAGGCCTTCTCTGTTTTCTCTCACAGAAATTTATAAAAGTCTGAACGCTTAGTGCTGCTTGAAGCTCTAAATTCCCTCAAAAGTGCCTACTTGTCAAAATATTATTAAAATTCCCTTAACATTGTATACAAATAGGGAAATTATCCTAATAGAGCAGAAATGAGTTCCGTTTTCAGGCCAGATACATGCTGCAATTACTAATCAAATCTTATTTACAGAATAGCAAGTCAGGCATGATGAGCTGTTTTACCATCTTTTCACCACATACACTTTAACTTATAATACGAGCATTTTTAATGTCTAAAAGTCATTTAAGCATAAAGGGCAACATATATTTATTGAACATTGTAAATACGCCTGTATATATGTCCCTTTCCAAAAAAAAGAGACAGGCAAATAATGAGCCTTTGGCATCAGGCATGCTGTCATTTAATGCGCGTAAGAGAGGACAAGAAGCGATTTGGAATGCAGCCCAAGGTCATGTGTCAGTATGAGGACCCGGTTCATTTACGGCAAGCTTGAAGAGGTTTTCATAATCACAGACCTCTGAGGCTGTAGTTGCCCCTCATAAACTAAATGTTTAGTGAAGAGATATTTGCAAGTGCCATTAGAGAACAAGCAGACCCACATTGCGTCTGATACCAGACATGACACTTTCCCTTCTCTGCCCAATTCTGGATCTAACTTTGTAATTTAGTCTACTATTAGTACAGAACTCCAAAATCCCATGTCAAGCACTATTTTTCTAGCATTCCAATAAACATAATTCATATTCAATAAACTAACACTTCTCTTTAGGTTACTCTCATGATCTCTACCTAGCAATGATGATTAGCAGTCCTCGTGCACTTTTGACTGCTTAGGTTCTACTTTTGCAAGGTTCTTTCTAAAAAGGCTTCCCAAAGCAGCCTACTTTAAATTTTTTCTCCTAAATACAGTTGTTGTTTTTCCTGTGTTCTGTTTTTGACTTTCACTTCGCATAATTATTGGCTATGTTGAATGAGCTTGAAATCAAATTTTCTTCAAATGGAAATGCTTATGACTAATATTAGACACCTGCCTTAAGCACTGATGTTTGAATTTCTGAAATGAGCAATATTTTTCAGTTCAATATTAATTACTCATGGTAAAAGACTCATGATATATTGCTCCAATCTCCTACCCCCAGTTTAACAGTGATTTATATGTTGACTACATAAATATTTTTCCACTTTTACTCATTCATTTTCTTTTGCTGGTTCATTATCCAGTATATTGTTTTTTTTTTCTCTCCCAAGGATGCGCAGTATGTCCAGAACAATGGCAGTAAGACTTTTCCATACAGTATCTTGATCATTTACGTTCCCTCTGTATTTTCCTTCTGTGCTTATCATATGTTTTTGTTCTTCATGTGTCTCTGTGTGTTCTCTCTTGTGCTGCAGTCGCATTCCTACCCAGCGTATTCCTTACTGCGATAAGTATTTGAGTATGCTAATCTTTTAATTTTGGTAAACAATCAAGCCTAATTGGGCCAGCCCTATGAAAATAAACCTGACTAAATTTGTCCTTTAACACATGATTGAAGGTCCTTCCACAGGTGCATCAAGCCAAAATAATAAGAAAAGAATAAGCCTCTCAGTCTGCAGGGGATTACACGTGTAGCTCTGGGACTGTACAGGACTATGGGCGGTGCCATTCTGTCTGCAAGCACAAAGGTCTTCTGGAGCAAGGTAAGATACTATCTAGGAAGCCACAAAGAACTGCGCAATAAGATGAAAGGGTCTGCCTTTGTGCCTCAGCTGAGGTCAATGACCTCTGCATCTGAAAAATATATAGAAAAACAACTGAATTCACCAAAAACGCCTAAGATTTGTATGAGCAAAAGTTCAGGAATAACAAACAGGTGAGTCAGAAGTATATTTCTGGCCTGTGTTTGTCCGGCCATCAGGCTACAGTAACCATGTCTGTGGTTTGTTATCATTTGTTCGTCATAACTGCTGATGGTTTGCTGCTTCAGGACTTGGAGGACTTTCCATCACTTGAGGAAGCATGAGTTTTGCTTTGTGTTGAAATGCACTATAGCATGTGGCCCAGCAGCCCAGGCCTCTGTGCCTGTGAATGGAACGTCCCCCCTGCATGGGCCCTTGAGCGAGGCTCTTAACCCCCAGCTCTGCGGATGCTGCCTGCCGTTGGCTGCCCTTCGCTGCCACGTTTACTCTCACCTACACACCTGCCAGGCAGAGCAAGACGGGGCGGGCGAATAGGGGATCCCCACAGGGATCAGTAAGAGTGCCATTTCTTTTGAACGAATAAGAAGCCATAGATTGAGTATCTGGATCTTGCAGCTTAACTGTTCTACAAACAACACTAGCAAGTCAATTTGCTCAATTAAAGTTTAAATTGGCCTAGGTCAACACTTAAACCCCACTGAGAAATATTGCTACAACATCCTGAACAAGGAGTTTATGGATTTAGACTGTTTGAAGTAAGTGGCTGACAATGACCATATCAGTGACGACAGTTTGCCTGTAGTGTGTGTTGACGAAGCTGTACGTTGCCGTTGCTGGAAAGGGGCCAATTACTCTATGCAGAAAGACACAGTGATATCAGTGGCAGAAGTATTAAATATTTTTCATCGACATTTTAACGTTGTAACATTCAGTTTAAAAATATGCAAACATGCAGAAATACAAGGAATACAATATATTGCAGTTTGGAGTTATGTATACAAATGTATGTCAATGACATTCTTAAGTGTTTAGTATATTCTGAAAAAGGCATCACTACTATATTTCACTACTGATGATTAATAAAATGTACTAAACAATACAATGCATTACATTTAATTGAATTTAATTTGCTAAACATTATTCATTGTCTCAGTCTTTTTCTACAGCAGTATAGGCTTCTGTTATTTCACTGGCTATTTCGTGTATTAAACCTTTGCTTTCCCAGAGTATGCTAAAAATAACGTCCTTGGAGAATCATTGCTATCAAATTTAAAGTGCTATTAAACCTCAGAAGAGAGTCAGTTCTCATTGAGACAGATCACTGAGGGACTTAGTTACAATATACAGGTATATACAATATTGATTTTATTTATTTCAGATGTGAAAATTCGCTGCAAATCCAGTTTAAGGAATGAAGTAGTACTATGGCCAATACAAAGAAGAAAGCCTATTGTTTACTATCACAGCACATCGGTGGGGTGACTATTGAGGCAGTAACGAAGATAGTGGTGTAACTGGACAAAAGATTACCGCTAATACCTATCCCTCTTCTTACAAAACTGCTCAAAGCTGCTCAAAACTGACACTGTGGCTATCGTGTAATGACCCCTGAATCCAACTTAGCCACCATTCTGGGTGACCCATCTGTGCACACTTCTGATAGAGTCTAGACTTGCCCCTTAAATGTTATATTGCAAATTTGCATTTTCCAGGGGACAGAGCCCTAGCCTTTGATTCATTAAGTCCAATGGAATCAAATTATAAATGTCAAAAGGTCATAAAGTACATGGACAATAGATATACATATGGTGTGGAGCATGACTTTAGCCCTGAATAAACAAGATGAGGACTTGTAAGCCGCACAGGAACTCCTGTACCCAGACCAAGTTGGCTCTTTATCAGGGACACATTTCACAAGACACACGATGAAGAAAGCAATGACAAAAGGTCTCTGTGTTATTCAGTGTATATAGATCAGTTGTTAAACCAAATGAAATACTCTATTCCATACAATAGAAAGATATACTGTAAACTTATTTATAACACATTTTAAGCAAAACATAAGAAGTATGTTAGGATTGTATAAGGAGAATGCTACTTAAGGCAATATGTGTTTCTTTAGTGACACCACAGTAAGTTGTATATTTGTGGTCAGCAAAGGATAAGCAAGTTAAGTAGTGCTGACATTACTGTAAAAGTACAACCATCCATCTTCTATAACCACTTATCTGGTACAGGGTTATGGGGAGCCTAGGGCACAAGGCAGCGGATATCAGTCTGTGTCAGTCTATCGTAAGGCACTTCACACTTAATATGGTTCATTTAGAGGCACCATTTCACTAAACTGCATGTTTTTTTTTCCTTTCCTTGGGAGCCCTGAGTACCTGTAATGCTGTTTTTCCACCACCACAAAGATCTGAGCCGCACCTGAGCTGTACCGCAAACTGTTGTCTTTCCATTATAAAGTATGCGAACCTTACCTGAGCCGTAACCCAATCCGTAACCCGATTCATAACCCAAGCCGTAACCCGAGCTGTAATTGTGTTAACATGCCCCTGCTTAATAGCAACGCCCGAAAGTGTGACCAAACCCAGCTGGTCACCACCATCTGATTAGCCATAATGCAAATACAGGTCAATATACATGGATTGTCTGAAGGGAAAAGGCGCATATTCTATATGGTATTTTTCATTCTTAGTAGTATCGCACAACGTGATGTATTGATGCCCTCTTGATAGTTTATTTGTATCGTTATGTCATGAGCAGGGTTCCATGTATTTCGCTGGTAGTGTAAAAGCATTAACAGTATATTGATTAAATAACTTCGCGTGAGCTAACACTGTGTGGTGGGCAGTGAAGGTTAGGACAGCTTAACTGTTATCCTAAAATTAGGAGAGCTTATTTAGGAAGTTAGGATCCATACAGCTCCAGGACAGAACAGACAAAACACAGTTACAAATAAGAATTCAATTGGCTAGGCGAGATCGATCTGTTCTGACTTAGTTTGCAATGTAACCAATCAAATGTTTTGTTTAGAGCCCACCCACAGAGTTTGATGGGTAACTTTGACAGATAGACAAATAGTTGCTGGTATGAAATGGTCATTTAAACAATAATTTAAATAGTAATTCAAATATGCATTGAAATGACATATTCATTTATTGAATATTGTCCCAAAACACCCTCCATACTGAACAGAATGGATTCATTAAGCAAATTCATGCAAGCAAATGCTAATTCTGCAAGCTTTTGATGTTTGCGTAACATAACCATTTTCACAGACTTGCTAGCAGAAATTAGCACATAGTAAATCATGATGTGCACGATGTGAACAGTGTAACAAGTGTCTCTTTGGTTTTACGTCACTGTCATCCTCCAAACTCGACGACACCTTTACCAAACTGACCCTTCTGCAGTGGCAAAATAAAGCGAGCTGGAATTGTGATATAATTGGCTCTCTTCACAGTGCAGCTCAGGTGCAGCTTGGTCTCCGTATGCCAGTGGAAAAGCACCATAATAAATGCAAAAATATAAAACTTCCATTAACAAAGGGGGGCTTAGGACCGGGATTAAGGTGTAGGGCTACAACGCTGCCTTCTTTTACCTTTAAATGCTAAACACATTAATATCCAGGATGACACCCAGAATATTCCATACATCTGTCCATCTTCCAGCTGCTTATCTGCTTCCACATGTTCCAGGTCACGGGACGGCGGAGCAGCCTGGATGGGATTCCAGTCCCAGGATCGTTAATGCGAAGAAAAACTGTAAATGTGTATATGTGGACTGGAAATGTGGACGCAGAAATCAAAGCCATCAGAGTTTATTGCTAAAGTCAAAATTACGTAGGTAATGCATAGAAATGCATTTAATGTGTTTAGCTAATAATTGATATAATTTAATGCAGTGAATAGGCTGGGCTTTAAAAGAGGTACAGTAGGCTGTGGGAATCGGTTCCTAACAGATAAGTAATTTATTTCCCACCACATCTTAAACTGTGTGTGTGTGTGTGTGTGTGTGTGTGTGTGTGTGTGTTTTTGCTAAAATGTTTACCAATGCCCAAGCACATATGGACGTAAACTCTCAACAATTTGTTACATTCTAACTGCAGTGCGTAACAATCTCCTGATTCCGTACTCCTCACCTCAGGTAATCTGCACAGGCTGCACTGCGCAGAGACTCTCTTAACTCGCCTAATGAAGGGTTTACCCAGGGGAAAGTATGTGACATTTTTAACCCAGAGCAAATAAGTGCATGTGTGCTTTAAGCCACGGGAGGTTATCAGAAGGAGGGTCATGATCAGTGCTTCAGGTAGGGGGCCAGAGTTCTCATCATCATGGGGAGTAAATTGGTGGGGATTTATACTGCTGGTAGCTGCAAAAGTGCTTATTGCAGTAATTATCTTCTATCTTCTATTCAAGGTTTCCCTCACTGCCTGTTGTTAGAATTGCTGTGACTCAGATAAGAAAATGTTGGATAAGCCTAATGCAAAGCAAATTGAATATAAAGGCTAATTATACATTTTTGCTGTGCATCATGCCCTTGGAGGCAAATGATGAAGAGATAGAGAGCCTTGACTCATCAGGAGCAATGTCGAAGGCCTGCAGTCTTGTAAACGGGAACGGAGGATTACAATAGCTTTCCTTGTTACAGATGCAAGCAAAGATTAAAGCTTAAACCAGCAGTCACCTCCTAGTAAGAGATTCATCCTCAGGGTATTCCATCAGGACTGTAGTGTGCTTAAAAGAAACACAACACATGCATTTATACACAATGTGGGAAGCAAGGAACAGATGAACCTAATCAAGAACCACAACACCAGTCACCTAGCTCTCCTGTCTCATAAATTGTTAACCAAAAGCTGCCGTTTCCTTTTTGTGATGCTTGCATACACATCATGAAGGAAGACATACAGACAGGAGATCTACAAAAAAGGATATCTAAGCTTTAGTTTACTTTCAGAGCATATTCACTCTTTTGATGCCTGCAACTACTGTAGGCTAAAGAGCCGATTCTTAAAAATGTACTGCGCACACAAAAAGTGCACATTTATATAAATATTTATTTATTATGTGACATGATGTAATTATGCACTGTCAGTGACTTTCAGGTTTAATTCAATGTGAATCAAAATACAGATTCTGGTCAGGAGGTACCTGAAGAAAGAATTGATTCCTTCCTTAACCTGGACCAAAAAGCAGAGATTTGTTTATGGGAATTGATTGTTGTAATCATCCATCCATCCATTGTCCAATCCGTTTAATCCAATTGGGTCACGGGGGGTCCAGAGCCTACGGGCACGAGGCAGGGGGCCAGCCCATCGCAGCGTTGTAATCATTTCTGATCTAAAATAAAAATAAGCAGAGATAAAAACATGCAATTATTATTTGTCTTTGCTAAGAGAGGCCATGGCTGCAGCACATGATGCCTTTAAAAACATTTCACACATGAAAGGGTAATGAGAGAGAAAATAACGTCTTTATTAAGACATTAAGTCAATGAATAATTTTTATTTTTCTCCAGTTGTAAACCATTTTACGTATTTGCATTTATTGTCACCATAGCAACCAGCTGTCACTACTGGGTTAATTTAATGGTAAGAAAATACTACAAAGGGGAGCATAGCAGCTCAGAGAGTCATAGTGTTGGCTCACACCCCAGGGCAAGAACAGGGTCTGCCCCCCTAGCCCTGACTGTGACGAATGGATGGGTGCACTATAGCGCTATAAAAGCCATTTCGCTTTAGTATTGTGACATGATGTTCATACTGGGCCCATTTTGTTTCAGGTTGGTTCCTTTTATGTGTTTTGCCATCTGATTAATGTGAGATCTTAGTGGAGTAATTGTGCAGATTCTCCTCAAATGTATTGATTAAAACACAACCAGCAAAAAGGAAGCACCATTATGTGGCTTTATTCCCCTACAGGTAACTAAAATAGGGACATTACATTCTCTCTAAGCCAAACCGCTTTAGTAAAATATCTGGCTATAGAAAAGGGAGTATTAAAAAAAGTCACTAATATAATGATCAACCTTCTTCTTGTTGTAATAGTAACATTCCTTCAGTTTTCATGGGTTCTACCAGTTCTCCGTTATTATTATCAATGCAATGATTAGCACTGTTTCCTTTCCCTGGGACCAGTGTCTCCACCATGGATCCATGTGTGTGAAGTTTGCACATCTTCCATGCCCTCATGGGGTTCCCTCTGGTTTCTCCTCATGTTGTTTGAGGCCAAAACACCCAGACTGCTCTTTCACTGGCCCAGTGGTACGCAGACTCAGCATTTTTAAATGCCTGCTAAAAACTCATTTATTTAGACGTCTTTGATTAGAATGTTATGTTTTATGTACAGTATTTTTGTCTCTGTTTTATTTTATTGGTTTTTATTTTAGTTATCGTACCGTGCAAAAGTCTTAGGTAGTCAAAGAAAGATGTTTAAATGATCTTCGTGTTGGTGTAAAACTATGATTTTATGTCTGCAAAAGTGTGTTACAGTAACCATATCAAAATCTCCCCTAAAATCAACCCAGTATTTACAGCAACCATGCAACACGCCCATGTATTTCTTTAACTTGCCCAATAGCACACCTTATAGTACTTTAATTAATTTAGTGAGATGCATGTGAAATGTAACAGAGTATGAAATGGATGGGGTTTGGCAGCAGGAGTGGTGATCTTCTAACCAACAAGATATCAGAAACATTTGGGGAGAAGAGAAGAAATTCCTGTTAGTTTTTATTGCATTACTCTTAATTTTTATATGTTCTAATGTTAAATTTGCTAAATTTGTCAAAGATGCTCTGAGCAAATGCACACCTACTACCCAGATAAATAGCTTTAAACATTTCCTTTCCTAAGACTTTTGTACAGTTCAGAATGTGTTTTTTAACACGTAAAACAATTTGTGTCTGTAAAAACGTGTTAAATAAATAAACAGTGACGCTTAATTGGAAGGTACACAGGTAACTTAGTTACTCAGGTAATACTCAAAGGCAAATCATGAGCTAATACAGTAGCTGCATGAAGTACATGAACCCTTATGATTGATTAATGATGAACGGACATCGGATCAGTAGGCAGGGGCGCTGCTAAGGGGGGGAAAGTTGGGACAACTTTAGGGGCCCCCAGAGATCTGCTTTATTAATAATAACACTGGTAGGGGGGCCCAACCTCGTATTTTGTCATAGGGCCCAAAATTGCTAGTGGCGCCCCTGTCAGTAGGCAACAATATCTGGTTAATTAATACATTAAGTAAGAGTGTAATACTACAGTATTTGTGCACCCTCAAGTAAATTGTTACCAAATAAACTTTACTTACTTAATTATTGAATGTTTTATTAATGGAATATTGTCTCTGTGAGTTGGTCTTCTTCTGCAAAGAATGTATAGAATATAGAGATACATAGTAGACATGAGGCACAGCGGCATAAGCCTGCTGTACTTCAGCTCCTGTTCAGTCACTGTGAAATTACGACTTGTCAGAACACAATTATTACATTCCTTTTTTATCATCTGCTGTACTTAGACACTGGCTGTGTTTCAGAGATCTGCTGTCAGGAACTGTTGGATGACAGCAATGCCTGAGCCCCGGGGTGCTGTGATGGATGGCTCGGGCGGGGGTGTGCTGACCCGCATGGTACTTACTCAGGAGGCATTCGGCAACAGAGGCACACAGCAGAACATTACCCTCTGCTCCCAGCTATGGAAATTACCCTGCTGAGGCCCATATTAGTTGCAGTCGTACCCCAGTGAATGCTGATAGGGGTCAGAGTGGCTTTTTACTGCAGATTTTTTTTTTTTTCTCAAGAGAAGCACTATTATGGCCATATTTCTACCCAAATTAGAATCATCGTCTCTAAATTAAATTAAAATTGTTCTTAAGTGAAACTGCTATGAATAAAAGCTACTCAAAAATCGAAGATGCTCCAAACACAAATGAGAGACACAAATGTAGAAGATAACTGGAAGAAGCAAGTAAGGCAGGCTGGTGGTACAGTAATGTGCTGCGAGTCTCATCAAATGTGCTTTCCTATGCTAAAAAACGTAACTGCACTCCTAAGTCTATCATCTCTTAAACTAATGGCAATGTACATTAGGTACACAAAAACAGGTGCAAATAATTAGCAATCATTATACAATATCTTCAGGGGCCAAGCTTCAGATAATGTTGACAAACTTGATTACATTTCTCCTTAATCATATAGCTGTGTGGATACAAATTACTGAATTTAGATTCTACTGTTTCCTTGTGCACTCCTTTTCATTTAACTGTCTGGTATTTACGTCAACATCTCAGGTTGCCCTCCCATGGCCCATTTGGGTGGGGATGAACGCCGAGCCACCAGCTGTGACCATGCACTAGATAAGTACAGGCAGCCCCTGGCTTAAGAACATCCTGATAGCCCATACCAATGAACACAGTGCCATAAAGTCTATTACATTAAACATGTCAGTTACATACAATGGTTTGTAATGGTGAACACACATACTAGCTTGTGAAAACAATGTGTGTGAAAACATTATTATTATTATTATTATTATTATTATTATTATTACTGTATTGTTATTATTGCATCTTACCTACACATTGAACTTAAAATCAGACTTAAGGAGTGGATCTTGTTTGTAACTGATTGTAGTTCATGTTTTGTGTCAAAAAAATAGATAGATGGACTTAAGCACTATATAATAAATATCATATATTTACAGATGTACAGTATAACTATTAACATATGCTATTTGGAAAAGCTGTCATGAAACATTTGGTCAAATAAAAATGTTCCTGTTTTGAAATTATTGCTGACTAATCATGCAAATAGCAACTCATTACACATGAATATTAAATCCACAGCAAATAAATTTCACTAACAAAATACGGCTGACATAACAGGTAAAAGTTGCCAAATTTAAACCGTGGTTGGGAGTAAGCTGAGATGTCCCCAAAACACAATGTAGTTTCCACTTACACCTTTGAGATATTGCACTCAGGGAAAAAAATAAAATGTAAGAACAAGTCAGTCTCTGCTTAAGTTAAAAAAAAAAAAAAAAAAACGCAAATTGAATGTCTTAAAACACATTTATTTAGAAATTATTTAGAAGATGAAAATCTGAAGCAGAAATCTTAAATAATCAATTGATGAAGACAATTATTTATAAAGTCTGACAGCTAATTGTCTTTATTTGGACTTTCATTTACACATTAATTAACTTTTAAAAATCAAGTTTAATGAGCAACTAATCACATTGCTAGAGGAGAAAAAACCCATGAAATTACTATTTAAGGGGGGTCTCTGACAGAGGAGAAGCTGGGAAGCAGGCAGACTGCAGTCATCTAGGGATAATTGTGGCTGATGACAGAGACAATCAAGCCAAAAAGGGGAAAAATTCCAGAAATCAAAGAGTACAGGTAGTTTCCTGGGTACAGCACTACCCACGCTTCCATTTTATTTTCATTCTTCGTTATATAACAACATGTATCACACAAAATAAAACAAAGATATTCATACATCAAAAGGTCTGTCTGTACAGACGCCATTTAGAGGAGTCTGCACGGCTGGCTGATCTAATGCCTTTGGGCACAAGCTGTGACACCCCTGGTATTAAACTTCGACCCAGCATAACAGGAAGACCCTGGTCAGAAAACCCTAGGATCCTGTTTGTTGAGTATGGGATCATAAGCTCACTACCAGTCAAATGTTTTTGTACACTACAGGTTTTTACCACTTCTCCATTTATTTCATGAACTGCTTGTTAACTTTTGGAAAGTTGAGTAAAGAACTAAAAATGAAAATATAAGTCAAACAAGTTTCCTTTATAACATGGAAAGACTGTGTAACAGTGAGTGTCTGACATCCTATTAAATAGTTGAGGGATGATGGCAGAGTCAAATTCTAGGCTGTCCTTTAACTTTAAATGCACTAGTTTAAGTGTTTCATCCCATGAAAAAGAACAGAATTTAATTTATTCTCAAATTCTCTCTGTTGTTATAACTGGTAGAAAAGGTTACTTTGATTAATCAAAGATATCACATTTTCTTACTAATAAAGGTACTGAAATGGTGAACGTACTGTAAATTTATTTGTTAGCAAAGAATGTTGAGTGTATTTTTAATAAATGCTAAGTGAGTAACATGCAAATGTAGAACGTCTGAGTGTGTGCAAATACTTAGGACTGGTATTGTATGTGAGTGCCTGATTGTTTAGAATCTTATAAATAAATGAGACAATTTTAAAATTTATCCTGCATTTTACTGGGAGCCAGTATAGATAGGCTAATCAGGAAAGATGTATAGCAGGTTCTGCTTCATAGTGTAGTGGCGGCGTTAAGAACCAAAAGAAGTTTCCAAGCTGAATTACATTTTGAGATGCAGGTGAACAGAGAATTACAATAACTAAAAATACTAATTGAAAACATGAATTATGGATACAAGATAAGAAGGAAAGACAGTGTGACATAATTTGGAGATGTTTCTAAATAGGACAAAAACATGAGACAGTAATTTCACAAGTTCCTCAAATTTAAATATCTGTCAATGTGAACACTGAGATTTCTAGCGAGATTCAACTATACCTCAGAGGTTACACTGTCTGGGCTTAGAAGAAGCTCCTCTGTTTCATTACAATTTAACTGCAAGAAGTTTCTTGTACTGAAAAGAAGTGGACCTACAATTGATCCTTGGGGGACCCCACAGGAAAGAGGGGCTTCTGAAGATATATAATTACCCATTGCAACAGAAAAACACCAATCAGAAAGGTAAGAGGAAAACCTCTGAAACACTGTACCACCTAAACCACACAAAGTTTAAGCCTCTCAATCGGAATACTGTGGTCCATTCTAAGGTCTACAAGTAACAATGTCATCCAGGGACCGAAATCAGCACTCATAAGGCAAGTCAAGGTTTATTTGTCATTTCAGCCATGCACACAGTATACAGTGAAACAAAACATTGTTCCTCCAGGACCAATGTGCACAAAATACAAAAGGACAGAAACAACACAAGATTATACAAGTGCAAATCACAGGGCAAGGGAACATACTGTGAAGTCGACAAAGAAGTAACCGTGATAGTTTGAATGGATATTTGAATAAATAGCATTATTACAGATACTG
Organism: Mormyrus hasselquistii; assembly: GCA_026779605.1. Classification (NCBI taxonomy): domain Eukaryota; kingdom Metazoa; phylum Chordata; class Actinopteri; order Osteoglossiformes; family Mormyridae; genus Mormyrus; species Mormyrus hasselquistii. The sequence continues at coordinate 14,967,830 of JAODKE010000125.1, forward strand.
TATTTTGGCATATACTGTATTCTAGCAGCAGGACAGCAATAAATAAATAAATATATAAACACTAGTAGCACATTTATTTCATTAACAACACTTACAAGCATTGCCTGTTCATACCATTCAGGACACCGAGGTCAAGTCCTCAGGATTGTTTTTCTGCTGCTCCAATACCCATGATCCATTACGGGGCACCTAGAAAGGGCTAACACTTCTGACCCTGGTATTTTAAAAATCCTGATTCTGTTCTACACTTTTGCGGAACCACACTGCAATTTATCAAAAATGTCTTGAGCCCCCATGACTCCTAACAATTGTCCTGCCAAAAATTTTCTGTAGCTGGATATTGATGGAATTTTGGAAATAGGTCTGTAATTTTCTGGGAGGGAGTGGTAAAGTTGAGAGTTTATAAGGAGAAGATGAACCATAGTTCTTTTGAAATTGGCCGGAACACAACCAGGGGAAAGGGAACAATTAATAATGTTAAGTTAAAAAGGGTCCAGTGGCTCCCTAACTGATTTTCAAAAGAGATGTAGGAATTCTATCGGGAGGGTGGGACAGAGGCATTCTCCTAACCCCTGTGAAGGGATCATGGAGGGAAATAGGTATCAGGACAGTCATCAAGAGGAGGAATGGTGGGGGCAAAATCCCAGACCTAATTGTTAGCAAAAAGAAAATAATAATAAAAACTGGTTACAGTCGAAGAATAGATGGCAAATGGTACAGGAGACGCCATTTTATTAGAACCAAATAGAACCTTAAAGTTACAATTGCTTTTAAAGATGAAAGAAGAAAATTATGCAGCCCTCGTATCCTTAATCATCTTATTGTACCTGAGATACAGGACAGGTCTGTTAGGTGGAGGTAGTGATATGCAGCTTAACGCCATTACCATCACTCTGCTTTTCTACACTATCATGTACAACAGTGGGTGTCTTCATTATACCAGGAAGTACGATTTATACCAGGAGCATCTTTGTCTGGAATAGAATTGCAAACACCATAAAATTGTGAACCAAAAGATCAATTAGTAGCAGCAAGTGGAATACCAAATAAATCTTGCAAAAGTGAAGAAAATCTGTATGCAGAATGATGATTAGGAGTCCATTAAGAGTACATGAGGGAATTTCAAGTTTTGGGAGACTACCCATGTTAAAACCAGCTCAATGAAATGTATTTTCGAACTGAAATGAAAAGGTCTTCGGTGTAGACATTTTCAATACTCAAAAACCCGAGGAAAAGATTAAATGCAGCATATGACCTTTAATATGGGGAGAGCCAGACACGTGTTGAATAAAATTAAATGAATTTGTGACACTCAAATTCACACGCAAATGGGTCACTGGGATCATCAACATAGATGTTAAAGTTCACAACAATAATAACTTTTTCACACTTAAAAATGGCAGAAAGAAAATGTGAGAATTCTGAGATGGAGTCAATTTGACGGGGCAAGGGGGATTAATATAGAGGTTTAAAAAATAGCATTTTCGTCATTGAGCTTATAAACCAGACTATAATTTAGGTTTGCTCCTTTTTGTGTGAACGGTATGAAAATCAGTCATGATTTTATTCTCCAGTCTGTTTACAATTACAATTACAATTAGAGTTATTTGGAAATCTGCCACCATTCAAAGTTTGTTTGATGGTCAGTACAGTGTCCCAAAATGAGCATTGCTATTTATTGAATATAGTGTTGTACTTTTTAAAAAAGTTTATTATAGGTCAATAAATGTTTGCCAAGAACAAAAAGTATAATCAGAAATGGATAATTACGCTTTAAAAACTGAAGGCTGCAACGGATAGAATAGAAGAGAAATGTATGGTCCTATATCCTTACGTAAATTTAACCATCAGGGCCCTGTGAGGTAGGACTCTGTGCTTGTGATTGTTAAAAGCGCTATATAAATAAAATTGAATAAATAAAATAAATAAATTGATCAGAATGCCATAAAAATGAACCAATTTCATAGTTAGCCTGTTTTTTTTCCAATCATTTATCGCTAGTTGATCTGTCATGAGCATAAGCTGATCCCATGTGATGCATTTTTGGTATGCCTTGGTCACGAGGAAACCTGCCTTTTTGCTGGTGATGTCACAAAGCAGGATTTGCGTGCTTACAGGTTAAAAAGTGCATCCATATGGCGAATCAGACGCTGAGGTGGCATGTCCTGTGCTCCACACACTCCATCAGCAACCATCAGACTGCCGTTCAGTCCACTGCACATTCCATGCCCCAATCCAACACCATTAAAGCACATTTCCCCAACGCAGGAACCTGATTTTGCTTCTCGCCCAGGTCAGTTTATAGATAGCACACGCACAATCTTTAGTGCCTTAGCCTACAAGTCATCACTAACAGCGCAATGGGGGATAAGAAGGATGGATAATTTAGCCTGTCTTCATAGCAGCTTGTGCCAGAATTTGGAGAGAGCCAGATGTTCACAGCTGCAGCAGAGCCATAAATTAGCCTCTCTCTTAGAGGGTGGTGAGAACAAAAAAAACAAGCAGTATCTCTGCTTCTAGCAAAACTAACTTTTTTGACTCTGCAGTTGATTTCGCTTTTTCGCAGGAGTGTTCATCTAAAAGTGTATGGTGTAATTTTTACTGTTGCTCCTTCGCAAAAGGGTAGAAAAGAATAGTAGTTTAAAGTCATCCTACTGCTCCTGTCAGCCCTCTGAACTAAAACTGTGAAGATTTCTTGGATGTTCAAGTCCAATCTTGTGACTAATGGCAACTTTCACGTCTTTGCTCCCGTTAACATCACCACAACTTGTCCAGTAAAGGCAGGGAAAATGAGGTCCAAATGGAACTTGTGTACAAATTCTCGTCTGGTATGGGCAGGGAAAATGTGGTCCAAATGGAACTTATGTGCAGATACTTGTCCATTTCACTAATTCACAATTACAATATATTTAAACGACTATATTCAAGTAATTTTTATCTGTTTGTAGTCACTGTAAGCAAAACATATAGAAAAAATAACCCCTATATATTAAATAACTCATACTATGATAATTAATGTTTCAATAAACTAATGGTAACAGGAACAATGACTAACAGCAGCAGTACATCAAGAAAACTATAAGAAGAATTATTGCGATAGTCAGACTGTCATTTTAAAAAGATGTCATGGCAAATTATGATAAATTGAAGTACTAACTAGTGTATTAACAGGATATTCAAAACATTATGGTCTCCATCATTAATGATGGGAAGATTACACAGTATCCAATAAAAAGCCTGCACTGATTAATAACACAGCCATATTAAAATGAACATGCTGTATCACTGATGCACGCTAGAAAGAAATGAAAAAAATGAGATCTAGTTGCTGACCTTTGAACTTCCCCAAATGCTTGAAGTACGCATGGATATTTTCCTATTATTTATGTTTTTTTTTTTGTTTAAATAATTTATATATGCAGTATAAAATGGAAGAGTAATGCATTGTTCTCTCTGCCATTGGCATGGAGCTCTTTCTCGGAATCTGTTTTCAGTGCCTGACTTTTTGGGCCCTTCCGTAAGGATGCTGTATAAATGTATGCAAAAATTTAGCAGACTGCCCTGGTTATGATTTTAGTGTCCTCTGCAGTGAGTTATTAGTCGAACTTTTATCACAACTGTCAGCCTGAGATTGTAGACCTGGGAAAATCAACAGGCACTTTGCCCAGTATGCAAATGAGAGACACATAATTTGGACCCAGACTGACTGGTACCCAGCTGCAAGAAAGCGATAGGAGTCACTGAAAGGGCTCCTCATGATGGGCAAATCCTTCACTCATTGAGAGATACTCTTTCGTGGCAATATGCCCGTTTCTCTTGTTATCCTTTTGAAAATGATGGATACCATCAAGAAATTTAAGAATTCAATAGAAATGGTTTGGATCAGTGCCTGAGCAGGAACTCAGGACTGCTGCTGAAGATGCAGCTTCTGAGGAACACGCAAGAAAAAACAGAAGCTGCAAAGCAAATGTAACACTATCCGCCTTCCAGGACTTGACACCACACATATGAATTCTTGTACCACTAACAGCAAAAGTAACAATTATTACTAATAAATGGTATCCTAAATATAATAATCTGTACATAAAGCAGAATATATGGATATTCCAGATTGTAGCACACTAAAGGGTGCGGTAGGCTGCCTTCCGGTAAATCAGCAGAACAACAGAACACATAAATGAGAAAGAGATTTAAATAATGTATGATCTCATCAGCAGTGTGATATGCTATGTGTGAACTTATTAAAAATAAGGATAAAACTAATATAGATGAAGCCCCATAGTAATTTCTCACATGCATGTGGAGAGTGAAAAGCTACATTATAGAGGTGTGTTTACTATGCAGAATATACCAGCCATCATATGTAATTTCATTCCTGTGCAATTTACACTTCTGACGACAGAAAATGTTAATTAATTTTTTAACGCATTCCAGTGTATGAACACCACCGCCAACAACAATGATAATAATAAGAAGGAGAATAAGAATTTGTTTTTCAAAGGCAGGAAGCAGTATTTTTTTCCATAATAATGCAAATTGTAACTCCCAAGAAACTATGGAAATTACTGGAAACAGTGATGTCAATCAGTTAATCACTGAGGAAAAAATGATCACTGTCGCTTCATTGAGGGGGGCGAGACAAAAGTTTACCTGTAGTTTAAAAGCTACGTTCAGTGTATG
>JAODKE010000125.1:14972609-15001830 GCA_026779605.1 Mormyrus hasselquistii
GCAGTGCTCTCAGAAAGCCTTAGGTTTTACTTCAGTAAAAATATTGCAAATTTATTTGTTTACAACAAAAATGTTACTTTATTCATTTGTTTAGAGAAAATATATACCACATTAGAAACAAATAGTACTTAAAAAAATGTTCATTTCAAGTAATAATAAATCCAAACCCAAATTAAAGTTCTAAAAGAGCTATTCTGGGTTAATAAGTTAATTGACAAGCAGTCTCACTGGGTGGGTTTAATTACCTTTGCAATAACATAAATCATTGTGTTTAGTGTTCCTTTGGGAGCCTGTGACTACAATTGCAATTTATAACAAAATGGCAAGAACAGAATGAGTCAGTCAAAAAAGAAATGATACTGAATAAAAAGAAAAAGTCTGTGGAAGATATGTGCAGATAACAATTGGAAGGACAACACTGAATAAAAATGTTAAACATTGTTTGTCATTGGACTTTTTGTTATGAATCCAATTAATGTACAACAGAATTAAGCAAGCAACCCAAAACCTTCTGTGAGCACTGTAAATATCACACAGCATAACTAGGTGTCAGAGTGTAATCTTTTACTTTAAATCATTTCAACATTAAATAATGACAGATCTACACCATTGTGACCTTAAGTTTAAAGGTAGGTGGGGTCCCTGTAGCCAGAGCGAGCGCAGTTGGTGGCGTGCCGTGTGTGGTGGGCTGTTTCTGCCTTTCGGTAGGCGTCAGATGTTTTAATTGTGTTTTTTTTAATTTAATTTAGTTATTTGTAAGCTTATTGTGTGAATAGTGACGGGAAAGGTTGCCGCCGGAAAATACCGGTTCCCGAGCGGGCGTGTAGCCTGGCGATGCCTGGGGTTGGTTCTGCCCTCAGGTACGGTGAGTCCTCCTAGTAATTCCTTTTAAATAGTGAGTGCTGATTCGTTTGGATGATGAATGGGAGGCCGGTGTTGTTAGAGTTACAGAGTGGCGAGTTGGCGTGTGATCGGCGCAGATGTCGGTAGTTGTGAATGTACCGGGACGGGTCATCTGCAAGCTCAACCTCTAGTGTACGCGGCGAAGGCCGGGACAGGTATCTGTATTAATTTTATGTATTTTAAGTTAAGTGGGTATGTTTTGTTTGTGTTCTTTGTTTTTTTTTTTTTTTAGTTTTTAAACTATGAACGTCCGCAACTTGCTCACTAGCCATTGGGCTACTGAGTTGTTATGTTAGCCAGGGACTTAACCACAAGCATTAATGTGTGTGTTTGATTCGTAGGTTTATGTGGCTGTGTTGCCCTAATAGCTGCTGTTCTCTATATACAGTGTGAATGTGGTGCTGCTTTTTTTGCAATTGTATTTTTGCAATTGTATTAGTTGTGTAGTTTTTTTTTTTTTTTTGCCCCTCTCTCTACGCTTCCCTTTGTCGCCCTTCCCCTTATACCTTGTTCGCCTGGGTGGGCAGAGAACCTACTGGGCCGGGGAGAGGACAATGTGAAAGCCGGGTTCCTTAGTTTGCTCCTTTGCGTGTACTAATGATTGCATGCACTAATGATTGCATGCCTTGCTGTGCTAGATAGTGTGGGCTTCACCTGGTATGGTAGTGGAGTATTGTGGGGTGTACTGTGGTGGGAATTGCAGTGGATAAGCAGGACCAATGGGTTCCTGCAGTCGTGTGCGTTAACGTAACCCTGGCTTCTGGTGTGTCCTTTTCTGTGGAGTAGTGGGCTCCTGTTACAGCGACAGGGTGACTGTTTGTTTCCTTTTTTCTCCCTTTGTTTTTGTTTTTTTGTTTGTTTTGTCCTTGGTTTCTTTTTTTAATTAGAAATCTATTTATTGTTATTTAGAAATGGTACAGTTGCCAAAATGTTAATTTGCTTAAATTAATTCTCAATAAAGATTGTATACTTTGTTGGAACTTGGTCTCTTTGCTGAGTAGTATTAGAGATTGGCCAAGCAAAGGGTGGCGTAGTCAGTGTACTTTAAGGGGGGGCCACATTGTTTTGTTTTTTTTTGAGTGTGTAACTCTTTCAAGATGGCAGTTGTACTTTGTTTCAGAGGTAGGCTTTTTGCATAACCAATCAATCAACACGTTCCTCCCCAAAGAACTGAAGTACCAAAAAAGTACTCCAGCTGGACTGGAGCTTTGGGTATTGAAAGTTTTGGTACTGGTACTCGACCAGGAGTAAAAGGGAAAAGTACAGAGTACCGTACCAAAAGTACTGAATACCAAGGGGAGTACCGGCACCTGGCACTGAATACCAAGGAGAGTACAATAATAACGATTACAAACACAACAATGAGTGACGTCAAATGGGAGACTCACTCCACCACCATGAACAAATGAGCTCCCAGAAGAATGTTTATCCTCAGACTGCTGCAGAAATGTAAGATCTCTCCCAATGTTCAAACCCACTTCTACTAAACCACTACTGAAAGCGGCCTCACCTCGTCTACCATGTACCTATCATGCTCTACTGCAATAAAACACTGCATAGCTATCCCCATTTTCTGTTCTATTTATTGTTGCTGTTTTTTGTGTGTTTGTGTTTTTTAAACACCTTTTTTGATGACCTATTTTTAACCTTTAAATCTAATGCTCAGTTTTTACTGCCCTGTCTCACCAAGTCAAATCCCTGTGTACTATGTGCATTTGGCAAATAAGCTAATTCTGATAATTCAATAACATACTCACATGACTTATTGGTGATATTTAGCTTACTTTAGTACTGTTGTACACAAGACTGGTTTTGGTCTTGAGACCCCTTTTTTGGGGACTTGGTCTCATTTCTGAATTGACTTTTTTTTTTTTAAACTTGGTCTTGTCTCAGACATAGAGGACTCGAGGTATTATTTCAAGATCAGTCAAAACCACTCATCAAAATGCCTCTATGTACCACAATGGCTAAAAATAACATCTGTTTCTTAGCCCTTAGAAACCGACAGACCCAAAATACGTAGATTTTCGCACCAATTAATCTCGTAACTTTGGATAGATATAACAGACAGACAAGAATAGCATATCCTTGCAATCCAGAGAAATGTCTTGATCTTGTCGTCCAAGTTGCAACATTGTGTGCTAAAATATTCCAGAATAATCCTGTGTCAGGCGTATATTTTAAACATTTTTCCACGAAAAAACACCTTTAATAATCCATAAACATCTATATTATTCATATTAGATGGAAAATAACGTGCATATTTGCTTCCTCAGTGATCCACGCACTAAACATATTTATTTTATACCTTATTTATTAAAAGCCTATACATAAAGGGTTTGTTTGTGGCTAAAATGCAGACTAAAACTGTCCTCCTCAAATTTCACTTTACCAAACACGGAGTATATACAGTATAGGCAGAAAGTCAATAGCGATAAACATTCAGCATTACACTCTAAACCGTCTGTTTATCCAGTGAATCATGAACTAAACAATGCTTTTCTATTTCAGTTTCTTTCAGATGTTATAAAGTATTAAAAATATAAAACCATGCATTGTTGTCTCGGGCAACTTCAAGTTGCCAAATGGAAGCAAAATCAAAGATGTTCACTTACTGTACACCTGGCACTAACCATGTGTTCCTTCACAATGCTAAACCACAGAAAAGTCCCCAACGAAAACCTCCACATTCCCACATCAGAGACCTTACATTCATATTTGTAGTGCCTACATTTTTTTTATATTTGATTAGACTAAAAACTGAGAAATGTCAAAGGCACAACTGGTTTTTCCTCATAAAAGGATATCAGGACCGAATCAGCATTTACACATCAGATTATCAGATTATAACATATCTGAGAAGCTCAGAATGTCCAGAAAATAAAGCGATAGAGCATATGTAGTTAACACATGTTCATGCAATGCAATAATCCAAAAACCAAAGGCATAGAAAAACGCTCATAAATGGATAAAGTTCAAAGGGGTTAACACAGTACTGTGACTGGGTGTAAAGTGGCCTGCTTCAAAGTTCAACCAATAAGGTGCATCTAATTTGAAAAATTAAATGTTACATTTGTACAGAAGCATTTTTTTTTAATTTTAAGAAAAAACATCCATAGATCAAATTATACTCTGATACTGCCATTTGGTCTCGCCCCAACATGGTGCCCATGCTCCACATGTTCTAGTGTGTTGTGTTATGTAGACTCAAACATTAGTCTGTTTCTGATCTTGACTTGGTCTAGCCTTGCCTTGGTCATAGTCTCGTCTCACCATGTCTTGGTCTTGTCTCAGTCTCACCCTGCTTTGTTCTTGATCTCGTCTCTATCTTGATACACTCTGGTCTTGGTAATAACTTTGTCTCAGTTTAGATGGTCTTGACTACATCATTACTCCTTATTTAGACTTATTTCGTCTAAATAATAGATTATTATTTTGACATATTAGAACACGTGTTTCAGATCTATTTTATGCAAACAGGAAGTGCCACTGATCAAGCTGATGAACAGATCTTTTAGGTAAACTGAATCAATTGAACTGTATCTTAAAAAACTATTACATAGGCTGCAGTTCCAAACAGGCCGATGACATCACGATTATGGGAAGGTCCGTGTCTCATTGGGCTCATAGGTTTCCGGTACGCCCCTGACTGTGATGTAAATTAAACTGTACTTATTTCAAACAGTGGATTGTGCCATCAATGATAACTCGTAATATAAAGACTTTTTTGCCTTAACTTGATCAGAGCAATATTTCACAGATCGGGTTAAGGCCAAAGCAATATGCTGAAAATATTTCTGCCCACACTACTAGGCAGTAAGGCATTTCAGTTGTACTCTACTGTGCTCCCAAACTGAGATTTTTGCTGTCATATCATGATAGTGATAGCAAGCTTTTGAGGATTCTGAATCAGACTAATTTCCTGCTCTGCCCTGATTACTTCAAAAGAGCCTTCTATAAATGTTTAAATACACTGGTTTTAGGGGTAAAACAAATTGTTGAAAGAAAAATGCAATTAGAAACCCAATCAGGCAATTTAACTGGTTCCTTCAGGTTAAAAACAATGTGATTTTATGTACACAAAGGAGTTCCTTAAAGGGGTTTCATTCTGCCAGAGTCTCCTGTAAGCATGCCAGAGAAATTTCTGTTACTGAGACAATTACAACCCTAAAAATATATCACGCATCACACGCTGTTGTTCTGGTATGTCAAATTTGACATACCATCTGTCTCTGTGTTGTGTGGAATGAAAACACAGATGATCATAAGCTTCTTAAATTCAATTAGGGGGAGTTTTTTTTAATCAAATTTTCATGTAAATGTCATCTGACAGCATTAATTAGAATATAAAACCCTTAACTTGTCTAGTACAGTAAATAGAGCCCACGGACACATACTACGTGTTTTATATCCAGCATTGGACGAGTTGCCCTTTGACTTACCTGTCTGGCAATATTGCTCAAAAAGTTGCACTGTGTATCATCACCACACACAGCGGATAAGAGTGTGAAAGCATTTCATGATACATTTGAAGTCATGGCAGGAAGAAAGGACTGGAGCCATGTCAAGTTGAGATGCACCACAGCTGAAAAGGAGGCTGTCATCATCAAATGTGAAGTAACCTTCTGACATGCTATCCCACAGGCAGGTGATCATGAGAGTTTTACTTGCACAAAAGTGTTTTGAGGACAAAAGGGAAAATGATTGGTTCAGAGAGGTAACCAACCAGATTGTAGAATAGGTGAGTCAAAGCAACTAGAGGAGGCAGGACCAACCAATCAGATGTCTTGGACTCACTTCCAAGACCCTGCTTGGACCCTCCTCCTCTACAATCTGATGGTTTATCTCTCTAAACCAATAATTTTTCCTTCTGCCCTCAGAACATTTTTGTGCAAGTAAAATTCCCTTGCAATGGATGGCCCAGACAATTGGTTCTTCCCTCTCCAAGATGGAGGTTCTTTCATCTGCACACCTTAAAGGCTGCCCTAGCTAGCAGACATGCCATAACACATCACACAGACTATGTGCTATTTCCTTTGTATCTATATACACGTGGTGCTGTTTTTTGTTAGTTGCTTGTAATATTCACCTGCTACTAAATGAGCATTTAGCTTAACGGCATGTTAATATTTTTGACTATTTTCTCCCACTGGCTACATTTCAACACTGATTTTATCTATGTCAATATTATAGTTGACTTTGAGCATTTCAATCATTTAATTTGATACATGACCAGCAGAATTTACTTTTGAATTGGACATTCTACCAATTAAATTTTGGCACCGGAGAAATTAATGATACATTAATTTTATGATAATGTAATTCCTTCATAAATAAAATTATTTCAACAATTTATTAATATTAAAATGTATTTTTTTCCGAAATCTCTTACGTATCCCACATTTGTAATTTAATATAGGAAATGACCAGTTTTTAGTGTCCTTTGGCAATATGGGTGTACGTATAAGAGAAATATTTGTGAATAAAAGCATCTGTTTAAAAAACGATTTAATATTATCCTCAAAGTCTGAGAAGCAACTATCCCGATTGAAACAGTCTCAGTTTTTCATTCCTTCTGGTAGAAAAGAATTAATAACATTTAAAATTCTTAAAATTCTCCAGTTTTCTATGAAGATGGTATGTGAGAGATTAATTTTTAATTTCAAGATTTAATTTAAATCTTTTTATGTCCATTGATGAATCCACCATTATAAAAAAGATTTTGAACTACAAGAAATAATGTAAGAAATGCAAAACTTCATTGCATACATAAATCAAAGAACACCCTTCCATTTTCAAGTATGCTAACACTGCTAGAGAAACTTTGCTATTTTATGCACCATATGCATTCAGAAATCTGTTTCCTGGCTCTGCCTCCTGTAGTTGTTGTATTTCTGCATGATTTTCTGTGGTCACTTTGAGTAAGCACATATAACATCCCCTGAAGTGTACCTGTCAGCTGATCTTTAGTTACAGAGCAAGCAGATAAATATTAAAATATGGAGTAAGTTCCCAGATTGCATGGATTGATTAATATGAATGATATTTAAACAAATGCAAACAATTTGGGTAAATCTGGCATGACAGTTGCTTTGTATTTTGTGTGTTGTTATAAAAATGCACAAAAGAGTTAACATGCTACATTGCTACGTTCTGGTGTTATCAAGATATTACTGGGCTATTCCATGTTTCTTGTCCAAGTGGTCTCTGCTACACCTTCACTTATTACCTACTGCATACGAGGAAGGAAACTTGGTAGCTACTGGTATATGCCTGTCTTGTAAATGTATATTTCCTTGCATCGACCCATTTTCAGTGCTCCAGTGCTTTTCACGTATATATAAACGTTTACCGCAGTGGATTTACAGTTTTTAAGGGTTGCCCTGCTGAATTTTGCCCTTCCTGCTAGTCATAGGAATTCTCGTTAAAGCTTGTAATGCATAGTCAAATAACAGCAATGGCTACATGGTCATCATGTCTATATCATTCTGCTAATTAAATAAAATGTCTATTCTATTCTAATAAGACAAAATACAAGATGCATCTTGGAAGCCTTTGGTCTGATCCTGGGAGTGACCACAACAGAGAGGGTTCAAAACACCATGACACCATAATCCATCTGCTTTTTCATCCAGTTATCTTACCAACCAATCACATGGCAGCAGCGCAATGCATAACGTCATGCAGATACAGGTCAGAAGTTTCAGTTAATGTTTGCATCGAACACCAGAATGGTGAAAGAAATGTGATCTCAGTCATTTTCACTGTGACATGATAGCGGGTGCCAGACTGTCTGCTTTGAATATTTCTGTAATTGCACCTTGGTGTGTATTTTCACACACACAATAGTATTTAGGGTCACTTAGAATGATGCAAAAAAAGAATGTTGGTGATGACAGTGCTCACATTTGCGCTGACAGAAAAGCTACGGTAACACAGAGAACCACTTTGTATACAGCTGTGGTGAGTGGAAGAGCATCTCTGTGTGCACAACGTGGTGAACCTTGAAGCAGATGGGCTACAGCAGCAGAAGATCACTCACGGCAGTCACCAGTCACCTCCTCATGGCCAGAATTTACCCATCTTCTAACAACTACTTCCAGCATGATAGTGAAAAATGTCACACAGTAAGCTTTGTCTCAAACTAGTTTTGTGACCATGACAGTGAGTTCAGTGTTCTTCAGTGGCCTTCCCAGTCAATGGATCTGAATCTAATAGAACACCTTTGTGATGTGGTAGAACAGGAGATTTGCAGCATGAATGAGCAGCTGACTAATCAGCAGAAATCACATAATGCAATCGTGTCAGCATGGACCGGAACCTTAAAAGATTCCCAGCATCTTGTCGAATCCAAACCATGAAGAACTGAGGTTTTTTTTTTACGAAGAGAGGCCCCACCCACTATTAGGACATTCTTCCTAGTGAGTGATCAGTGAGAGTACATTCCTGTTTCCGTATATATTGAGGGCACCTTCAGTGATGTACTGATTTCGTCAGTAGCATTCCGAGCATCAGAATCTGCAGGAAAAATTAAAGGAGGATTATTGTAGAGTGGTTGAGTAAGACTGCTGGGGAATCTAGTGGTATTGTTCTGCTATTCTTTAATCTACAGCTCTAATCAGCTGGAGTACTTACAGCTGAGGTTGATTAAGACACTTTATACTGCCAGCAACCTCGCTGTACTTTGTATTTTTTGTAGCCTTTGTATTTTTTGTCCTATCATGCTTTAATTTCCATATATATGTTATTTCCTTTAAGATACTTTTATATTTATAAATGCTGTTTGCTTTTTATAACTAATAAGCCTTTGAAAGCTGTTTCTAAAAAATCATATGAGATCACAACTTCATTTCACAATAGCAATACAGTCACGTACCTGAAACCATGACACATCAGATCCTTAAGAAGTTTTCCATGTGTTTGTGGAATGGACAGATGGAATTGAGAATGATTTTTAGTGAAATCTAATTGATATTGCAGCAGTATTAACATGCTGGTCCATCCACAGGTAAAATGGACTTTAATCCTCCATTTAAAAAGTAGCAATTATGAACAATCTCCGGGCCATTTAAAACCAATAGTTCATTTTGAAGTTCTTAAATAAAAAACACAATTTAAGTCTGATCGGAAAGTACCCATCTTTAATATATATTTTACCTTTAATGATACTTTTGATCTCTTGCTGATCGTCTGATTCTCCTGTGTGCCGCTCCCACTCGTTGAACTTGTGTGAAATCCCAGTTTCCAGCTGTTTTCAATCCTTTGTAATTGAATCTCTGCGTTCAAGTATATGTCCCCAGTCTTGTCACTGAAGTCTCTTATGTTAGCCTCTGTGCAAAGTCTTTGAGAACCCCTGTATTTCTCTCTCTTACCTGTTAAAATCCCATCCCGTCCCATGAGCCTATATCTTCTGTACCTGCTTCCCCATTCCACACCCGACATGAAACTGCTGAGGTTTTATTATTATTATTGTGTTTTTTTTGTAAAGCTTTCTGGGACAAGTTTCTCCACAGGACCTCGGGACATCAGCAGGCATGTCGATCTACCAATATATGCAGGACGTCTCCATGCAAGAGGCTTAACTTGGCGCATCCACAGGCCCTGAGGGTGGCATGAGCCCCAAAAAGGGAAAAGGAATGCAAAAAAATAAACATGATAAAGATAGATGTGTGTGTGTGTGTGTGTGTGTGACCCTTCCTTTCATTGGATTGTGAGGAAAGACATTGAAAACACAGGACTGAGTTCATGACTTAGACAAGCATAGCTATGAATCCAGCAGCAGAGGCTTTAAGCTTTATTACTTTGTATTGATGGGTATAGTAAAGTATATCAATTTTACAAATTGACTGATGAAAGCATGCAAGTGTTCAATGCACAGTGATTGGTTTGTTGCTTTAGCAATAGCACTGGGCGATATGTGAATGGGTGTCAATGAAAACTGACTGTTCAGGCAAACACTATGAACTGATTTAACTCTATTAATTTTCAATATAGCTTGGATAGAGTATTTTCCTGAGTTAAGCATGAGCAATTCAAGATAGTAATATTATTGCACATGAGTATTTCTAATAACCATATAATGGAGATTATATGGAACCTCACTCCCCCCAACAGCATAGCCAAGGAAGCAATCAAACAACCCAGTACAATGCATTTAAAACAAAAATGTTAACAGAAAAGTATTTGTCATGTTCTACATGGATTCATATATGGCGCTTGAAAAGAAAATGGAGCATGTTTCCAATTATTTTTTTTCCTCAATCTTAAATTATTCCAAATTAAAAAAAAAATGTAATGATATTTGTGATGGTTATGTAGACTCTCGCTGCTTTTAATATGATCTTGTTTTAAGGATATTACCAGGCAGAGGGGGAAGGAAAGCTTAGGTCCAGAAAAGAAAAATCCAGACAAAGATTTTGTTTCAACCAACTGGTTAAATATAAAGAGTCACAGTCACAGTACTCGGTTGAGACAAAATCTTGATCTTCTTTCTGGACCTGAAATATCCACCTTTCTTACTAGGCAGATAGTGAATTTCTTATCTGATTTAAACCTTTCCCCATTTGGACATAGAGAGCTACTCTTTCGGTTTTGTTCCTTACTTTCTTCCACTAAGCTTTTGGTGATGATGGTGTTGCAGAGTTATTGAT
Organism: Mormyrus hasselquistii; assembly: GCA_026779605.1. Lineage (NCBI taxonomy): Eukaryota > Metazoa > Chordata > Actinopteri > Osteoglossiformes > Mormyridae > Mormyrus > Mormyrus hasselquistii. The sequence continues at coordinate 14,983,163 of JAODKE010000125.1, forward strand.
ACGTTTGATAGGGAAATGCCCGGGCAAACTGTGATCAGGCTGTTGTCAAATACCTCCAGGGAGCCTGGCTGCAAATATTATCCTTTTTTGTTTGTGTTACTGAACAGTAAAGCCTTCCATTGAGGTAGACTTTTTTCAGACACTGCCATTTTGTTTCATACCAGTGGTTTGCTGTCAAAAAGTCTCTGTCAGGACAATGGGGGCTTCATTCTGAATGCTACACCACAGCTGAGCTCGCTAGAATTATGACTGAGGTTCACAGCAGACTTGAAAAATCTTGAAAATCTTGGAAAACCAGGAATGATGTTGGATAGCTGCAGGTTTGCATTCCAACCGTGGTGGGAACACATCATCCAAACTGTGCTGCAACGCCATTGCCACACGGCATGGGAATTCACATATATAAATCAGATAAAGATACAATATTGAAGGAGACAGAACAGCTCTGTAATTAGAATTTAGAATTAGAATTTAGTGTTGTATTTAGCGATAGTGAATTCAGTTCATTACAGAGTGTAATGTATTAAATCCAGAAATACATTATCCATAACAACTTATCCGGTACAGGAATATGTCGAGCCTAGAGCCAATTCCGGAAAGCAAAGGACAGGCAGTGGATACCGTAAATAGGTTGGCAATCCATCACTGGCTACACACTTACATTCTTCACCAATTTAGAGGCAATTCGCTTAAACCTAGGAAGCCAAAAAGTCACCCAAACATCTCTTTTCTTTTGTTCTATCTTCAACTATAACCTTCTGCCAACTGTATAGTACATGTCTAAAAACCATAATGAACCATTGTTGTAATGGTATGAATATTTAACATTCAATTTTCCCTAGTTTCGACTAAGAAAATCAAGTCTGGTGAGACATGAGGAGAACCTGAGATAGCCCTAAAATTAGGTCTGCACCAACAGAAGTAAACCTTGAAGAGTAGGATGTTTAATGTTTTTAGCAAAGGAAGGTTGACTGTCCACTTCTCATGGATCTTTGTACAGGGTCTTGGTGCTGCCACCTTGTGAACAAAACTGGCATGTCACAGAGACCCACCAGAAAGACAAAATGTACTGTAGTTGTTCCCAACTACTATATGACTAGCATGATAAAGGACCAAAAGGAGAAGTCCTAAAAATCAGAATTTGCAAGTTTGACTCGAACTTAGGAGCAATGATTTTGGACTTCTTTGTTTCCTGACACTGATCAAACCATAGCTTCAAACAAAGGCATTCAGGGCAGGCAAGTACAAGCTCTGAATGTATAGATGAGGTACTGCAGATCAGTCTGTCATGAGCAATGCTACACTGACCAGGCTGTGGAGGATATGATTAAGCCAGTCCCAGTAGCCTAATAGGAAATATACTTTTGCACACTAACATCTATCTGTGGTAACTGCCATGAGAAGACTCCATGAAGCCCAGCAACAGAACTGACTTCCCAGGTCATGCCGGCACCTCGGGGCACTTGGAGTAGAAATTGTAGAATATAAGGATACAAAAAAGTGATGAACTTCAGCCCTCTGCAAATGCTAAACTGCAGATGCTCCCATGCAGGTTCAGGCTGACTAGGTAAGTCAGGCGTTGAAAGGGAGGTTGGGCAAGGATAACCCATCTTTTCTCATAAAAATAATGTCACACCATATCTCACCAGGGATTTGATGTTTTTTTTCAGTCCTCCATCAGCATTTCTTGACCTCCACAATACCCAAGTGTCCATCATACTGTATTCCATGCTAGATGTGTGCCTGGAGATTCTGTAAAATCACCATGCAAAGCCCAATAGCAGGTGAACTCTACTCTGACATGCTAGCAGGGAGCTCATTAGGAATCTTAGCAGGGCAACTTTTTTGAGTATAGGTAAAAAGTTTGGAGAGCCTAGGGCCCTGTGCTTCTCTGGCCCTAGCTGGAGCTCCGTCAGGGAGGTGGCCTTTCACAATGAGGGCAGCATCTTGAGGATTTCAGGTTACTGGAGCACTGGTGAAACTGTCCACAAAATCTTATTGACAGCAACAAAAATAGGCTTCTAATACCTATTTAACACAGTTGTTACATACAGAAATTTGTTAATCAGAAGGTGCCAGAACGCAAAGGGCATAAGAAAACAGAAGGGTCACGAGCCAGGGACAGGTCCCAGAAAGGAAAGGACCCATGAGAGCTGAGGGGTAACGATACGGGTGCAGGTCCCGGAACACGAAGGACACATGAGAGTGGAGGGGAAACGATGCAGGCACAGGTCCCGGAACGCAAAAGGCATATGAGAGTGGAGAGGTAACAAAGAAGGCGCAGGTCCCAGAACGCGAATGGCATATAAGAGCGGAGGGGTAACAATGCAGGTGCAGGTTCCGGATCATGAAGGGCACATGAGAGCGGAGGGGTAATGATGCGGGTGTAAGTTCCAGAACACGAAGGGTACATGTGAGTGGAGGGTTAACAATGCAAGCACAGGTTCCAGAACGAGAAGGGTATATGAGAGCAGAAGGGTAACAGTGCAGGCCCCGCAACACGAAGGGCACATGAGAGTGGAAGGGTAACGATGCGGGCGCAGGTTCCAGAATGCGAGGGGTATATCAGAGCGGTGGGGTAACTATGGGCGCAGGTCCCGTAACACGAAGGGCACATGAGAGCGGAGGGGTGACGATGTAGGCCCAGGTTCCTGAATGCAGACAAAACGTGGAGCAGAAAACATGCCATGTATTTTTGTTAAATAAATCTAGACTGATAAAGTACAGAAAATTGTGTGAAAATTGGTCTAAAAACGAAATACATGCTTTTTTAAAATGTTATGCTGCTGTTTCTGCTTAACTGGAGAGCTTCTGGATATACAGAATTAGGTGCCAGAATGCAGACAGTCAAAAACAGAGAGGTCCCAGAACGAGTTCCAGCAGGATCCAGCACAAATTAAGTACTGGTTATCTATGATAAATATAGCTGAATCAATACCACCAGATAATATTAGCAGTGAACATTTACTAGGTTAACAAAATTTGCTACATCAGACAGCCCACAGACAAACAGCCCACGCATAAGTCTAATACAAGCACAGTATGTGTATTTCTTCAGTGTCTTTGAATTAGTCAACAAACAACAAGAAAACTAATAATTAAAAGAAAATCTCCCATCTGTCCATTAGATCCAAGTGCCATTCAATCGCTTAAATAATCCGTGGGAGTAATTAGTATGGTAAACACATCTCCATCTTCATGCAGTCATACCTGAGCAGTCTCCAGGTAATATAAGAAAACATAATGTTAACTTTCACTCCTCCGCCAATGACACACAAATATACATTTCAGTTATACCTAATGACAACTCCTCTATTGTCACTTTAGCTCACTGCTTTAATGAAGTCAAGACTGGAATGGGTGAAGATTTTCTGTTACTTAGCAGGAAGACGAGGGCCCAGACAGGGGTGCTGTCATTTCAGCACTCAGCCTGCATGGAAGGTTTAGACTTTTACCTCAGCATTTTGGCATGTAATTTTGGCATCATTTTAGAAATAAACCTCCCGTTCAAATTTCATGTTGATGAAATGTTTAATGTCTGCTCGCTATACTTATACATGTAAAACATTGCCAAGTTAAGGTGTGTCTCACTCTTCAAGAATCTGTGAAAATAATAAATGTTTTTGTACACAGCAGGTTTGATTACTGTAAGCCTCTACTGTCGAGGATCATTCAGGGGCCTTCAACACCTTTCAGAGTATTCAAAATGCAGCAGCTGGTTGTTACCAGAAGCAAAAAGCATGAGCATACAAGCCATGTTCTGTGCTGACTTACTGGTAGCTACAGGAATGGCTCCGAAGCCCTGTTACTTACATATGAGGTGTCAAAGGCCAAGAAAACACCTGTTTAACTGAGTTAATTGATGTTTACAGTCATAATTGTGCACTTAGGTTGCATAACATTGGTATCAGTACTACTGCAGAGTCAATCAGGGAAAAGCTGTTGCTGATAAAGCCTTTAGCTACAGGGTCTCTAAATTACGCAATAATCTGCCACTTTATGCATGAGATGCCAAGTCAGTTTTAGTTTTTAAATGTCAACTGAAGACCTGCTGTTATTGTAGTCTAGCTGACCTGCACCTTAAAGCATTCTACAGTTGGAGGATTTTTACCTCCTTCGGAGTTTTTCAGTTCCTCTTGTTTGTTGTCTTTAACTTTGTTAGACTTTGTTGTTTTATTTTCTTGTTTCATGAAGAATTTAGTATCCAGGAACTAATGGCATATATACCAGTATCTCATGCAACTATTACTATGTAATATTAACAGAATTCAATTAAATGTCCCATAATAAAGAAAACTGTGCCATCGTTTGCAGGCCCGTGTGCAGAGCTACTACGGGTAGAGCTTTAACTTGGTTCACCAAATATTTCTGTGCTGAGAGGCAAAGACTATGGGCTGTTCCATGGATAACACAGATCCTGCCATTGCAGCTGAAGTGTCACCAGGCAAGATGGTGAGGTACTGTAATAGCACAGAACAGGGAGTATGCCACTTCCACACGGCAAGGCCTAGTAACCTGGACTGAGATGCCTCAATGTTCATCTAGAGCCGACTGAGGCCAACAGCCGTGTGGAAACCCCACAGAAAATCTTGGACATTCTGTGCCCAAATACAATGCGGTCGAGTTAGACGCACGTCCCAACGATGCCAATGAAAAGAAGCTATAGCTGTCTGGAAGTAGCTAGGGGTAGAACTAAGTCCAAAAGGTATTCATGTATACTAGAATACTCCAGCATGGGTAAAAAAAGTTTCACGGTCCTAGCTGTCAGAGCAGAGAGGGATCTGCAAGAATTCCTGACTGAGGTCTAAGACGTTGTAGTTATAGAAGTGAGAGCTAAGTTGGGAGTATCATGACAGGGACTTGGGGAGCTCAGTTAAAAAATACATTTATTGGTTTTCACAAGTAGAGTCTTAAAGAGAGCACTCCAAACTGGGGCATCCATCCACAAGGCCAAGCTTTTTGCCCGCTGGCTCCTGAGATCATCAGACAAAGCAATACAGGAAGGAGGTAAGCAATGACATTAGGGTGTGCAGGGTAGATGGGTAGCTTTGAAGGAGGCACACAGAAAGCTCACTGAAGCATAGAGGACTGGAGAAGGAGACACTGCCAACAGGAGCCAAGAAACGCGGCTGAAAGACAAAACACAGAATAACCAGAACAAAGCCAAAAGCAAGGCTGACTAAGACCTAAGAGTAAAACACAAATATGCTGAACCCAACTCTACAGACTAGACTCAGGAACTCAGATGGAAAAGACAGCATCAGCGAACAAGCCTGGGACAGTACGGACCAATAGATGGAAACAGCCATCCATTTTAATGATTGAGATGGATATTTTGCCAACAGAGGCTGGTTGAGACACAGAAAGGTGTACATTGATGAAAAGCTACTTATACCATAGTAGGGTGACCACCATGTCAGGAGGGACACTATGAGCTACTTCAGGTTTTACAAATTACTTTGAAACTGAAAGGCCCCTGTGTTTGGCTAATTAGTTCAGTTCTTTGTACTTTTACTGGTTTGTTTCCTTGACCTAAAGACTCATCCAGCTGTTTTACATTAACATTAGTGACACATGCATGATTATTGGAGATTGACCAATCAGCACAAAGTAAGTCATCAGTGCTTAAGTGAAATCTGGGTCATTTTAATTGAAATGATTGAAATGGTAGTTTATAAACTAGCTCATACTGTCCCTCCTGACATGGACTAGGTGGTCACCCTATACCATAGGCATAGTCAACACATTGACATAGCAGCTTAAATTTATAGCAAAATAGAAATGCATAGAAGATGAGGCTCAGCAATGCAGGCTTGAAAGGCCTCATGGTTTGGGTAGCAGTGTAGTTTGCAGGAGGGCAGAGGGAGGCGCTGACACTGCACAGTTAGTTGAGGCTGGGTGACAGACATTGGTAAATGTCCCCAAGTCCTAGTTGCATGAGAATGTGTGCCAATTCCCACAACACTTTTGCAGGGGTTTGCATGATGGGTGAGTAGGATGGACATCTGCACTGGAATTGAGGGCAACTGTTTTGTAACCAGTGAGGAAAGACAGTGGACATGTGAAATGCTATTTACATAGCAGCAGAGACATCCCCTCTGTCACTAAATGGATCCCTGATGAAATTTACCTACAAAGCCTCAAATTTCTAAAAGCCTGAGCTGCAAATTATCCATGAATGGTTGTTTTCACTGACCTGATTGCTGAAAATTCAGCAGAGGATGGCACTCTGGAGGGTGTGAAATGTAAGCCCAAAAGAGCAATAGTGTCAGCTTACTGTTCTCCGGCTCCAAGCCTTTGAAAAATATGCTCCTCTTCCATCCCCAGGCAATGAACAAGCTCAGCCTTTTGCATGCATCACTCACAGCTTCTAATCCTCAAGCAGCCAGGTCATTTCTGTGGATCTGAGTCAGGGAGTCCAGGGAAGACAAGAGAAGGAGGCCCTGGCACCAATGAAAGTGCCATCCGTGTCACCAAAGTGCCATAGTAAAACACACAAGGCAGAGAATCACACAATAAACCTCTTTTTATTCCACTTTGCACCTTAACACATTTCCAGTTTCCCTGTAAAAATGCACACCACCACACTGATGTGAGAGATGGTAGGCATATGTCACACTTGGATATTGATGTGAGGAGTAATTGTAAGAAAAAATAAACTGAAAACATATCAAACATATTCACCAGGAACAAACCAAGTGACAAAAGATCATTTAAGTATCAGTTGGTTATAACAAACATTTAAGCTCAAAAGATTTTCAATCATAGGTTTTGATGGGCAAAGGACAGTCTATGGTGCAGCTAGTGCTGCTATAGCAGTATAACTGAACTGGGGCATCTCCAGTTCTGCCAGAAAAGCAGGATGCTTACAAAATAGTGCTGAGGTACCATTCACAGATATAAAGCCAGAATAACAGTAATTTATGATGGAAAGGCAATTTAAGCGACTTATAGATGGCTGTATCAAAGGCTATGTGTCAAAATATGCGGTACGTCACTAGATTCTCTCAGTTTTCTACTGACATTTGGATGAGCATCCATTTTGAAATCAATAGGTGTATACGAATTTGTGATATAATTATCTTCTGGTAACAATATATGAACAGAATTTGGTATCCTTTACCCATCCATTTTTTATTTCATTATTTATAAAAAATAACTGATAGCTTAGGGGAATATGCATGTTTTTCTTCTGATTACCAAATTTGAAGTTATTTATTTATTTATTTATTTTAATAAAGGTCCTGCACTCAATTTTTATGCAAAAGTGAATAGTGAATATATAACATTTTGAAGTTAATAGCAATTGAAAAGTTTATAATGTTTAAAACTACCATATTCAAATTAAAAGAGACAGACAGAAATTGAGGAGAGCCCGATTTTGAATCCTTTCTCATTCCCATACTAGACAAAGAGTAACTCCCCAACTTATTAAGTTAGTAAAATGAAATAATATCCAATACACTGTTGCCTTGGCTTCCCCTGTGACCACAGCACAGGGACGGCTTTCCTCTAACTTATGAATATCTTCTGGCTGCAATTTTATACCTTATTCCTCAGTCTAAGCTGTACATGTCGTCATGAGCAATGAATCAGACATGAACTGTCAAATCTGTTGTCTTGTAAATACCTGCTCTTGGATTTCCTTTGTTCACTGCTGCCATGACACATCATTTCATTTACAATAGAAAAAAAGGCATGCATCTCTGACTGTAATATCTTTAAAGCATATATTAAGATACCCATAAATAGATGATGGATGTTTTCAAATTAATGAAGGATGTTAGAAACTACAGAATTTGTAACATTTACGGTAGTTTACTGCTGTACTCTGTTTACAAGTCATCTCTTGGTTTATACAGCATGTAGAATGCAGAGAATGCTGAAGCAGTGCTTCTCAGTCCGGCCCTCGAAGACCCCAAGACGGTCCATGGTTTTCCTCCCTCTCAGCTCCCTGCCAGATAGTCCAAGTATAGGTCTCTACAGGAGTGGGAGTATTGAAATGTTAGTGGGTGTGTTGAATGGTTTGTGGGCGGGTCATACAGTTAGTGTGTGTGTGTGTGCGTGTGTGTGTTTGTCAAAAGGTGGGCGTGTCAGCAGAAGTATAGTGTGGTAAAGAGGGTGGAACCATGCGCATAACTTCCTTGGTGTTTTCTGGAAGTATGGCAGTAAGTTTTAACAAGCATAGGAAATGTCTTGTGCTCTATGAACAAATACGAAACAGGCATTTAATTATAGATTTCTGTTAGTCATAGCCATTGCCTGACCTAAATGTCTGGTAAATGTTTTGTCTCTTTCTGAACTAATGTTTATTGACAGCATTTTCAGCCAATATAAATGACGCTCTGGTAGACCCACTCTATTGCACACGTCACCTTTCCGCACCTGCACCTTCTGACTCACATCTCATAGGGTCCACCTGAGCTGGGGAGAATCGAAAACATGCACTGCCTGAGGGTCCCTGGAGGGTCCCTGAGGACCCGGATGGGAAACACTATGGAACACATCGCCCTGCCAATAACCATTATAGACATTATTACAGTACCTTATATTAATATTAATATATGACTATTTTTCAGTAAATTTAATTACGGGTAAATTTATGATAAATGGAATAGTAGGAAGAAGGAGCCCCATCACATTACATTCATGTTCAGATGATAAATGAAGTCATCTTAGATCATCTGAACAGCAGTGTCACAAACAGCGAGACCCTCTCTCTTTTCATCAGTTAGCCCTAGTGAATGTCTTCTATTTACCTTTGACAACGTCATTTTGGTCTTTCCATATTATTTTGCCCTATGCTGTAACCATTGACCGCAATTGAAAACATAGCCAGAAATAATGCAACAGCAATTCATGAATTGTAATAATTGTTGCATTTTTAATTACAAGTAGTATCGCAAGAAAAGCTCTCCTCTCAGTAAAACACAACTAATACTATGTATGTATTATTTAACGTATTTTTATATCTTGTCTATTGATTTACCTGTAACCAGGTCTGTTCTGTCTTATTTAAATTATTTAGCACATATCAGCAGTGCAGTCATATTGCCAGTCTTTCCCTCATTCCAAAGCTATAGGATCATGCTACAATTATATTAGATGTCAAAAATACTGACATTCCTCACCCTCAAGTGAAACCAATGAAATTCTGCAGATTTCAAAGATTTCAGCCTAATTTATTGCTGCCTGATGGAGCATCACCCTTCAATTCTGACACAAGGAGCTAATTGAATAACCAATAGATTCCATGAATTAAGGGTCAGCGGTTAAAATACTGTCTGATATGCTGATCCATTTCTTCTTGAGAAGACCAGAGAACTAAATCCTTGGGTTATTACATGCAAGTGGAAGGACTCGAAGGCAGGCATTTGCCGAATAAAGAGGGATTATTGGGGTTGAAACAGGGACAGGGAAATATGAAGGATCACGACGAGGCAAAATGGGAAGACGAGTATTGGGAAGTACACAGGCAACAAGGGGACTCGTTTCGATGGCCAGACTGGGGCTGATGAGCCAAACAGGTACTTAAATACAAAGACTAACCAGAGCCAACAATCACCAGGCTGGGCTCCCGTGTCAAGGAGGAGACGGGAGGGTCAGGAGGACATGACTAGCGAGACGTAACACCTTGTAATCAGACCTATTAAGAAATATTGCAGAATTAAAATGGTTTGTGTAGAATGTGCAACACTAGAAGGTGAGAAATGACTCAGACTAGGATTTAAATTGTAATCTGTAGACATCTTTGAGGTGACATACAAGCCCCTCCCTGGGGGTTGCGGCTGGCTGCCAGCTTACATAATGAATGTGACCACAATGGTGAGAGATGTATCAGCGGTTCAGCCTGTAGGGTTGCTGCAAAGCAATAATGAGCACTGTCGAATCCATCAAGGTCGATGGTTAGAGTCAGCCCAATACTTCATTTCTCAAGAAGAATTATGCTAATTGGTGTTACTTCCGACTGTCAATTTGTATTTGAAATGTAATATATATGTTTAGTTTAGGGGATTAAAAAATTATTATAGAACTCTTTGTCTTAAATTTACTTACTTTAATCGATTAATGATAAACTGTTTTACACTAAGAACTATCACCTGATTACATTACTTTTGGGGGGACACAGATAACGCAGCAGTAAACTCTTATTTAATGTATGTGGGTTAATTAACCAGAAATGATGTGTGTTATGTACTAATCACATGTTTGTTCTTCAGTAATGAATCATAGCCTTTCATATATTTCATACATTTGCTTTATTTGCTCATGATTTGGTCTTGAGTAGTAATTAAGTAACTAGGTTACTTTTGTTACCATTTCACGCCTCTTAGTAAGGAGAACAGCACATACTAAGTGTTTGTACCTTGTGAAACTCACACGCCTTACTGTCATGTAATTGACCTTTAGTGGTTCCAGACAATGTAAATGCTTTTGCTAAAGCACACCTTCGATACAAACACAAGCCTTTGTGAGTCGCTTTCCTTCCCACGGGAAGAATACAATATATAAGGTCTATAGATTGATCCATTCAATTTGATGCATATTATGCACAGAAAACTGCTGCAAAACTGACTTGTTTGTCAAAGGTGTTACTCTCAGTTTTAATACTTTGAATTCCCCAACAGAGTTTTGCAAGCAAATCCTATACCATGGTCTCTATTAATTTTTAAAATTATGATCGTTATGCATATACAATGTATAACGATGTGCAATAACATACGTTATGCAATAACAAAAAAACGTATCAACTGTACGAACCAAAGCTCACACGGTAATCAAGAGGTACCTGTATACCTCGTTCGATCATAACATTAAAACCACTAACATCCATCCATCTATTTTCTGAAACCACTTAATCCCAACTGGGGTCACTGGAGCCTATCCCAAGAACAATGGCCGCAGGCAGGAACCAACCCTGTGCAGCCACCAACACACCGCAGGGTGCACACAAATACAGGGCCAATTTAGACACACCAATCAACCTATCCTGCACGCATTTGGACCGTGGGAGAAAACCAGAGCCTCTTGCAAAAACCCATGTGAACACGGGGAGAGCGTGCACCACACAGAAAGGACACAGGACCAATCCCAGGACCCTCTTGCTGTGAGGCAGCAGCACTAACCATGGCACCACCACAACCACTAACATATGAAAGGAAATAATTACCGCAGCACCTGTCAAGGGTGTCATTACATATTAGGCAAGTGAACAATTAGTTGTAGATGTGTTGGAAAAATGGGAAATAGGATCTGAGCAACTCTGATTGTGATGACATATGACTGAGTCATAGCATCTCCAAAATGACAGGTCTTGTGAGGCTTTCCCAGTATGCAGTGGTCAGTCCCTACCAAAAGTGGTCTAAGGAAGGCCAACCAGTGAACTGGCAACGGGTCATTGATGCGCATCTGGAGCAAAGGTAGCTTGCCTGGTTTTAATGCTATGGCTGATTGTTGTAAATGTTGTAAAAGGTCTGACAACAAATTAAACACTCTGATGTTCTCTGAATCACACCATATGATGTAGATCAGTTGTCTCCAACCATTTTTTACAGTTTTTATATGTGGTGAGTTACCGAATCACAATGAGCCTCCTCGGTGTATTTTGCTGACCAGAAGTTGGAGGTGTTGCGGAATCATCTTGATAATTGGAAATTTCATTGTTTCTGTTCAACCTGCCTCATATGAAATTGAAACTACATGGCAAGTTTTTGTTTCTTGGGCTCAGTTATATCCAAACCACTGATCAGCAGAATCACCCTGTGAAAAGTTACATCACTGAACAGCTGTTCATGGAGAGAGTACATATTCATTTGGGTAGAGAAGAGATAATTTGAACTGTTAAAGGTGATGAGGCAAAGCCTATGAAGATCATAAAAACATCAAGTAGGGGGTGGAGTTTAGAAATGGGATCTTCCAGGGGAGGGGGTGTGTTGGAAGAGTGTGGGACAGAAAAAAATAGCTGTTCTGGAAAGTGATGCTTTATTACGTGCATTGGTCAGGGTCATAGTTAAAGGTCATTAACTTATTTGTGGAAATGAATTACAACTGCTAATGAGATATTAGTGGGCTTATGACCAGCGGGATAGTCTCCCTGGCCGGGCTTACCAGCAGCAGTATAATCTCTCCGGCCGGGCTTATGGGTAGTGGGATAGTCTCCCTGGCAAGGCTTACAGGTAGTGGGATAATCTCCCTGGCTGGGCGTATAGGTAGCGGGATAGTCTCCCTGGCCGAGCTCAGGGCCAGCAGAATAGTTTCCCTGGTCGGGCTTATGGTGAGCAGGATAGTCTGCCTGGCTGGGCTTAGTGGCAGCAGGATAGTCTCCCTGGCTGGGCTTACCGATAGCAGGATAGTCTCCCTGGCTGAGCTAAGGGGCAGGAGGATTGTCTCCCTGGCCAGGCTTACTGACAGCAGGATAGTCCCCTGGGCCAGGCTTACAGGTAGCAGGATAGTCTCCCCGGCTGGGTTTAAGTCCAGCGGGATAGTCTCCCTGGCTAGGCTTATGGGTAGCGGGATAGTCTCCTTGGCTGGGCTTACCGACAGCAGGAAAGTCTCCCTGGCCAGGCTTACGGGCATCGGGGTGGTCTTCCTGGCCAGGTTTTGGGCAGCGGGGCAGTCTCCCTAGCTGGGCTTACAGTTTTGCATATGTGATTTTTGCTGGTGGAAAAGACCTTGAAGGAACCGTCACCTGCTTACTGATTTTTTTTCCAGTGTTCTACTAAATTTTCTTAAGTAAAATTCAAGTTATGTGTTAAAAGGAATTAGATGCTCAGGCAGCTGTCCTAAAGACACAATAACTTGACCCATCTATTCTTATAATGAATAATTTGAAGGGAATTAACAAATCACTCTTTGAAATTGTGAGCAAAATAAATATTTGTCATATTTCCTGTAATTGAAGTAATAGGTTGGCAGCATAATGCAGTACAAAACCTCGCAATTTAACCACTTTGGACAGTTAAAATACATGTTTTAATTAATCTGTTAGTGCCCAAAGCGCAAGTTATTTAGTGGATGTGACATTCTTACCACATTTCATCTTGTTCTCATTCAGTATTTTCTTAGGTAAACACCCCAAAACCATAAAACATCTGAAGATACTTTTGCAACAGCTGTAAATGAGGTCAGAATCTCAAATACCAAGAGGTCATAATTACCTGTTCACAGGAAAATTCTCTCTCAAGGATATATTTTATTTTCTCCTCAGTCCTTAGTCCTCTGCACTTTTACTCAAAGTCAGTTTTGATAATGGGTTAGGAAGCAGTGCTTTATGAGTTGAGTCACTAAAGGACAAAGCAATATAACATGGAGTGCACATCTATGTTTAAAAATAGGGAAATATGAAATAGTTGAATAGGAAAAAATGTTATAGCATATTTTCATAACTCTTCTACGTAACAAGCTACCTTTTTGGGTAAATACGTATTTATGCCATCTTAAAACCATTAATAATGTGTTTTTATTTGTTCATCAGTGAAGGGCAGAATAGTGCCTGCACGTTTTCTCAGAATAATAAGAGAGGCATCACAGTAATGTGTACTGCTAAACCTTAATTTAAAGCAACATGCAATTTTCGCCCATTAAATCAGCGTGCATCATGGGAAGAGGACACTAACGGCATTTTTGTTTGTTGCTGTAATACCGGGAAATGCTGACAGAATGGTACTATTTACCTCATGACTGTCATGTGGATGTGCTTGTGTGTTTTGGGGCTCAAACATGCAAAGTAACTTTGTTATAAAAATCCCACCAAAACTTATTAGATGCTATATTGACTTATTTGCACTCCCTCGCCTGCCGTATTTATTAAAATGAAATATTTTATGTGTAGAATCCATGGTGAATAGTGGCTAAATCCAAATGGGGCCTTAGAGCATCCCAAACCCTGCTGACTTAGACATGCACACACAGGCATGGAGACACGGAGCACAGTGATGCATCCTTTGCTTGCTTCCTTTCCCCGTCCTTCCTTAGGCTGTGCTGCTTCTGGGCAAAGTGACAAGTCTTTGAGTGTGTGAATTGTTCACGCTGTATGTGATAATCTCTGCCTGCCAGGCCTAGGTGTCTGGAGGAGGGCCGTGTTTCATCGTGTGTGAGTGTGTAATATATTTTATCTATATTTACCTACCTTTCCTCCTGCTTGTTCCTTTGTCCAGGAGCCTAAATGCAGGTAAGGACCTGGGTGAAGAATAACATAAGTGCCGTCACCTCCTACTGCTTGTTTTACAAGATAATTGATTGGCATTTTAATCACAGTTCATGTTTCTAGAATCCTAGGGGTAGCTTGGTATTGTTTGATAGCTGATAAATTTCTGCTGTTTTTTTTTTTTTTTTTTTTTAAAAACTTTCTCTTCATTTGTTTATTAAATATATTTTAAACATTGTTAAGATTATATGATCCACCCATATTATATCTAATTATCCTGGTCAGGATCACAGGGGCTTACGTGATGAAATGTCAGACATGTTGCACCGTTTTGGTATCTAAGTCACACGATAAAGGAGAAAAAAGATACTTAGTGCCAAGCCAATCATGAGATATCAATGCATGATGTCACTGAGTAGAGCGTCCATTTGCAGGGCCTTTACGGGTGGCATAACAATAACCATGAAAAAGGGGATTATTTGAATAATCAGGGTTTGTTTCCTTACACCTAACTGTGGAGTCCCTCCTTGTGATCTAAGCAGCGTGGGAAGAGCAGTTCAAAGATGGATGTTACAACAGTGCATGTCCTTCTTCCATTCTTACTGGCCAAAGGTTGGTAAAGGTTTCTTAGTGTTTTCTTGTTGCCTTGTATACATAGTATGATGAAATTCATTCCCATGTAATTCTCATAGACTGTGGGACCTAAATCAAAATAAGTATAGCAGTTGATAATAAATACAGTAAGCAATAAATGGCAGAAAATAACACTGTGGGAGACAGACAAACACTTAGCGCTCATACATGCAAGAGGTGATAAAATTTCAATGTTGCAAGTAAAAGTCCACAAAAAATATGCTAAAAATCAATATCTGGAGTATTTACACACACCATTCCACCACTCAGAGGGCAGGAAGAGAACAGAAGGGCTTTTCTGAATCTCATGAAACACAGCATTTGAGCTTATTAACAATGAATGCATTTACATCAGCTTGTACCATGGGATATACTTCAAATACAGCGCTGTAAATACAGCAATCCTTTCTATTTTCCTGATGGGCCATTACATTCAGAGAAAAGTTGAAACAAGAACGCAGACTGCTCCTGATGCATTGTAAGCTATAAATACTTAACATGCAGTTAGATTGCTTGTCTATAGCCATGCACGGCAACTGAAGGCTACAGCATTCATCAGAGTTACTGAAAAGAAAAAGACCTTTTACTGCAGTGATGATTTGGCTCTGCTCTGCATTTTCCAGACTCACAACAGACAGAACATTGGTTTCCAGTCCAGCTAAATGCTTAATTAATTAGGTTTGACTGAGCTGTTGATTGCATGAATCACGTAAAAATCTGAAATGGTAAAAATAAATAGAAGCATGCGAAATCAAATGTGTAAGCGGAAGACCCACTGTGACTTGTGAATTGTGCCAAACCAAATTTTTGGCAAGAATAAGTGTCATGGTGACCTAGACCTGCACAGTGTTAATAACGACATGGTATGTTATGCACATGCATGTCACATCGCAAGGAATGTGATAGTCAGCTAGGTTGATATTAGGCTTGGGCAGAATCTCATTTTTCATATTGTCATGTCGTGCACACATTATTCACCATTATATGATATTTCGACGGCATTTTCAAAAGCAACACCATTCCCATATTTTGAAATGTTGGTGATAAAATTTTGCCAAATGGCACATTCTCTTGCAGAAACACAACCAACTTATAAGATCCTGCTTTATTGCTAAATTATAAAATTCATTTACAAATCACAATGATTGTTTCTTAATTGCAATCCAAACTGCTCCAAAAAGAAGAACTTGGAGCTGCTTCAAAGCTGCTTTAAAGTTTAGCTGGCAGAAAAGCAGAGTCAGATTGTAATTCAGTTGTGGATGCTGTTTGGAGTCACACTAAATGTTACAATGTATCAATGACTAATAGCAGCACTAAAACTCTACATGCATCCATGCATCCATCCTCCAACTGCTTACCCTGAGCAGGGTTCTAAGGGCGGCCTAGAGCCCATACAAGGATGCAGAGGGTGTGACACTGGGGATGCCCCAGATGGATGCCAGTATATCGTGGGACATGCATTCCGTCACGCTATGGTCAAATTACAATTTAAAAATTCACTTAACCTGCATGTTTTTGGACTGAGAAACCAGACCAGCCAGAATGAGCCCATGTAAATACTGGGAAAACATGTAAACTCTTTACACACAGGGCTGGTGGCATGAGCTGAAACCCAACTGCGGAGATGTGAGCCTTCAGTAGTACCCACTTAAGCACCATGTGGCAAGATAACTGCTACACCTCTGTTCAAAATAATCATAGTTAAATAGCACCCATTCATTTTTGTTATAGCACAATAAAAGAGTGTTTTCTTTTCACTTCAGAGCAAAGGAAAGAAAAGTGTACTGAGCATTTATGATGTAACATCCTGTAATGGCTGAGATTTTGGCAGGCTGTTACCTTCAGGACTTGCATGCAAAAGACCTGTCAGTGACAAGGAGTAGGAGACAATCAAAAATGAGAACCAGGGAGGGATAACTAGGCTAAGGAACCGCATGATGAATGTGGGAGAGCAGGACAGATATCCAGCCATATTAAGAGGAGCTAAGGCAGCGGCTGCATTAATCAGGTCGATCCAGACATTCATAGTCGATTGCAACAATCAGACTCCCCCCACCTGATTGGTCGGCAAAAACTACCGATGGCTGGTCCACAAGATTATTTTCTTTGTAAAAGATATTTGCACTATTAATTTGGTTAGAGTGCACAGCGCTTAGTTAAGGAACTGGCCATTGTCGGAGTCGCAGGCTGTAGCTAAGGGGGTTGGAACGGCCGCATTGGCTAACTGGGAGAATTGTTTGATTTGTGGTAATTAATGTTTTGGTTTGTTGCCTTTTCTTTTCACCTCTCCAACTTCAACACCTTCCAGTTCCCCAGGCATAATACATAAACTGCAAGGAAATTTGGGGAACCTCAGAATAAGGAACACTTTTATAACAGACATAGCACAAGGTCCCCTGGCTGCTTAAATATAGCTTAAAGCTTATAAAACTGCCTCACCTGAAAACCGTAGAACAGGAGTAGCCTTGAGTTTTACTGGTGAACACACTTCTCACCGGTCCTTAGCATACGGAACGTGTAGCAGTCAGCTTGCTGAAATTCAGAGCTGCTTAAAATCTGGAGGAGTTACATCTGGGGCCAGCTTTCTGCTGAAGCAGCTTCAAAATGGAAGAGCCTAACTTTCGAGCATCTTTAATTTAAAGCATGGCGGATTGACAACACATTAATATTTGAGTAAATTCAAGTCAAACCAGAAGTCCTAGGAAAAAAAGATATTTTCATGTTTCCCTGTACAGTTTGGGGATTTTTTTTTTCTTTTTTCATTAAACCTGTACAATTCAGTTAAGGGGAAGTGGGGCATGTGATGCATTGAGGGAGCCTTGGATTGAATGAGGTACAGGGTAGAAAACCTAGTGAGTGGGACAAAACCTCACAGCTCAGAATGAGAAATTATGCTCATCACCATTCAGCAAAGAACATTATTTACAGTGGCTTGCAGAAACAGATATACTGCATTTCACTCTCCCTCTCTACACGCATTGCACGGAGCAGGGATATAATGGTGACTCTCTCACACATTAGGTATTCTGTTTTCAAGCCATCATGACACCACCAAGCTTGAAGTAATAGTGCCATTGGGTGTCCAATACTACTATGTTATGGGAAGCTAAAAAGAATTACATAAAGCATTATGGCACAGCGACCACTACCAATACATGGAAGCGTGGATTTGATTTTTAACCAGTGAGATAATGGGTTTCAAGGTACTCAGCCTCGCAAAGTTGCGATTGGGTGAATACACACACAGAGACACACACAGCTATGAACTGAACCCAAACTAACCGATTTACACTCTGTTGCTGCAGTTTCTTTTTCGTCGAAACAGCTAGAAATGCATAAACCACATATAGTTCATTCAGATAGTCAGTTCTGAATCTGTTTCGATTATAATATTGATGATGATTATGACGAGTCTTCATTTCATAACGGAAGTGTGAAATCACGTTACAACAATGAGGATCTCTATGTATGTGAAACAGAAAATTGCATGCTTTTAAATATTGCTCTGTCCTTCCATCTAATAACATCACAGCCCATTAGATACAGCTGTCACATCTGGTCCAGAATTACAAGTCACACGTTCCCTTCCATGGGCGTGGCCACACCCATCACCAGATGCTTTAAATCTATAATTACTCATACCTGCAGAAATCTATTAATCGACCCATGTGATTAATTCTTCTTCCTTAGTTTTTCCCTTTACATACTCAATCTGTTTTCCTGGTCTGGCCTATATTTGGACCTGTTTTTGATCTTCCCGCTCTCTGTTTTCCATTTTCTGCCTAAGATTTTTTCTCTGTTTCTGGTCTTGCTTATGTTATGTTATGTTATGTTATGTTATGTTATGTTATGTTATGTTATGTTATTTTACGTTATGTTATGTTAGGTT
>JAODKE010000125.1:15033051-15044001 GCA_026779605.1 Mormyrus hasselquistii
AAGCAGTGAGTACTTATTAGAGGTACAATGTCACAGTGGGGTACCACAGGGTTCAATTTTTGGACCACTATTGCTTCTAATTTACATTAATGTTATTGATACCAATACATACAGTAAACTTGTTAAATTTGCAGACGACACCAAGGTGGATGGTGTAGCAGATACTGATCTAGCAGCAGAGGCCACAATGGGATCTTGATTCAATTAGCGACTGGGATGATACCTGACAGACGAAATTTAACATAGATAAATGTAAGGTAATCCATGCAGGGAGCAGAAATATAATCTGTAAAAGTACAGATATTTTATGGGTTCCACTGAAATAAAGGTAGCTGATTATGAGAAAGACTTTGGTGTGTATGTTGATGCTTCCATGTCCCACTCTTGCCAGTGTGGGGAAGCAATTAAAAAGGCCAATAGGATGGTTACATCTCTAGGTGTGTGGAGTTCAAGTCAAGGGAGGTGATGCTATGATTATATAAGACCCCACCTAGAATATTGTGTTCCGGTTTTGAGTGCTACGGGATGATAATCGTTGAGGCAGGACACTGTAGACTTCTTTGGCACAGGAACGATGGTGATGGCCTTGAAGCACGTGGGAATGACAGCGGTGCTCAGAGACATGTTGAAGATGTCAGTGAATACATCTGCCAGCTGGTCTGCACATTCTCTGAGCACTCTCCCTGGAATGTTATCTGTCCCAGCAGCCTCGTCGCCATAAGTGGAAATTAGTGGGAGAATATTTGAAAATAAATTTGAGAAAGCACTTCTTTACACAGCAAGTAGAGTATGGAATAGTCTGGAATAATAGGAAAAGCGCAAGGTAAAACCCTGGGTTCCTTTAAATCAGAGCTAGATAAGATTTTAACAACTCTGAGGTATTAGTGAAGTTCTCTCCAAGTGAGCTTGATGGTGTGATGACCATGCACAGGGCGAACGAGCAGAGAAGCAGGACCAAGCACATGAAAATCCAAAGCCAGGGTTTATTGGTGGCAGAACAATACTGTACAGTTAACACGTTAATGACCGGACTGGAGAAACAAACTTGAATGCAAACTAAATTCACAGGACTACTCAGAAATAACACAAAACAGCTGAATACAATCAGGAATTGACACGAGGGAGCATGGCACACAGAAGGATGGTATGAGCAGGTCATGACAGAACCCCCCGCGCACTCTGGGACCATCTCAGGGAAGGCGAAGAATGAGACTGGGGTGACAGGACCTGAAAAACAAGACAAGAGCATCAGGGGGGCACAGGGAACAGAATCAAAACACAAAACAAGCACAAAACCTGACACAAGATGGGAAACGTAGACAGGCAGACCAGGGAGGCAGACACAGGGGGAGCATCAACAAGCGGAACGAAAGGGCCAGGAATGAACAGAGGAGAAACAAAAGGTCGAGGAGCCAAGACAGGAGGGACAGAGGGATGAGGAGTAAACAAGGGAGGCCAGACGGGAAAGGTTGGTGGACAATGGGGAGCCTAAGGAAACCGCAGCGGGCAAGGAGTGGCAGCCAGAGGGGCAGCAGGCAACCGTGAGGCCGGAGCCAAAGGAGACCTCGTAAGGGGCGAGGAGGTAGGTGGAGGGATAGGTGGAGCAGGCGAGGAGGGAGTCGGAGGGGGCACCAGGAGAGGCGAGGACAGAGTCAGAGGGGACCACAGCGCAGGTGAGGAGGGAGGAGCAGCCGCAGCAGGCAAAGGTGCAGCCACAGCCAGAAAGGGTGTAGCCAACCAACGAGTTGTAGCAGAGTCGTCGCAGGTGACCGATGAACCGAGGCGGGGGAACCTGTAGGCGACCGACAAGGCGGCAGAGGTGGGACCAAAGGCAGCTAACAAGTCCTCGGAGGGGGACCCCCAGGCGACAGCAGAACAGGAGCCGAAGGACCTACAGGCACCCCCCAAGCCCCAGCTAAGGCGGGCGAGGGCAAGACAGGGGGCAGAGTGGGTGGGATCCGACCCCTGTGTATGTGTCCCCACCCCTTTCAGGACACCGACACGCGGAGACCTGGCTGGGATCCATTGCACTGGGGCGAAGGTGGAGAGGTCAGTCCCCTAGAGGGGTTCATTATGGCTATTAGTTAGGTCCCCAAGGGGTCCGATTCAAGCTCCTTCTCTTCCAAGGAGGAAGGAGCGGTGATCAGATGGTTCGGGACCAACTCGGAGACTGGGACTGGAAACAGGACAGGCGAAGCCTGGGTCAGGACATCAGGTGTGGGCGGAGCCTGGGCCTCGGATGATGCAGCAGGCATGGGCAGAGCCGGGGCCTCAGGTAGTACAGCAGGTGCGGGTGGAGCTGGGGCCTCAGGCAGTGCAGTAAGTAGAGGCGGGACCTCGGGCGGTGCACCAGGCACTGACTCAGGACCAGCAGGGGACACCGCAGGAACTGCTGACTCAGGATCAGCAGTGGTCACTGCAGCAGCTGGAGCCTCTCTGGGCAGTACTGCGGCCACTGGGATAAGCAGGTTCGGATCAGGCAGGACAGGCATCAGCAGGACAGGCAGATCAGGCAGGACAGGCACGTCAGGTGCTGGCAGGACAGGCATGACAGGCAAAACTGGCAGGACAGGCAGGGCTGGCTGGTCAGGCTGCACAGGCAGGACAAAAACAGGTTGCACAGGCGGATCAGGCACATCAGGCGCCGGAGTGACAGGCCGGGCATCCAGCACAGGTGGGTCAGCTCAAACAGAAACTTCTTGTGCACAGGGTGAATGAGCGGAGAAGCAGGACCAAGCACATGGAAATCCAAAACCAAGGTTTACAACACGGCACAGTGAACACGTTAATGGCTGGACTGGGGAAACAAACTTGAACACGGACTAAATGCATACTGTAGGACTATTCAGAAATAACACAAAACAGCTGAATACAATCAGGAATTGACACTAGGTAATGAGGGGGTGTGGCACATGGAAGGATCGTATGAGCAGGTCATAACAGATGGGCTGAATGGTTTCCTCTTGCTTGTAAATTTCTTATGTTCTTAAAGTTTTGACAAACGTGAGGCGTGCATGCAGCTGGTCAGCTGGAAGCCCATTCCATAAAACTCCCAGCGCACAGTTTTTGAGTCAACAGAGCATTGGTCAACACTACTCAGCACATGCCGACCCAGTCTGTCACTTAATGTGGTCTGCCATTTTGTGGCTAAATTTCTGTTGTTCCTAAACACTTCCACTTTGCAGTAATACCACTTACAGTGATCCACTTGAAACTGCATCAACACAATTGCATCATTAGTCAAACAGCTCAGCGATACATTACAGGAGAACGAATTTAGATGGAGGAAGAAATTTGGCATGACAGATTCATCACGGTACATCCCACCCCCCTCCAGCCAAGTCTTTAGAGCCAAAATAGCTCCAGAACAGGTCGGCATGGACTGATCCAGTGGAAGCAGGGGAGGTCCCCGGGCACACAGGGGTCTCCCCTCCTTGGCTGGTCAAACCCCTGTCATCGACCCCAGGCATTACCCTTGTGCCTGACTACTAGACTGGCAATGATATGCTTTTTGGACTTGGCTGCTCTGTTGCTGCAGTAGGACCCCAGCAGGGATTTCAACACTGAGACCCTCATACTCTTCTCCCACCAACTAGAGAAGGGAGTCATGCGCCCCCTGGGCTTCCCATAGGAGAGGGGGCTATGATGCAAGACCAGCACTCTCACTTGACTTAAACGTGATCAGGTCGGCATCCATATCATCTTGGTTACTACCAGTTGCAGGGGAGTCTAAGTGTGGCAGAATGGAAATGTGATCTATTCAGGTGTGTATCTTCAAATCATGTGGTAATCACCAGCCAATCATAAATGCGGCATTCCACACACAGGCCGGTAGCGGTTGCCCAGTGGTCCTTCACACTAACATAAAGAACTGAGCAGTACTCTTACCCGTTCCATACCCATGCTGACATGTCCTGATTCCTAGTGGGGCTAAAATTTTGACCAAACCAAGCTGGTTGCATCAACACCATCTGATTGGTCAAAATTAAGGGAGATACCATTTTGGACAATTCCATGCTTCTAATTTTGTGGTAACAGTTTGGAGACGGTCTTTGTCTTTATATAAATATTTCTAGCCATTTCCATAATGCTTATGAATGTGCTCAAAGATTTTAATTGACATTGCATTGACAGAAAGTTACCATACCCATTAATCTTAGAGTATTTTGGTTGTGTGTAAAAGTGTTATGTGGGGGTTATTTTGATGTATTCGGTTTCTACTTTGTTAAATTACGTGCTTGACTATCTCACATAATTGATGTTGTTTCGTGTACTACCTCTTTTGTTTCTGTCATTTCTTTTCCTTTCTGTGCTTCGTTATGCCTCTGCCAGGGAACCCCAGTTTCCCATAGCTGCTGAAAACCACTGTTTAGTGTTTCAGCATTCAGTCAGTCAGCTGCAGTTAAGGTGTTTTCTCTGTTTGTTGGAGTGTGTGGCCCTTTCCCACTAATTGTGTGTATTCCTTTTCAACCTGATTTCTTCAGGTGGTGGTATTACTTCTCCTTTGAGCTTTCTTTATCTATACATCATTGGTCTGGGCTCTTTGCTATTGTGTGTGTGAGGACGTGTATGCATGTGTGATTTCGGGTGGCTCTTCCTTGGGAACAGCTCCTAGCTAGGCCGCCTCTCCACCAGTAAGTCTCAGCTCTGAACACTTCCCCTTGTCCCACCCGGATTATGTGTATATTGCATGATTGACAGTTCCTTCATTTTATTCGTTGGCTTTTGGCTTTCAATACTAAAAGATTATCAGCAGATGGAACCACATTTCCTGTTTCTCAGTATAACAAACCCAAATGCCTTTTGGGTTATTGGCCCTGGTCTGGGGTTAATATTTCCTTTGGTGAAAGTCCCAGGGTGGCACAACTACTTGTTACACAAGGATGAGGGCTGGGTGCAGGGTAGATGCGGATACGCAGATTCCCCATGTCCAGCAGATACTAATTAATAGGCTCTTGGTCCCTAAGGACTTCTTGACCTCAGAGTTTCATACTTGGCACAGGTGCTGGATTACCTCCATTAGGTGTCAGACTCGAAACATTCCTATGACCCATTAGATATAGGTTATGGTGCAGTGTGTATGTGAGTATGTTCTCCATGGTATACTGGTATGCTATGCAAAGGATTCCCAGCTATTATATAAGCACGTCAGTTAACTCATTTCCTCAACAGTTTACTTGCAGTGATAGATCAACGTGTAAATTTTTTTCTTGAAAATCAGTAGGGGGAAAAAAAAACACAGCGCTCTTCCTTCTCTGGTGATTGATACCACTGGTTTATTGAAAATGCAATACAATCTGTGTGTGTGATGATAAAGGCTGAAACATTTTTGTTATACCCATGTGGATCTAAAATATAATAAAACAAATGCAAGCTATCTGAGTTTGGCCCCTGCCGTGGATGGCTGAAGGGCAATGTAAAAACGGAGACGTCCAAGGTTCTGGTAATGCCATAATGAAGCTTTATTTCGCAAAAAAATCCAGTGCCTGATGTAAAAGAGGCAAAGGAAAAACAAAAGAAATTTGCCAAATAGAAAAAAAAACAGTCAAACAACAAAATATAAACAAATGCAACAATGTACAGTTCTCCAAGAAAATGGAGTGTTAATAAAGTTAAACAAAATAAAGACCAGCAGAGCACAAAGATCACCACACTCTTTTACTGTCGGCCTTCTTCCAAATAATCGATGGCTGTCCAATGCAAAGCCTCACACGTATACTGTGTGTGTGTGTGTGTGTGTGATATATATATATTTTTTTCTGTTGTACAAAAATATAACAGCCTTGCTCCGGTCCTCTAGTAGAATTCAGCCTGTACCTTTAATTGAGGGAACATGAATAATGTAATAGTACATGCTTATTTAATGCATTAATTAGCCAGTAATTAAGCGTCCTGATCCCATGTTCATTCATCATTAATCAATCGCAACAGTTCATGTATTTCATGGGGAATTTCATGAATGGTAAATAAGTTATTTTTGCCCCTTCAAGTGAAATCTTACCTTTATTAACTAATTAGCTAACTGTTAAATAATGTAGTGCCTGAATATATGATTGATTAATTATGAACAAGCATAGGATCAGTATATAACTAACGCTTACTTACTGGTTAATTGGTGCTTTAAGTAAGCATGTACTACTACATTATTCATGTCCTCTCAAATATAGTGTGACCAGTCAGTCATTTTGACCAGTTGGAACGCCAGGTACATTGACTTCCGCACCACCACAAATGTTTCATATTTAATTATTGCCATTGTTGATTTGAATCGGTAATGTCCATTTAAACATCATCTCCACATTCGGTTGACCACCCTGTATGGTACACAATGTTTTATGGCTGTTTTTGGAGTTTGCAGAGTGCCAAGTACTGAGACCGGTGGTTTATAAGAGGCTGTAGGAATTGGGAACAACAAAATGTGTGTGTTTATATCTGAGTCCTTTAAAAGGTCCATGAAACAGACCCAGCCCTTAGTATCTCTATTAAAATGCTTATCCCTCAGTACTCTGAGAAAGTATTTTGAAACTATGTGTCGGCTTAATTTACGGTATCAAGAATGTTACTTTTAATATTTATAAGCCTTTAAACAGATCGGGAACCTGCCTCATCTACTGTAAATTATGCTTTAAGATCCAAACACTATTCTTAGCGATTTTAACACATAACTCTCTTAAATTACAACTAGCATATCACGTTTCAGCCTTTTTGAATTTCAGCACAAATTGCATGTTAAGCCATTACTTAATAATTAGGATTTGCCTGTGTCTTTGTTTAAAAAATCCAGAGAATGGAAATGTGAGACAAGTGGTAATGTGGTTAGAAACATGGAAAAACTCAACATACAGTACATTACATTATAAAGTGATTTATTTTCAGCAGTGCGGCCATTATATACATGCAACTCACAAAATAAAGGGAACATTAGAGTAACAGAGGAATACAAAGTACTTTGAAAGCCAGTGTGTTTCGTCAATTACTCAGGCAATTAGCATACTATTGCGATTTGAGTCTCATATAAAAATTGCCCATTATTTTTGGTTACCATCAATAGAATAAGACCTTTCACTGACTCTGACAGTGTAGCTATTGAAGTCGGCTTGGCAAGAACTTTAGTAAGCAAGACTGTTCACTTTGATGACGCCTAAGATGATTTTGGCAGGAAAGTCTGAAAGAAAGACATCATCAGCTAAAGGCAACCACTGATGAAACGATATTCTTTTCTGCCATCAAGTCCATCTATTAATTTTAGATGCAAGGGAAAACAGACAACAGACAGTATGACTGCAAAGCCTAAGTATATTTTCTCCATACTGTCAAGTTGCAGTGCAGAAACTCTTCATTTAACTTAAAAATACCCTTCTACAAGAATTTTGGTGCAAAAAACACGAGCTGATGTCAGTCACATGGTCAGGTGAGTTATCCTACCCCCAAGTCTCACTAAGGCATGCATGTGGAGTAAACATCAATGTAAAACTGATGCATGAATATAGTAACCTGACCAACTTTTATTTTTAAGGGAGACGCTGTGAATAAAGCTATACATAGCTATATAGGGAGATGGGGAAGACATAGGGTTGACTACAGCCAAATGCTGCTTTGCTTCTGGCATTTTTCTTAGTCTAGTGTCTTTGTGTTTTCCCTGACATAGGGCTCCAATGGTCCTGTCTGGGTTAGTTAAGGCTCTGGGCTTATTCCTGTAGCTCACAGTATCTCACACGTTCTGTTTCTTTTAAACAAGGATGATAAATCTAAATTTAAAAGTTGTACAATGTCAGTGTAGGAGCAGCACAAAATGCATGGCATAAAGATTATGAAATTATATCAGGCAGCACCAAACTACAACTAGTAACCAGTAAATAAACAATCCCCAAAATAGTGCTTATAAATAAACAAAAGACTGTTTCCTCAAATGCCACAGGTAAGATAAAAATCCCTCTGCATTTCTACATTCTGGAAGATCATAACTAGTCTTAATCTGAGCTGCCTTTGCCTATGTTTGCTATATGCTTGCCATAAAAATCACACACCACTCTATAACTTGACATTAATTTCTTTTGTGCATTAAAGCCCTAGCCATAATTAATGACAAAAGCACCTATGCATCCCTAGGTCAGCTCTCAGTCCTGTTCCTTCTAGGTTGATGGCATAGAGTGTTAAAACACAACAGGCCCGTGGTTTATGTGCCCATACCTTCCTAACCCAACACTGGATTCCCGGCAATACAGGTTTACATTGGTTGACCGATTTATGCAGTTCTTAGTATCTCTCATTTTCTCTTGAGCAGTATACAGTCTTTGCCAGCAGTCTAGTAATTGTTTTTCTAATGCACTTGCCAGTAATAACGGCTTATCTCACTGCCTGTAATTACTTTAGGAGAGTCGCAGGATCCTTTGCAGCTCTGTTGCTGTGTTTCTTAGGTTTGTTGCAAATGTTTCCATACAAGCGACATCATGCTTCACCAGTTTGGGCTGGGAGGGGGGAGTCATTGGTTCACCCTTATTTAGTCCTGGAACCTCAAAGACTTTTTGTGTCCGATAGCAGCATGCCTGCTTAGCAGATCCATGTCACTGTCAGAGCTCACATGCTCCACTGGCTCAGTCACAGCTAGGAAGAGTATCGGGCTAAAAAATATATCAATCTACTATCCATTTCCGGCCCATAGCCAAAACTGAATTTTGTACGGGGGTTCCTCTGGGGGAAGGGTCCCCCTTGGTGGATTTCGCAAGAGGGTGGAAACAAATTTTATTATTAACTTCCTACACGCCTGATCAGTACCAAACAAATCTGGGTGGGGTTCCAACCCAACATTTCACCACGTACTGCATGCCTGATCCATCCAGACGTTTTGTAAAACTGCTTGTGCTATGCAGGGTCGCAGGGGGTCTTGGAGGCTACAGGCAAAAGGCAGGGAACAACCCAGGATGGGGCACCAGCCCCGGGTGGGGCACCAACCCAACGCAAGTGCCTGATCCAATTAAACATGTATGTCAGACTGTGGGTCTGTACGTTTATAATGTGTATAAAACGTTTTAGAAGGCTGGCCTAATTTTGGAAGGAACTAAGAGTGTTCAGCATGTTTCATTCTTCAAGAATAAACCTACTTGCTTAGAGATACTTTTCTGAAGGAGGTGACCATGAGGGTGAAATACAGGACAAAGTTCTGGTCACTTATTTACACAGTGTGCAAAAAAATCATAAGGTAAGATTAGAAAAGGAAAAAAAAAAAACCTTGGATCCTGGCAGTTCTACGGAACTTGTTGAGGATAAAACCCAAGTGCAGCTCTGGCCAATCATCAGGAAGAGGGAGTGTCTGAACTTGTTGAGGATAAAACCCAAGTGCAGCCCTGGCCAATCATCAGGAAGAGCGTCATGAGTGTGACTCAGTCTGGTTGCTTCACTTTCTTCTTACACTGCCTGCCCTTTCTTCTGCTATTGCCCAGCCTATAAAATTATTCAGCAATGCTTTTTCAGAATAAGAACAGGCGCTGAAGGCTGTCTCTGGACTCAGATGCTGGACTCACATCTGCTAGAACAGCCCCTGAATTTATGTCACATTTTTGCAGGCAAGAAAATGTTGATTTCAGTTATTATTTTAATCAGCAATGATTAAGGTGTTCTTTTTACATAGTTGTCCATTACATAGCTCTCTAAAACATGTACCTTTGATTTGTATTTATACTATTTATGAAAGATCTTTAAAAAATTATAATCTGAAGAACAGCATACTGTAAAATGTTTTACCTCATTTTTCATTTTACATCATTTTATGGATATAATTTTTAAGAAATTGCCAATAGCTAGCTACAAAGTAAGTAAGCAATTACTAAATGTGTTTCAGTGACTTCGTCTTACATAATTTCTGAGTACAGTATTTGTTTTGGATTACCTAACAGTGTTATCAGTGCAAAATTACAATCACAGAAGTGACTTTAGCTATTGGTTAATCTGATTCATCAAGCTTTACAACAAAAGCAGAGACAGTAGCAATGCAGCTGTGGAAAAAATGCTGTTCATGCTGTTCAAAACACTTCAAAGTTGAGTCAATGACCCACAACAGCATTTTCAACAGAGGCTGGATGACACAAAATACAAACTCCAATATGGAGTAGAACATGCAGTATCTGAGTTAATAATGATCTTTATCTGTATGGCACTTTTTGCACAACAAGGTAAACAAAGCACTTTACAGGAAATAAAACATTTACAAGCAAAATAAACGAAAAAGATGAACAAAAGTATAAGTACAATAAAAAGAAAACAAAATTAATTGGAAACTAAGAAAAATTATGTCAACCATTTAAAATTTCTTTTTAAAAGTGGACTGAGAATATATAGCTCTTAAATAGTCTGGGAAGGAGTTTCACAGTTTGGGCTCATACAGTCTGAATCCCCAGATCTTCATCAGTTTACAGGAATGACATGAAGGTGTTATGGACTGGGTAATGATGAAGGACAGACAATCCATGTTGTGGCTTGCAAAACAGGTCTCAAAATCAAAATGAACACAAGAAACCAGAAGGGCGGCGAAAACAGATAAATAAAAACTATAGCAGACAGCAACACAGGAACAACAACAGCAGAACAGCAGTGAAAACGGGACAACAAGGGCTACAAACACAGAATGACCAACTGAGAAACAAGGGCAAGGGCGGGCACATATATAAAGGTGTGGGCCGATACAATTACTAGGAACACATAGAGGTGAGGATAAGAAACAGATAAAGACTAAAACACCACGGGAGACTAGATTACAAGGGTAACTGAACAGAACTACAACCAGCAATCAGGGAGCAGACCCAAGGAACTGTAGTAGAAATACATAACAACATAATTAATCAAGAAAACAAAATATATCAAATGTTAAATTATAACAAGTTATACTACGGGGCCGTCGAATGCTTGAATCTGATTGGCTGACGAACGTTCTGAAATGTGCAATTATTTTCAGAT
>JAODKE010000125.1:15046399-15057042 GCA_026779605.1 Mormyrus hasselquistii
AGTTTTGGATTTATTTCCTTCTGTTTGGTTGAAGGTGTCGGGTATGTTTTGGGTGTGTGTGTGTGTGGGTGTGTTTGTATGGGGGGGGGGGGGTGTTGGATGACTGTTTACCATGATATTTTAAAATTAGAATGATGCATGTTTTATCCCAGCCGTATTGTCTTTAGCGTTTCCTCTCCTCTGGCTTTTCCTCTCCTCTCCCCTTCCATTCAGTTTGCCCGTGACAATCCTTATGAAGCCTCATGATTGCAATGAAAACCTCATTGATACTGTTGAACAGCGTGTACCTGTCAGCAATGCGGTCAAAAACCTTTCCAAACTTTCCAGTTAGCTAAAGTGTACCTCCGTAGACAAATGCTGGGAAATGATGCGATTGGTTCACTCCACAAGTCCTGGATATCCTGGTTAGTCTCCCCGTACTTGGTTAGAAAACTGCTCACTGTTTTTGTTAGCGTTGTTTCCCACACTGCTCAGCAGATGTAGCGCATCATACAGAAAGATCGAAAAAACAAAGCAGTGCTGAAATGTATGAAGAGAGCTGAAGATCACTTCACCACAGAAAATAAGAACATGAGACATGCAGTGAAAACAAAGTACCTTTGTTCTTTGCTTGCACTACATGTCTTGTGTCCTTACAATGTGTATTTTTATTTTTATGCAACAACAAACCATAAAAAGTCCTTGCACAAGCAGTGTGCTTGGTGAGTGAAGCTGATTCTGGCTTTCAGATTCACTATGCAACTTTATATACAGTAAGGTGTGTACGTATGTTTATTCCTATACTTTTGATGTAACTAATTCTAGGTTGATAATGGAATGATATAGATCTGCCATACGATTTCTTGCATAGTCAATGCATAATCCATGTCCAATATTTTGTAGTGTTGTCATTATAATTTTTCTAAGATGCAGAAAATAGTATCTATGGGTAGGTGTGTCAAAACTTTTGACTGGTACTGTCTTGTCATCGGGCAGGATTACAAAAACACCCACATGTTGGCAGACCTAACAGTAAGCGACAGGTTGACTTACTACAATTTCAGTTTCATGGTTAGAGAGATTGGGAAGGGATAACATGAACTAAAACAAAGAGCTGAGCGCAGTGATGAAGAGAGCAGAGGGACAAGAGAACACAATGTAGCGGGATGGTATTCTATGGCTGAGGGGGAATATGTTTATGGGCCTTGGATCTTGTATTACGTGGAATCTGGGTTAATGAGAAAACATACACATAGTGGAGAAGTGAGACGTGAAAATAAAAGTGATAAAGCCATTCTCCTCCTTTTCGGGACAGCCAGGGACCACACCCAAGCTCCATTTTTAATATGCTACTCCACGAGGTGTATGTTCATTTAAAACCTCCCGATGCAATTATTTAGGTTTGCAATGCAGAATTGAAAGAATCGTGACACACTTGCTTGATATCATCCATAAAGTCAAAGACAGCTCATATATCGACAGTTGTTTTGCATGTGTCACCCTTAAAAGTGACTGTGTTCACAACACGGAATATGATACATATGTGTAATCAATGAGGAGTAACTGATTGACCAAACTACACAAAAAATACCCATCCATCAATTTTTGAGGTTATAAAATTTATATTTATACTCGGTAAAGTATGCTGCTCATAATCAAATGCGAATTCATTAGATGGCAAATATTTTGCATATTCCCAAAAATCACTAATATGGCTATATCCAAAGCAGAATGAGAATACAGTACATGTTCTTTCTCATTAAAAATACAGGCACTTTATAGGCACCATTCATATATTAGGATTCCTTCACTCTCTTTTGTGTACTGTAAAATCAAAGCAGTCAAGCGTGCTAAGTGAAGATGAATGGAAACATCTATATTTGTTCTTTTATACATCACGACCAAAGGAGTCACCATTATAATAAAAGGGCTAAAACGTTTTTTGCATTCCATTTCTGCTTACGGTTTAAAACAATCATTAATTCCTAGAACATAGGCTGCTTCACAGATGATGACAAAGCTGGTTTGGTTAAGCTTAGGGACACTGAACTGAGGTGGAGATAAACTTCATTCTCATAAAGATCATCTCCAAAAATGTATCCAGTGAATATAACATTGAACATTGGCTGGAGTGAGTGATGGAAATAGAAATTTAAACAAAAACAGAATGACCCTGCTGCTGGTAAGTAAGCTGGTTGAACTGAAGGGGCAATCTCATGATGGATGATCAGGGCAGATAAATCCAAAACCATTGGTTCCTAACTGCAATGCAAAATCATTAAAACTGTTGGATTAAAGAATCCAGGTCAGAAATGAAGAAGAGTTTAAGAAACACCACAGTCAAAAACAGAGGAGCCCATCTGGGCTGGAAGCCTAGGGTGCAGCACAGACAAGGACAGCCTCTGGGGGCACAGCACCAGTGAGTACGGCCTCTGGGAGCACAGCACAGGCAAGGACAGGCAGAGCAGGTCCCTGTAGGCCGGACTTTGAAGGCTTAGGAAGAGCAGCGGGTCCTTCTGGGGCTAGGCTCTGGAAGATTGGGTCCAGTGGAGGCTTTCCTGGATAAGACCTTGGAGGTCTGGTGGCGGTTTCCCCTGGGAAGGGCTCTGGAGGCGCAGCGGCAGAAAAGGGGGTAGCCATGGACACAGCCAGCTTCCCTAGTTTCTTTTTGCTGCAGCCAGAGATGGTGGGCAGAGCTAAGGGGAGCTATTGGGAGCCAGTGGATGGAGCCGAGGAAAGTAGGGGGGAACTGGCAGGTGAAGCTGAGGCGAGCTGCAGAGAGGCAGTGGGCTGAGCAGCTTCATGTGGCAGAGAGGCAGTGGGCTCTGGAGAAGCAGCATATGGCAGCACTGCAGCAGGCTCTGGAGAAGCGGTGCGTGGTGGCACTGCAGAGGGGTCTGGAGAACAAGTGAGGGGTAGGGCTGCACAGGCTCCAGAGATCTGCCATGCTGCAGCACTGCAGCAGGCTCTGGTGGACCAGGAATTCTGGGCCGCACAGGATCTGATGGAGTGGGCTCTGGCTGCATGGGATCCTACAAGATTCTACAAATTATTGTATACAGTATTATACAACAATTAGTTCCGACTAAGAAATCTGATTGGATAAGAGGCATTCTATGAGTGTGGTGGGACATTTCACATCAGCTGTATTACTCCACTTTACAGGTGTATCTAGATACTGAAAGATACGCCTCATTTCCACCAACCTGGAGCTGGGCTGATTCTTGCCCGGTACCTTTTGAAAACTTCCCTACATTTCCACCGGTTTTAAAAATGAACCTAGTGAGAGTAAAGTAAAGGCTCATATGAATTCTGTTTTGTTGGATTTATTTTGATCTATTTCGGATTTTGTTTTAGTAATTTGCCAAAAAAAAATTTCAGATTATGCCTTGTTGATAAATGTCTCTACTGCCTGTATCCACTTTTGTCTCCTTTGAGGCTCCTCATCTGTGTATGTAAGTGAGTTTGTCCTCTCTCCTTGTCTTACTGCTGTCCTTTTAAGGATCACGCAATAAAAGAGTCTGCTAATAACTGAGCTTTGCTGTCCGCCTCATGATCTCTTCACCATTCGAGTGCCACAACATATTTTATTTATTAGACCTGCGGCATGGTTTTAATTTACAATACAAAGTTATTCCACTAATAAGCTGGTTAGCTGTTTCTTTGCTAGCACTGGCGATACTAGACAAAGCTATATTGGTTATAGACTGAATTTTCCAGTTATGTGGAAGGTTTGGACATGATAGCCCGTCCCACTTTCACTGACGCATTTTTATTTTATTTTTTTACGATACTACTAGAACTGGATAATAGCAAACAATAAGATAATAGAATAACAAAGTAAAGAGTATATGTGCAACTTTATATAAGACACAATAGTTCAGCAAATATGTAACTAAGGAGGTCAGTAGTTGAAAGTGCAGTGTGACATCAGGAGACAAGTTAGGAATAGGGAAATTGTATTCACAGAAATCAGAAGGTCTGGGCTCTGAGACACCAGAGTCTTGTCTCTGAAGGCAGGGGTACAAAAATCCATTACTGGGGTGTGAGGAGTCTTTGTAGATTCAATGCCCCCTTTTCAAGCTGCATTTGCAGTCAATGTCCCGCATTACAGGTAGCTGAGTGTTGATGTGCTGAGCAGCCTTGACTTCTAGCTGGAGGGCTTCCCTGTCTGAATCTGCACAGTTGCCACACCACCATGCAATAATACTGTATGAGAGAATGCACCAGTGGTTCTCTGGTAGACGTTGACCAGAATCTTCTTAGAGAGGCAATTAAGCTTTCTTCATCTTCCTTCTTCACAATGGAAGTTGTGTTGATTGTTCAATAGATATCCTCATAAGCACCTACAGGAACCTGAAATTCCAGTAACAGATATGCAATACAATCTGGTTTAATAGTAAGAGAATAATGAGACTAAAGAAATGTGTTATTGTAGTACAATGTTTGTGTTACAGAGTCCTATGTTGAAAAAGGATTCTGACCTGGGTTGGGGGGGGGGGTGACTCCCCAACCATAAAATTTATCATTTGTACGGTTTGGAATAATGTTTTGGTCTGGTGTTCGCCAGTTACTGACTACAGGTCAAACCTTAAATCCTTAAACCTTAAAGTGTTTTCAGAATTATGGTAAAAATTATATTTTTATTCAAGGAATAATAGACAAAATAAATACCTCTGAATCTGACTTGTAATTTATAGTCACATATTTACAGTATAGTTTTAACATTTAACATATTTTTTCTGGGTAGACAATTTGTACGGTATAGCTTAAAAAAGGAGGTATCAACTAAGTTTTCTATTTTTTATTTAAAGTCAGTGAAAATAAGTATAATTAGGAGTTTAATACCATAAAACTTCACATTAATTATACACTAGATACTCGTAAAATACAGCTCTGCAATTAAATGCGGAAAGTACGATTTTGGCAGACCATTATGGGAGAGGATGGTAGACTAACATTAATTACTTTTTAACTACAGTGAGCTATACATGTTACTAAGAGTGCAAACAAAATATCAAGGAGGAGTTTAAGAATTAAGAAAGAATTAACTGAGTCAAAAGCAATTACACAAATCTGTTCAGCGTATAATTTAGATTTAGTTCTTTAAAATTAATTTTAATTTTGTATTCCATTCACCCAACATAGTGGCCTCAAAGCCAAGGCAGGAAATACTAAGGTGGGAGAATAAAAAATACTATTTTGCCGGGCATAGTTTAGCATTTCTGGCACAGCAGTGTAAATTCTGCATACTGTAGTTCTTACATTATTTGCACAATATGAATGAACTCTTATTTGATGGTCAGAGTCTGTGTCAAACATACCTGAGGAGAGGCGTTGTTTTGTGTCAGGTGCCCTGCGTTGTGCCTCACACTACACCCCGAGGAACTAAGGGCTGATGGCTGACATGTTTCTTCAGCTCCATAGGTTTGTCTCCAGATATGTCGTCGGCCACATGCTACATTAACAGGCTATGGCTCCAAATCTCTGTATAAATGATACATTGTCGTAAATGCTAAATCATATTCCTGCCAAAAGCAGATACTGACATTACTCACGTTCAGTTGGCCCCCTACTAATTACCCTTTAAGCTGTGACTTGCCACTGAATGACCAAAATAAAAAATATTAAAACAGATTGTCCTTTGTGTTTTGGCAGTGTGATCTACCCAGATTGCAACTTCCCTTAAATCTCTGTGACTGGTTACGCCCCACCGCTGCCAGTTTATTACTACTGAGGAAATATCACTATTATTTTTTCCTTCTTGGATTTAACTGTATTTTATCCTTTTGGGGAATTACAGTATTCTAGTCAGTTGCCTACCAGCCTTTCCAAACACAATTACCTTCAATCAAAGGAATAATTTTCTGATTTTTCCGGTGTTGGCCTGGGATTTCAATTCCCTCTGGAAAAAGTGCAAAAAAGCTATGTAGAAAAATTGAGCTTTACCAAATACAATTTTAAACTGGCCCCCATAGGTTTTCATAAATATTTTATTTCTTCATTCGGTTAGTTCCCGTGCCAATTTCCAATATTAGTAAAGGACATCCAAGCTGTACATAATTGTGCCATACCTGAAACACTTAAAATAAAAGTCTCTCCTTATAGGACAGAGTTGGCTCCATATTTTCTGAACAAGAGCCTAGTTGTAGGGCTGTGAGGAGAGTCACGGAATAGTCTGCAATGCATTTCTTCTGTATTTATATATTCTTTGACATCACTTGATGTGTCCCATAGCATACGCTGCCAAAGCCCTAGTTTGTTAGTACCTGAGAATCAGATGTTAGTGTCGTTACAAAGTTACACCAAATGACAATTTTACTGCATGACACCAGAATAAGATGCAAGCACCCCCATGTCGTTCACATTGCGTTAAAATTGCTTCCTCAGCATACCAGCTTTGACTGGACTCTACCATCTGAACTCCAGTTACAGGCCAGCCTTCTTATCACTCTGGGCTGTTTTTTTTTTTGTTTTGCTTTGTTCCTAGGTTGTGCAGATTAAAACTTACCTAGGGTCAAAGCTAGTGAAGCCACCATTGCTCGTGTTTGCTCACACCCTGCCATACTCCCTTACAGTAGGTTAATCAAGGAATGAGAAACAGGTACGTATTCAAATCAGGTGAAGAGGAATGTAATTTAGCTGGTGTATGGCTTCAGGGATTGCTGAATAGAGGCAAGCTTTCCACCAGGCACACTAGAATGACGCCCAAATGCAATGAAGATGGTCGCCAGGCAAACTACAGCCACAGGAGTCAATGAGAGTGAGTATCCTGAATTTGACAGTGATTTTGTTCAAAATTCAAGTCTGGAAGAAACAGATTATTTGTAGTCAGCATTAAATTTACATTTACCTACACATTTTATTTATGTACCAGATGCTTTTATCCAAAGCAACATTTTTTTTGAGAAAGCAGGGTGAGACAGTCTTGGGAGGAACTGGGGGTTCAGAGCTTTGGTCTGACACCTAATAGTCAAACCACTCTGCCAACCGGGGATCTTACCTAGAAACCTAATGATAACAAACACAGCATCCGAAGCCATGGACTTGGTGGACATTGTCATTTGGTTCATCATCTGTTGGAATATGTTTTGGCCTGGTGAGAGTCACATTGGCAGGTTTGGATGTGGGCTATCTCCATCATTTATGGAGAACATCATGGCAATAACACACAAGACAGTTAAACAGCACAAACATGAGATCCAAACCCAGGTGAAATACAACTTCATTGCACCTTGTATACTTTTACCTGCACTTGAGCAAAACTTCAATTTTTTTGTCTGGCACATGCTTTGAAATTTTATGTGTATTCATTATAGTGGGTTTTTGGGTCAGACTGTGACTTCTGGGTAGTTAAAGCAAATATTTGTGCAATGAGCATTGAGATAGTGAGGGATACCAGTAAATTAGTTTCTTCAGCGTTTCACTGAACTGTAGTTTGTCTTATTACATTTACAAGAACTATTTTTCACAAAAATTTTCTTCTCAAATATACTCCTTAAATAACATCACATTGATATTCGTTTGCTTAGCCAATGCGTTTCTCTAAAGCATCTTGTAATATTTTTACCTAGTTATACAGAAGGATATTTTTACTGCAGTAATACAGGTTATGTACCTTGCTTGAGGATATTAAAACATGCTACTTAGCTGTGAGCTGGCAGCCTACATGTTAGCATGTATCTGATCAACTAAATGAAAAAAATTGTCTAAAAAAACATCAGACATTCCCTCAAACTTGCTTCATGTCAGTAGCTGTGCAGAAAATATATAACTGTCAAGGTATTTCTGTTGCACATAATGTACGGTTTAGAATTTCAGAAGACATTCATGCAGCAACGTGCATCTGTGCTGCTCTTTCTTTGACTTCATCAGTTTTAAACATGCTTGAGGGTCATCAGTCATTCAGCTGCCACAACTGTCGTAATATATCATTTTAGGAAATTGAATTAAAGTTATGCATAATATGTTAGGAGCACAAGAACATTGAAACTGATGTCTGCTGTCACTGCTTCTGTATTTGTACATAAACATGCTATATAATGCAGTAATGAAATATAATTTCCATACTAGAAATTATGCTAAATGACTATTTTCAAAATCTGCTTAACTCAAACTGCATTTTTAAGTGCTCAGTCTTGTAACATACTATAAGCTTTTCTGTTATCTCTCCAAATGCTTTACTTTATTGATGATAGATTGTGCTGTCAGTGCTATAGACCTGCTGTGCAAATGCTTAATACTTATCCAAGAGCTGCTTGAGTTTACTATAATTTTCATGGAGTCTGTATTGCCAGCACTCACTGCTAACACATGGTTCAGCATGCTCTGATTTTGCTCTCTTAACATATCTCATGTTTGGATGTTGTTTCAGTGCACTCCAGTTCTCTATTGCAGTGGTGTTCAGAGCAATGTCAACCCTACAGGCTGTTGTCTTTTAAACAGCACTCTTCAGTAGAGCACCAGAATCCCCATTGAGTTTTGTTGGGCTCAGGGGGCTGCATGTACGGGTCCTTCAGTGTCTCAGAAGTTTGGATTATCTGGCTTCCTCCTGGAACAATGCTTGGAAATTTACCTTGTGTTTGTTACAAGGCTGTCAACCCACAGGAAAATTATATCCCCATACATTTTGCTATGGCCACCATGAATGCATTACTTACTTCACTGAAAGCTTTGATGAAATATCTTTTATTGCCTAAAACAACACCAGTAACATTGCTAAAAGTCACTTAAATATGTCAGTAAGGAGTTATTGTCAGAGTGTGATGTATATGCCGCTCAGATATTCCATAAGTGATGCCCCTTGTTTTGTCCCCTTGCGTCCGTCCATGACATTCGTGTTTGGCTATTTGATTTTGTTTTAATTCAAGTTAACTGACAGGCAAGATTGACCCGATGCAAGATATTACTTTCATTTCTAACGTATTTTTTAACACTTTACATGTATATATACAGTAGCATGTTGGTAGTCATCTTTGTCTCAGCTTATTGTAAATGAACTGAACCTGAATTCCATTCTGGTTTCTTCACCCTGAAAGCTCTTGGCATTTGCCCTGATGTTTCCAGATATTTTCCACCCTTTTCATGCCCATCTCTATTTCAATATATAGTTTGTCAAATCCATTCATTTTTATGCTTTAAGATTTTTTTTTACTTTATTATATAAACATGTTAATATTCTAATAAAATGCTGCCATCACAGGAATTGTACAGAAATGTCATTATGTTTGTTTACTTTTAATAGCAAGATTTGGATACTTTATTTGTTTACTTGCTTTTGTGGTGACCTTTGGCTGTTCCTGTATACATTTCACTTAAGCCTGTATCCTCTCACATCTAGACAATATCCATTTGCTTCTCACCAGCATTGCTGCAAATGCCTTGACCCAAAGTATATTCAGTGTGTTGGATCTTACTTTCCTCATTCTTCTAACATGACAACCGACCTCGGTCGATCACTGCACTTTATTCATATATTTATATAGCACATTTTTCTGTAAAATCAGATTTTAAGCATACCTGCTGGCCTACAGAATTACCAGACGCTTGTCACCTGAAACATTTCTGTCAGCTCTACATTTCTGTAGATAACCTCCTGACCAGGAATCCTGGCTGTCTGTCTACCCATCATAGCAAGAACTCCTCCTTGTGGTTAGACCATTTACACCAATTATACCACTGGGTTAGAATAAACATCTGGCCAACATATGAACCTACGAATAAAAGATGAATAAAAGTGTTCTGATTCAAACTTTCTAAAACAAAAATGATTTCTGCAGTACCATCGTACTTTTTATGGGTTGTTGGACACACTGTGAGAATAAAGTGCCTTACTGGTTGGAAATAGTGTTCATAAATCTTGTGAATTATAATAAAAAAAAGCATGCAAGAAATGGGAGATTAATAGCATATTTTCTATCCTTCCATCCATCCATGGAAAGCCAGGACCCTACTGCAGGAAGCAGAAAGCCTTTCCATTCCATTGAAATATTGCAGCCTTACAGTTTTTTTACATTTAAAAGTTTTATGTATTTCTATTAAGGTTTCTTAATATCTCTTAATATTATAATCTTTATCTATCTATGTCTGTCTAACTTTCTGTGTTTCTCTTTGTCATGCATATGTACATACTATTTATGAGTATTTCCATAATTACTCATTCTAAACATCACAACATTGTTTACGTTGTGCATTAATTTTTTTTTTTAATGTTAACATGTTTTTTCCTTCTTTCTGAGAGCATGTCCTGTCTATCACTGCACTTTATGCATATATGTAGCACATGATCCGGTGCCACTATATGCGCTGCACTGAGCATGCTTGGTACTGTATGACAGTAAAGCCCCACTTGACTTGGCTCACTTCTTCTCCACATGTGCCTGTGTGAGTCAGTGTTCGTATGTGGCAGTGCTTTGGGATGAGAGTGTCCTCTTCAAGCTCTAACTGTCTTACAATCTGTCACAGGTGTCCCTGCTGGACCAAGACATGAAACAGATTAGTGTGACATCAGACAATGATGTCATGGTGCATTTGCCAGAGTTCTCTTCGACTGTTCAGAATTAAGTTCTACCTATTGTCATATTGTCATTGCATCCAGTGCTCTGTGGCCATGACAAGTTGTGAATTTATGTTGACATAATTTTGGTTTCTCTCTCTCTCTCATT
>JAODKE010000125.1:15061929-15076523 GCA_026779605.1 Mormyrus hasselquistii
CTGTAATATCCTATCCAATCACGTGAATACATTAGCTGTAATAGCCCGTCCAATCACGTGTATACATTAGCTGTAATATCCTATCCAATCACGTGTATACATTAGCTGTAATATGCCATCCAATCACATGCATACATTAGCTGTAATATCCCGTCCAATCACATGTATACATTAGCTGTAATATCCCGTCCAGTCACGTGTATACATTAGCTGTAATATCCTATCCAATCACGTGCATACATTAGCTGTAATATCCCGTCCAATCACATGTATACATTAGCTGTAATATACCGTCCAGTCACGTGTATACATTAGCTGTAATATCCTATCCAATCACGTGAATACATTAGCTGTAATAGCCCGTCCAATCACATGTATACATTAGCTGTAATATCCTGTCCAGTCACGTGTATACATTAGCTGTAATATCCTATCCAATCACGTGTATACATTAGCTGTAATATCCCGTCCAATCACGTGCATACATTAGCTGTAATATCCAATCCAGTCACGTGTATACATTAGCTGTAATATCCCGTCCAATCACATGTATTCATTAGCTGTAATAGCCCGTCCAATCACATGTATATATTTTATTTGCTTGAACCGGTGTATCAGTGAGGCAGCTAGGGCAGAGCACTGGCCGTATAATAGAGGTTTGGACTGACAACCTTGCAGAGACAGTCCGAGATTCATAATCCGCTGGGCAGCATCGCTCAGGCACAGCTCCTAGCTGATGTTTGGTGGGACAGGCTTTTGGTCTATTACAAGAAGTTCACCAAAAGTATCTGTGCTCTAGACAGATAGAATGATAGGTGAGCAATTACAAAATTAATTGATGGATGGTTTGGGTTTTGGTTGATGATGAACACTGGTTTCCAGTTTTATATATCTATTTACTCTGAATATGGTGTTTGTATGTACAGTATTGTGTTTGGGTTTGACGCAGGTTCATTTTCAGACAATGACTTGTTCTCTTTGAAGTCCTCTTTCTGCGGCACTCTTTGTCCCTTGTTTAGACACTCTAACAAAATGATGTCTTTATAGGTGAAATGCAAAAGCATTGATGTCTGGTACTGTGAGAGCCATTAGTCACATCTCTTTAAACAGTCATATGCCAGTATTTTCACCTTAGGGACGTGTGGCATGTTTTTTTTCTTCAAGTTGAAATATTCCTTCTCTTTGTGGTCTGCTTTGCTGCTTTGTGTTCTTAAATGCATCTTGAGTTGGTTCTCAAACTGTAGAATGTGTGTGCTTGTTGTATTCAGACTAGCAGCCTGCATTCTGGTGAACTTTGCATAAGTAATGGCTCCGTGCATTCTCCAAGGCCGACGGCACAGCGCTGGTGCTGGAGCGCGGGAACAAGTGCAGTCGCTACATATTGCGGCATTTGCATAGCGATGCCGATTGAGGCCAATCCACTGCCGGGCGCTCAAGGTTATGATGGCTCTTATTGTCAGCCATCCCATGCTGTGTTTATGTCAGCCAGTGATTCAGCCTAGCTCACGGTCAGCTCTCGGCAGTTCCTGAACTGGAGTTAGCCAAGATGCAGCTTACACGTAAATACCCTTCAAGTGCCTGCCTCTCTGCTGCGTGTCAGCTTTATGCATTCTTGGCACATGACCTCGCTGGAGCGTTTTAGCATGGATAGCACCATTTGTATGGGTGATGTATCTTAAGCAGAGTTCCAAGATCGAAAATAACCAGGGGTAAGAGTGATTTATCGACGCTACACTTTGATCTATGGAATTTAGCTAGTAATTAGTTTGCGGCCGCACTCACTATCCTCTACCCTTCGGGGTGTTTGGTGATGTACGACAACAAGAGAACAAGAAATATAAAGAATGGTTAATTTCTTTGCCTAAGTAAATATGACACATTGATCTTACAACACATTATAACATTACAAAACACATTATATTACATTATAAAACTGCTCTTTTCTTGCTCTATGATAAGAAAAATACATTTCAAATGATATTACAAAAGAGACTGTGTTTTCTATTCTTTAGAAGATATTATTTTATTTTAATTACAATTCACAAGCTCGCTTTAATTGGTGTGTAGGAAGTGAGGTCCAGCTTCTGTTCCAGTGTCCCTCCTGTTTCCCTCCAGTTTCTAAATTTCTGATTTCGCTCAGTCCAAGTTCAATCTCCATCTCATTTACTGTGCTTCTCACCTCAGTAATATTTCATAGATACTTGGAAGAAGACAAAATTTTCATACATAGAGTGACTTCTTTTCCTTTACTATTTCAATGTATAAAATGTTGTTCCAGCAGAGAAAATGATACTTCAGTATTCATACTATATTTCAGTATTCCAGTGTCACTTTGTCACAAATCCAATTTTCTCAAATTAATCAAATAACTAATTCATCGTTCACTGTCAGCCGCCGGCGTCTTTTGGACTCTGTGGGCTGTAAGTTTCATCGACAGACATGAAGTTGTGGAGGAGAGCCGCGTTCGTCCTGTTCCTCCCTGCAGCTGTACAGGCGTGCAGTCAGCAGCCATCTCCTGTGCGCAGCTGGGGAAGGATCCCTGGCGTCTTTCTCACGGGCTGATTTATCATTCTGTTGGCTTGCTCAGCACAGACAGCTAATTCTGCACAGTTTGTGTATTAATGACATAATTGCACTTGTTTGCGGCCAGCTGCTGTTCATAAAATCAAACCAATTAAAGCAAAAATTTATATTAACATAACCAATTACAGAAACACATGGTTTATTTAGTTTTGTTTTAAGTTTTTTTTTTTCATTTTTTGGAACAGTAACCCCATCTTGGCATTATGTTTAATTTAAGTTTAATTTTAGTTTGGTAACTCAGGAACGTTAGAAAACCACCTGTGTTTAACTCACAAAGCCAGAAGAAATTAACTAAAATTGACAAATGTATCTACTGCTATATCTAAGTCAAAAAAATGCCATGCAGCATTCTTCCTTTACATGCAATATTTAAAACCATGCATGTTGTCTGTTTTGATAATCCATTAAATTTTTTCTGTTGAGACTGATGGCAGTGAACAAGCGACCCTCTGTCCGTTGGCCTTCTCTTTTATAAGCCATATTACACTTTATTTGCATTTCTTCCATATTTATTTTGATTAGTAAAGAAAATAGGACAATAATCTCATTATTAAGT
Source organism: Mormyrus hasselquistii (assembly GCA_026779605.1). NCBI lineage: Eukaryota > Metazoa > Chordata > Actinopteri > Osteoglossiformes > Mormyridae > Mormyrus > Mormyrus hasselquistii. The sequence goes on from JAODKE010000125.1 coordinate 15,065,069, forward strand.
GCATGCATCCAGGTGTTTCATGGTTAATTACTCTGTACATTTTAACTTGATGACTTTTATTAATGCAATTAAAGGGCTTCTTTATTCTGAGTTGTAGCATCATGTGTGGAAAACAATTAGTAACTTCACACAAATAAATTCATGGAAAAACAAATGCACACACAATCTATCAGCAACCTAATTTGCATGAGCATTCCATTAAAAATAGCAAGCAATATCAAATAATCTGCACCATAGTATGCATTAGTGGAAGACCCCCAATGACACGCTTTTAACTTTGCTCCCCAGTAAGCTTTGCTCTTCAGGGAAGAGAGTTTGTTGGAGCAAGGTGACATCATGTTGTGAATCCACTGAAAGACAAAGTTTGCTCCATTTAACAGGCATTGTTTTCAACAAAACTGCCTCTTAGAAACATTTGTATCTGACATGATTCCCCCCCCCTCAGTATTTGTTTGTGGTTCTGATTTGCTGTGTGACAGGTGGTCTCATGAAATGATACTTTTCTAGCAGGATAGGCCACTTAAAAGACTTGTGGTTAAATAAATGACCAAGTGATTGTTGTAGCAGCAATGGTGTGTAGAATCACATTCCTGCGTTAAACATGGACGGAATAACCTTGTGCTTATTCTCTGATTTCACATGAATAGATGATGGCAAAAGACTGCAAGGTGCTTTGAGAATCTGACATCCCAACAGACAGAATAGGCAGTGAGAAAAGATAGATTATACTCATAGGTGAACAGTTATACATGGATCTGCCATAACATTAAAATCACTGACAGGTGACGTGAATAACATTTATTATCTTGTTACAATGGCACCTGTCAAGGGTGCCATTATATATTAGGCAAGTGAACAGTCAGTGCTTGAAGTTGACGTGTTGGAAACTGGAAAAATGGGCAAGTGTAATGATCTGAGTGACTTTGACAAGGGCCAAATTGTGATGGCTAGACGACTGGGTCAGAGCATCTCCTAAATGGCAGGTCTTGTGGGGTATTTCCGGCATGCAGTGATTAGTACCAAGGTCCAAGGTAGCCCAACCGGTGAACTGGTGACAGGGTCATGGGCATCAAAGGCTCATCCATGCTTGTGGGGAGTGAAGGCCAGCCTGTCTGCTCTAGTCCGACAGTAGCTACAGAGCATAAATTGCTGAAAACGTTAATAGTGGATGTGATAGAAAGGTGTCAGAACACACAGCGCATCACAGTTTGCTGCGTATGGGGCTGCGTAGCCACAGACCAGTCAGGGTGTCCATGCTGACCCCTGTCCACCACTGAAAGTGCCTACAATGGGCACGTGAGCATCAGAACTGGACCACGGAGCAATGGAAGAAGGTGGTCTGGTGATTCTGTTGATATGGTACATTTAGTGGACGGCTGAGTGCGAGCGCCTCAGTTACTTGGGGTAGAGACGGCACTAGGATGCATTATGGGAAAAAGGCAAGCCGACGGAGGCAGTGTGATGCTCTGGGCAATGTTCCGCCTGGAAATCTTGGGTCCTGGCATTCATACAGATGTTACTTTAACACGTACCATCTATTTCAACATTTTTGGAGACCAAGTATACTTCTCCATGGCAATGGTGTTTCCTGATGCCAGAGGCCTCTTTCAGCAGGAAAATGTGCTCTGCCACATTGCAGAGATTGTTCTGGAATGGTTTGAAGAACATGAAAAAGAGTTCAGGGTATTGACTTGACCTCTAGATTCCCCAGATCTCAATCTGATCGAGCATCTGTGAGTGAACAAAAAGTCTGATCCATGGAGGCTTTACCTCGCAGCATACAGGATGTCTTGGTGCCAGATACCACAAGACACCTCCAGAGGTTTTGTGGAGTCCGTATCTTGACGGGTCAGAGCTGTTTTGGTGGCAGGAGGGGGACCTTCACCATACTAGACATATTTTTAATGTTACGGCTGAATGATGTTTGCTCTGCATGGTAAGATGGGAGTATGTGAATGTCTTCAAACTTCATTGAAGAAGCAGACACAGTAGACTTACAGTAACGTGAGCGGGTTCATGTATGAAACAGAGATCCAGGGGAACCAATAGTGCTCTTGGGCCCCATGAGAGCATATCTGCCAGATCATATCAGCCTCGCAACCCAGACCAATCCAGTTATGTTCCAAATTGTTTAAGGCCATTTGGAATTATTCTAACCCCTCCCCCCTTACCTTAATGGCACACCTGCAGAGATACTGTATACTGCGATGCAAAATGAATTAGAAAACTGGGAGTTCACAATAGCTGTCATAGGTTGGTTATTGCAGATGGTAATAACACTCCATTGAAAGGTGCTGTGTTTTATTTCCAAACTGTGTTGTAATTGCTTTCTCACTTTTAAAATTAACGAGGGGAAATTCTCTCAAAGTGAAGGCTTCCTTTCCGCTATTTATTTGTCGATGAGGAGAGCAACAGAGCATTGGCCAGCAGACAATAACCTTGCCCACAAATAATGAAGGAGACGTGATACGGATGTGGAGAATGAAACATACTCATTGATGCATCTTCTCAGACAAATGCCCCTCTCAGGCAGCCGGACTCGATTACTGCGCAGAACAAGTGCACCACTATCCCCATACATCAGCGCTGCCTGAGCTCCCGTCGGTGTGCTTTGTCCTTTCTTACCCTGCGTAGGAATGAGCCCGAATATAAATGGCGCGTGGAAAGACGACAGCCTCAGCCTCCTTATCGGTCACTGTGCCTCGTGTGACACCAAGGTAATTGTGTGTCAGGAGAACTGGTCAATTTCCTAAGCCGAACCCCTCTTGCTGGAACAGGAAATGGTTAGATGTTCAGTAAATATTGCCAGCGGAGATAAAAAAAATAATTAAATATATACATTTTGTTGTGCTGTTGTCTGTTCCTCTGAATTTCAGTGCACTTAGAACGGAAGGAAGAGAATAATACATGTGATCATTAAATGACATGCAGCTGCCTTTTTTATGGTTTGTAACATGTCAATTCACTCGTAAGTGATTGGTTTGGCAGTGCTACCTTTGCACGCTTCCTGTTACCTTTGCACACTTAGTGTTACACCTCAGCATAGACCTTGAACGCATAAAGCGGCGATGTATAAGAATAATCACTATGAATGCTAAATAAAATCTTAGATTTAAATTCATTGTTATTAGCATTGCTCTTCCTAGTGTCCTACATGTTTGACTAGTTTTTGCGATTGCAAGCCTTTATCTAAATTTGCATTAAAGTGTAGTATAATGTTACGAAACTGGAAACAGCATGAAATGGCTACATGTCCAAGCCCACCAAAGCACGGGAATGAATATGAGGACACACACAACACACACAGAATTTAAAATGCACGGGTAAGTCCCATCTGCATCTGGGAAAAAAAGCAGAACCAACCATACAAATGCTGGTGGACCCGCAGTTGTTAAGCTAGTGGAAGTCGATCTGTCTTAGTCACAGGGGGCCTGGAGCCGATCTTAGGCTGGCAATGAGCATAAGATGGGGATGGGATGCCAGTCAATTACAGGGCACATGCACACTATGGGTAATTTAGAGATGGTAATTCACCTTACTGCACACCTCTGGACTGTGTGAGGTCCCCAGAGAACCTGAAGGAGACCCACACAGCACAGCGCATGAAGACACCACACATACAAAGGAGGTGGGATCTGAACCCCATCCATGGATATGTGAAACAGCACTACTATGCTACCGCTGCTAATGGAAATCTTGTTAAAAGCAGTTATATAAGCCTGCCACCCTGCTTCTTAACAAGGTGCTGTAGGAGTTTTGCTGCCATGCCAGAAATCTCCAGGTACTTAATGAGAACATTTATAAAACACGAAAGCTCTCTCTTTCCAGATGGAGAATGTGTCTTGATGAGAGGGTAGCAGAGATGTCCGCTGTGATCCTCCTCATTTACAGCAGTGGCTCCTTGGCCTCTTATTGTTTGGAAAGAAATATGCATTCAGTGATTTTAATGACATTGTTGTAGAGTTTTAATGTCCCAAACTGCTCTCAGTAGTAATTTTATGACTGTGTATAATTTACTTGGCACACATCCTTATATAAAACGACATGCAAAGCCAGAGAGGTGAAATGAAATGCATTGAATACCACCTGGATCACGCTCAGCTAGCCAATTCAAGAATGTAATATGTTAGTAGTCAATCATTTTTTTTGTTACCATCCTCTAAGAAAATATTTAAAGCTATTTATATGGGTAGTAAGTGTATATTTGCTCAGGAAAAAACACAATTTAACATTGGAATTTATGCAAATGATGAGTACGAAAATAAAACAGTAATAAGAATTTCTCCTCTTCTTCAAAACCTTAATAATATCTTGTTGGATGGGTAGGTGTTCCCAAACCACAGACATTCCATGTGTCTCTTAAATTTAGTCAATGAATTAGACAAATAATTAACGCTTTACATCAAGTGCACCTTCATAATGTATTCATTATGCATTCATAGAACACTCATAAGCAGCATGCGTGTTCACTTTAACATTCTAACAGGCCTTAATAGCTTTATTATACATTAATAATAAGCATTACATGATTATACAATTATACTGTTTGTTATTATTATATATTGTTAGTTATTATTGTATATTATAGCTGTTAAGGGATGCTATATGAGATTAATTAGCCAAACCTTGTATGCTAGCAGTCAAGTCAACAGATATGTGGGTATATTAGATGGGTTCTGCAAATACTGGAGTGACTTTGAGTGTTGAAATGGAAAGATACCTCACATTGATCATCATAGTTTTACACCAAAATAAGATCATTAAGCCTAAGGCTTTTGCACAATGCTGTACATATTGTTGGCATCTTCTCTGAAGCTTCATCACATTGTTCTCCATCACGGGCCGTGACATAGATATTCAGAGTGAATGAACTTAATGAGTGCACACTGAGTTTAATCAGAGCAGCAGGTGTTTTTCATTAATTTTTGCATTGTCCAATGCAAGGTTACGGGAATCCAGAGCCGATCCCAGTGGCAACAGGTGCAAGGCAGGGAACATCCCAGGATGGGGTGCCAAGCCATCACAGGGCACTAACCCATCACAGGGTGCACTGACACACTGTTCAGTCACACCTATGGGCAATCTCTCAACTCCAATTAACCTCAGCATGTGTTTGGACTGCTGGGGGAAACCGGAGTACCTGGAGGAAACTCCACGACGACACGGAAAGAACATGCAGACTCCACACACATGGAGCCACAGCAGAGGCTCGAACCCAGGTCCCAGGAACGGTGCTAACCACTCCATCACTGTGCCGCCCTTTTTTATAACAGCACATTATATGAAAATATATAATGTACTCACAGTAGGTGCACAATAAATGGCTGTACTATATTCATAATAGCATATGATACTGGTATGTTTGTATAAGAAGGTTACTTCACTCTGAAATCACTCACACACTATGATTTTATCATCATCATCCTCTTTAGTCTCATTTCACACAAATATAAAATTAAAGCAAATATAATAATTTACAACTGTTGTTGCTTAAGAAAATGGGAATATATATAGAAAAACACAAGACTACAAGATTCAATGCAATTTAATGTAAAATAATAGTGTAGCAAGTAGCAAAGCATCTTTACATGACAAGCATGCTCACTCTGTTGTGTCAAGCCTTTCCTGAGTCCCAAAAACTCTTTTAATTGAGTTATTACTATTTCTGGGCTATTCCCTGCTCCGAAGCCCCACGACCCGGCATGGGACACATGGCCATGGAACTGAGATGGATGGAAGCTATGCTATACACAGGTTTAAACATTAATCTCTTGATTTTACAATAAGTAATAACATTGAACCCTACAAAGGTTAAAATATCCCAAAAAAAGCAAACATCCTACTGTCTTTTGCTGAGCAAAGTTTTCAGCTGTCTTTCAAAATGGTTGCCAGTGAGCATGAACACATGTACAGCAATACCTTAACATGCATTTATCTGATTAGCTTGAAATTGCAGATGACATGTAATAAACCATTAATGTATTGGTTTATATATCAAATGACAAACAAGGTGTTTTTTATTATCTTTATGCTATTTGAAAAGAAAGATGTCAGTGTGCATAAAGGGTTTGTGAGCTTGATACGCTATATTGGGACACCCCTCCAAATCATTGAATTCTGGTGTTCCAATCACTTTCATAGCCACAGGTGTATAAAATCAAGCACCTAGGCATGCAGACTGCTTCTACAAACATTTGTGAAAGAATGGGTTACTCTCAGGAGCTTAGTGAATTCAAGTATGGTACTACGATAGGATGCCACCTGTGCAGTAAATCCATTTGTGAAATTTCCTCGCTACTAAATATTCCACGGTCAACTGTCAGTGGTATTATAACAAAGTGGAAGCAATTGGGAACAACAGCAACTCAGCCACCTAAGTGGTAGGCCACGTAAAATTACAGAGCAGGAGTGAAGAATCACATTTCGCAGTCTGAAAATCTGATGGTCGAGTCTGGGTTTGGCGATTGCCAGGAGAATGGTACATGCCTGACTGCATTGTGCCAAGTGTGATGTTTGGTGGAGGGGGGATTATGGTGTGGGGTTGTTTTTCAGGGGTGGGGCTTGGGCTCTTAGTTCCAGTGAAAGGAACTCTTCATGCTGCAGCATTCTAAGCCATTTTGGAAAATTTCATGCTCCCAACTTTGGGGGAACAGTTTTGGGATGGCCCCTTCCTGTCCAAAGCAAGGTCTATAAGGACATGAATGAGTGAGTCTGGTGTTGACCTGCGCAGAGCCCTGACCTCAACCTGATAGAACACCTATGGGATGAATTAGAGTGGAGACTGTGAGCCAGGCCTTCTCGTACAACATCAGTGCCTGACCTCACAAATGCTCTCCTGGAAGAATGGTCAAAAATTCCCATAAACACACTCCTAAACCTTGTAGACAACCTTCTCAGAAGAGAAAGGGTGGGCCAACTCCACATTAAACCCTATGTATTAATAATGGGATGTCATTAAAGTTTGTGTGTGTGTAAAGGCAGGTGTCCCAGTACTTTTGGAAACATAGTATGTTTACCCAAGAAAATGGAAATTACTGTACTGTGCAGCAACAGGAAACAATTTTAGTGAAAAAGTACTTAAGGAGTCCTTTTTTTTCCTGACAGCTTTGTTCATTTAAGTTTATTTATATTTTAAACAAGAATGGAACAGCTTGATAAGTCATAATTTACATTGCTTTGAAATACATTGTAGTAAGTCTCGCCCAGCACCTATGAACGGCAAACTCACAGAAAGTCATGCAGTTGAAGGAAATGTGAAACGTGTAGTGTAAGTAAAAGAAAGGAATTGCTGGAGGACAGTGGCGAAGTGGGACAAGTGTATAAATTTTAAAGAAAGAACAGTACAGAGTGAAATAAGTTACAGTACAGGTGGGGTTAAAGCAGGAACCATAAAGGCCAAACACAGGGAAGAGCATTCCAAGGGGCAGGGGAAAGAGGCATAAAAATCATCAGGAAAGATTATTATCACTGACAAAATTATGCCACACATTGGGATTCCATATACATACTATATATAATTAGGGAGTTTAGAAATAAGGAAGTGGACTACACTGACAGGTTTCTAAAAACTGAATACTGATACATCAACAAAATATACCCAAGTGTTTTCTGGGGTGGGGTTTATAAACCCAAATTCAAATCTTTAGGCAGCACATAGGAACAGAGGCAACGAAAACATCATATTTTACTGAATTGATTGAGGAGAACACAAACCAGTTTAATTTAACATCTCATTTATTACATAACAACATGTATTAATGTCTATCATGGACAAATTTGAAAATAATACTCTAGGATTGCTTAGTACTGATATTGTTTTATGAGATCTGTGGCCATTTTTGAAGAAGGTGCTTAAAAGGTCGATTGCTAATTCTCTGCAAACCTATTAAAATAGATTTCATCGTTTGGTTAAGGAGGACCAAATTGGCGACTGAGAGAATGAAAACAAATTATATGTAATTGTAACACTCTACTACTGTAACCTAAAATTTTGTAGCATTTTGTAGGACCAGAAATATTATAAGACTGTAGCCAGAAGGGTGAATAGGGCATGTCTACAGTATGTGTGGCTTGGCTGAACAAATTGGGGTACAATGAAAGTTACAACATCTGCACTGTAGTTCTGTGCTGTTCATCTCAAGGAAGATATGTAATCCACAGTATAAATCTATCAAAACATATCACCTGCTCAATGTCAAATTACATGATTACTTTCAATTTGGAATAAGAGGTTTTTTATTGACTGAGTTTTCTGAATTTATCAAGGATCAATAAAAAATCAGAAAGAAACATTAGATTCTGAAAAGAACAATTTGGTGCAAGTGATATAGATGTGCTAAGGAAAGGATAAAGTATCAGTCAGCTTCCACAAAACATTTTCATAAAGAATATATTTCTCCTATTTGCTTATACAGTCAGGGTGAAAAAGATGACTGCTATTGATGTTGCATAATAACTGTGAGTGTAGGTCTGTTATGCAGAGGTGTGACGGGCCTGGAATTATCAAAAGCCAAAGTTAGTGGTGCACTGAAAATGGTAATTTTAATCAGTACTAATAACCGATATATACTTGTCTAATATCACCAATGCTAATAACCTCTGAATCACTACATGTAGCTGGCCAAGGGGGGATCCAGATGAAACTCCTCATGGTAGCCGAGGCTGAGTAGCGAAATGATGTTACATTGATTTTTGTTAGGTGGAAACGAGATCGGTCTGCAGGCCAGATTTCATAATGAATTATAAACATTTCCAGGATACTTCGGGATTCTTTGTAAGCGGTACATGAGTGATGAGATCGCTATGGAAAATGGCTGATTGTTCGAAGCGATCATCTCCATTATTTTAGCAGATGTGTTCATACCTTTGGCGCTGCTGAATGTTCTAAAAGTTTAAATATTGGCGAGCAATATTGACCAAACCTGACACATCAGACCATAAGATAGCTTGATTTTAATGAATATCAGCTGATATCAATATGAAAAGTGATATCTCATACTGTACATCTGTAGCCAAAGTACAACTCAACATTGAAGACCTACCTTGAAGAGGTATGAAACTTATAACAATGTGGCTGTAAGGTTATAGATGCCAGATTTCTAATAGCTCAAATAAACTGATTATGGAGGCACATTTCTAGTTAAATATATGACAATTGAAAATGTAAAAAATTGGATGCCACTTTACAATAAGGCTACCTATATAAAGTTTATGAATGGTTTATAATCTGGTTATTAATTACGTTATAACACTTTGTAAATCATTCATAGACAATTGTAAACAGGTTATAACATAGTTTTCTTTTTATTAATGAGTTACTACCATTTACAAGTGGCAAAAGGAAGCCTTATTGTAAAGTGGTACCAAAAAAATATTGTTGATATCAAAATGAGTTTGCTGTCATTCTGCTGAGTAAACACTTCAGTATTGTACTATATTCACTTATACACACCCTGTTAGATTATGGTAATGGGTATTGTTTATTGTCACTGCTTAGCACTGCTCATAATGATTCTGAGGCAAATGTACCATCTGCCGGCTACTCATGGAAAACTATTAAGATACAAGGTAAACTGTATGTGAAATACTTTGAATGCATGTTCTTATTTTTATGAAGGTCTTTTAAATTGAATTCAACTAATTTAGGCCAATCTCAATATCTGGTTATCAGAAGTATATGTACAATTTAAAAATGTACAGTTTAAAAAATATTTAAGTGTAGACTTTCAGGCAAAGCTGAACAAGGACGCTCGATCGCTCTGTGGTCCGTTTTTGCTGTGGTTCATGTCCAAGTTGCATTAAGGTACAGTGGTACCTCAGAACTCGAACTTAATCCGTTCAGAACTCCCGAATCCTAAAAGGTTCGAGTTCTGATCGAATTTTCCCCATAAGAAATAATGGAAAACAAATTAATTGTTTCCTGGCTCCAAAAATTACACCGAAATATGTTTTTTTAGCATTTAAACACAAGATGAACCGGATAAAACAAGAAGTTAGTTCATTAGTCCTCTGTATTTAGTCCGCGTTTCAGTTTGTTTCCCCAGTCCGGTCATTGTATTGTCCGTCTGCGTTTTGCCTGCCTTACCTGTACTGTAATTAAACTCCGTATTCCCCGATACCCTGATGTCTGCGCCTTTGTCTCCGTTCCGTCCCCGTTGGGCACGACAATATTATTATAATTAAATGTATCAATGGTTTATTATTAATGATATTAAAATAATTAAGAAATCTTTATTTTTAAATGTATTTTATTACATAATAATTGCTGTTACTGTCTATCATTGTCTAAATGTATTTTTACTGTCTAAATATGTGTATTTAGCTAGTGTAAACAATGCTATCACAGCAATGCGAGGCTGAGACTGAAGCGTTACCCTTTGTTTCCGCTGAGAGACGTGCCGCGTGACTCATTTCCGCGTGCGTACAGTACAAGTTATCTTAGGTCGTAGTTCAAGGTTTGACGTCTGAGATTCAGATCGAGCACTAGGTAATTTTTTTTCGAACTGGTTAGTTCGACTTTTAAGAAATTCGAGTTCTAATGAGTTCGAGAACTGAGGTACCTCTGTAGTTGTTTACATTGTTAGATACATAAATACATTTAACAGTATACAGTATAAACTTAATTCACTGTTAATAATGCAACAATCTCTGTGTTGTAGTTATGGAAGAATGGTGGTTGTATGGGGCGTAATTACATATGTTTTTAATATAATTTTAATTTATTTTTTAATATGATATAATATGACAGCAGCCAACATGTAAATATAGATGGTGGTGTGTTGGCGTGGAGGGTTCTGTCGTTGTCATTCTGAGTTGTGGGTTAAATTCCTGGCCCCTTGTGTGTGGGGCTTTGCCTGGTTCTTGCTGTCTGTCTTTCCTCTTGCCGCTCCAGTTTCCTTTTGCGGTTGGCCTGATTGGTGGCTCTGAACTGAGTGAATGTGTTCATGTGCCCTCTCATGAGCTAGCATCACGCTTGGGGTGCATCACAGCGAGGAATAGGCTCCAGTCCCTACACTCTGGCAGTGGGATTAGATGGTGGAATACGTGTGTGAAAACACCCCCCTAAAACCTATTCTTGACAGTATTGGCAAACAGACAATGTGATAACCACTTTTATAGTAGCAGAAAACAAAATCTGTCATTCTGAGGCTTAGAGTAATGGTGATAACTACTGTAGGTATGTCTTGGTGTAATTGACTAATAGCTGCTGGGCTCCACATACTGCCATGTTACTAGATTTTCCAGCCAAGTTTGGATGAATAAATTGTTAAATAAACTAAACTGAAATTTCAACTCGTGCTTTTCTATACAGTATTTTGATCAATCTATCAAAGGAAAACATGCAGTCCATAGGTACAGAGCAGCAGTCCATAGGCACGGATCAGCAGTCCATAGGCACGGAGCAGCAGTCCATAGGCACAGATCAGCAGTCCATAGGTACGGAGCAACAGTCCAT
>JAODKE010000125.1:15080008-15097441 GCA_026779605.1 Mormyrus hasselquistii
CTGCTGCAGATACTTTCTCATTAACGCTGTCACTCAAAAGTACTTGACAGATATTTTTCAAACTTTGCAGATACATTGTCTGGGTGATGAACTGGAACTGATCAAATTTGCTCCAATACTGATGCAGCGCCGCATAGTGGCAGCAACGAAAAGGGTGGTTTACAACACGTGATCCTGTTAATGTGATAACTCAAAATGTATTTCACGGATCTTTCAGAAACTAGGGCTTTAGTGACGGGCAGAAACATTTGTCCAGACACCGGCTTTTCCGTACTATTTAGATGTTTACTTACGAAAGCAGATTAGTAGTGGACATAAAATGTTTATAGAACTTTAACTTTATAGAAACTTCATCAGTTTTCATGTTTTGTTAGAGTTTGAGGTAAATAAAATATTTTGTAGTCTACTGTATATACTGAATGTATCAAAAATGGTGTCTCCACAAAATTTGATTATTGGTTAGGGTGATATATTACAAGAACCTTTTTTTAATTTTTGAGTACCTCTTCAATATGGATGAATTGAACTTCCTCAATGTCTCCTCATACCATAACCCCACATACTGTGAAGTAGTGAGGTGCGTATAAGTTGAATCATATGGTGAGCTTTCCTCCCTTTCATAGTGCCATGCTCTGATTTAATTAAAATAGTATTCATTTAGTTTAATGTAATTAGAATATTAGTTAATCTATGTTCTTGTTTAGGAGGTTTGTATATTGTTCGTCGTTCTCTGAGAATTATTCTTAATCGGAATAAAACCAGTCAGGCTCAGATGTTTGTTTGTTTGTTTTGATGCTCTTTTGAAATAGCATGCACAATACTGTGGTCTAATCAGGAATGCATCATGCATCATCGCAGAACGTCCCTTGAAAAGACCAAGATTGCAGTGAAAGTGGAATTATGGTTTAAACATAGCCTTGTAGTCTCCAATTGCATGAGTGGATGTGGTGTGCATTGTGCAGACTGGGACAAGAACTGTTTCCATCTCTTTTGAAGAGCCCTCAAGGAAAAAAATGCAATTTTATTGCTGAAGGACTGCAGCTATTTGCCTTTTATTGCAGCACTTAATTTGACAGTCAGTGTCGTGGTATAACATGGGGGTGGTATTTACCAAGTACAGCTCCACTGTTATTCTTGATGTTTTTTTTCCCCAGTTCAGATACAGGAAGGGAATATTATTTTCAGGCACTCGATCACTGAAGTATATTGACAGTTTTCTTATTTCTGTGAACAGGAGATGGGGAGTGCTTGTTGCTGTCGCAAACACATAAGAATGTGTAAAAAGAGACTCACAGTTATATTCCATTAACCTATTCATTCCCAGTGCTGTAACCTTTTAATTGCAATTTTTCACATTTTTGGATGTGACTTTTGTCATATATTATTGAGTGCATATTCATTTGCAGTTATTTAGAATATATATTATTTCTGCCATATTTACAATAGTAATCCAAATTTTGAGTTCCACTTTAATGACATATTGAACCAAATTGCTGCAAGTAATTATTAATAAATATATCTGTATTTATATTTTTCTGTCCTTTCAGTTAGTTTCAGAGAAGATTTTCACATGGTTTCACAGAGGAAACCGAAAAATAGGTCAGCACTGAAACAGAAACGAAACTGCATTCTCTCTTTCGGCCTCGGTGCCACGAGGAACTGAAGCGAGCATCTGAACTTCCTGATGATGTGAAAAATCATTCAGTTTTATTCTTTGTAAGTTTATGCAAACATCAACTGAATATGGACAAAGAGAGGTAAGCGTAACCACAAACCTCTCCAGGACTCAAAGATTTACTATGGATTGGCATCTCTCATGTTCACAGTTTTATCAGCATTCAGTTTTTTGCTGCACTTACTTCATCCAGCTGGTCCATACGTGCAGGTGCCTGTCTTTATTTTTGAAAGGTCAGACTGACAGTTAATGTACACGTGCATTGCTGTCTTCAGTTTGCATGAAGAGAATGAACAGTAACAGTCCCCGCTACCATCGCCTTACAGTCATGATGCAAAAAGGGCAGCAATGTGTCTCTCAAGATGGGTCTCAGCTCTAAGACCATTAAGACAAAATTAATATAGTTCAACCAGCCCTGTCAGACTTTGGTCACACCCAGCAAGACGAATGTGTTTGAACACCTGGTTCACACAAGGAACCCCCTAGTGTCAGACAGATTTTTCTGCACACACTAATAGCCTCTTACATAAGTCTTAGTTGGCTTCATAGATTTATCATACACTTTTCGTAAGAAAAACAACAGAAGTATGAAGAAGAATTGGTCATTATGGAGGTGTTATTTAAAGTCTACAGCACCGTGCAGCTGACACATTTGTCTTTGTTATTTATTTATGTATTTACTTTTGAGAACATAGTGTCTTTCTGCCATTTATACTTATTTACTAAAGGGAACAGATTCTTACATGTTAATAATCGTAATTGATAAAATGCATCAAAGAGAAAATGAACTGAACTATGGGATCAAAAACATTAACCCCTCCTTATAAATGTGTCTGTGTGTCTGAGCGTGTGTATGTGTGTGTGTGCATGTGTGTGTGTGAGATAAAAACCTGTCTTTTTTATACTGATCCCCACAAAGATCTGTGAATGCAATAAAACAAAAAATGAAATATGCAAAAGGTCTCATATTTAGTTTGGTTACTTATGGTTAAGGTTAGGGCTGGGTAGGGGTTAAGGTCATCATGTTGGGATTAGAGTCCCAACTCTATCCCCATTGAAGTGGAGAGTCCCCACAAAGATATCATTTCAAATATGTGTGTGTGTGTGTGTGTGTGTGTGTGTGTGTGTGTGTGTGTATCGATACATGCATATATATTAATCTATGTGCTGTATGTGTAGCCACACAAACACAGACATACTTATATTGAACCGTTTAATTAGCCTGTGTGTCATAGTTTTATTGGAATCCACAGACGGACTTACATTTACATTTGCAGTGTGGCTAGCTGTGGTTGGAGGGAGCGGGAGGAAGGCATGGGGAGAAGCCTGATTGGCCTGCCAGTGATGACAGGCAGCATTACCAGCCAACAAATGTTTACATTGTACAAAGGGCACTACTTGACTCCTCTCTCCTCCTGCGACTTCTTACAGTAATGGGGGGCAGGGAGCATGTTAATTAAGAATAGTTAAAGTAGAAAGTATTTTACGTTTTTACTCCAGAACATTGTACAGTCATGTGCTGCACAGTGCCATCTTAGTCAACAGAGGACCACACATACGACACGCATATGAGATTACGATGGAGCTGAAAAATTCCTATTGCCTACCTACTTCGTAGCCATTGTAATGTTGGAGCGCAGCGCCTTACTCATGTGTTTGTGGTGATGCTGGTGTAAACAAACCTATTAAACTGCTAGTCATAGAAAAGTACAGCACATGCAATTATGTGTGCCACATAATACTTCATAGTGATAATAGACACCTATGTTACTAGTTTATGTATTCATTGTACTTGTTATCATTATTTTAGAGTGTACTCTTTGTATTTATAAAAAGAGACAGTTTACTATAGAACAGTAGGCTGTACCACCTAGGTTCATGTACACTCTATGATGATCGCTCAGCGACAAAATCACCTAATGATGCATTTCTCAGAGGGTAACCCCATCTTTAAGCGATGCATGACTGTATATGAATTAAAAAATAATAATAAAATGCAGAAATTCCTGGAAAATGATGTTAATGCATGTAAACTGATGTATTTTTAAGTTGTTGTGCTGGCATCCTGTCCAGGCGGTATTTGAATGTGAACCATACAGTATGTCTTACAAAACAATGCGGAAAAACATCACTGTAATGGAAAATGGATAAGCAACTGAGGAAAACTGATAAATGGCGGAATGTAATTGTACATTCATGCATTCCACTCAGTTCAAATAGTAATATGCTGGTAGTGAGTTTCGACCAACTTAACACTGTTCCTGGCAGTAGTTCATGTGCCTGCCCCCTCATATCACAGTCCCCAAATATTCCAGCTAATGTGTTTCTGTCTTCCAGGATTATACTTTAATGTTCTCTTTGGAATCACTAATATGAATTTTTTTAACTTTGTGATGGATGGATATCAAGAATTTAACGTAAATGTGGCAGTCCTGACATTGTTTGGCACTTTCTGCACACTGAAGAATGACAACCTTTTTCAACCTCCCCATGCAGAAATTCGGGGATTGTGTGCCAACCTCTGGCAGGCTGAAGCACCGCTGGTCAGAGTCTGACACAGTCAAGCAGACGGCTCCGGAGGTAAGGCTTACATACTGCCTGCTGCTTCCTTGGTGGCTCTGTACGCACAGCTCTGCAGCAAGCAACGATTGTACAATGGGGGTGAGATCAGAATAAAAGCGCTGATGATATCCATTTTAACCATGTTGTTTTAAATTACCTGAAGGGTTTAATTCAAACTAATCCCTGGGTGATAAAACGTAATACTGATGGATCTATTAATGATTACATCTCTCACTGTAATTGATATCACTTCATCTACATTGCAGAGAAAAGCAATTAAGAATAGACCAATTTCATTCTGAAAAAAAATCTGTAAACGGTCATATGGGGTATTTAATAACAGTTTCATTTTTCAGTGAAACTGAGTGTAAATGGAACAGGGAAAATGAATTTCTTACACAGTCCAGTTAAATTGTACAGATAATTAATTTCTTTTTTTTCTTTACTGTTCAGTGGAGGTCAATATATAATAAACAAACCATAAATAATATCTTTGACAATACTGAACTAAAAAGAAAGTAAATAATTATAACTGTTTTTATTGGAAACAGTTTTTATTTAATTAAAAAAATATCTCCAGCTCAGCAATATTTTATTTTTGATTTGTTTTCGAGTAGAAGATATGAGCTTGATTGAATGTCAGAATAAAAGTGGATATTTGGGATATACCGCATTTGTGAATTTGCTTCGGTAATTGGTAGGAACTGCCGAACAGGAACTTTGTGAAAAAAAGTGTAAAAACCAACTGGTAGCGGGTTTTAGTGGGTTTAAAATGGTCTTAGATGGTCTTTGTCGGTCAATTTCCAGCTCTTGCTGCTCTTTGATGGTTCAGCTGGATGGGTCACCAGCTGGTCATGCTGGTATGACTAGATAAAGCAGCTAGAATGACCATCTGGTTTGATCAGCTAATCCATCAAAGCATCATGAGAAAACATACCTTAAGATGGTCAATTGTCATAAGTTAGTCATCCAACTTAACCAGCTTAAGCCAATCAGGCTGGTTTCTCCAGCAGGGTCATATACAACAAATCTTAAAAGGACATGTGAGACTAAAGCACCTTTTAGTCTTGTAAACATTTTACACCAGACACATATATGCTGGTTATGTGTTAAATAAAAACTTACCTTTTATCTTCTTATCTAGGTGAGGGTGAAAGGGGGCATGGAGACAGTCCCAGGTAGTATAGGGCCTGGATGTCATTGGACAGTGGGCTGCACCCCACCCACTATGAGGCCTCACACAAAAGGGAGATTATAGGCTGAATCATAATAAGTTATTAAATTTTTCCAATGTGAGTGGTCACATTTCATCTGAATATGTAATTTTGCCCATAAATCCGGGCTGTAATGGCAGGTGTATTACTCGTGTACATTTGGTGCATCATTTTCAGTTCTGTACGCACAGTGAAACCAATGAATACATTTATTGACAAGAAAGGACCTAAATTCACAAATAGATGTGCACCATGGGATGTATATAATTGTTTCTGTGAGTTGGTTATGGCTAATGCTGCTTACAATCAGTCATAATCAGCAGATTGGGATCATTTTCCCAAAAAAGTGCAGCAACACCGGAGAGAGAATAGCTGATAAGACTAAGATTGTTGACTCTGTCACACCGAATTCGCATCTGCTCCTGAAAACACATCCAATGTGCTATTTCACTGAAGATGACATCATCCAAATGTGTGTACGGCCGGGCGAAGACAGGAGCAGCCTCTGCAAGTTAGCTTCCCCATGGCATTTAAGACGCTTTTGCCAGAAGATTCAGACTGGTAACCAAAGGCTATCACTATATATACTGTAAGCGGCAATACTCAGTAGTAAAGAATATACAATTTATGACGTGTTTGAACTGGGAAGTCAGAATTTTCTAGTTCCTAATCAGAAATTTCAACTAGAATTAAGTTAAGTTCCGACTCAGAAAGTTGGAGGAACCTCTGCAATGCCATCTCAGAATTCAAGATGGCTGCACCATTTATTAACAGAAGAAAAAAAATGTAATAATTAATAGTACTGATTGGTACTGAGTAAATCTGTTGTACACACCATACTGTCCAATCTCTATCTTTGGACATGTTGCTTTGGTGTGTGTATGCGAAAAATATCACATAATGTTTTAACTGGTATTGTTAACAATGAATCTGGCTATAACTGGTATTGCTAACATTAGCTAACAATGAATCTGGCTATAACTGGTATCGCTAACATTACCTAACAATGAATCTGGCTATAACTGGTATCGTTAACATTACCTAACAATGAATCTGGCTATAACTGGTATAGCTAATATTAGCTAACAATGAATCTAGCTATAACTGCTATTGCTAAATGGCTTTGCAACTTGCTGTACTGGAATGGAACTCAGGTGTGACATCATTACCAGCCCAGACTTCCGAAGTAAATGGAATTATTTTATTCTGATTGTTATGATATTTATAAGGAGAAAAGATAATGATAGTATAGGAAATGTTCTGTGTCCTACATCTTTGTATAATAGCCAAATGATTAGTTTTAATTACAGTTGTATTACCGGCATTGTCACGATGTGCGGAGATGCAGCAGGAACAGAACAGGAGAAGTCCGGTTAGTCGGGGAAATGAGGGCTTTTTTGTCAGGGAATACATAAAACGAAAGACGGACAGCTTGCTCTACAAAAAAAAAAAAAAAAAGAGCAAGTTGAGGGAGGCGTAAAAATAATTTGCCCACAGGGATCAATAAAGTTCAATTATTATTATTATTATTATTATTATTATTATTATTATTATTAAACCAGCACGTACTGTAGGACTTCAATGACAGACCTAGGGAAACGGACTCAAATGCAGACTGAAATACACAGAACTATAAATACACAGATTGTCTTAGCAAGTCATGACAATTTGACACTTAAAATTTTATTGTATTTTAATAAGTAGATCCTCCAATTCATACTGACTTTTAATGCCATGAATCAATAATGTCAGGAATAAAAAAAATGTTATTTTATACGACTTGCCAAAAAATCAGTGAAGCAAAATAAAACCTATTATAAATACACAGGACTAACCAGGAATAACATGAGACAGCTGAAAACAATCAGGGTTTCCCATGAGGTAACGAGGGGAGCATGGCACATGGAAGGATCGTATGAGCAGGTCATGACAGAACCCCCCCCCAAAAAAAAGGCGTGGAGACCGGAAACATGACAGACACACAGAACATGCACAACAGTAGGAACCAGGACAACACCTGACAAAGAACAGGAAACGCAGACAGGCACACCAAGAATAGAGACACCAACTGGAAGAAAAGAGGGACCGGGATAGAATGGAGGAAAAACAAATGGACGAGGAGCAGACACGAGGCAGGAAGGAGAAAGGCAGGGGAAAACGGGGAGCCTGAGGGAATCCCAGTGGCCGGAAGGAGGCAGCCGCAGGGGCAGCAGGCAACCGCGAGGCCGGAGCAAGAGGGGACCTCGGAGGGGGCAAGGAGGAAGTCGGAAGGGAACCCGGCAAAGGCAAGGAAGGAGGGGAAGCCACAGCAGGAGACAGTACAGCCAGAAGCAGGCATACCGACGAACCGGAGTGGGGGGACCCGCAGGCAACTGATGAGGCATTGGAGGCAGGGCCGAAGGCGGCCAACAAGTCCTTGAAGGGGGACCCACAGGCGCTCCCAGAGCCACAGCCAAGGGGACCGAGGGCAAGCCAAGGGGCAGGGTGGGAGGGCTGGCAGGACTCTACCCCTGCTTAGGTGTCCCCTCCTCTTCTGGGACACCGACAGGTGGTGACCTGGCTTGGATCGACCACGCTGGGGTGATGGTTGAGGTAACCCACCAGAGGGGTCCATTGGGGCCGTCAGGGAAATCCCTGAGGTGTTCCATTCAAGCTCCTCCTCCCCCAGGGACCGGGATTGGGGTTATGGGAGCAGCATGTGTAGGAGCAGGGTTAGAAACTGGGGGAACTAGAGCAGGAGGTACAATGGGTGGAGCAGGAGGCGGAGGCGCCGGGACCTCGAGTGAAGCAGGAGGCGGAACATCAGACGCCGGGAATGGAACCTCTGTGGGCGGCAAGTTTGCTGCTGGGACTGGAACGGGCTGACCAGGCAGATCAGGAATGGGCTGGTCAGGCAGGTCAGGAATGGGCTAAATAGGAGTCGCAGGAGCTGATGCGGGAACCACAGGGGTCAGAGCATCAACCGTTAGTGCGGGAACCGCGGGGGGCAGAGCAGGGCTTTGCACCTTGGCATCATCAGTTTTGGGATCTTGGGGACCCACGGGATAGTATCCCCAACTGACCTGGCCCCTGTAAGAGCCAGACGCATCCCAAGAAAGAGCTGCTGGCGCAGGAAAGGAAGCAGCGTTGGGCACCCGCTTGTGCGAACTGGCAACAGTGAGGTCAGGGCTGAACACTGCTGGGTCCAGAATCAGGAGGGGCTTCTCCCGGTACCTAGCAGGGGAAGTAGCGGAGACCAAGGTAGCTCCCAGGAAGATCCCTGGTCCGTCTTCCTGCTTCGGGATACTTCACTGGTTCCTCCTTCTCCTCACTTTTGGCGAGCTCTGGGTTAGTTCTGGAAGCCTGGATAGCTTACCGTAGAGTTGCTCGCTGTCACTCTCCACCTGCCGCATCATTGCTTCTGCTGCCACTCCTCTAAGCTGCCGGAGGTTTTCGTGAACTTCCTCCACTTAGCACACGTCGCCGGGCAGGGATATTTCTTCCAAAATGTCCCTGCTCTGGTTGGCTAAAGCCTGAGCCCCTGGATCTGCTCTTACCTTGGGCTGCCACAGCCAATATAGTACCTCGTCAGTCAGGAAGAGGTACTCCTCTTCTGTGAGGTTAGGCGCTTTCTTTGCAAAGTCTGTCATTCTGTCACGCCATGTGGGGACGGTGCAGGAACAGAACAGGACAGGAGAAGTCCGGGTAGTCGAGGAAACGAGGGCTTTATTGTCAGGGAATACATAAAACAAAAGACGGATGGCAAACCAGCACGTAAGACTTCAATGACAGACCTAGGGAGATGGACTCAAATGCAGACTGAAATACACAGAACTAATCAGGAATAGCACGAAACAGCTGATCAATCCCGAACAATCGGGGTTTCACACGAGGTAACGAGGGAGGCGTGGCACAAGGAAGGATTGCCTGAGCAGGTCATGACAGGTATTTTAAATTTGACACTTAAAATTTTATTGTATTTTAATAAGTAGATCCAATTCATACTGACTTTTAATGCCATGAATCAATAATGTCAGGAATCAATAAAATGCTATTTTATACGACTTGCCAAAAAAAATCTGTGAAGCAAAATAAAACCTATTATAAATGATTTCATTATCATGAGAAATGAGACAATTATCTTGTTATCTCAGGATAACAAGAAAAAAATAACTGCAAGCACCGCCATTCCGTAGATATATTTCTGCTTTTTTAATTTATTTTATGTAATTGTTTTTACAATGTGCAAATAAGTGTCTCTTAGGTTTTGTAATTCAGATATGTCAACAGACATATTGCCTTCGGATTGGAACTGTCCCTAATTGTGTTTTGTGTTTTAATAATCAATAATATCAAAACAAATTCTGTTGTCATCACCATACGGTAGTTGCGCTGAAACGAGAACCAAAATCTGACTGACGTTTGTACCTCATGAGTTTTGTGTACTATTACTCCCGTACTAAATATACACTGGAAATACACTTAATCTAAATCCTTCTCTGGCCATCTTATCACACAACCTATGCTAAGGTAACCTGTGTGGCCAAGGTACCATTTGGCGCCACAAAGTCCAGATAGGACACACTGTAGACTGTCAGCAATCAGTGACTTGTTAGTCTTCATTGTAGTTGCATCTGTAATACAGTGACCAAGCAATAGCAGGCACAGTGATACCCATTACATGGTCTATGTTGGTCTCAGCTGGAGCCGGAGTAAGTTGGCCCGCCCTGGGCCCTGCTCCTCCTCAGAGACAGACCAGTGCCAGTCCATTACAGGGCAGATACTCACTCTCTGCAAGCAACTCAGACACCAATTAGCCTAACCACATGTGTTTGTACTGTGGGAGGAAACCTGTGTGACACAAAACAGGCAAAACAGATGAACTTCACACATACAACGGAAGTGGGATTCAAGGGTCCAACACTGAAGGTGTGAAGCAACAGCGCTACCCACCGACCTACTGTGCTATTCTCTGTGAAGCGGCAAAACCCAAATTTTTTAAAAAGGTATAAAAGTTTATTGCAGTTATATGTCATCCAAGTGGAAATGAAAATATAAGCTATTGTAGTGTTGGTTCTGGTTGGGATGAAGGAGTAGCACATGTATTTTCAACCTTTTTTTATTTATTTTTGCTTTTGATACGTACAAAGTGCTTGAAATTCCTGTTAGTTCAGGTGGATTACTTTCAGATGTAGTCTGGATTACTTTCATCCGTGGTCTGGATTACTGTCATCTGTGGTCTGGATTACTTTCAGATGTGCTCTGCACCTGAGCCCAATCTGCACCTTAAATATGTCAGATCAGGAGAGGAAGAACTGGGGGGACGTGAACTCCTCCCAATTTGACTTAATACCCCCCCCCCCCCCCCAAAAAAAATAGACCTCTTCATTTAAATTATGAAGCTGTGTCCCCCAATATCTTAACTCCTATACACTTGTATCTGATATTGCACCCCAAATCTGGGGGCTAGCTAAATATTAGCCAATTGATCACGTTTCACTCTCCATACTGTATATATTCTCATGCCGAGGGCATAAATATTCAGCATGCAAGTGTACTTCTTTATTATTGTTCCTCCATTCTATTTTCTGTACCTGTGTGTCCAATTCAGGTCACAGGGGGCCTGGAGTCTATGGGCACGAGGCAGGGAACAAGCAAGGATAGGAGGACAGGCCATCTCAGGGCACGCTGTCACACACCACTGAGCAATGTGATAACTCCAAATTGTGGACTGTGGGGGGGAACCGGAGTACCCAGAGGAATTGTGTTTATTATTTAATATCCATATAACGACAGGATTCATACAGTATGTCTCCCTGCCTAGAATGTATGTTTTTTGCACTCTAGACTCAGTATAAGTTTTAATACAGCAAAGTTCTGCGGGATGTGATTCTGAAGGTGGCCGTTACTGTGCATATCTGCGGGATGCACCACTGTCCTATGAGCTCCTGTTTGGTCTCCATCCCCTTATCGCACTCCTGCGTCTCAGCCAAGTGCTGCCCTCGTGGATTGCAGCCGTGACAAAGCCAGATCACTGCAAATCAATACTTTGTTTAATTTTCAAAATGTCATGAGGAGGAAACTCGAGGAGGGAGAAACGAGATCCATTCCCTGTATGTCGGTGAGCACAGCACGCGAGCGTCGGGCGTCCTGGTATTCAGTCAGAAGTGAAATAGACTGTTATTTCTACTGGGCTGAAGGTGTAGCAGCTTTATATGTAACAAATCGGGCTGCTTCGGCTTGGCTGGCTTTTAAACATAATCTGGAGTCATTGTGTATATTAATTATTTTTTTAATAAATGTTTCAGTGGCTGCAGAGCCAAACAGAGGAACAGTGAGAAGAGTGTTCCCTAGACGAGTGTCATGGCAGTGGAGGGGCTCGATCACAGGTTAAATGACAGACTTATACTTCCCACCCATGTTTGTTCCCTACGGTGCCCTGTTTACTGTACCCCTTTCTTCCTTGAACAAACCTGTCACAATGGGTCGAGAACATTAAAACGCAGCAGCACACTCGCAAAATGCCTGAGGCGGTGAAGCACATTTGAAAGGCAGCTTGTGTGTTTGTGTCTGTCTGTGGGATTTCTTATTCAGAAAATTCAGCTGGATTATACAGTGATGCATGTAATTGAGAATGACGAAGCTTCAGAGCATTGCGCAGGGGCGGGAGCATGCAAAGTGGCAATCAGATTTTTCCCCAACGGTTACCTGGAGGCAGTTGGCACTTTGTAAACAGGAGTGAGGAACACTGATAGATAAACAGCCACTCAAATCTGTCACCCGACTCCGAGCGACTTCAGAATGCACCAAACCACGCCTGCAATATTCAGTGTAAGGCACTTCTATACAGGACAATGACGAGCTCATGGTTACCGAATGTCAAGGTTAATCCGCAGAGGTTTCTTTTTAATGTGAGCAATGGCACGTATCTGGGGGTTAATATCTTACTCTCTCACAAAATCGTTTTGCATGTCTTTCGTCTGTTAAATCAGGGACAGATGGTGCTAGAATTCCTCACTCACACGCCAGCTAACATTTAAATAAATGTAAATCCTGTCAACAAATGATTTGCCCTCCGTATTCTTGCCTATAAATAATTAAGGATTATTATTTGTGAACATTTGCAGTGATATTTGATGCAGCTTTTATAACAATGATTAGCCTCTGTATGTCTGATGCAGTTTGTTATATTACTGATGATTTACATGGTGCTTGTACTGGCTGAACCGGGAAAAAAAATGTAGGAAAACATACTGACTCCTGCATGACGACTCCTTTATCTTGCTGAGCCATTTTCCTCTGGAGTACTGAAGCTCTAATTAATTCTGTGTTTATTTGTTAGCTGCTACCCTGTCTGGCACGGAGGGGAGTTTTGGCTGGAACATGCTCCTTGTTCCCATGTTGAGCTGTAAATCACACGCTGCAGGGCTGGGCAGCTCTTCACCTGCCTATCTATGGGCGGCTGCTAATTTTAGTCGTTATAGTGGCTCTCGAACAAAGCAGTGAATTCAATGTGTAAATCTGAACTATAACCTTCAGTGTAGGACTGACTCTCTGAACTCAGTGAGAGGAAAGATGATCCCCTCAAATAAAACTAAAATCAGATAACAGGCAACCAGCTATGTAATTCCAATACAATCCCAGTAATTCCTTATAACGTGACAATAATTGGGGTTCACATCCGTTTGAATCAGCATTTATGGTACAGCTGTCACATAGTTATTTAACAAGGGTTTGTCAGTGCTCATCAGCGACCAAGGGGTTTCCCACACATGGGAATGGATATGTCTACCCATCACTGTTATTTTAGTGTAAGCACTTTTATCAGGTTTCTATGAAAATAGAGCTCAAACAATATCAAAAGAATTTCATGCATTGTCCATTATGTATTGATCACTTTGTTACTTACAGTATGTCTCCACAAGTGGCATCCTGTTTTTATGTGATCTGCACATGCTCTGCAGGAGTGCTGTTCTTTGGAGAGCTGTACTGATGCATAAAATGATTTTCCCTGTGCAGCACGTATCAAGTCATATGTTTGAAATCATATAGAATAAAAGAGTTTTCACAATGGAAAATAGGAATAAATGAGGAATCTACAGTAGAGGCAATCAATTGATATTATATTATCTACCTGTTCACCGTTGCACCAATGTCTTGTCCACTGCAGGGTAATAGGAAAAAGCATTAATAACATCTCTTTAAACATTTATGATGAGAAAAAGGACGTCTATGCTTCCTGCATTATAATTTGTCCTGGATTATTAGCAAGCTAGGCCAAAGAGATGTTAATGATCGACTGTGAGTGGAAATATTGTATTATAAATTTGTTATTATCTGAGAGTTGAACACTGTGATATGATATTTATTCATTTTAATGTTTGGTTATAAGGTGGCTTGTTTTATATTTATATAAATTTGACTGAGATTTTTTACTGCTTATTTGAGTTTCAGAGATTCAAATAATCATATAAGACGGTAAAACACTGTTTAACTGATCAATTTTTGATCATATTAATATTGCTTATTCTACTTTTTCACTCCTTAAAATCTGCAATGATATAAAGTATGACTAGTTCTTCATAGTACTATGAAAACTGATTTGACTAGTAATAGTGTTGTGTATGTTTTGGCCTTATTATGTATTATCCAGGGGCAAATCTTCTGAAATATTCTCTGTTTCTTTCCCTCCTGCCCATTCCAGCGGTCAGGTTGCAGTTACCTCCTATGCACCATCTTGCTCTTTGTGGCCGTGCTCCTGGCAGTCACAGTCACCGGCACCATCCTCCTCATGAACCATTACCATAACCCGCCTGCAGCTGACAGCCCCCATGTCAGCACCAATCAGAACGAAGGCAACGCCCTGGTGACGGTTGACAGGGGTGATGGCTCACGCATCAACATCTTCATAGACCCCAACTGCCCGGACTACAACAGTAATTTCTTGCGCCTGGAAGGTGTGCAGACCTCACTGCTGCATTCGCTAACTGACCATGACTCGGACCTCAAGTCTGTCAAAGGCCAGGACCGCGCCCTGCTGGTTAATCTGGCTGAGGAGGTGGCCAAACTCTCTGCCCATGCAGGCCAGTTAAAGATGGACTATGAGTCACTGCGGCGTGGCCAGGGAAACCTAGGACAGGAGCTTAATACCCTGCAGACAGAGCAGGGCCGCCTCATCCAGGTGAGTGATCCCGATTGATCTTAAATACATGATCACTTTAATGTGCGTGGTGATTGTGTGTGACTGTTGATGATGTAGGTTGTGTTTAAGGTAATTTTCAAAGTTTATTTCAACCATGAAGACTATATTGAGCTTTTTCACGCTTAACAGTGAGCATCTTGTGATGGCTGGGGGCAGCGTGTGTCTATGGGGATAGGTTGAGTCTTGGGGGCAGGGTGTGACTTATGGGGACGGTATGCAGCTCTGGGGGCAGCATGTGTCTGGGGGCAGGGTATGACAAATGGGGGCAGCACGTGGCTCTGAGGGCAGCGTGTGTCTAGGGGCAAGGTGTGACAAATGTGGGCAGCATGTGGCTCTGGTGGCAGCCTGTGTCTTTGGGGGCAACGTGTGAAAAAAGGGGGCGGCATGTGGCTCTGGGGGCAGCACGTGGCTCTGGGGGCAGCGTTTGTCTGTGGGGCCAGGGTGTGACTTTTGGGGGCAGCACGTGGCTCTGAGCACAGTGTCTTTCTATGCGGGCAGGGTATGACATGGGGGGCAGCGTGCGGCTCAGTGGGCTAAGCCTCTGTGCCTGTCATCAGAGGGCTACTGCTTCAAGTGCATCCTCAGCACGTCTGTGCGTCCTTCTACAAGGCCCTTAACCCCTAGCTCCCTAGGTGTCTGCAGAGAGAAAGTTTGGAGAGGCATGAAAAGAATTTCCCCCTGGGGATCAATAAAAATGATCAATTGTTTGCTTCCAATCAACAATCCCAGGAGCCTGGCCCAAGCAGATCATGCCTTGTCTCACCTGAATATTAGAGACACCTGCAATGCTTTTCTTAATCCAAGGGAGATAATATGGGATCTACAGTACCTGAACTAGAACCTTGGTGAGACACTGAGTTTGCTCTTTGCTGAACTATATTTGCCTTTCTGATTGGTGACACCCGGTTTGCCAAATCTTGCCTGTCTGGGGACTCTGGTTGCGTATCACTCTGAAATGTCTGCTCAACTCCGGCTGCCCATTGATGATATTTCTTGGATCTATCCTCTTTAGTAAATCTTCAGTTATGGATGTTACTAGGTCATATTTGCAAGCACTTGCATTACAATCAGAGTATCAGATTTAATTCCAACCTGATAAAATTCAACCCGATATTTTGCCCTGTCTTATAAAAATATAAAAATACAAATTTTAAAATAGCACACTTTGACAGGTCATCAGATTCTTATTCCTGTCAACTTCCTGTCTGAATGTTTTTCTATCACGTTTAAAGCTGATTTCGCACTGTCACACATACACCATATCATTACTGCCTGTCCCCATGTCAACAAAAAAAAGCAGATCCCCAGAGTCATCCCTAGTCTCCCAGAGTAGAAATGCATACAGCTGTTGGAGAGAGTTAGACTGGAGGACAGTGCCACACGACAGAGCGAATGCGGAGTAGCAGATCCAGTTTTATGATTCTTTCTGGATCAGGATTCTTTTCTTTGGACTATACAGCAACACATAAATGGAGAATTCAAAACAAATGTCAAAACAAATAGTAGCACTTTACCTAAGGCAATGTTTTCAGTAATTGATAAAAACATCCAGGATGTATTGTAACATATTCATAAAGCATTATAAAAATGGCTATAAATACATATGAGAAGCCATAACACATTATATCCACGTGTATTATGAATTATGACTGCCTTATGAAGCTCTCATCTATAATGCAGTACAGAGCATCCTTAATTCATATATCGCCTTTAGTCAAGTCAAGTAGGTCAAGATTGTTACATCTGTGCCACCATTATAATGCATGATAAAGGTATCTAATGCATTATAGATGAGAGCAGCATAAAGCATTTATAATGCACAATACACATTGCTACAATGTTTTATGCCTTTTGATAAATATGCATAGGCATGTTTATAATGCTTTATGAATGGATTATCATTTGTTATGAATGTGTGCGTAAATTATTAAAATCATGGCTTTAAGTAAAGTGCCACCAAACAACCTACGGAATGCGTATTTCAGTATGTAAGGAACAAAACATGCAATAGAGGCTACCCGGCTATGACTGTATATCTGTGAAGTACATCTGGCTGTAGGATACCAGATCCACTTTACAATAAGGCTACCCTTATAAAGGGTTTATGAATGGCTCATAATCAAGGTGTCAATTAGGTCATGGCATTTTGCAAATCATTTATAGATTATTACAAACAAGTTATAATATTTTTTTATTGATAAGTTGCTACTATTTATGTGTTATACTAGGATATCTATTGGCTGTACAAACTGGCCAGCTGGAATGCAGAAGACAGCAAAGCATTATACTTGGTGAGAAGTGTAACTCTGTTCACCATAAATAATGGAATTTTACCTGTTACCTGACTTTTGTGATGGTATTTTCTTAATTTATCCTGCATGTGAGAAAGCCACCAATGGGAGGTCATATCTCCAGAGTTTGTTTTCACCGGGTAAGACTATTGGGTCCTCTAATCACCATGTTAAAGGTTCCCACAGAGAGCACTAATGACTTCATTGCTTTTCCCAGGAGCTGCTGCGGAGTTTTCTCAGTCAGTGTCACATCATCATTAGGAAGCCGTGAGATATTCTTGTTATCTTGGCCGCTAGCTTTTACGCAACATGATTGTTCCTGAAGTGTCAGGTGGAGCATGAGAAATTTAAGAAATGAAGTGAAAATAGAAAAGAATCAAACATGCAAACTTTTTCCTTAAAACTACATGTCACATGTGCTTACTGCTTATTTGAGCATAAATGTGTCTGATTGACATAGCTGAAAAATCAAATAATATATGACATGTACACCCTTGTGTGTGTGTGTGT
>JAODKE010000125.1:15107494-15128364 GCA_026779605.1 Mormyrus hasselquistii
ATTTATCATAATGAAAAAATATTTTGAGGAACAAAAAACACCAGCTTACTTAGCTTTAAAGGAAGAGTGTGGAGTTGAACTTTAAATCGCATTAAATCAGCAAATGGAAGATACAAGATATCAAAGTAGCATAAAAACCTCAAAGTAACATAAAAATCTTTGTTCCAGCCTGGGTTCAACTTATTATGTTTAATCGTATAATTTGGTACTTTTTTAGCACCACAGTACATAATTTTAGAGTATATAATTCTGGTAAAAACAAACATTTAAGTCAACCAAATCATTACAAAAAACATAAAGACTGTGTAGTTTTCTTCTCTCATTGTTCTCTGAATGATATTGCAGTGAGATGCAGATATTGCTGCATCCTGTAAAATATTTAAATTTAAGTTTTATGAGTTCGTGACACACCAGGGAAACGGCAAATTTCATTCTGTCCCTCTTAGGCTCCAGGCCCCGAGACTGCAGTGATATCTACGCGAGCGGACAGAGAGAGGATGGCATTTACTCTGTGTTTCCCACACATTTACCCTCTGGCTTCCAGGTCTACTGTGACATGACTACAGCCGGGGGAGGCTGGACGGTGAGTCCTACTCACACATGCTCAGACTTATGTCCTTCCCACTCACACACGCTCAGACTTATGTCCATCCTACTCACACATGTTGAGACTTATGTCCATCCTACTCACACTCACTCAGATTTATGTCCTTCCTGCTCACAGTCGTTCAGATTTATGTCCATCCTGTTCACACAAGCTCAGATTTATGTCCATCCTTCTCACAAAAACTCAGACTTATGTCCTTCCTACTCGCACACGCTCAGACTTATGTCCCATCCATTCACACATGCTCAGATTTATGTCCTTTCTGCTCACACCCGTTCAGAATTACGTCCTTTTTAAGCATAGAAGCACACATACTGAGAAATATACTCATAGACACACACAGGATGGTATGAAAAGATGCATTTACAGATACATTATCCTGTATTTATTAATAAGACAGCTGATTCTCAACAAATTGACCATGACCATATATCATTATACCATGATTAAACGTTATTGCGTAACTGATACAGTGCTGGAGCTTGAGTATATTATATAACTTACTTGTGGATGAAAATGAGGATCTTCCCTTTCAGATTCTCACATTGTGTGTGAAAGAGATTTCACTACAGTAAACATGGTAGATAGCATTCTGATGAACATTCCTTTTATACACCAATTGGCTGCTTGTAATTCCTTCAGTCATCTCTCCCCGCAGCCGTGCCCAAGTGGACCACAACCCCTGACCTCACCTGAACTGTAGACCTACTGTATGCACACTCCTTGATTATAGATTAACCTATGGTAGATATAAGGTCCTTCTCCAAATGTGGCTCTTTATGAGATATTGAAACCGCTCATTGCTGAAATCCTGACTTTCTATGCTTCTGATTTACTTCTGCTGGTTTCAGAACTCTTTGCAGTTTTCTGACCCTGTTTGCTGTATGTGGTTCAGAATTGGTGTTTGCATTGCCCTGGATTAGTTTCTGAATTTAGCCTGTCTTTTGGCCCTGATTTGCTGCTTGTCATCCCTCTATATGAATCATTAAATCTGCCTGCTCTGCTCCTAGATGTTGGAATTCCTTCATCATACTATTCTTGAGTGCATATATGCCATATGCAATGTCTGGAAAAACGTATTAAGATTATGAATTTTTTTTTGATACTTAGATGTTGTGCTGTCAGGCTGTTGCTATTTTTAGTGCTTATGTCTGTTTATTTTCAGTGTTATTGGTGAGTTTTGGTCAGCATTAATTTAGTAAACAACATCCCCTGTGTATAGCAGTTTAAATATAGACTTTACACATAGGGTCGATTTAAGTAGACTGTGAAAGTAGGTTAGAAACATATGTGATATATTGTGGGTATGTGATGGTAATACTGTTTAAGTTGTCTTCATCTTAGTTATATTTCCCGCTATGAGGAAGCATAAGGGTGCAGAATTAGTCTACACATCTGCATCTCCCCCACCAATTACAACAGCATTTTTTATTTTCTTAATGAGAATAAGGGGACAAAATTGTAATCTGATTGAATTCACAGAACTGGAGAACAGAACTGGTCCCAGTCAATGTTGCTCCATAGGAGGACATCACCGCCTCCCCCCTCCCTGTCCGAAGCAAAGTGCAATTAAAACTAGGTGCCCTAGGGTCATTCAAATCACGGTCCTCAAGGTCCGCGCATTGCTGATTTTCCAGCCTTCCTTTATTCGTGAGTGAGGTGTGAAGCCTTTGTGGTCATTCAGAATTAGAAAGTATTAAACTAACTACCAGGGAGAACTGAAAACACAGCCTGGATTGGAAATAGATGTCCAGACTTGAAGAGCCCTGACCTATAGGGTTGACTGGCCCTGCAGGAGAAGATCTGAGAACAATCTTGTTTAGTGGCAGGTGCAAGACAGGGAACAACCCAGGGCAGACATGCACACGGTTTGGTAACTCCAGTTAAACAGATTTGGTCTTTGACTTGAGAGATCCTGAGGAGAACATGCAAACTCCAGACACACTGATCTGGGGCAGAGACTCATACTGTACTCCAGAGGTGCAAAGTCTCAACACTCAGCACCGCGACACCCCTACTTACTGTGTTAATTGTATAAATCAATTATTTAGGTTTCAAATGTCATTGTAGGTTTCAGTGGAAAATTTTGATTACTTATAGAATTCTAAATAAATTCAGCTGGTCATTCTTTTAACGTTAAAAAATGTAAAGACACTCTGTGGTTAATATGCATTTTTTTGTGAAATGTAAATATGTGAAAAACTCTGTCCAAACAAGGTTTTTATAGGCTTCACTGTATAATTTCTTATAACACCAGGCAGGCGTTTGCAGTGGGGGCTATCACCTTAGCAGAATAAGCTATAAAGACATCGACATGTGCTTTGAATGTCACTAATCAGATGGCTGTTCCAGTGAGAAAAGGCACTGGATTCCTGATAAAATAGGTGCTTGGCTTTAGCCAGATGTAACTTGATATTTTAATCCTCATTCTTGTGCTCATTGTATGTTGTAATATTTGACTGCTTGACTGGACCTATATCTATTTATCCCAGTTATACAACAGCATTCACTTTCTCCACTGCAGACACTGAATTCTGTTCTTGCATTCTTTTATTTTTTTCCACCGAGCACATCCCAATAGCAGACGTCCCATGAGAGGTGAAGGACAGTTTTTATCGCCGACCAATAGTTTTTATGTGCTTTATACATCATCTTTTGCCTCCTGCATTTTGCTCTTGGAGAACTTCTGCTATTGAGACCAAAGACCTTCTGGGAAGGTCTACTGGAATATTTAATCCACCTCAATTTAAAACAATAAACGTTCAAACAACCACAAGACCCCCCCCCAAAAAGCAGAGCCACATGCAATAATGGAATTATTGGATTACCATGGGGCGATGATTAGCATGTCAGTCTTGCGGAAATTCCGCCCCCCCCCCCCCCCCCCACCCAGGATAGATCAAAGAGAGGAATAAAAGAGATGGGGAGGCTGCAGCACACATCACCTAGAGGAGGATCAGACTGCATCTCCCTGTGTCCAGGATGAGCACAAAGGCTGTTTGGCAGCCTGGGAAGAACAGGCCCCTCTCAGATATTAAATACTTTATTTCCTCGAACCTTAATCTTTTTTGTCTTCAAACATAATTCATAATTGATGTAATTCAGGAAAATTCATTTTACACCTATCCGTGTTTCTGATGTCGGGGAACCTTTACTAATGCACTGAGAACCGCTTGACTTTGCTGCTGTGCAATGCAACACGTTTCACTCATATTCTTTGTTGGCAAGCTATTGAGAACATTAAAGGGTGTTTTTTTTTTGGAATAATCTAATCCAACTAAATCCAAGTTCTGAGCAGGCTGCTGAGAAATTGTAAATATTCTACAGAATAAATAGCTCCAGCTTTATCACAGATAGCATTCTGCTGCAAATAAGTGTTAAGGGTTTAACCAATGAAAATATTTATTTCATTGAACAAAGAAATTCATAGCAGTCTAACAGTATCATTAAAAGATGATTAAATATGTTGGCAAGTTATTTATACTTCAAGGTCACATGTTAATTATCCTGCTTATTTTGCTACTACCCAGCTTATACATTTTCTAATACCATTCATCCATCCATCCACCTGGTCAAGATCATGAAACCTTGAAGACAAATTCTTATATCTGTGGTTTCAGTTGTTTTGGGAATTTATTTTATGATACTGTATGTCCAGTAAGTTTGTGGAAGGTCAGGATATGTAGAATACACAGACCCACTGATTTAAATATTGTCAGTATTCAGTAACATCACAAAAGAAAGTGACCTTAGCTACTGTTTAGAATGCAAAAGTCTGTCAAGCCTCTTATAGAAACCTGAACATTTCATCTTAAGAATTTTCTCTGCCTTTTGGATGAAATATGCCAAGCCAGCAAGCTGCAGCACATTGTAGCAAACTCATCATTCTCAGAACAATCGCAGCTCTCCCAGCCATCCCTTAGATGAACATCCTCAGGGGTAAAAAGGTTTTAATTCACCGCTTCCAGTGTGTTTCCCTGTGTGTTTTTTTGTGCTGTTTTCTTTATGTTATGCTGTTTTTTTTTATAGACTTCTTTATGTTATGGTTTGCTTTGACTCTAAGTGTTTTCTTCAAAAACCTTCTTTTTCTATTTTTTATAATGCCACATAAGATATTTGGTTCTTTTTTTAAAAAAAAAGCAATAAACTTTTCTTTACATCTAGAGTGAATGAAAATGCCATTAGAAGGGTAAAAATGTGTGCCTAAAGGAATGCTGAAAGTCAGCTACATGAGTATTTTTGGGAAATGTCAAATGGCAAAATATTGCAATGATTATCATTATTTTTCTGTACTTTTCTGCTTGAATTTCTCTGACCTATGGTACATAGAAATAAATGTAAGTTAATGTTATAGTTAATGTTATGAATCAAGACGTTTTCAGTGAGTTACCTGGTGAAGTATGAAGAGGAACTTTGAGATGTCCATCCGTCCGTCCATCCATCCATCCATCCATTTTGCATAAATGCTTATCTGTTACATTGTTGCTGTTAGCCCGGAAGATATAGCAGTAAACACAGGGCACAAGGCCAACATGTAAATGACTACTTGGGTATCATTAACACAGAACAGGCTCAACAGCACAGGCTTTTCAGAGCCCAGTATCTTCATTAGGGGTCAAAGCACTAATGTTACTGGATCCCAATTGGTTTTTTAAATTGGGTGTTTAAATCTGGAGTTTATGACTGTAATTCAAAGAACAGCAAGTACACATTATCCCAAATCACATATAAAAAATAGTTTATTCTTTAAACACCACCTGAACAAATGAAACTGCAAATGCTATTTTAGTATTTTATATATTTCTTTTGAAAGAACACCCCAGTCTAATGTATTGAAGCTATGGTTGCCTTGCATATTTTTATTTGTCATAACCCTACTTTGGATATGCAGCTCTGGGTAAATAAATGGATAAAATGAATGAGTGTACTGTATAGCGCAGAGTCTTGGGGAATCCTTCAAAACGTAAGTATTATGCCAGCCCACACAGTCGCCACAGTAACCTCAGTAAACATGCACAAACTTGTTATTTGCGTATGTACTATTATGCAGCAGCAATAATAATTTTCAAATTCAGAATGCTTTCATTATCTCGGTGGAAATCACCACAGACTCATAGGACATATGCAGCATGCTGTTTCAGACCCTGAGGGAGCTGAGCCTCTGTCCTGACCCTTCCTGTACAGGGCAGTGCAGTTCTTTGACTGTCCTGGTGGATACCCAGGCACCTATAATCCTAAACAGTCTCCACCTCTTCTTTTACCTATGTAAAGTTGCCGATGACTGCAGTCGCTCATCATGTCTTCATCTCTGATACAAGTGGCTGCTGCAGAGTCATCTGGAAATTTCTGCTGGTGGCAGGACTCCGGGTTGTACTGGAAGTCAGTGGAGTACAGGGTGAGAAGAAAGGGAGGAAGGGAGGGAGGTTGTCCCCTGCAGCCCCAGTGCTGCTCAGCACCTTCTTAGACATACCATCTTTATCTGATGCATTTTTTACCAGCATGTTGTATTATTTATTCTGTTCCTGTAATACACCTTCATTGTAGGATTTCATGGTAATTAGAATGTTGATATAATGCGCTGAATCAATGCAAGGTCTTTCCCAGGATTTTGTAGTGTGGGATTTACTACTGGAATTTTGATTCTCTTAAGTGCCGGTACACAGCACAATTCTTTACTGGTGCTTTAAAGATTTCCCAAGGTATTAAAAACATGAGTTGTTCATATGCGTGCTTTTTTGAATGGGTCTGTTGTCTCTGGTCTGTGTCAGTATGATTGTGTGACATATTAGAGGTCTGAAGTCAGAAATTTTGGTAGCTTAATGCATAATGAGAGAAAGCAGTGAGGCACAAGAAATTCTTTTCATCTGAGAAACTCAACCTATTTAGAAATACTCTGCTGAAAAATTTGATGGATTTGTACAAAGCCCCATAGGTGTCATGGTAGACAAATATATTATCTCATAGTAATTAATACTCTTGAGTTAGTAATTCGTGCACTCGAGTTACTAATTCGTGCTCTCAAGTTACTAATTTGTGCTCTCCAGTTACTAATGTGTGCTCTCCAGTTACTAATGCATGCTTTCAAGTTAGTAATTCATTCCCTCAAATTGTTCAGCAGTCGGAGAGCACAAATTTCTAACGTGAGTGCCCTAATTAGTAATTTGAGAGCAAGAATTAGTAACTCGAGCACACTAATTAGTAACTTTATTACAGTAACTCAAGAGCACAAATTAGTAACTCAAGCAGACAAATCACTACAATATAATATTTTTTTCTACCATGACACCTAAGGGGCTCTGTAGATTTGAACAAAGAAGTATCATACAAGACGTTCTAAGAATGGAAGTGTCATCCATAGCCTGGGGAATGGACACTTGTTTGACAGTCTGTCAGTTTGAATCAGATCGATCTTTACCGTGCTGGTTCCTGGTGTGGTCTTGAAATGCCTCAGCTTGGAAAGTGCTTATGCCACAGCCCAGTCTCATCAAGTGTTCTTCATTGTATCTCTACATCTCAGTTTTTTTTAGTTGTCCAGGTCCAGAACACTGAACACGTCATGTATGTGGCTGGCTTCTATGTTTAAACTATGGTTTACATCATGATGTTTAGCTTAAGACAAAGTTATAATAATTTAATAATATAACCTCATCAGTTTCACAATTATAGAAAACAATAAAGCTACAGTTTTAGCATTTATTTGCACCTGCACGAACCGATGGCTGTAATGACCAGAGTCCCCTTCTCTGAGCTAATGTATGTCTAGGAGTCGGTTGTCATTTGAGTGCTTTTCTGCAGTTACGTGTATCTTCCTTCCACACAACATCCGACTGTATATATGTCCAACTTCCATAAGATTAAGATAGAGCTGGAAAATCCTGATTGGCAAACAGGATACAGCAGACATAAGCGGCCTTAGTGTACCACGTGTACCTGGGATAAACAAAGTCACTGCACTGCCAGCCGTATAATGGTACAGTGCATATCTAACCTATACCACCCTTAATACTTGAGAGAAATTATAAATGTCTATGTTACGCATTTATGTATTTTCCTTACTATACTTCTGTCATTATTCTCATCTCTCTCATAAAAATTCTCTTGGCTATTTAGGCAATACAGGAACCGTATAGGTGCAGTATACTGTATAGGGTTGTATACAGTCAGGTTAGGTTGGGGAGCAATGATGCAGCACATTGCCACACCCACCACATGGTGAAACTCCTCGGGATCCCGGCTGGCGACCCCCCAGGCAGACACACGGTCCAGTCCCACACTCTGTAAATGCCCATCCATCTGCCGTAACCAGGTGTTACATGGGCGTTCCCTCAGACTGGTCCAGCCCCTCAGTTCCTCAGCATTGAGGATCCTGCAAGACGGATCACCTTCAGGGAAACGCACCACATGGCCATAGCATTGTAATTAATGCTCCCTCACAATGCAGGTAATGTGCCTCATTTGGGATTCCTCTAGCAACCATTCGTTCGACACAAAGTCAAATTAGCGATACCCATGGATTCTCCAAAGAGACACAGTACCGAAGGAGTCCAGTCTTCATCTCAGCTCACTGGATAGTGTTCGTGTCACAGCCATACAGCAAGACTGGGAGTACCAGGACTCTAAAGACTCATACCTTCATCCTCTTGCAAAGATATCAGGAGCGCCACACACCCTGTTCCAGCGACCTCATGACCCCCATACTCTCTCAATCCATCTGCTGACTTCATAGGAAGAGTCTCCAGAGATATGAATGTCGCTACCAAAGTAAGTAAGTCTCTCGACAAGATCAACATTCTCCCTGAAGACAGACACACTACTGGTGGCTGTGCCTAAGAAGTCATTAAATCTCAGTCTTTATCCAGGACAACTGCAATCCCAGACATGACTCCTCGCTCAGTCTCTCGAGAGCCCCGATCAGAACCTCCATTGACTCCACTATGATCACAGCATCGTCAACAAGTCAAGATCATAAATCTTTCTTCACTAATGGATACCCCACAGCTGCTGGACCCCACGACCCTGCCCAACACCCAGTCCATACAAGCATTGAACAGAGTAACAATACACCCTTGGCAAACCCCAGAATCAAACACGGAGGTTTGCCCTCCACTCTGCACATCAGTTACAGTATCAGTGTACAGGCCGGCCATGACATTCAGCAACTTTGGGGGGATCCTGCGAAGTCTCAGGATGTCCCACACGGCAACTCAATCATCCGAGTCGAACGCTTTACGAAAATCGACAACGGCTGCAAAGAACCTCTGCCGATGTTCATGCTTGATGAGAATCCTCAATGCCAGGATATGGTTGATGGTAGACTTCTTAGGCGTAAAACCAGACAGCTCTGATTGCTGACAGGCGAGCAAGTAATCCTGTTAAGGATGACCCTAGAAAGGACCTTACCCGGTGCTAAAAGCAGCGTTATCCCCCGTAGTTGTCGCAATCCAGGCAATCACCCTTCCCTTTCCAGGTCCAATGTTCCAGTTAGTTGGGATGATGTCTGACTCCCAAATGGAAGCAAAGATTGCCTGCATTGCCAGGATGACAGCCTTGAGAAGTTCACCTTGGATACCAGAGATCCCAGCAGCCTTTCCATTCTTCACCCATGCAATCTCAGTGAGATTGGGTGGTCCACAGATGAATGGAGGATCAGCTTTGGGAACCTTGGACCCAGAGGTGTCCAATGTCCTAGTTGGAGGGCCAGCTTTAAACAGCTGCTCAAAGTAGCCGGCCCAGTGGGTCAGATGACACTGCAGTGTCATCCATAAGGACTGTTCCATCGCCCACCCTGACTGCAAGTCTCCGAGGAACAGATTCATATGTGCATAATGCTTTGATTCCTCTGTAAGCAGGACGTGGATCACTATTCCACAGAAGGTGTGTTACTTGCTCACAGATTCGTCTAAGAAACGCCTCCTTATCTGCACTCAGAGTAGTTCTCCTCAGTTACTGATACAGACTGGAGTTGCCACCAAGTTGTGTGCTGCGACTCCTTCGATAATATTCAGGGTTCCCTATGAGATGGAACATCTCCTTCTGGTAACACTGGCAACAGCAACACAACCATCAGCAACCTTCGGGGTTTTAGCTGAATCTTCAGAGTAGCAGCAACATGTCTGCAGTCAGAGTTCATAAACTAGGCACTTCTGTAGACCCTGCAGTTGTGCAGGAGCCTCCAGCATCTGCCCATAAGGATGTGATCGATCTCCTTTGCCACACCACCAATATTAGAGTACCAAGTCCAACGATGCGGCTCAGGGTGTTGGAACCAGGATCCAGCGACCCACAACCCCTGACCTTTCGCAAAGTCAATGAACATGGAGCCACTGTCACCCCGGTCTCGGGACCCATGGGGACCGACACAATCCTCATAGGCAGCCCTGTCTGTGCCAGAGGTCACATTGAAGTCACCCATGACCAGAGGAGTGACACGTCATGAGCACCTATCAACCACCGAGCAAAGTTGAGAGTAAAATGTCTCCGTCAATGAGACATCACTCACCGCGGTCGGAGCATACACTGAGACAACAGACAAGACACCCGAGGAGTGTCTAAGCCTGAGTTTCATAATACACTCGTTGAAAGGAGTGACATCAGACACCATCAGGAGGAGCCGATCCACTACAGTAACAGCATTGTAGGTCATTTTGCAGGAGAAACAAGACATTCCACGCACCTACCCAAACGGGCTGCGTCACACTGGGACCCAAGTCCCGCCATGCAGCAGGCGACGCCTCAGCACCACACCAGCCCCGATCCCCAACAGGCCTGACCCTATTAGCGCTCCAACAGTATATGGTGTTTTCTATTTGCATAGCGTCCAAGTCGCCTTACATTCTGTTGGATAGAACTTAACCTGGAAGTTAACCTGTAGACTCCTTTCATCCCAATTTCTAACTCTTCATATCCCTTTTTTTTAAATCAAAATCATAAATATGATACATTTCAGTGTTCTTAGTATTTAGTGGAAAAGCTAATAGGTAATATGGATTTTTATTAACATCACAAACTTTTTCCTCACGTACGAATATGAATGGATGTTTCTTTTCTGGTTTCCGTTTTGCTTTTAGCAAGGTCCCATGAATTTATTTATATGTCAAATTTGCCTCCAGTATTAATGCAGGCCGAGAGTCTGCTCACCACAAGTACCTTTCTCATCTATTTTCTTTACTTTTTTATGACTATGACACATTTTAGCATCGCCATTTAGTACAATGGAACATGACATGGGAGAAGACTGTTTTAGTCTATCAAGAATAGAGAGTTTAAGTGCCCAGTTTGACACTTTAGTTTTATTTCAGCTCATTTCAGCTCTTGCTGATGCACTGAGCTCTCTGTAGATGATCAGGTTTCCAAATAAGTGCAGTATTTTCTGTTTTTTTTTCGGCACCATAACTGAGTGCATGAGGGTAACATTAACTTATATAAGATGACAGTGTTAAAATCACAATGGCATATGAAAGTAACATTAATATCATGAAAAATCCAACATTTCTATCAAAATTCACGCAGTATAATGCTTTTTTAACCCTACCATTAAGGGTCTGGAGGTCAGTAATTTCTGTTCGCTTTTTACAAAAAAATAAGAATTCACCTTTAAGTAGGAAGAGGAAGGTTGTCGTTCAGGGAGTCTATCTTTGGAAGCACAGGGCACAAGGGAGGGGATTGCAGACCTTTTCACTGAGCACACAAATGTCCCCACGATGTGATAAAAACTTATTTCATTTTTCCATTCTCCACATGAAACTCAATTTTATAAAAAACCTGTGACTGCATTGAAAAAACTAAAAATGCCACAAGTCTTGTATTTTGTTTGTTTACCTATGGTTAATGTTAGGGCTGGCCTTTTCATGGTTGAGATTAGAGTTATGCCGATAGAAATGAATGGAGACTCCTCACAAAGATATAGACAGCTAATCTGCATTTGGGTGCCTGTGTTTGTGGGTATATGTTGCATACAGTATATGGAATTTGCATGGTTGGTAATTGTAATTTAAATTTTTTTTGAATAAAAAAATTGGTGATATTATTCTTAGAAACATCTGCATCTTAGGACTCAATGAATGTAATTTCTCCAAGATAGTGTTACCATTTTATAAAAGGCACACATCAGAGATGAGTAATTACAGAGTATACTTGCATGATCAAGATACTATGACTTTTTAATAGAGGAGAAATGTAGTATTTCAATTTCCTTATTTTTTTTGTTACCTGATTCCCAAACCTTCTCTTTACCATGAACAGGAAATCATGTGAGAGACAGTATAGCTGTGATCCATAGCCCTAACCCCCCCACCCCCCACCCCCCCTGCTGAGAAGAGTGTTTGAAGATGGAAGAGATTTGTCCTACTGCGCTCAATTAAGGTTCTAAAGACTTTTATCACATCTGGAGGAGATTTAGGAGAAAACTGGAGCATTTGAGAAGAAAGAGGATTTGGCTCAATAAGGCTTAAGGGTGAGAGAATTCAGTGTGTATGTTCTCTGCACAGCACCAGTATAGGGCTATAGAGTAAATAAACATAGCAAGTTGATAGTGGAAAACAAGTTAAAGAAAGATTTTAAAACTGCTAAAGCAACACTTTATTACTTTATTTTGCTGAAAGTGACTTATACCAATTTTTCATGGTCTCTGGAAGCCCACACTGACCAGTGTCAGCACTGGCGAAGGATGAAAAGGCTGACACACTGGCAGAGCGAGGTTGGTTTATAGAAAAGACTCACTCACCAGTGTCCGCTATGATTCCAGGCTGCAAGGCTTCTCCACTGAGATTTTGCAGTGACAGCTTCTGTAACGGAAACAGCTAATGCAAATTCACCTAAAAATGATTAACATTTCAAACTCTGCTGTTGCACGGATAGGTATTTCGGGCACGTTTTATTTTCTTACTCTGGTGAATAAAGATCTTAACATCTTACTGATCATTTTCAGGCTGACATAGTAATGCCCATTATTGAACCAAGGCTAAAAATCATTTGGATTTTGATACTTCAATCTGACTGTTTAAATTTTCCAGTTTATTTCTCCTTGTCAATGTACAGTTGATGAAACAGTTATGTATATATAATCAGTCACATTAAATTAATTACAGGTAGATGTTGGCATTAAATTATTAGAGAACCACAGATATATATATATATTTGACAATTAGGTGTATCACTGATCTATGTTAAACCACTCAGTACATTAAACTAAAATCAAAGATTTTTAAATATTGTAATTGTCAATTAAATTGTAGATAGCATACTTCTTTGACTGCTGCCCAGCAATTATATTCATCATTGTCATTGATAGCATAAAGTTTATTCTATCCACCAAAGCTGTGAACATTTCTGTGCAAGGTTGTCAGCTCAGCGTCTTACGCGTATTCCTTTATGGAGCTTTAGATACATTGATGTAGCCTTGCAGCAAGTAAACTTGTAGGGTATAAATAATCAATGACTATTGAGAATTTTATTATCGCTATAGTACTGTATGTTGTATAGTTTTTAGCTGTTAGCTACAGAGATTTCACTGTGTTTATCCCGTGCTTACTAAGCCATACAGTAGGTGCATATTTGCTGTTTTGAAGCTTTTCTTGTCTGGATAATTGTTATTCTGGTCCAACATGCAATCACAACTGAAGATATACAGTAAATAAACGTATCTTCATCTGCCCTCTACTTACGGGTTAGGAGGAGTAAGTGAAACAGATTTTTCTTGCTGCGCCGAGTGTTGGATTGTTAGATATGGTGCATAATGTGAATACAGTGACCTGGACATGGGACAGTATCTGCCTACAGACTAGAGACTGAAGAAATTGTCAGCAGCCTCTCGTGGGTCAGACTCAGTATTCCTATTTTGGCGTCTTTCAGTTTACATGTTATACATACAAATAGCCTTTGACTGAATATGACAGCACTAGCATACTCAGCAGTCTCTCTCTGGAGGAACACAGCTTCACTTCCTGTTGTCCTTTTACAGCCATTTAATGATTATAACGTGTTTGGATCTGATGTATTCCATTTCGTTCAACTGGATGTTGCACATTTGCTCAGTCATCTAGAACAGAGTAGCCAGCTGTGAATTATTTTTTTAATATGAAACGTGTCTGAAACATGGTTCTATCATGGCCGACTTTTTCCATGTGTGGCCAAATTAGGTTTCTCGCTTTTTTCCATTGTTCAGTTAATTGGCTTTTAGACTGGATTGGATGATTCAGGGGTTCCTAATTTACTGGCCAGATTAGTTTTGCGTTATAATTAGGTGGGTGACGGCTTCCTCAAGATGGTTTCCTACCATTTCTGATCCTTCAAGGGACTCCAACTCCCTTTTTGACAGCACGGGATGTTGCTTGGCTGGCAGGTTAAGGCACTATGACATGGTTGTGAAGTTTCTTTTCACAGACTTTAGCGAAGTTTAGAGAAGTACTAATGTGTCGAATCTCTGTTTAACGCCGTTTCGCCCTTGCTGATTTTATGTTGCTAATCTGTCTGTTGTTTTTCCTATCTTAAATCTGTCTTGGTTTGTTAATAGTGATCTGAGCCGCGGCCTTTGCCTCTCCATCTCTCTTTCACTGCTTGAGCGATTGTGCTTCCGCTCGTTGACGTCAAGAGGCCAGGCGGTGCCTGACAGCGGGTGGCCACTCTCAAGTTCACACCCTCCATCCCCTGACAAAGCTGCTGTTGTTTTGTTGAAATTTTTCCTTTCTTTTTCTTTCTTGTTTATTATGGTTAAGGGTGCATGGGTTATCTTAGTTTTCTTTTCTAATAGCTTATTGGGTTTGTTTTTTGTTTAGTTTAAAGAGTTGTTTGCCCTGCCAGTGTTGTATTGTTTTGTAATTCTGTTTGTTTGTAGTTTTTTTTTTTTTTTTTTTGCATGGTTAGAATTATTGGGTGTTGAGTGTTATGTGATGGATTGTCAATTGGTTTCTGTATCCTGCGTGCATGTTAATGCTGTTATTTGTGGTTACTGGGTTGTGGTGATTGAAGTGTACACTAACCCTATGGGGTTAAGACAGTATTTGTTGCCAGATGCAATATTAGGTTATTCCCCTCCAAATCTTAATCTTATTGTGCTAATTTATCCAAATTGTTAATTTCTATGTTTTGGGAATCATGTCTCTGGCCCTTTAAGTGTGTTAGAACCTGAGTGCCTTTCTTTTTGTAACCAACGTGGTTGAATTGCTCATTTCCTCTGGGTAAAATTCCCCACGGCGGCGTAGTCAATGTTGTTGAAATAAATTCTAGACCGTTCCCTGCCACACCTGATAATATACTACTAAAATCACA
This sequence comes from Mormyrus hasselquistii, assembly GCA_026779605.1. NCBI lineage: Eukaryota > Metazoa > Chordata > Actinopteri > Osteoglossiformes > Mormyridae > Mormyrus > Mormyrus hasselquistii. The sequence goes on from JAODKE010000125.1 coordinate 15,122,367, forward strand.
GGAAGCCGCCATTCCTTCTGGATTTATAGCTGCATAGCAGAGCTGTGTCATTTGTTTGTCTTACATGATATTCCATTTTTTTATACTTTAAAAGCCATGTCACCTTGGAATAAATAATGAGGTAGTCATGGAAACAACACAGATTTAAAGTAACTTTAGATGGGATACAGGCTGTAGCTGGAAAGCATCCTGTGGCAGTACTACAGTGGACCACTGGTTTACAGCTTTGGTGTCTGCTAACCATAGTGTTACATTCTATCGACAAACATTTCGAGCTCTGTGAGATAATGGCTGCATTGAAAAGCACTGCACCGATGTCCTGGCATTTCTCACAGCAAGGCGCGCCATCCCTCCACGTACTTTTGTTTAAAGCTACCCAGTATTCTGCAATAATCCAATTTTTCATCATGAAATTTAATTCTCTGAACTTGTGCCCTGGACCTCAAATGAGAAATATGGGTGTCAATCTTCCAGCCATTCATCCATCCATCCATCCATTTTCTGTACCCATTTGTCCATTTCAGGGTCATGGGGGGTCCGGTCCAGGACCTATCCTAGAGGTTATAGATGCATGGGTGCCAATCTTGTCACAGTAGTTGAATTTCAGTCATGATATGTGGGTGGTGTTCTGATTCCAGACTGACTTTGGGTTATAAAGGTCTATATGCAATAGACTGCAGCTCAGTTCTGAAATTTATTCACAGTAAAACACATACATCTATTCAGTTTCAATAGATCTTTATCCAAGCAAGAAACTGGGTTGGAGAGCATACAGCTTCTGTTCAGCATCGAATCAACGTCATGGGCACGGCGTAGCTGTGTACCCTATTCCAGCCATTCTCAAGCCATGGGTCGGCACCTAAATTTGGGTCGCAGTAAGTTCCGAAAGGGCTGTAGAGCAGAGAGGGAAATGTAAGCATTTTAAAACCAGCAAGCTCCTATGCTGATCCACGATCAGATTTCCCAGCCCCAATCCTACATTTAACCTATAGAAAAGGGCCTTGGGTCTGTAAATCCTTAGTGCAAAACTAGTGACCACTCAACCAATCCAAGAAGCCAAATCACAGATGATTAATGTAAAATTTACTGGCACATCCAATCAGATTTGTGCAAAAGCCATTGATTGCCGCAAATTGTAGCGTGCACTGCGCTTGATCGTAGCGCTAATTTAAACTTATACTTCATACAGGGTAGTGACTGAGCTAACATGGTAAAAATTGGGTCTTGGTGAAAAAAAATTAAGAACCACTACCTTACACCATAGCCTGACATACACCTCTCCAGAAATGAAGCTACACATCACGGTGACGCAGACCACAAGAATCGATTGGTCTACTTCCTTTTGACACTGACACATTAGTGATCAAGGTTCATGATGTGCACTGGATACAATTTGGGATGAATTCAAGATGTATCATTTCTAACGTCTTTGCATTGGTGAAATCAAATTTATTAATCTAAAACTCTAATATTATATTTATACAGTAGGACTTTGGAACTCGATCACTTCTCAACTCAGACATCGAACAGGTCTGTTTAATTTCTTGTACCTTAACCAAAATCTGATGAGTTCATCAGAGACGCAGGCAAACGGACCTACTGGGATACTGATGCCTATGAATCGCTCTTAATCTCGTGGTACCTCTCCACTGAGTTTGATATATGAAAACCGTGTACCTGTGTGTTCAGTGTGATTTCTTTTTGTGCTTTATCTGCGGTACATTTAGCGATACAGTAATCATGGCCCCTATGAAAGTGAGCAGGGATAGGAGCAAACCGAAGAGGAAAGCAGTGAGAGTAGTGTCAGGGTCAGCCCCTGTAGTCTCAGTCTTCTGTGTCCCTTCCCTGTTTGGCCATCCTGTCCTTCCAGTCAGTCTCTGTGTTTCCCCTGTTTCCTGTCAGGCACATGGCTCACCGTGTCGAGCATGCGGCTTCCTGCAAATCCCTTTTGCCGTGTGTTTGATTCCTACCGCCTCCTTTTTTGTATTTTGTTCCCTAGTGTTTCATTGTATGAGCTTTTCCAGTTCTTGTGTCTTCTGTTTTATATTTGTTTTTGGTTAAATTCTTTGTGCCCTTGCTTGTGTTTCTAACTGTCTGTTTTCCCCAGTGTTAGTTTCTGTTTCCCTGTCCCTTGGTCTAGGTCTCTGTTTCCCTGTTCAGTTCCCTGAGTTAATTAGTGTCACCTGTTGCCCGTTCCTGTTCCTGCCCTTCTGTGTTTTCCTGATTGCTCGTTGTCCTGCACCTTCCCCTATTGGTTAATTTATCTGTTTCACTCCTGCTTGTATTTATCCTGTTCAGTTTTTGTATTTAACTTCCTGCCTGAGCTTTAGTCTCTAGTGGTTAATTGTTTGTGATAGTTGTTAGTGTAGTCTTGGATATTCTGTTAGTAATCTGCCCGACTGAACCACCCCCTTTGTAAATTTAGTCTTTGTTTATCCCCTTTTGTTTTTGACCCCTCATGGTCCTTTTGGTTTTGTTGCATTTGTAGTGTTTTCTGTTTTGTTAAACAAACCCCTGTCAAGTGAGCTGCAAGTGGGTCGTCCAAATTTCTACCTGCCCTATGCCTCATCTCTGTTCCAAACCCGCCCGAGTCCATGACAAGTAAAACTTAAAAAGGAAATTATAGTGAGTCGTAAAGGTGGTGCATGTGTGACTGCTCTTGCTTGGGAGTGTGGGATTGTCATTTATTTGATGTTTAGTGCTTTTTCATGTGTGTATTACCAATCTTATTGATTGGTGATGCTTTTCATCATTAGTTAGTTAGGTAGATACGCTAAAATAGGCAATCATCTAAGGGTCTGGAATGGATTAAATTCATTTACATTATTTCTTATGGGGGAAATTGACTTGATCATTGATCAAATCGCAACTCAACCAGCCTTCTGGAACAAATCAAGTTTGCGCATATAAACCAGATGCTTACTAGGTTGCAGTACTAAAAATGTGTGAAGTGAAAATGGCACTTTCTTAGGTCATTTATTATTTGTTGTCTGCTTAAGAAGAACCAAAAAAATATAAATGAACTATCTGTACCATATTGGACATGATAGCATCATCTTGCATAGCATATGGCGTAAGCGCTGCGTAGGCTTGATGCAAAAGCAGAAATAAGCCTTCAGTGTTTAGGATAGCACCTGGATCAGTTTATTGCACAGCATCCACACGTTCACAGAGGCACACAAATAGCCAATTAATGTCATTGTTTTTTTTTTTTTTTGTTTTTTTTTTTATTATATCTGAACCTGTCTTTAAACCATTGCAGAGTAAGAAAAATGTATTCATGCAGAGGAGGGAACTATATTCAAACATGCAGCACTCAACAGTGTTACTTGCTGAGCCTTCATATTGCTACGGGAAAACTGACCATGGTTGATAGCTGATGAATAAGATCTCAGGGACTATGTTCTCAGGGGAGAAATGTGAAGAGCCACGGAGAAGGCTTCACCTTTAATGAGAAATGTTGTGTTTCGACACTATTTTTCTCTGAGGAAAGGGGTCAAATATCTGGTATTTTACTATTATTTCCAAAATAATGCGTAAATATTCAATCAATTTTCCGAACTCGCTCTCCCAGTCACTTTGAGCTTGAAGCATAACGGTGGAAGAAAAGGTGCATCGTGGACAGGATGCCAGTTCATAACAGGCCACAGCTACACATCATATGGCACCAGTTCTCTGTCTCATCTTTGGACTATGGCAGGGAGCCAGAAGACCTGGAGGAAACCCTCGCAAGAGTGAAAAGAGCCTGAGACACAAACACACAGAGCCATGGAAAGGAGTCAGAGTTATAACACTGTGGGTAGGAGGTTAGAGTGCTAATCGCTGATCCACGTCGGCAGCCTGTATTCGTACTCTGAAAGAAACCTCTCTTTGCCTCCACTACTCTATTTACCAGATGTTTGGAGAGAAGATATATTTGAGCTGGGGGTATAAAATTGCTTGAGCCGTAAGGACAAATGCAAACCCTCTATTGATAGATAAGATTATTGATATGTTTTATCTTATTGTGCTTCATTTCCTTGCCAACTACAGTTATAAATCAGTTTGACGGGGATATCAATGGTCCTCTGAAATCATCAAGATGAATTATTGTTGCAAACCTTGGAAAAATATTGACAGTTTGTCAGCAGAAAATATGCATGTGTTCAGTGCAGAACTAGGCCTGGTTTTAAAGGAGAAGCTGAATGGCTGATTTCCTGCTGCTCACTTTGTCTTGGTCCTCTATTCTTTTCTGTAGGCTGCTTCTTACAGTACAACCTCTCATTGCCTCCAGATACCCATCCCAAGGAGCCGTTAGGTGCAGTAGCCGCCGTTAGGTGCAGTAGATGCCGTTAGGTGCAGTAGCAGCTGTTAGGTGCAGTAGACGCCGTTAGGTGCAGTAGACGCCGTTAGGTGCAGTAGCAGCCGTTAGGTGCAGTAGCCGCCGTTAGGTGCAGTAGACGCCGTTAGGTGCAGTAGCAGCTGTTAGGTGCAGTAGACGCCGTTAGGTGCAGTAGATGCCGTTAGGTGCAGTAGCAGCCGTTAGGTGCAGTAGCAGCCGTTAGGTGCAGTAGCTATGTGGATCGTTCTCAGTCTCCTGCAGAAATCATGGCAAGTGTAGAAGGTAGCAAAATTGTTGTAAGCTACAGACAAAATGAAAGTGATTTGGTTGACCTGGTATTGCTACTTTTGGACGAGGCTCTTAACCTAAATTGTGATTTACCCTAGAATGACCAAACTCAGAAACAGGTGGAAGTGCTAGGATGTACTTGTGAAACTTAATTTATATCTTAATTTTTTTTATTCCTTTTATGCATTTAAATTTGTGCTATGCTAGGTTTCATTGCCTCTGAGTTCTTTATATATAATAATTGTCATTGAAGATACACATTATATGGTACCTGGAAACTACAGCTAAAATCTTATGGAGTCCTTTGAAATAACATATTGTGTGATTTTCGGGGCAAACATAACAGAATGTGAGACAGACAAATGATGGGGAATGGCTTTTTTTTTTGTTGTATCGACCTTTTCGGTCTTTGATAAAATGGGCGTGAACACAAACAACAAGCTTATATGAACAGAGAGAAAACAAATAATGGCAGTTTTGGAGCAAATGAAGGAAGCAAGATAAAGTCATGCGGGGCACTGGGACCTGGAAGGGCAGGATATGTGCGGCAGGGCTGCACTGGGATCAGTTTATCAGTCACTAGCGAAAGACTCAGGCAAAAATATGTAGGGAATCACAAAACACTGGGTTAAATCACGTGGACTGAGTATAACATACCTCGTCACCTGACTTCCCATTCTGAGACAAACTCACCATCACTCCTTCGACTCATTTTTGAGAAACACATTTGTGTGTGTGTTGATTACTGTACTGTATGTTTGGTCCCCACAATGTGATAGAAACTTGTTATTTTTTCAGGTTCCCACAAGATCTGTGAATGCAATCAAAAAACTAAAAATGCCAGAAGTCACATTTTGTTAGGTTACTTACGGTTAAGGTCAGGGCTGGGTGGGGGTCAAGGTCGTCATGTTGGGATTAGATTTTTCCGCATAGAAATGAATGGAGAGTCCCCACAAAGATATAATTACAAACCTCTGAGGTCCAGTTCCGGCACTCATGTGCCCATATAGGCACTGGAGGGGTCGGCGTGGGCTCTCTGACTTGCCTATTTTATTCACATCAGTGTACATATAGGCACTGGAGGGGTCAGCGTGGGCTCTCTGACTTGCCTATTTTATTCACATAAGTGTACATATAGGCACTGGAGGGGTCAGCGTGGGCTCTCTGACTTGCCTATTTTATTCACATCAGTGTACATATAGGCACTGGAGGGGTCGGCGTGGGCTCTCTGACTTGCCTATTTTATTCACATCAGTGTACATATAGGCACTGGAGGGGTCAGCGTGGGCTCTCTGACTTGCCTATTTTATTAACATCAGTGTACATATAGGCACTGGAGGGGTCAGCGTGGGCTCTCTGACTTGCCTATTTCATTCACATCAGTGTACA
>JAODKE010000125.1:15128464-15153449 GCA_026779605.1 Mormyrus hasselquistii
CACTGGAGGGGTCAGCGTGGGCTCTCTGACTTGCCTATTTCATTCACATCAGTGTACATATAGGCACTGGAGGGGTCAGCGTGGGCTCTCTGACTTGCCTATTTTATTCACATAAATGTACATATAGGCACTGGAGGGGTCAGCGTGGGCTCTCTGACTTGCCTATTTTATTCACATATGTGTACATATAGGCACTGGAGGGGTCAGCGTGGGCTCTCTGACTTGCCTATTCAAATATTTATGCTAAGACAATACTTAAAGTAATATACTATTGATAATAAACCTTATTCACTAAATAACTGATAAGAGAGAGGGGAGCTCTTTGACAATACCAGTTTATAGCCCATTTTATTCTATTTTTTTATTAATAATTATTAGTATAAATAACAGTGCAGAAATGTTAAAGGAATTATTCCAATCCTGACTAAAATATGTCTTTTATTATTTTGTTGTAGGTAGTCCTTTTTCAGAGGCTGCATTTGGCCTGTTTTAAAGTGTAACTGTAAACATATTGCTGTTAAAGTTTTAAGCAATCCATCCAGCAAAATTGGTACCACAGCATTTTTTAATTGGTTTTCTCCCATGCTCAATATGCAAAACAATGGATATTTCATTAGGAAATCCAAAACAGGTCTCTATGTGATGTCAAGATTGGTTTGGAGCACTCAAACTAATGATCCAGGTAATTAGCAGGCACGTGATGCTGCGTACTGCTCTAATACTGAGAGTTAATTTGACCCCCAGCATAGTTATTTGACAGTCAATTTTAAAAATACCAGAACTACAGGCTCTTGTCTAGTGCTGGCTGGAAAGGTAAGGAGACGGCAATGGGCAGATGTCACAGACCTGTTCTCAGCAAGACATAAGTGATGACCCAGCAGCCTCACCTTCAGTTTTATGTCCATGGGCAATAACTGACCCCTCTGGGACTAGATAAGCCAAGCAAGAGTGAAGGGGGTGTGGAAGGAGCTGGTCAATACCAATGATTGACAGAGACCTCTGGTGTTCTGCTGTCAGGCATCAGGCACCCCCTTGCTGTTCTGCTCCAAGCCTTCTGATTTCTGTCAGAGTTTGGAGGGGGGGGGCAGTTTCTGGCAAGTTTGGTGTCAGCTTCTGCATCTGAGCAAACATGTGCTCATTTACCTCCGTCTTTATTGTCTGCAATATAACACCAGCAACACCTGAATGGGAACCACACCGCCGAAGCTGACTCAAGGAATAAATTCTAATTTTTCTAATAGAGAAATATTTAATGACTCAGTGAGCCAAAGACTTTGGCTGCAAGGGTCAATAGGCAATTAAAGTTGAGAAGATTGATCGATGTTCCTTCAAGCTGCACTGTGCTCTTCTAGCATTCTCCCTCGGTGCGTGTTATTCTGTTAAAAGTTTGTGTGATCGATGATTCGGCAGCTCATTGAAAGGCTGTGGTTGTGGGAGTTCAAGTTGTGGTCCTAAAATAGCTGTGGTCCTCAAAAGTGTGATATAAATATCTTGGGAAATTCTTAAGCAAGTAATGTGAGACTAGTATGTACAGAGCGCACCAGCCTGCATAATAGATCCATAAATATAAATCCTGGAAACCTTAAAACAGTTTAAAACACTAGTCGATAACCACGAGTGTTATTTAATTCTTGATTAAGTTTAAATCGCCACAATACTAACCTTAAGCATTACATAATTTGAATAAACTCCCTTTTAACTTTGCTAGTGTTGTTTCCAGTGTTTCAGAAATTGTGAATTATCTTACTTATATTTAGATTATTAACACATTTCTCAGATTATTCCACATTTCAGAAGGTCACGTAATATTGTCTTAAATCCAAAATGACTCATTCATACAGATGGATATACACTTTATGGACAAAAGTATTGGGACACACCACTCACTGAATTCTGGTGTTTCATTCAGACCCATTGCCAAAGGTGTATAAAATCAAGCACCTAGCTATGCAGTCAGGTTCACAAACATTTGTGAAAGAATGGGTCATTCTAAAGAGCTCTGTAAATTCAAGCATGGTTAGGGTGACCAGATAATCCATGTCAGGGAGGACACTTTGAGTTACTTTGAGCTACTTTCAAACTGCTTTCCATACTATAAGAAATTGTATTGCAAAATGGAAGATGAAAAAGTAACAGAGAGGGGGGGTCGCCAAATGCAGAGGCGCATGCTGTGCAAAAAGGTGCCAAATCTCTGCTGACTCAATAACTGCTGAGTTCCAGGCTAGCTTCCTCTGGCATTAACCACAGCATAAAAACTGCGCACTGGGAGCTTCATGGCTAAACTGCCTCAAGCCTCACATCACCAAGAGCAATGGCAAGTGTTGGATGCAGTGGTGTAAAGCACGTCGCCACTGGACTCTGGAGCAGTAAAAATGCATTCTGTGGAGTGACAAATCACGCTTCTCTGTCTGGCAGTCTGATGGATGAATCTGAGCTTTGTAGATGCCAAGAGAACATTAGCTGCCTGACTGTACTGTGCCAGATATAAAGTTTGGTGGAGGAGGGATAATGGTATGGGGTTGTTTTTCAGGGATTGGGCTAGGTCTCGTAGTTTTAGTGAAGGGAATTCTTAACGTTTCAGTATACCAAGACATTTAGACAAGATTATGCTTCCAGCTTTGTGGGAACAGTTTGTGGAAGGCCCATTTCTGTTCCATCATGACTGTGCCCCAGTGCACAAAGCAAAGTCCATAAAGACATGGTTTGTTGTGGAAGAACTTGACTGACCTGCACAGCGTTCTGACCTAAACCCCATCAGACATCTTTGGGATCTAAACAGAGTTTGCAAGCCAGGCCTTCACATCCAACATTAGTGTTCCTGTAGATGTAATGGTCAGGTGTCCCAATACTTTTGTCCACACCAGTACTTGAAGTGGCAATTATCTGGGTATAGCAAGGAAACAATATAATACCTACTATTTGTGATTTTTTTTGTGAAAACAATATTTACCCCAGAGTGTTTAACCGTAGTTTTAGTGCACAGTTTATTCAAAATACACGTATTACATTACTGAATATACAGTACATTAACCATCATTTAATGTCAGAGTCAGTGCCTGTCCGACCCTACCCTTCCTGTCTCTACCCTGTTTGGCCAGCAGGTGTCCCTGGCCATTCCATCTTTTCACCCCCTGTCTAACTGCTATGTGTTGCTCTGCTTCTGGGACTGCCACATGGCTCAGGCGGTTGTGTGTGTGGTACAGAGGCTGTCACCCTACAGACATGAGTTCAAAACCATTCTCACCTCTTTTGTTTATTGATTTTTTTCCCCCTAGTGTTTGTAGTTATTTTGCTTCTCTTTAGTCCTGTTTGTGTCCTCTTTGATTTTAGTTTTTGTCTAGCGCAGGGGTCTCCAACTCCGGTCCTGGAGAGCTACTATCCAGCAGGTTTTCTATCTTACCTGGCTTCTGATGAGCCACACCTGTTTTTGGGAAAATACCATAAAACAGGTGTGGCTCATCAAAAGCCAGGTAGGATAGAAAACCTACTGGATAATAGCTCTCCAGGAACGGCGTTGGAGACTTCTAAGTTATGCCTCCTATCTGCATAACTCTGTCTCACAACTTTCTGCCTGCATCATTCCCTGGGTCCGTGACAATTTATTGTATTTTAAGACATGAGAGAAAAATTATGTATGTCATCTATTATTTACCCCTTGGGAAAAATTATTCCAGTCCTTTAGGCTTTTATAGACCATGATGATTTTGAAGACCAAATACTGGAATAAGAGTGATGTGGTAATTTGACCTAGCAGTACCAGAAAAAGCCACATTATTCAAAAAGAATATAAGTTTGAAAGTAAAAAACTCACTACAAATGGAAAAATATTTATTTATAAATATTTATTTGGTATCCAATAAATATTGTCATAAAAGGCATATCTCTGAGAACTTTTAACAGTATTTTTTTGTTTGAATTATTTATGCTTGTATACCCTAGCATTTTGCAGTTGAGGGTTATCAGGGCCCTATTACACATGGCAAGTCGCCATATAATAGTTTTTGAATTTGAAGATTTTTTTGTCCTATGGCTCTGTTTCTGTGCCCCACCTTGAATTTAAGGTGTTTTAAGCAGTGGAGCCTGGTCAGTGAAAGAATCACGGAAAGCTAGAACGTGTTTCTGTTTTCAATGACTGTGTTAATACAGCAAGCACGCACTGTTACTGCCATGCAACACGGGCACATCAAGCAGTAACGGTCAGGATTTAAAAAGGAAAAAGCGAAAGGCTGCCTGCTTGTGCTAAGCCTTTCGGAGGGGAGGGGTAGTGAGAGTAAATGATCTAAATGAATTCTGGCTTGTTTTATTGAGAGGGAGGAGGGGATTTTTATGACTGCAGGTTTGTAAGGTAAGATATGGAATAAATGGGGTTTTTCTGCCTCTATCGTGATCCATCCAGTTTCACTTTTATTTAATATTTCTGGTTCATTTTGTTTCAGTCCATTTGCTGAATAACCCTAGTCCAGCCTGTTTGTAATTTTTGAATAACTTTAACTTTCTGTCAGGGCAACTTTGTTAGTCTCACAGAATACCAAGCGATGGGACTGGGTAATTCACACAGCTAATTTAAATGGAAAGCACCCTTCTATATTTTGCAGTATTTTCAGCAGCCATTGGCTGACGGCACACTGATTAATCTCCTGCGATGAAACTGAGACTCAGTTAGCATCTGGAATTCTCTTCCCACAAACCCCTACATGGCCAGAACATCGTAAAGGAAGAGACATTAATGTTTGTTATTCTGTCATTGCTGAATGCGAAACCCTCCACCCTCATATTTGTATAAATATAGTAAAACGGTATTAAAAATTGTGCAAGTGCAAACATGCAGAAATAAATACAGGACATTGCAATTACTTGGGCAATCAGGTTCCTTACTTGTGATTAGCTGGTTTATATTTTTTCATTTGCAAAGGGCTTAATAACAAAGAAAATAATGACGAATGACTCTCCGGAAACATCAATAATTTGCAAAATTCATTTAAAGAAGAAATATTTTCCTGTGGTATCAAAATTTATATGAGCTAATTTTATCATTCTTCATAGTTCAAAGACCTTCCCAGGAGGAGGGGGGCGGAGTATCAAGATTCATATCAGATATATGTGCTCAATCTTGAAATGACATTATTTCCCTTTCTGTTTGTTATCAGGTTATTCAGCGCAGGGAAGATGGATCAGTCGACTTCTTTCGGGGATGGGATGCCTACCGCGAGGGCTTTGGGAAGATCACGGGAGAACACTGGCTAGGTAAGAGTGAAACATGGTAATGCTCAAGATTACAGAGCCTCGAATCTCATTGCTGGAACAAAAATCAAGCATTACAGTGAGAGGACGCAAAACGGAAAGATTAAAACAAAGCGAGAATGACTGATTAAAGATCAGTGATGTTCAGTTTAATAGAAAGAATGTCACTGCTTTTGGATTCAGTCCAACTGCGGAGTAAAATAATGTGGGAAAAGCAGGAGACGCAAATGAAACAGCATTACATACGAGAACGTCTGATGGACCATTTCAATCCTATAGGGTAGGTTTAAAGCATAATGCCATAGGCATGTGTCAGTCAGCAGTGAAATTATTTCTGTGATTCTGGTTAGTCTTTTCGCATCCCAGAAAGGGAGAACAAAGTGAATCGTCCCATTGCATTTTTTCCGAAAGCAAAAAAGTTGTAGCGATATTGCATGCTTATTAAGCTGGATAACCACAAAAACCAGTGTCTTTGTTTAACTGTATCTGGTTATGGGTTATGAGCGCAGTGTGAAGTGTCGCACCTTAGCGACTGGCGAATGTCTGTAATTCTAGATATTGGCACTCGTATGGTGGTCATTTTCAATCATAATTGTAGTATGTTTACAAAAGATGATGATGATGATGATTATTATTATCATTATTGTTATTATTAGTTTTATTGATATTGCATGATTCCAGTTATATCATTATTGCATACAGCCAATTTATTGTGAAATATTCTTCGTTTAGCTCAAATATCAGTGGGAGCAGTATTTGTATAATGCAGAAAGTTGAGGAGCTATGCACCTTTGGTAAACTTGAATAAACTGTACTACAAATCTGTCACTAATTATACGGTAACATTTAGCCCAATGGTCTTGTCTATGAATGGCTGTGATTCCTGGTTTGTTGCCATTATAAACGGTTACACTGAATCTACCAAGAGGTGCAGTACTGTGGTACTGCAGTGCAGGTCTATGTGTGATTGTGAGTTTATTTGGACATATTTTCTGTGACTGAATAGTTTTGCTGAAAAATAAAAACTTATCCTGAGCAAAACTAAAAATAACATTGGATTGAATATTCAGCCCCACTTTAACTTTGACAGATTCTAAACTGCTAGATGTAGCAGTAAGGATTCAGTAAGGATTCCCCCATTGGCACTTCCCAGCCCCCCGGGGCCTGATATTCTGCTCATAGCAGTTGAGGTACAAAGTTGGTTAGACCCTGAGTTTCCCTCTACTAGCAGGACTTGAGCTGCAGGTGATCAAACAGTCACCTTGAGGAAAAACATGGAGGTGGACTCAATAGCGGTAAACATGAAGGGCAGGCGGAAGGGATGCTAAGGAAAGCAAAGTTCAGGGTTCAGGAGGACATGATCAAATGGCTGCCTGATGCAATAGGCCGGGGGAGCTGGGCTGAAAGCATAAAATGCTGCTCAAACAGGAGTGGCCCAGGAAAAGATGGAGAAAAAAAAGACACACGTGTACTACCATCTAGTGGCCAGGAGGACCTCCTAAATGATAACTCCAGTTGTAAAATATCAGAGAACTTGGGAAAACTAGCAAAAACTATCCATCCATCCATTTTCTGTAACTACTTATCTCATTCAGGGTTGCAGGGGCTCCAGGCCGGCCTATCCTGGACACTACAGGCGCAGAGGCAAAAGCTGTACTTATAGAAAATGCAGCTAATCACATTTTGCCATAGAGTGCAAGCAGAGTTGCATGACACAAAGAGATGACTAATCTATTTTGCTGAAAATTATCCTGTAATTCCTACTGAACAAGAAGGGTGAAGGCAAAGAAGGAGGAAATAAAACATGCAGCGGATGTAGATGTTGTTGTTTTTTTTTTTTTTGCTGATGGTAAACTTTTATCAAACAAGTAATTATTTTAAGAATCGCATTGTATAAAATGACTGCAGCATAATGGGGCGGACATTAGCCGCCAGGTAATGGTCTATTGTCATAAAGGACGACAGATTTACAAATAAAAATGGGAGAGAGGAAGCCCCCAAACCCTCTTAGGGGCTCCATGCAATATCGACAGTTTGGCGGAGGGCGGAGAGGTGACCATCCCTGGGCTCCACTCTCTAGGGCGCCCCCTGCTGGTCACTACATTTTTTTGTAACAAGAAATGGATAGTTCAGGTACAGAAAGTAAAAATCCATGCCAATATTTTATTTCAAACAACCAGGAATGCCCCCCCCCACCCCCTCATGTCAGCCTAGGGCCCCCAGAGAAGTTTATCTGCCCTTAATTATTAGTCACCATTTGTTTTAACTGTATCTACATGGGATATGCTATTGATTCCTACTGAGTTAAACTACAGTATATGGTGATTACCAAGTTCAAGTAATCCTCTCCACTGTGGGGCCAGTACACTGAATCGCCGGCATGCATCACAGATAGACGGCACCATGAGTGGATATTCAGTAGCTGTATTGCTGGTGGTTCATCGACTGAAGCTGGAGCTTGTGTTTCAATAAATCACAATTGTATGGTTCAGAAGGGTTGAAATGGCACATAAAGAACAAAGGATAGATATTTATTGTAGATGTTGTTTTCAAGAATGAGTCCGTTTCTTAACCATGTGATCATTCTCAAAAGAATCGTTTAAATGTTACAGTACTTTGAAAAGTTACAGTCGCAGTTTCTAGCATGCCTCTAACATAGATGTTTTTTTTTAACTGTTAACATTGTTTCTACATAAAATACAAACCACTAGCTGAACTGGGAGCCTGTGTGGATACGGATTTAAAAAACAAAAACACAGCATCTGCACTGACCATGGAACTCATAAAACGGCATATATGTTTTCTGACTGTCATCCATATGTGAAGCAGGTAGGTTATCTTAGTGTTTTCTTCAAAAACAAGCATAGCTGAAGATTTTGTCACGGTATAAAACATAGACTTAGAGGTCGTGATTCACAGTATGCAGTTACAGTGATTTGCCTTTGTATGGCAGTGTGGCCTCAAGTCATTAAGCTTCTGTGTTATTCTTTGACGGGAAGGTGTTGTGCTGTTAAATGGGCTTTTCAGCTTCTCATGTAGATGAAGGTTCCTTGTTGATTCGTTTCATGGTTACTCAGATTTAGACTAGCAAAGGATTACTCACCCAAATTTGAGAAGAAAATTCCAGGGGAACTTTTTTAATTATAAATTATCTGATTAAGATTTTTTTACATAAATTTGTACACAATTGAAACGTATGATGTAATGTAGTGGAAATATACATTTTTGAATCAGTAAACAAGTTTATAAATATAACACTCTAAGAATGACAGTAATAAATTGGATTTTCCAGTAGTGGGTTTTAGCAGAAAACAATATTTTAAAAATCGTCATTAACTTGGCACATATTTGATATAGCTAAATAGCAAGACAAATTAGCTTTATTGTAATTTTCTGCCTATTAGTATTAGTGGTAGTCAGATAGTTTCCAAGCCCCATTCCCATGCAGTTACCCGTTGTTTGAATTTACTTCCACAGTCCAAAAACACACAGTTTAGGTGAATTTGTGTGTCTAAACATTCCACGATGTGCAGTCGTCTCCGTGTGTGTATTATAATGGTTAGGCATCCCATCCAGGACGCCCCCTGACTCATGGCCTGTGTTTCCCAGTATAAATCCCAAGCTGGCCACGGCCCTGCAATGTATATGCAGTTATGGAAGATGGATGGATGGCGGCTGCTGCAGGCATCATTCTATCGATTACCTTTCATGTAGCTGTCTTTAATTTCAATATCGATTCAATGTCATGTATATTCTGTTACATATATGAATGTGCTATTGGAATTCTTTGTTTCACTGCGCATATTTCAAGGTACTGACAAAATAATATAATTATCTTTGATACAGAGATATGAGAAATACTGAGACCGTAAACTCTCACTCTTTATAAGCTTCCAGTATAATAAAATAATAAAATATATCACTAGGTGAATTTATGATTATGAAATAATTTTATTAAATATTTTTTCCTGCCACTTATCTCTAACATTATTATTATTATTATTATTATTATTATTATTATTATTATTATTATTATTATTATTATTATTATTAGGCAGAGTAATGTACAGTCAATTATTACCCTAGTAATGGACAACAGTGTGTGAAAACAGCATTTGCTTCTTGTATATTCAGGGATTCATTTTCCATAACGAAAATGTAAATATAAGTTAAAATCTAGAAACTTTGTTGATTTTTTTCTACTGTATTATAAAATCATTAAAGCTTTTCATCTTCTCTGGTCAAGCTTTGCTTAACATATGACTTACATATAATTTATTCACTTACGATATCAACCTGAATCACTAAATGTGGGTTTTATAATGTCTGCTCATCAGCTGGAATGTTTTGGATGGAGCTTGCAGAGGTAAAGCAGGGGTATACTAAGAAAGCTAGCTAATAATTGTGATATTTTATGTTAACCCTGCCTGAACAAATGAAAATACCTTTCAAAAATTCTATTATGACATTAAGTAGATTTTGACCTGACAGGAGACGTCTTGCATCATGTTGATCTCCAACCAAGTTATGATGGGTGACTCATAAATAATTAGAGGGAAACTGAAAGATGTACACATGACTACAAGACAGGATTCCCCTGTCTGCATTCCCCCTGTCCCGACTGCATTCTTCATTAAAATCATGTGGAAGGTTCTTCTGTCAACAAAAAAGTATATGATAAATGTCAACACACCATCAGGATGAAAGAAACTCATCTCACTCAAATTTTGTTTTATTTCCATCTTATACTATGACTGATTAAAAGTAATAGCCTAATGCCATTACAGCGCTGTTTCATTTTTCCTGAGCTGTAATGAAGATGTTAATAATTCTTTGAACTGTGCTTGATGGTCGGTCACCGAGTGAAGGAATTGTGAAGCATTTTAGTGTTGAATGTCTTTGTAATATTTTTTGCTTTCATGACACTGACTGTTCACCTTTTCTTACATGAAGGAACAGGAGTAGATGTCAGAGGCGCGTTAGAAAAAAGCAGATGAATATTTATGGTCATTGCTATGTATTTTTTTAAAATGAAAGATGTCTGAAAGGAAATGGACAGTTTGACAGGCAACATCCTGGGTAGATGCCAGATATGTAACACATGCTGTGCATTAGTGTTTTAGAATATATAATAGACTAGGAAGGCATTAAACCCATTTATATCATGGTTACTGCATATTTGCATTACCCCCTTTGTACCTAAAGACCTGATTTTCATGTTTACGATACAAAAATGCATTTTATAGTAAGCCTACTTTCTTGATTAAACATTTCTGGTCTATAGTTTCCATTAATTTTAAATTGTGTTCTATATCTGGAATTTGAAATGACATTAGTTACAATTAAACATGAAAAAGTGCATTAATCTGCTACTGTCATTTACCTGGTCACCAGTATGTTCATGGAAAATGAATCCACACTCTTCTGCCCAATCAGAACTGAGAATTCCACAGTGCCGTGGTATAAAGACAAATTATAACACACTAAGATGCCAGTAGCGTTATACTTTCTTATTCACCACCTTCCTTTCTCATTTTATCTTAGTCTTTTGGTTTTACATTCAAATTTCGAGCTCCATCACTTTCCACAAGCTTAGATAAGCAATTTCCCTCTTGATGAATTCCACACAGAGACTGTTTGCCTATTTGAATTTAAAAAAGACTTATAATAATTTGAAGCCTCTTCTGGGCTGTACTTCTGTGGAGATTGATAAGACTGAAAAGTTCTCAAAATCCGGATATAGAATGACCTTCCCTTTCTCAAATCATTGGCTTTTTGCTTACTTTTCAGAAGCACTCAAGCTTCCAGTTTTGAACCCATGTGAAGCTTATTTGTGTTAAGTATATTCCCATGTGGTGACAAAATAAATCTTTCAGTTTGAACAAATAGTGTGTGGTTTATAAAATGTCAACATTGAAAAATGATCTTTACAAGTTCTGTATATCAGTTGTTAGAATATGCAATACAATCAAGCCCTAAAATGTAGACTTAAATACTGTGACTTTGGTCAAGGAAGCCACGACAGATAAATTTCCTTTGGCTTGTGAAAATCAGACATGAAACTCTTAAGTGAACCACATTTCAGCGGAAGTGCTGTTTGCAGTTTAATAATACAAGGTAAAATGAAAGTTATCAGTAAGTGCATGTATTTATTTACTTAAAACTGAACAGTGCATAAAAGAGCATTTATTTTTCAAGTCTGAACAAACTCTTCATTTCCTTTGTCTATGCTGTTACGCAACAAAATAACACATCCAGTATTACAATAACTGAACTATCTCGCTTAATACTAGATACAGTATACACTTCTATCATTCTAGCCGGCCCCAAATATAAATGGTAGTGATTTACTGCAAAAGTTTTTGTGTGAACAAAAAGGAACCTTGCAGAAATACATGCATAAGGAAATACGGAACATAAATAAATGAAGTCCTGATACATGTCTGCTGCCTGACACTTCAAGGATGGCGTGTTTGAATCCCTCATCTGATCTGTCTCTGGAGTTTGTTTTTTCTCCACATGTTATGTTATGTGTCTTTTCATTGGGTTCTGTAGTGTCTTGCTGCTGCCCAAACACGTGCATTATGCTAATCGGTGCCTCTACACTGTGCATAGAGTATGACTGTGCCCTACAATGGGCGGGGTCTTGGCTAATCGGTACCTCTACACTGTGCATAGAGTATAACTCTGTGCCCTACGACAGGAGGCTCTATGCTAATCGGTGCCTCTACACTGTGCATAGAGTATGACTGTGTGCTCTATGCTAATCGGTGCCGCTACACTGTGCATATTGTATGACTGTGTGCTCTATGCTAATCGGTGCCTCTACACTGTGCATAGAGTATGACTGTGTGCTCTATGCTAATAGGTGCCTCTACACGATGCATGGAGTATGACTGTGCTCTACAATGGGCGGGGTCTTGGCTAATCGGTACCTCTACACTGTGCATAGAGTATAACTCTGTGCCCTACGACAGGAGGCTCTATGCTAATCGGTGCCTCTACACTGTGCATAGAGTATGACTGTGTGCTCTATGCTAATCGGTGCCGCTACACTGTGCATATTGTATGACTGTGTGCTCTATGCTAATCGGTGCCTCTACACTGTGCATAGAGTATGACTGTGTGCTCTATGCTAATCGGTGCCTCTACACTGTGCATAGAGTAACTCTGTGCTCTACGACAGTTGGTCTCTATGCTGTTTGGTGCCTCTGCACTGGGCATACTGTAGCTTATTTGTCTTCGGTGTCATTGCTTTCATGTTTGTCTCTGTTTTTTATAATTACATATCTATAACGAATCACCTTCTCATCTTCACATCTTGTTTAACTCTGCAATAAATTGTGGTCTATTCATTATTTTGATGTTCCATAGAAAAGATACTGAAACGGAAAAGCAGAAATAAAAACAAATTACGATATAGGAATAGAGATCTCTAGTCTTGTCAGCTAGGGGTGCCAAAGCCACGTTAATTATTGAGTACCCAAAATTGGACTTCAGTGTTTTATCACTTCCATCAGGGAAAGCAAAATTTTGATATGTACAAGAAATAGCAAAATTTGCCAGTGATTGTTTCATTTTATTTGCTGCAATCTGAGCAGCTTTTCTGGATTTTAATAGATGTGGTGGTTCAAAATTAGACATTGCAAATGAATGCAAATGTGACACCCTTTTGAAAAACCAAAATGCATGTTGTGTCACCCATGTTGCGTGTATTATTATATGAAAGTAATTTACCCCAGTATACCTAATTTAGTGCCAATAAAATTAGATACCATATTTTCATTAACTCAATGATATTTGCAGTTTTGTGTGAAAAAGAAATTTCAAACAGATTAATTTTCAGGACTCACTGAAAATATCAACCATTGTCTGAATCCCAATGTCCAAAAAAATTATCAAATGTTCTACTTTTATTAAAATGGAAATTTGAATTGGCTACAAGGTGAAAGCCCAGTGTTACCACAAGGTGATAGACCTCTTTGGCCCCGCCCACCTCCCAATAAGTTATATTTTTAACCAATCCTCATCCTGTTTCTCCCTCTGACTGATTTTGCTTCCTTGGTCACTCGGCCTGACTGTTTGGTTTCTGACTTCTGTCTCTGATCTTTCTGTTCTCTGATTGCTTATGTATTTAGTACTTGCTTGGTTTGCTGTTTGGTTTTGGCTGAGCGATCCTGTCTATTCCCCATCATGATTATATGCAGCCTTGTCTTTGGTGATTTGGAGATAGCCGCTGCAGGGTCCAGTGCTGTTTGTTCACCTCAGCCATGCACCTCACAGTACTGAGTACTCAGAGGCTCACTTGCCATTAAAAGAAAGATTAGCAGACGGAAGACCTGGCCACGCACATTTGGGGCATA
Organism: Mormyrus hasselquistii; assembly: GCA_026779605.1. Taxonomy (NCBI): domain Eukaryota; kingdom Metazoa; phylum Chordata; class Actinopteri; order Osteoglossiformes; family Mormyridae; genus Mormyrus; species Mormyrus hasselquistii. The sequence continues at coordinate 15,142,069 of JAODKE010000125.1, forward strand.
ACCTTCTGTAAGTGTGAGTATACCTTGTTAATAAAGTAATTTATTCCTCAGCTCTCTCTTGACACTCTGAATCCACAGCAGACTGTACAAACAAGTTCAACATCCACCTAAATAATGACAAGAAATCTGCCTATTTTTGGAGTGGGGATAAGCATGTACTTTGCAAAATAAAAAGGAAGAATGAGAGTCAGTTCACTCAAAGGTCTTCATCTAACTCTAGGTTTTTAACCTTTGTTGCATCGTGACCCAATTTTTATTATGCCAGCTCAGTTGCCACCCTTCATCAAGTATATGTTAAAATTAATGGTATGATCAAGCATGCAGTGTACTCTGCAATTTATGCAAATCATTGCCTATCAAACAAATCTGATTGGATGTGCCAGTGAATTTTAAATTAAATGTGCCAGTGAATTTTAAATTAAGCATCTGTGGTTTGGCTTCATGGATTGGTTGAGTGTTCACTTGTTTTGCGCTAAGCATTTGCAGACCCAAGACCAGTTTATATAGATTAAATCTAGAATTGGAGCTGGGAAATCTGATCGTGGATCAGCATAGGAGCTCGCTGGTTTAAAATGCTTTCCAACTCTGCCTCACGACCCTTTCAGAACTGTGAGCCAAATTTGGGTCGCTGCCCTAATAATTAAAAATGCATCTTAAACAAGGTAGTTCAAAAACTACAATTGAGCAACAGCATCTTTCTATATATCTACATGGTCAGTATCACAAAGAACACAGTAGCAAAGAGGGCATTTTTGAATGAATTCGTGTTTTCTAATATTTTAATATATATTGTTTTACAAATATTACAGTATATATTATAAATACAATAGGCAGGAAGCCTAAATCATAGATATGTAAAGGAGAACATGCTGCATAGCCTGTATAACAGAAAGACTAAGATTTTTTTTTTATTCCTATTGATGAGATTTCATCATTGCAGACAACATGGATTACATTTACATTTATTTGCATTCCTTAATTTTGCAGACATTTTTGTCCGAAGCAAGGCAGATTACACAGTGCAGTACAAGCCTATAGCCGCCAACCTGGCATAAATGGAGCTAGACTGAGCTTCTGATGAATGGCCAGTAGCAAGTGTAAGCAGCGTCAGAGCAACATATATAACAGATATAAAATTATAGCAATATATATATGCGCCCACACACACATGTATTTACATATGGATCCAAGTACGCTTGCAATGCTATGTTTTATGGATACTTGACTGACCAGGAGTTCTCCCTGCTATGTGCTGCTTGTACCAGACACTGGCACATTTGTAAATCTTGCCTGTGGCTCTGCGTAATCTGTATTTTTCCCACGGTGTTGACTATACTGTATTTCGGCGGGGCAGGGTTATTATAAGGATCAGGACCTTCTCATGTGCTGCAGAATAGTTATTACGTAAACCTTTCTGTGATTTTTTATTTTTTTTTTTTGGTTTCTTTGGTTTTGACAATTGAAAACGGATTAAACAGCAATGCAGTTCAGAATAGAATAATTAATCTCAGCTCAGACTGTCTTTGGCAGTGAACTGTCATTAATATTAGATATTCTGTACCCATTCCCTGTGGTAAATCACATAGACTTTTGCTCCCCAGTTGCACGGACATATATATTGTCAGACGTGCATCATTTACCAGGGACTGCTGGCTTTTCGGAAGCTAAGGTGTTCTCAATGTTTTCTGGGTCACAATATGTTGTATAACTACAAACAAGTGTAATATACAAATAGTAATATACACTTAATTTTTCACTTGCGTAAGCACAAAATGCTTTTAACTTGACCTGTGTGCTGTGTTATTGCAGACAAGTGGCCAACATTGTGATTTACTGAGTACGTCACATGGTCTTTGAATGGAGGGTGAAAATAAACAAGAGCTAAATAAATAGGTGTATCGATTGTATTGCAACCCTAAAGCTACTCTTTACCTTTGTTATCAAGTGCATTTTTTTCTGTAATTAATGTAATTAATACATTTTTTATTCACTGTTTGAGGAATTCAGTGTTGTCCCTAGTTTTAAACATGTAACATAACTAACAGCATAAAGTGGCTAACAGCAGAAAATGTAGCAGGTCTCCATAACGGTTTTAACGGTTTTAGTATCTCCGGCTATTTTTTTCAGTCAGAATTAAATATGCATGAATATGCATAGTGAGCAAACGATGTGCGATCTTACCAGGAAACGTCACCGCTTATGAACGCACGCATTTGCACACTCATTACTAAATTACTAAATTTTCATTACTAAATTTTCCGGAGGAACCTTCCCGAGGGATTAATAAAGTTCTATCTAATCTAATCTCTCTAATCTAATCATTAGCGGTGCTGCGCAGCCAAAAAATCTGAAAAACGATCACATTTGGGCCAGATTTTGGAGCTGAGGATACTAATAGTCTAATAGTTTTATTTTCCGCCATCTGTATTTGCATTGTACAGTAAGATAGCTATTGCAACACCGGGTGCTATGGCTGCCAGTCAGGCTAATTAAAATGTCCTATAAAACTTGCAGAACTTTGGCCCTTGAGGATGAAAACACTTGATCTAGTATTAGGCAAATCAGCCTGCAAGTACTGCATATGATAAAAGGTAATTTTTGCCACCTGAGAGTACCATTACATTACTCAATTGAGATGCATGCATACTGTACCTTACAAATGCAAAGTAAAGCTAAACTGGCACACCCTCTAAAATTAATTGTAAATCTCTATATTAATGTCTTTAATTAATTAATGTGTTTCTTGTCTTTAATTTTCACATTATCTTCCAAATGTAAGGTTGAATAGAAATGTATTGTGGCTAATTTTATGGTAATGAGGTATATATTATGATAACCATCTAGAGAGGGGCAGCTGTAAATATGTGTATGTTGAAAAAAAAAACATAATTTAAAAACTTTTCTATTTATTTATTTATTGGTAATATAATCCCTGCCTAATATTCTGTGAAATCTCTGACTGGAATGTGGGAAACAAGAACTTTTTTTATTAAATGTCATTGGAAGTTATTCTTGATTTTTTACCATTGAGCTTTTAATAAATTAAAAAACTGAGGTAGATCGTGAAAGAGCAACACTGTCGTGTCACTTGTTTGGTTGCTTTTTGGAGGTGAAACACATTTGACTAGTATTAAAGTTATATTGCTCATATACAGTAGATTTAGTGTAATGTCGGTCAAACTTTACTGTATAAATGCAGCCTGGTACTGATAACTAAAGATGTTACTTTGTCTACAGCGATGCAAACTAGGAGTTGAAAGGCAGTGTTTCTTAATTGCTAGTTAATGAAATTAACCTTATCCATTCATCCATCCATCCATCCATTACATACTGTAAGTCCTATGGAGGCTGACAGAGCCTATCCTGGAAGCTATAAGCACAAGGCTGGGAAAAGCACAGGGTGGCACCTCAATGCAGGGCACACTGACCGCTCACACCTACAGACAATGCCAGTTCACCATAGACTGTTTCTGGACTGTGTAGGAGGACCCAGACGAAACCCCAAGAAGACACTTGGAAAACTGCCGTGCTGCCCCTAAATGAACTTTATCATGCAGCACAATCTGCCAGAAGGTGTTCATGAAAGTCACCATTCAGCAAATACATTAAACGCCATCATACAAATCATGCTCATGCCTCTGTTTTGGGTTCGCATGTGGAATATGTGCAGCTACACAATACCATTTACTATTTCTTCCTCTATAGCATTTCTCTCACACACCATGGCAGAAGGTACCTCATTGTTAAATGAGATAAGCCATTGGCATGGACTTAATCAGTGTGTCACCGCTTTCATGTCAGCAGGGACTGGCAGGCAGATATTGGGATGTTGGGAAGATATGTGTGAGATGGAGGCAGGGTGGAGGTAAGGGGGAGTTTCTTCATTACCTCTGGTGGACCACAAACCCCCGTTTGTGTTATCGCTCTCTGAGCCCAAAGTCAGCCATGTTCCCCAGCTGCCCACTAGTGTTTCTGTCTGTTGTCTTCCATCGATGCTATAGAACTTAATACCCTACTTAAAAGGTCTCTTTCTCTCCTCCATTCCATTGACTGGGTTTGTCTTCCATCCTTGCCGTGACAATAAGTGTAACTTCATAGATGTGGCAGCAAACAATGTTTCTTTGCCGCAGCATAAGAAGAGCAGATAAGCATCACAGACAGACAGACAAACAGGGGTTTCCTATGAGCCCTGCACTCAAAAAATGATATTCTGCTGTAAGTTTTTGACCTTCCCACAACTGCACTTCAGCAGAGTTCAGGTTATGTGTCTTTTCTGGTTAGGTGGACATTGAATTCTCATCGATCCTCCTAATCTCCTAATGAAATTTTAATGTCGGTCGTATATTGCGCAGTACACACAGTGTCACATATAATGTTACATATCAACTTCCTAGAAATGCCATTTTACTATATATTACTACCACACTATCAATTTGACCTCATGCTGGTAAAACAGAATTATTGCTCATTTCATACAAAAACTAGAAATGCACAGTGCATTAATGTGTGATGACATAATCCCGATCATATTGCAAGTTAACAGATGCTGTGATTCCTATCTGTCCATTCTCTGGCCAATGATCCTGGCGCCTACCGACCCGGGTGAGAAGCAGGTCCATCATAGGGCATAGAGCGGCACAGACTCCAGTTAATGTAAATGCATGTCTTTGCAGTGTGGGAGGAAACCTACCATGTATGGGCAGAACTGCACACATAGAGAGCAGAGAGGGGCTTCCAGTCGCCAAATCTGCAGATGGGAAGCAGGAGAGCTACCCACTGAGCCGCTGCACCCCCTACTGCGCTGCCCTCACTCTTTTCAAAAAATATCAGACACGTCAAATTTATTTCTAGTAGACATACCAGCAGATATTTCAAGAGATCAGTTTTTTAAAAACAGATGGAGAAAAGGAGAAAGAATGACTCAATGATAGCTGCACAAGCTTATCAATTGCAAATGTGAAATGCAAAAGAACATGGAATGCAGCTTCCTGAATATTCCTATATTGTCATATATTTATTTTGGGCTGCTGTCGGTGAATCTAACCTTACTTGTGCAGTTTGGATATTTTTCCCATGTCATCACTAGCATATGTGTCTCCTGCTAAATTCCTCTACCATTGGTAGCTAAATTAGTACCCAGATTTGTTTTCAACAGGATGGTGCAGATAAACAAGACTGTCTCTGTATAACATCACATCTCACATCTCTTTAACGTGTTAATCATAATGTTTAATCAAGCCACAAGTAGTGGTCTAATCCTGCTGCCAGTGTTTCATCATTTCTTAGCTGGTAACCTGAATAAAATGTCCTTTTGTATTCCATAATAATGCGATATGAACCGTCAGTCTATCACTTAAAAAATCACCGCACTCACCTTTTTGATGTCTTAACTGTGAATGAAATTTTGACTTTCATCCATCCGATGCTTTTATCCAAAGCGACGTGCAATAGAAGGAAAGCTTACAATTTTATTTTTGCTCCCTTGGATTTTAATCTACGCCCATTACTTTGTTAATGAATTGTTGCATTATCTGTTTTTTGAACTACAGGAGACACTTATTGTTAATGTACTGTATGTAATGTAAATTAAATTAATTGCGGAATATTGTACTGTGTGAAACGACAGTGTCACTAATACCCAGTTGAACATAAAACAGGAAAAAGCTACCAAAGAGAGGTTGGGAAGAAAAAGAAACAGTTATTATAATGTAGCTATGTCTGCGAATTGAGGCGTGTGACCTGTAACCTGATTACAACAGGGAATGTGTCAAATGTGTTTATTATTATCTCTGCCGATTACTCAGATACTGGTTGAAAAAAGGGAAGCAACTAAAAATATCAACCAAGACATTATTGTGTCCTTTCGGTCTCTCAGCCACTGTCAGAATATTTTTTACATAAATCCATTGAACCATGTGATCTGAAGTGCTTAAGGAGAAATGTATTTTATTGTCGTTCATCAGCTTTTTCATCAGGGGCATAGTATTCTCTTTGCATGTTTTAATTGGAATTAATTTAATTTAATTATTTTGCTATGTGAAAAGATGGACCCCAAGGTTGACTAATGAGAAATCTGAGGCAAAAGTTAACTAAACAGCTCCTGGCATCAGTTTCAGTTCCAGGAATGTTACTATGACTGGGAAAACAGCACAAATTAAATATTTCTTAGTAAATTCAACATTTTCTGAATTTAATTTCCTCCTAAAGAGACTGGATGACAGCTTTGTCAGAAGTCAGATTACAGTATTGTATCAGTAGCTTTAAAAAAAAAAAAAAAATTGTATGTATACAATATGTAGACAGATCTTCCATCCTGGTGAAAGAGCTTCCAGAGTAACCCATCCTGGTAATAGAGCTTCCAGAGTAATCCATCCTGGTGATAGAGCTAAGAGTAACCCATCCTGGTAATAGAGCTTCCAGAGTAATCCATCCTGGTGATAGAGCTAAGAGTAACCCATCCTTGTGATAGAGCTTCCAGAGTAACCCATCCTGGTGATAGAGCTAAGAGTAACCCATCCTTGTGATAGAGCTTCCAGAGTAACCCATCCTGGTGAATAGAGCTTTGAGTAACCCATCCTGGTGATAGACTTTCCAGAGGAACCCATCCTGGTGATAGAGCTTCCAGAGTACTCCATCCTTGTGATAGAGCTTCGAGTAACCCATCCTGGTGACAGCTTCAAGAGTAACCCATCCTGGTGATAAAGCTCCCAGAGCAACCTAATTAGCACTTATTTCATGTCCATCTTCAGTGATGCGGTGAATTATTAAGACTCCTGTTGTCGTCCTCTTATGCAGCCACAGACATACGTGTGACTGTTATCTGGAACACACATCGCCAGTATGGTCAGTCCACCATCCTTTTCATTTCCCTTTCCGCCGTTTCCCTCCGAAGCTCTCCAGAGTAGCCCAGCCAGCATGGCTACCAAGAAAGACGAGCAAAGCCCTCCAGCAACACAAAGGAAAAGAAAAGCATGATCAATTATTAATTCTGATAAATATCAGAAGTGAGAAAAAGGAGTAATATAATGTCTGTTCCAGACTTAGGAATCTGTCTCTCCATCCCCTCTCTGCCCAAAGGCATAATGCAAAACACTAGGGACTGGATCTGCACTTAAAGACATCAAATGGATTTCCTCGCCCACTTACAGAATCAAAGCAAACAAAGCATTAATATTTGAACTTTTTAGTTTCACTTACGATCTCCTGCTGAGATGTTAATTTTTAATCACAGACACAAAGATGCCAGTCCTGTTATTAGTTGGTAAATCAAATCTGAAGAATTCATCTAAAATCATTTAGTCAATATTAACTGAATGTTAAATGTTGAACAATTGAATTCAACCTTATGATTATTATTAACTCACAGGTTAATAATATTCTTAAAGTCGTAAAGGAGCTTGATTGTGATGCGAACTCGTACAATTATCTTCTGTTCTATTACACCAAAACTGTATTGTTCTAGCACATAGATCAAGCCTTGAGCTTACATATTTTATAGTTTTTAAATAAAACATTTCATAGTGCCCCCCTCCCGTTTTGGGCCCGAGCCCACATCCTTCTATGATCCATGGATTATTGGATTAAAATATAAAATCTCTTGCATTAAACTACATTTACCCACCCTGTTGGACAGAACATAAGAACTCTAAGAATCCGTCTAGGAGTGTTTACTGACTCCTTAATGCCGCAGGAGGGCTGATCACCCTGGTCAGCTTCTTTAGCTTCTTTAGCTTGTAAGAGAGATGGATTGTGTTTAGGGAGGAAACTTATTACATGAGGATACCCCTCCTGTAGTCACTGTAGAATTAGAAAAATCAACCAGGAAGAAAAAAATAATAATCAAATATTTTATCATAATGTGCAGTTTGTCGGCATTACAAGTGAAAGTGCCCCTTGCAATAGATGCCAGGCATTTTGGCACATGCAAGCGGGTATCTCCGGAGCGCCACTGAAGCCAGCTGTTATGAAAACCGCTACCCACACTGCCTGCTAGGGACTGACTGACACACTTGTCCGGGACCGTCTGTGTTCAGGGAACGTGATAGCAGGCTTGACATAAAGAGATGCTGAGATGGAGGAAGGTTCCTCCCCTGGAGGGCTTGCCATTGGCTAACAAAAGATGTTTGACAAGGTTGTTGTATCTGGAACTGAGGTTTCCAGCCAGGAAAGGGAACATGGGTCAGATATCAACCCAGGGTAGAGCAACACTGTCTTAGCATTTTGTATCTTTTTTGGAAAATAAAAGGAGACCCCAGCCCGTCTCTGACAGCTGCTCGGTCAGATGTGGTGCAAACAGGGAACAAGAACAGCAACAAACGGGCTGGGCGTAAATGGAACAAAGGCTCAGGGATGCAAAGGGTGAAGTCGAAGAGAACTTATAATTAACAAAAACACAAGGGGCTGTGGGCGAGTGCTGAATGCGAAATCAAATCAAACCAAATTAAATGTCAGCATGGAGCCGCTTCCTCATGCCAAACGACATATTCCGTCATTTCTCAGAGAAAAATGGACACTAATTCAGTTGAGCCACAATAAGAATGTCATTAAATGGGCAGATTTAACCAAATCATTACTTCAGCTAGGATGGCAGAGTGGGTAGGACTGACACTTTGGACCTCCAGGATTGGAAGCTGAATTTCCGCTTTTGCAGCCCAGACACGTTATTGTTACAAATGTTCCTACAATGTGAAAAAAACCTTTTATTTCAGCTTTGTGGTGACATGTTTCCAATCCCAACATGGGAAAGTCAATTTTATAAAAAATTGTGACTGCAACCAAAGAACTAAAAATGCCTTGTATTTTTTTTGTTACTTATGGTTAAGGTTAGGGCTGGGATGGGGTTAAGATCGTCATGTTGGGGTTAGAGTTTTCGGCATAGAAATGAATGGACAGTCCCCACCAAAATTTAATTCCAAATGTGTGTGTGTGCCTTTGCGTATGTGTGTGTGTGTGTGTGTGTGTGTTTATGTACATGCTTGCCTGTGTGAATGTGTACACCTATCCAGGGTGTGCACCATCTCGGGTGTGTCCTGTCCGGGGTGTGTCCTATCCGGGGTGTGTCCTATCTGGGGTGTGTCCTATCCGGGGTGTGTCCTATCTGGGGTGTGCACCATCTCCGGTGTGCCCTATCCTGCACAACCCCCTTCATGAATGTGACACATGATTTGATGTTGGACAAATGGATTAAAAAAAATTATTATTGTTTTTTTTACTGTGGGTGGTTTTATTTTGCTTGTTCGTTATTTGAGGTCCACTAAGGTGTTCGAATATCCTTCCTTGACGTAATTGCTTACTGACCTCTTACATCATAATTATCATCTCAGTGTGAGCTGCCTTAAGAGTAAATTAAATACAAACTACTACAATAATTAAATACAATAAAATACAAACTACAATGTACATTAAAGGTAGAAGAGAATAACTGGATGCTATAAAGTGATGCAGCATCACAGCAGTTTCTAACACTGCAATAATGTAACTGAGGTAGCCTACAGACCAAGTCGACAGAGCAACTATTCATTTTTATTGCATTTGAAATCATTATAAATTGCATAAAATGCCATTCCAGATGTCAAATACAGTTATACTTTCTCTTGTGCAAGTGAACACCAAACTAAACTACAGAGCACTGCCAGCCACCGTCTTGTAATCGGAAGTTTCTGAAAAGTTTTTACTCATTGTTTATTTTTTATTATGCATAATGTCAAGTTAATACCACCAGGTGTGAAATAAGCTCCATTCCCACCAGCAATTTAATTTGTATTTAGACTTAAATCAAATGTGAGTAACAAACTGCATCTGGTTTGCTGATGAGCAGGCCGTCTGATCACTATTGTGGATCTGGGTCTACACAAACAAATAGGTATCTGTAAATGTATTGATTTTTTTTCCATTATGAAATCCAAGACTTCTTTAAAATCAAGAGTTCTATCATCTGACATTTCTCAGCCCCATATATTAATAAAATATGTAATAGGTGTTTTGTCTTAGAGTAAATGCCAGCCACCCATGTAATGACTCAAATTAAATTACAAATTCTGAGTATACCAGTACAATATTATGTCGTAATGAAAATTCAGAAATGGAACTGAAACTGTATTAAAATACACCGTTGGTGTAAAATGGGGTAATTTTGTTATAGCTTGTTCCTTTTAACGGACGTCATTTTTCTTTGGCTGTTATTTATTGTAGCTTGAGTCATCGCTCTGTATTTTCCCTGTGGCAGTGTGAAGTGTTCATTTTAGAGATGAATTTTAAATTGAAATGCGCTATTGTATGTTACGATGTTTGCATGGTGCTTTAAGTTATTTATTTTTCTTAATCACCATCTTTCCCATATTGTGACTGTCACATTCTGTTAGGATAATTCCATTTTCGGTTCACTTTCAATATCTTATTTGTTTTCCTTTCTGGTAATTCTAAGCTGTAAACGATAATGTGCCAGTATTTATGAGATCTCAATTACCTCTCTCTGGTTTTCTCTGCAAAGGCCAATTTCATTGTCACGAATGCTAAAATAAATCAAGTTTGAAAGGCTGGTGGATTTCAATGGTTTAACACGGCAAACAAAAATAAAAAAGATCATAGCAGTGGCAGTCACAGAAACAGGGATTTTCTTTGAATTCCCAGTGACGTAGAGAGAGTACTGTACTCCTGGAACCATGACTGTTTTTTCCTGAAAATAAGATGTCCACCATTGTATCAGCAGTACTAATCTGCTGCTTACTGAGAACCTTTTCCACTCTCCACTCCACTTGTGATAAATCAGTGTAATGCTCCCATGTCCTGCCAACATTGCATTTTAAATTCAAACTCGCAAATGCAGACCCTTTATGCATATTTGGTCCTTAAACATACAGACTTTGTGGAGTGCCAAAATTAAACGAAGAATCCACTCTGCTTTGAGCGCCGAAATGATGAATAACAGCACACAAGCAGGCCTGAAATTAGGCCACCTTAGTTGGTGGCATGAGCATCGCAGTATATTTTTAAAAATATTTTATAAAACAGACTGTGCCATTCATCTGTCTGCTTGTACACATTTCCTGCACCCTAAATTGCAGACAGGACTCTCATAATACAAAGGAGACGCATACAGTATGGCCAATATGGCTACTATTTTTAGTGCTAGGCAGTGCTTTCTGTGAGATGTTTCTTGGTTGGCTAAGTATGCAGGGGGGGGCGGGGGTTTCTGGCATCTGATAGGTCAGGTTGCTGCACCTGAGCAGAACTCAGCTAATGCGACTCCACCCAAGGACAGCTCCTATGATCCTGCCTTCAGCATGTTTCAGAATGAGATAGAATAGAAACAGACATCTCAAAAATATCTGAAAAGGATGCAATTTCCCAAATGTATGTGTTATGTTACTAGATACTTTACA
>JAODKE010000125.1:15165542-15195733 GCA_026779605.1 Mormyrus hasselquistii
CTCTCTCTCTCTCTCTCTCTCTCTCTCTCTCTCTCTCTCTCTCTCTCTCTCTCTCTCTCTCTCTCTCTCTCTCAGGTTAAATGTTGTCTCTTAATTACCCATAGCATGTGAATGTATATGCCCAATGGCTTGGTATCTTATCCAGGATGTACATCCAGGGATCTGGGGTGTAGCAAGGAATTCTGGGCCCTCTGACAGAATGTCACCTTGGGCCCCCTGAGTACATTTAGCTGAATGGGAGTGCTCCCCTCTCGGGCTCCTTCCAGGACATGGCCCTACCTGGGATAGGCTCCAGGCTCCCCCTGATCTGGAAAAGTACTTTGAAGTTGGATTGATGGATGGTTTTTCCCTTGTGGTTTGTTGAATCAGCACATACTAAGCAATTAAAAATGAACTGAAGAACCCTTGAGCTCTAGGGTGGGAAACACCAATATATTCTGGCCTCTGAAAAACTCTCAGAGCATATCTCTGTGGCAAAGGAATATGACAAAATCAGCAACATTATGTCTATGGAACATACATCACTGGAACTAATAAGGGTGCATTAGATACAAGCCTGGCCTCCCCCATGGATAGCGCCCCCTCCCCCTCGTCACCCTCCACACAGGGCTCCTGGCTGTGCTCTCACATTGTCCCTCTCTGCCAGCGTCGCTTCATTTCAAAGTGAAACATAATGCAATAAATCACTCTCTTCCCACTCATCTTTTCGCTCTTCCCAACACTTTGGAACAGCATTGTGGCTGCAGTAGTATTTTGCCGTCATAGAATGTAGCCAGTTGGCTGACAGAGTCTGCTGTCAGAGTCCTCCCTCCTCCCAGTCTAACAATAGCATCTACTGTCAGAGTCCTCCCTCCTCCCAGTCTAACAATAGCATCTACTGTCAGAGTCCTCCCTCCTCCCAGTCTAATGACAGCATCTGCTGTCAGAGTCCTCCCTCTTCCCAGTCTAACGACAGCATCTGCTGTCAGAGTCCTCCCTCCTCCCAGTCTAACGACAGCATCTACAGTCAGAGTCCTCCTCCCAGTCTAACGACAGCATCTGCTGTCAGAGTCCTCCCTCTTCCCAGTCTAACGACAGCATCTACAGTCAGAGTCCTCCCTCTTCCCAGTTTAACGACAGCATCTGCTGTCAGAGTCCTCCCTCCTCCCAGTCTAATTACAGCATCTGCTGTCAGAGTCCTCCCTCCTCCCAGTCTAACGACAGTATCTGCTATCAGAGTCCTCCCTCTTCCCAGTCTAACAATAGCATCTACTGTCAGAGTCCTCCCTCCTCTCAGTCTAATGACAGCATCTGCTGTCAGAGTCCTCCCTCCTCCCAGTGTAATTACAGCATCTGCTGTCAGAGTCCTCCCTCCTCCCAGTCTAACAACAGCATCTGCTGTCAGAGTCCTCCCTCCTCCCAGTCTAACGACAGCATCTACAGTCAGAGTCCTCCCTCCTCACTGTCGGGTGACAGTTTCTGCTGTCCAAGTCCTCCTCCCAGTCGGCTAACAACATTTGCAGTCTGAGTCCTCCTCCAAGGCTGCGTGTTGAGGAGGTGCCAGAACAGTTTGTGATGTTCAATGGAAATGGAGAACAGACGTGTGACTTATGAATGGAGGTGTTTTGGAATGGAAGCTGGTAGCCAAGATCTGACACTTCCTTGGTTAAAAATATAGTTTTCCAAAATAGAACTTACTGTATGTATGTTTTTCTGCGTATGTATATGTATATACGAGTGTGTGTGCATGCGTGCGTGCATGTGTTTGTGTGTGTGAATTCATGAGTGTGTGTATGTGTCTGTGTGTAAAAATAGTTACATGTCTCTGCAAAGCCTCTTTCATCCGCACTGCTTTCTAGTGACGTTTGCTCCCTGTTAATGTTCTTTGTCTCTCTCTTTCTCTCTCTCATGTGTAACTATGCAGGTGATTCTTTGCTGAAGCACAATGGAATGAAGTTTACCACCAAAGACCAGGATAACGACCACTCTGATAATAACTGTGCCTCTTTCTACCGCGGCGCCTGGTGGTATCGTAACTGCCACACGTCCAACCTGAACGGGCAGTACTTGAAGGGCCAGCACACGTCGTACGCCGATGGCATCGAGTGGTCCTCCTGGACCGGCTGGCAGTACTCGCTCAAGTTTACTGAAATGAAGATCCGTCCAACCAGAGAGGAGAACAAATGACAGGGTAGAGGAAAAATACAGAATGGGAAAAGAAACTGACTACTAGGTCATAGATATTTAAGAGCTTTTTTTTCTCCAGTGACAAGAACTAATTGGTTTAGTATTCTTCTCTCTAATTCCTGTGGAACTAACACATTATTCAAACCATTCTCTTTTAAATAGCTGTACGGTAATCCTTTCCAAATGCCATGAACCATCTTTAGTGTTGCACTGATCTGATTGAAGCCCACAGGGCTGTACAGAGATTTGTGTCTCTCTCCTGACTGGGTTTTCAGTTGTCATCGCTTACTGGAGTTATGTGATTATTTCTGATATTCCTGAATTTACAAAAAAGAAAAAAAAAATTCTGGTAATCAATTAAAAGAAATTGGTTGCGTAATTAATGATTAACGAATAGCTGGAGGAGCTTAGATTACACATCAAGTTAAGGGTGTTATCTTTAAGATGAGAAGAATCCCTTGACTCCAGACACGGAAGGTATGCAGATAAGATGACATGTTAAATACGGCTTCTGATGCATGTCTTTTGGAATGGAGCATAGTTCCTGGAAGGCTGTGGGTTCCTGTCTCATCTTTGCAGCACCCCCACAAATGGCGATTATGGGTACAGTATGATGTAACATGGTACCAAACAAGACATCATCCGTCGAAGCACTCCCATCACAGTGGTTTCACAGGGGCTATTAACAAGCATATTGGACAACTTTGTTTCCCAGCACTTTTGGCATTTGACTACAAGCCAAGCACTTTGGCAGCTGGTGACAGTACAGCTAAACTGTTTTAACCCTCTGCTAACCTTGAGGGAAGCAGAAGCAAAGACAGCCGCACTATGTTCCTGGCCTTATTTACAAGATAAATTCAATTATACTCTAAGCTGCTCTGCTAAAAGGTTGAAAAGCAAAAGTTTTCCTACACAATAAGGAACCGTCTCTCTTGTAGGGAATGGGCTCGTAATAATAGTGAAGGCTTCTAAGTTTGGCCCATCTGAGTAGTTCTTTTAATAGGTAATTGGTTCCAGTTTTGAGCTGGAAATATACATTACAGTACTCAAATATAGGGGCTGCACACCTCATTTAGGTACTTAAAGGAGGGAGCCCGAGCCATTAGGTCATCTAAGCGGCTAAGGTAACCCCTAGTATTCATTTGCTATCTGTACAGTGAATCTACTGCCGGCACAGAACTTTCTGCTTCAATTCAATGAGCCAAAGTGTACTGTGTTTCATGAAGTACTGCTCAACATTATGTGTTGAGTTATGTTGTGTTATGGTCGAGGGCACGGAACAGGGAGAACAAGGAGAACAGGAGCAGGAGTCATGAAAGCAGGCGAACAAGGGCTTCAATTCAAGAAAACACACCTAGGAACACATCACAACATCAGTAATTGGATTGGGGAAACATACTTCAACGTGGACTTAAATACACAGGACTAATTAACAACAACGAGCAACAGCTGGTAACACAGGGATTCCACACGAGGTAGCGAGGGGGCATGGCACACAGGATGATCGGACGAGTATGGCATGACAGGTTGTGTTCCCAATCTACACAGAAAAGTTGGTGAATAGGTAACCTGAATACAAAGAGTATATCCATTGCGTTTTCGCTTGATTGCTTTTGCTTAGTGTCACTGCATTGTTTTTGCAGGAAGCAGCATACCCCTGATTTTACCTGCAGTTTTTGCAGTGGTTTTGTATCAGACTTCATTGGACACATCGCCATGCCTACCAGGAAGCCAGAGGTTCCTTTTTTATTGTTAATCATATGTTTACTTGTTCAGCCACCAGCCGGCAAACCCTGGCTAATTTAAGCTCTCCTTCCTTTAGCTGAATGGTACCAATTTATTCCACTGCTGCCAGACCCATAGTAACATAACAAAATGACAGAATCTCAAACTTTTGAAAGTTGTTAAGATCATACAGTATGTAGCAATTATTTCAGATTTTTTATGACAAAAACAATGCCAATATTCAAGAAAGAACGTCAAAAAGGCCTAACGGCCCAAGACATAAAGAGCAAAATACCATCCCTTTGAGATGGAATACAATGGTGTCTTTCTGTTTCCACTGAAGTTGCAGATAGCTTACATCGCTGATTTTACTTCTGTTGTTTTAGAGTTATTTTGAAAATTCCATGATGGTCAATGGACTGACATTAAAGCCCTTTTTGTTTTATGAAAAGGAATTCATAAATATGTTGCCAGGCAGTTAGAGGAAAAAAGTTTCTGTACAGTATTAAAAAAATTTAAAATAGACATTTCAGTAACACTGTAAAAATGTGCAATTGTTTTTTTCTGTATAAATTGAATTGTTTACTTTTTGTTGTACTAAAAGCTTTAAAATAACTGTACATTTATTGTAGAGTGTATGTTTTAGAGACTATCGAAGCATGTATATTATGTCATAAAATAGCACAACTGGAATTCAAGAACATTTCTGAAAAACCCATTTAAAAGATGAATTATTCATTATGCCCTTGAATATATTTTTTTAAGTATTTAATTCATTACTAGACAGAGGTTCAATTTGGTTCTCAAGAACAAATTTAAGTTTGTTACTGGAAATTACAGTTTGTGTAACAGAAAGTATCTGAAAACTAATGTGAAAAAATATCTTTCTAGTCTGACTGTGAAACAACAATGAAACAGTTATAAATTTTCAAATCATAAGAAAGTAACAAAAAAAAGTTCACCTAAGGATACTTTAGGTATGAAACTGAAAATCTCCCTATGCAGCTAGGGCTGCCGTGCATGGTTCCTGGGACCAGGACGAAATTCCTTCAGCAAAGCTCGTAACGTTCCACTCCTACCCCCTGTGCAAGCTCCTAAAGCCTATAAATGAAAAATACATTGAAGTTTTGGAAATACAATGAATATTTTATGTCAATTCAAGCACAGAAGCCTGCTTGACTCTGTACAGCTGCATTCCTATACACATGAAATCATTTTTAGGAATTCTTGAAAAAATACTTGTACAAAGAAGAAGTGAATTGCAGAACTTACTTCTGCATCCTTGCAGTGAGAGCAGGTTTCTATGCTAAATGACTGTAGCTTTCCAACAATGTTTTATTGTCTTATAAAAAAATTCAGTAATTCAGTAATGCAGCATGGATGGACTGATCGATGGGTTGAACCATTAAACACAAAGTTTTGCGTTTAGTTGAATGTGTGTTTAAGTTATGCTAGGAGTATGAATTTGCTGTCAGGAAGAAGATGAAAAATAAGTGTGTTCCCAATTTTTATATATTGGGAACAATAAAGAGAGAGAGAGAGAGATTATAAAGAATACAGCCTCCCCTACTGGCAATCTCATGAAATTTAGGATACATCCAGTCACTTTTACCTTTATAAGAATGTAAGATTTTGAATGTTCTTTAGTAGAAGCATTCTGGGACAAAACAGACCTTCATATGCCTTCATTTTAATTTTTTTTTTTCAATTTTATAAAGAAAAACTAAACTGTTGGCAACAAAATGTGCATATTGGTGAATTATTACCCTGAGTTCCTACAATATGCTCTCAGTGAAGTCATATAGATTGTTTTGCTGAATCTTGATACTGTGTTTTAATGTTCTTGTTGGCATTTAATAAATATTCACGTTTTATAAGTGAGCCCTTTTCATGGCAGAGTCATTTATGTGTGATTTCTCAAATGTGTGATCCTGCATGGTAGTACATGGTAATGCATGGTAATTACCCCAGCAGCCTGGCAATGGGTGGCGGTTTGAGATCACACATTTGCCAGGTAAATGAACAGATGAGCCAGAGAAATACAATACGCTTCTGTTTTTTTGGGTAGAACCTGAGTGCCTATTTAAACTGCTGGCTTCCAGGATTTCTTTTAGCGTTCAGAGCCAATAGAATGCTAGATTTCTATTGCAGGAATTTATTAAATCAGTTCATTCTACTTTACCAGATCGCCAAAGTCATTTTTACAGAAAGGTTACATTTTTACTTCCAACACAACTAGACTGTCCTTATAGTATTTAAGGACTGTGAGAATCTGCTGTCAGTTGGATCATTGTCTCATCTGTCATGTCAGTGGACAACATTTGAGGCCCAAGAGGAAAGTGAAGATCACACACAGACCAGTCACATAGGCATCATGCATAAACGTCGAACCATTTACGATGCCTCAACATCACTGAAGATCAAAAAATAATAAATTCAACACGCACGCCTCACAACTGCTTGCAAACAGCAAGGAGCCTATTGTCTCACTGCAAACCTTATTATAGCTAAAATGTTAGTTTATAAATAAAAACTAAAAAACAGTTATACATATCTGTCCAGCATCCACATGGAATTGTGCTGTATGGTATGTTTCATTTACATGCTTTAGAAATAAGAAGTTACATTAAATTCAATTTTAAACACAGATCCTTGTATTAAAAAAAACATCACATTAAAGCAGCTGGTTTCCAAAATCAGTGAAAACCATCAGATCAGCCACAGGATGCCCGGCTTGGCAGCTGTAACAGCAGAGCAGCAAGGACTTCATCATTTCGCCACAGAATCTAGTTACTAGTGGGTTTCTGCCAGGCCAACACTGACAGAATATGCAAGTAAAATGAACAAGCAGAAATAATAGTGGATTCTGTCTTGTAAAATGCAGAACATACAACCTTTTGCTTTACTTCGGAGGGATCCCTGAGACCATGAATGGCGGAAGTAGGTACAGAAAATGGATAGTTGGATGGATGGATGGATGGATGGATGGATGGATGATGGATTAATGGATGGATTGATCGATTTGTATCTGTGTATTTTATCTCTAAAATTGTCTAGCACTGTAATGCACAAATGCTAGTTATGACACAGAAAAACAAGGGATTCTTATACTGTAATGAGATCAAGGGGAATGCCATCAACCCAGTTTTTTTGGAATTTAAAATGTTAAGAACGTTCGTGGCATGGACCGGACTGATAGATGGATGAAATGATGGATGGTTTATTAAACAGTTTCAGTCATGTCTAGTGTTTCGCTTTGCTATATTGCTCGATAAGGCAGCATTTGTGACGTCAGAATCACTAATTCAAATATGTCTTTAAATATCAGTGAAATGAGAAGGAGTTTTGTTGAACAAGACCCCAAGATACTTAAAAGGAGTTTTGTTGAACAAGACCCCAAGATACTTAAAAGGAGTTTTGTTGAACAAGACCCCAAGATACTTAAACTCCTCCACTTGAGACAGTAACTCATCCCCCACCAGGAGAGGGTAATCCACCTTTTTCCCATTGGTACCCTCTCCAGGAGTTTGGTTCCAGGGTCAGAGCCGTGTGTTGAGGTGAGCCCAACCTTATGTAGTCAGTATCTCTCTACCTCACTCACCAGCTCAGGCTCCTGCCCCCCAGGGAGGATACGTTCCATGTGGCTATAGCCAGGTTTGTTAGGCGACAATCACTCTGCCAAGGCCACCCGATCTGCACCCAACTCCCACGGCTCCCCCTGTAGGTGGTGGGCCCACAGGAGGGTGAACCCATGTCACCCATGTCACCCATTTGGGCTATGCCTGTCCAGGCCCCATGGGTGGACAACTGGCCACCAGGTGTTCACCAATGAGCTCCTTCCCCACGCTTAGCTAAAGGTCAGGCTCCAGTCTGCCCAGTCAAGCCAGGGTCACATCTTCCTGTATGGTAACTTTCATGGAGGTCTGTATGAATCACTAGGACCAATTTGCCTTGGGAGACCCTACCAGGGACAATTGCCCCCGACTACATAGTTCCTAGGATCATAGAGGCACAAAATCCCTCCACAGAGAAGGGATTTCTTGCATGGGGTTGCTTTTTTTTTCTATGAATGTGAAGTATGTTTTGATCACATTCTCATATGCAGTGCCTTTCTCAGTCACCTGACACATGCTCGCTCAACCCCTTTCTGACTCTGGCCACATATCAATGAACAGTAGTGTTTACCAGCCACTTTGCTTTCATTCAACCTTTCATCACTAGCAGTATAGCCATTCTACGGAAAAAGTTACTGCATCACAAAAACATTCTGCCCAAGATCCCTGTTATGATGATAAGGGGAACAGAAATAATATGAAGGGGCTGAAGGGGAATTCAATTCCTGATAGGTCACAGATTCTCTCAGCCTGCACAGATTGTCAGTAGGGGTTGATTCATATTATTATATTATTAGTTCCTGTTTACTAAATGGAGGCTCTGACATCCAGCAATGTCAAAATCAGTTAAAAAAGTGGAATATAGAGCTGAGTAGTTCTTTTCATACAAAACCCTGGGAATTTCACATGAGGATACAATAAATGCAGCAAAACAGAATCTCTGAATACCGAAAAATCAACTGGTAACACTACTGGAGGGGGCACAATTAGTGCAGTAGTACAATCTTACTTAATGTATTCAATTAACCAGAAATTAAGTGTTAGTCACATACTGAGCCCATGTTGATTTATCATTAATTAATCATGAATTCATCCATTTCACGTAGTTCCTATATTTGTTCATGTTGTTTTAAGTTACTTGAACCGTGTTATGTATAGTTTTACTGAAATGTGTAACAGGTGGAAGGCTGCACTCCCCATTCCCTACAGGCATTCATCTACTTCAGCTCAGCACAGGGTAAATAGCATTGGTTTATGATCCACTGGATTCTCCATCGTGACAGAGTTGATTGACAGTTATGGGTCTTGAACGTTGATGAAACTAGATCCTTTTTAATCTGGGTTAGGCTGTGTCAGTCCAGACATCTCAGGATCTGATGTTAGCAGGTTTAGCTTCTGAGCACAAATAGACTCTTGGTTACTTCTTAGGGTGATGCTAGAGTAGATGTATCAGCAACAGAAGCTATTTACCCACCTGGCACAAGGCGGCACTAGGTGACCCTCTTTGTCTCCAGCTCCTCACCTCTAAAGCCCCTCATTAAACATGGAACTCAGAGCTGCAGATTCACTCACAGTACAGGTTCCTTCAGGTTCACATGGCTGAGCCTAACATTCATTTTTACATGAGGTGTATAGCTATAGGGTTATGGTTGCAGTCAGGGTTATAGCTACGGTTAGGGGTAGGATTAGGGTTGTTTTTAGGGGTGTCATTTTAGGGTAATGGTTAGGGTTACGATCAAACAGAGTACGGCAGTAACTTCATTTGACTCTTATTTTCTCTTGACTCTAACGTTACAAAATGACTTCTAACATTTCTATGATTATGGATTCACACCACCAGGGTTGCAGTTTGTACCCTGACTCATAACGTGTGGCATTGATACATCTTCATAATCAGATTGGTTTGATGGATCTTGATGGATCTTTGACAGAATACAATTATGTTTCAATTAGGGGAACCAAAGTATTAGGTGAGACATGAAACCTGCTCCACACTGACATTCAGATCTTTGCTGGCTTTCAAAATAAGATTACCTTTTTTTAACTAACACCTAATGAAGTTCTCCTTTCTTCCCCGTCAATTTTTCCTCTCGATCTTACCTTTTAGATAATGATGGGAAATCCTGTTCTGCTAGTTGTTTCATTATTTTCATCTCCAGACTGTGTCAAGCAAAAAATCAGCAGGCATATAGTGTTTTTTTTTTTTAAACATGGGCGTAATGAAAAATGCATGAACCTGGAGCAACTCTGAAAAGTCTGATAAAATTATACAGTACCTACAGTGCTTCAAACAAGTTTTCCTGGGTGACTAATAGATACAAATGTGCAAGAGGAATTGTATGCTACAATTCAACGAGCAAACGGAGTGTAAAATTAATTCAGAAATGTTCCATAACCTGATGCATTGCGTCCTTTTAGGTTCTTCCACTATCCATCTCTCTGCATAACATTGGTGTTTCGAAATTAAATTGATTAAAGCCAATTTAATATTCTTAATAGTGTAGAAGCAAGATGAATGCTTCGATTATCAAAAATCTTGTATTTACTTATTAAATAGCACATCATTAATGGAACAAGGATCCACGCCTCTTTCAGCTTTTGCCTGTTCCTGCTGATGCACGCTTTATACTACCAGACTATACCAGAGAGAACCTGATGGTACGATTCCTAGCTTGTTTTACTAAATTTCCCTGTGAATATATAAAGATATAGTCATGTCCGGCCTGTCATGTCTGTCTGGCCCTCCCATCTCTTCTCCAGCATGACTCAAAAGAGCAATGCCTGTTTCTCGTTAGCACTTCATTAGTCTGTGTATAAAACACCCCCTTGTCTTATGCTCCCTAGTCTGGTGATTGTAGTCTGGTTTATATTATGGCCTAACCCTAACCCTAACCCTAACCCTATAGCTCATAGATCCTGATCTTGATCCTGATCTCCCTTCTGTTTGACCCCTCAAGATCTTTTTGTTTTGGTTCTTTAGTTTCTGTTCAGAATAAACCTCCTGTAACCCCACCTCTGGGTCTGGGTCCTCCTCACTCCTTCGTATTTGTGACAGATATCAGCCTTGCTGAGTGTCAGGAACAGATCTTCAGCGACTGGCTGGTTTTGACTTCATTGATATTCAGTCTTTTAAAGAATGTTCGCACCATGCTGCTTACACATTTCTAAACAGTAAATATAATCAAAACCAATTAATACTCCTGTAATATAGATGTTTTTAAAGGCACAGCTGTGGAGGTGAAAAAGGGCTTCATGCTACCTTGAATCGCCTGGCCAGCCGACCTGTGCAATCAGAGGAAATTAATCAACACCCTTTGGATTCCTGAATTCAACCATGCCGTGGCATAAATGCCATGATTATTCTATGTATTATACCATCGCAGGCTGTATAATTTGTGAAATGAATATAATCATTGGTTAAAATCCAGAAATCAGTGCAGGCGTAGCAGTTTTGTCACAACGGGTCCTGATTTACTGATCGGGTAATTGGGTCTGGTCTGGGATGGTGGCAATTAGAGCCCAACCTTATTTAAGCAGAGCAGTGAGTAATTCTCACGGCTCGGTCATCGTCACTTTCCTTAACACATAGGGCTCACCTGGCTCTCAGTCAAAGGTCTGTTTTCTGGGGCTAGATGGAGTAGGTCTGTTTTCTGGGGCTAGATGGAGTAGGTCTGTTTCCTCTGTACCTGTTAGTAGCCAGCTGGTACTGACTTGGTGATTTGGGTGGCGTGGGGGTCATCGTTCTTGTTGACTGATATTTTTTTCGGGTTCCTGGTTAGCTGGTGTGTGGTTTTGGTCCCAAGGGGCTAGCATTCGGTTCCTGGTTAGCTGGTGTGTGGTTTTGGTCCCAAGGGGCTAGCATTCCATAGCTGATGTGCTGTGCCACTGGTGTCCTGCCTTAGGGGTTTCCTACCTGTGTGTCCTGGATTTTGAGTACTTGTTTCTTTTAGGCTCCAAGTCCTCCAGGTTCCCCATTTCCAGCAGAAGACCAGATATGATGGCTTGATGGCCCAAGTCAATGTGTTTTGTCGCAAACTTAAGCTAGGAAGGCCAGTAACAGGTTTTTATTAGTAAGCACGTGATAAGTAAAGCTGGCTAATATGTTAATAGGAAACATGTCGCTGCATTTCTCCATTACCTTGTATTAACATTTTTATACCTGTTCTCTATGTAGTTTGGATATCACACCTTAAAATAATAGTAAATAAGTATTACTGACAGGATAATTCTACAGTCCTTGCTTTCCTCATGACCCGTATCACTCTTCATCTGACTTTCTCCTTATCTGACTTTCCTTATATCAGTCATAAATAAGCATTTTAAGCAATGCCCTTTAAATAGAAGGAACAAAAAGTAAAAGTAAACTCAGACGGCAGTTGAAAGCAGCACAACAGTGAGCACGTGGTCTCACACCTTCAGGGTTGTGAGTTTGAATCCCATCTTCGTGTGTGTGTGTGTGTGTGTGTGTGTGTGTGTGCCAAGTTTGCCCAATAGCTGCTCTAACAGAGCTTCAGATTTTGAATGGCAGAACTTGCCAAAGGACAAAATTCTGTATAGCAGTGGACCTCCTGAAAGCATGGTATACCTCAGGTACATTATGGGAAATCCTGTTTTCGATTACTCTCATCATAGTCTTTATATTATGGCCATTAGAGCGGATTCCAGGCGGCAGGCAAACAGTCGTCACCTAGGGTTCATTTTATTGAGACTGTGTCTGTTCCCTCCCTTCATAGCACATTAGATATTGTAGCTCCACTTAAGAAGATAAAGCATAGAGATAAGAAACCTGTCCCCTGGTACTCTGATCATACACATGAACTCAAACAGGCATCACGCAAGCTAGAGCACAAATAGTGCTCAACTAGAGTAGAGGTTTTCAAATTCTGCATGGAAAGAGAGCCTGTCTAAATACAGAGAAGCACTAGTGACTGTTTGTGTATAGACTAGGTTAACACAGAATTCTTCATTAAACTCGCAAGTCCCGCAAGCTGTTAAGAGTGATGACTTTATTACATTTTTTAATGGTAAAATAACTAAGATTAGACAGACCATCCAGTGCACGTCCTTAGCTACTTATACTATGACTGCTAGCCTCGGGTTAGTCTTATGCCTACCAATAATGAGACCTTTGAATCTTTCATTCCTATAAAACACTCAGAACTCTTCAGCTTAATTTCCTCCTGCGAATCCTCTACTAGCCTCGTAGACCCAATGCCTACAAAATTCTTCAAGGAAATTGAATTTTGCAGATTAGCAAAACCCTGTTAAATGTGTTAAATTCATCGCTCAGGCTTGGATATGTTCCAAAACCTTTTAGAGCCATCCTAAATAAACTAAATCTAGTGTCATTCATTTCAAAGATCATGGAAAAGGTTTTAGTTTGTCAGTTGTCTTCTTTCCTATAGAAAAATAATAGTAATGAATCAATCTGGCTTTTATATCAGACGATAGCACCGAAACTGCTCTAATCAAAGTAATGAATGATTTACTTAATGGCTTTTGACCGTGACTGTATATCTCTGTTGTTATTACTAGATTTAACTGCAGCAATCGATACTGTGGACTATAATATCCTCTTGGACCGGTTAGAAGGTGTAGTTTGCATTATGGGGACAGCACTGTCTTGGTTCCGCTCGTATTTAACTCATCGCTATCAGTATGCCCATGTGAACAATGACTCATCCACCAAAATCCAAAATGTCCCACAGGGACACCACAGTACTGAACCCGCTACTGTTTACCCTATACATGCTACCTTTTGGTAACATTATTAGTAATCATGGTGTTGGGTTTCATTGTTATGCAGATGATACACAGTTGTATATATCTGTTAACCCTGATGATACATCACTGCTATCTTGGTTAGTAGACTGTCTATTAGATATCCGGTGCTGGATGGCAAAAAAAAATCATAAAAAACAGAAATACTGGTAATTGATCCCAAGGCTGCAAGAAATAAGTTTCACCACCTCAACAATGGTGGCCTTCCTACACAACCTAATATGGTGGTTAGAAATCTTGGTCTTCTAGTTGATTCAGATCTATGTTTTGATGCTCACATAAGAAGTATTACTAGAACTGCATTTATCATCTAGGGAACATAGCCAAACTTCGGAAGATGCTTCATGATGCAGAAAAATGAACAAAAGCCTTTGTAACTTCCTGACTGGACCACTGTAACGCCCTCCTTTCTGATTGCCTGTCTGGATCCTTACATAAACTTCAGCTGGTACAGAATGCAGCAACCAGAGTTCTCACAAACGCTAAAAAATTTGATCGTATTTCATCGGTCTTATCCTCCTTTCATTGGCTACCAGTTAAGTCTCAGACTGACTATAAAATACTGCTATTAACCTACAGTATAAAGCACTGAATAGGCTTGTACGTACCAGAATACCTTAGTGATCTGCTGACCTCATACAACCCTCCGCACTTGCTTCATTCTCAAGGTGCGGGATATCTGTTAGTACCTAGGGTACAAAGAGCTACGGCAGGCTGCAGAGCTTTCTCCTATAGAGCTCCTCAGCTGTGGAATGGTCTTCCACCGGATGTGCAGGTTTCAGGCTCACTCTCAATATTCAAGTCTAGACTAAAAACACAACTGCTTAGTTTAGCTTATATAGTGTGAGGTGTAGAGCTGGGTGGGGATCGGTGCCATTGACTTTGGATAAACTGAACTGTCGGTGCTGTCACTCTAGCTTCAGAATCGCTTGTGGAATTGGACCTGATCTCGGTAGCCCATGTGGTCCAGTCCCACACAAGAGCTACAGTAGCACAAATTGCTGAAAAAGTTAATACAGTAAAACCTTCGAGAATAATTCATTCCAGAAACATGCTTGTAATCCAAAGCACTTGTATATCAAAGCGGATTTTCCCATTAGAAATGATAGAAACAGATGATTCGTTCCTCAACCCAAAAATATTCATATAAAAATGATTGATACGAAATGTAAAATAAAAATACATAAAACAAATTAACCTGCACTTTACCTTTGAAAAGAATCGTGGACGGTGTGAGGGAGAGGAGAGAGAGGAGAAGAGGAGGGTTATTTTGTTGGACAACTTTCACTATAACTAACGGAATCACTGCTATCTTTTGGCTCACTGGAATCATTTTCTTTTTGTGCGACTTTAACAAGGAAAGTATCCAATGACAGCTGCTTTTGCCTCCTTTTCGATTGCATGGAAAATGTGGACACTGCATTGTCGTTTAACAGATTTGTCGCTTGCACTGCTACACCCTTATTCGGCTGGTGCTTTTCTACTAAATTTTGACTATACGAGTGGGGCACGCTGACTAGACCAAGCATGGGGGACGATTACCCAACAATCTCGCAGCGAGACGATTACCCACAATCTTGCGGTGAGAGAGAGAGAGAACCATCGGCTCAGTTGTGATCACGTGATGCTTGGCAGACAAAGCATATACACAATACTCATATTGCAAGACCTTGCTCATTTATAAAGTTAAAATTTATTTAAAATTTTTGCTCCTCTTGCAAAACACTCGCAAACCAAGTTACTCACAATCTGAGGTTTGCCTGTACTGGCTATCAGGGGCATCAGAAACAGGGGACACCCCCCCTAATAACGGCAGAATATCATTCATTATGAATCCACACATTACTGAGGCCAATTCACTGGGCATGAGGACGAAACATATCCTTAACAAAGACCGTATTCCTAACAAAGATTGTAGTCCTGTATTGGATGAACATTATATGGATCAGTTATGTGTAATTGTGAAACTGCACCCTAAACAGTGTTACTGTAGTCTTATTTTAAATGATACATTTTTATTTTATAAATCCTTCTTATATCTCAAAGTCACTATTGTACGTCTGACCATTGTTATGTTACTATATTCACCCCACCGATGCCTATCAGCAGGGAATTTCCAGTCCCTCCCAATGCCAAACTCCTTTTGATGCCAGAGCAAAGGATACCTCATAGTTTGCTGCATATGGGGCTGTGTAGCTGCACACCGGTCAGAATGTCCATGATGACTGTCTACTGCCAAAAGTTCCTACAATGGTCACGTGGGCATCAGAACTGGACCATGGAGCAATGAAAGAAGGTAGCCTGGTCTGATGAGTCACGTTTTCTGTCACATCATGTGGACGGCTGCGTGTGAGTGTGTCGTTTACCTGGGGTAGAGATGGTACCAGGATGCACTATGGGAAGAAGGCAAGCTGACGGAGGCAGTGTGACGTGCAGGTGTGACTCAACATACAGTCATGTGAAAAAATTAGGACACCCATTAAATATTGAGTACTTCATTAAGAATTATCAATGTATGAATATTAAATCTTCTTTCATATTATATTTATAAATTAAGGTGATGTCGTTGGATTACTTATGCAAAAACAGAAACAAATTCACTTATTTAACAAAAGAAATTAACTAAGATGCCAATTCCTACTGAGGAAAAGGTTAGGACACCCTATGGCCTAATACAGTAGCTAGTATTTCTCCCTTTGGCTGAAATAACCTCAATGACACGTTTCCTACAACCGTCTTTCAATCTCTTCACTGGTAGAAAGTTCTCCCCACTCTCCAATGCAGAATTCCTTAAGCTGATTGATGTTTGAAGGGTGTCTTGCATACATTCCCGCTTCAAATCACCCCACAGCATCTCAATAAGATTCCGATTGGGGCTTTGACTTGACCATTCCAGAACTCTCCATGTCTTCTAAACCTTTTCTTGGTAGATTTACTGGAATGTTTTGGGTCATTGTCGCGTTGCATGGTCCACCCCCACTTCAGCTTCAGCTTCTGGACAGATGATCTCACATTGTCCTGTAGTACCCTCTGATACGATGAGGAATTCGTAGTGGATTCTATGATGGTGAGCTGGCCAGGTTTGCTACAGCAAAGCAGCCCCAATCCATGACATTTCCACCCTCATGCTTCACAGCTGGTATGAGGTTCTTTTGCTCAAAATCTGTCTTTGGTTTACACCAAACATGTCCACTGTTATTGTGTACAAATTATTCAATTTTAGAATCATCTGTCCAAAGCACATTATTCCAAAAGTCCTGGTCCTTGTCTAGGTGGTCTCTGGCAAACTACACTCTTGCAAGTGTTTCTAGCAAGGGTTTCCTCCTTGTACAACTCCCATGTAAATTATACCTGTGCAGTCTCTTTCTGATGGCAGATGCTTGTACCTTGACATCAACTGTGGCAAGAGTTTCCTGTATGTCCTGTGATGACATTTTAGGATTTTAGGAGGCTTTTTTCAGCATCTTGCTATCTGCTCTTGTTTTAAATGTTCTCCGCTTTTAAATTATTTTCCAGGCAGTGAAATGGCTGATTCCAAACTCTCTTGAGATCTTTTATATCCTTTCCCAGACTGATATGCATCTACAATCTACTTTCTTCAAATTTTGATATAAAATGTCCTGGTATTTCATGGAGTCCATAGTGCCATGTACCCTAACGAGGTTTCCAGGGCCTTTTGAGAAAAAACAGCCCCACAACATCACAGAACCTCCACCATATTTTACAGTTGGGATGAGCATGACAGCCATCCTTCTTTTTATGCCAAACCCACCTTGAATGTCTGTTGCCAAAAAGTTCCATTTTTGTTTCATCAAGCCATTGAATTTGGTTCCATTCAAAGTTGCAATAGTGTTTTACAAACCCCAGGTGCTTACGTTTGTGGTTAACTGACAAAAAAAAGCTTCTTTCTGGCATACCTTCCAAATAATCTGTTAGCTTGAAGGTGGTGTCTCACGGTTTTTTTGGAGACCCCAAGATTTTACTTCGTCTTCTAATTCACCAACAGTGAAACTTTGGGATTTTTTTGCCTTTCTTACAATCTTCCTCATGCTACATGAGAGCAAAATAAACTTGGGTCCTCTTCCATGCTGGTTTATAACAGTTCTAGTTAATATCCACTTTTTCATTATTGCCACAACAGTAGAAATGGGTATTTTCAGGTGAGTAGCTATGTTTTAATACCCTTTCCCTGACGTATGAAGGTCAACACACTTCTACCTCATTTATCTTTCCCATGTCGATAGATAACTAAGGGAATTTGGCCTCTGTATCACCTCATGTTTGTCCCCCAGTTAATCAGGAAGTCATGGCTTACAGCTTGAAGGTTCCAATTCACTCCAATCAACTCAAAGTTGTACAATTTACAAGGGAAACATGTTTCATTTACATTGTGTTTACCATAATTTCCAGGGGTGCCAATAATTGTGACACGTGTGTTTTTGCTAGAAATTATTATTTCTTGATGAAGGATTTGTTTTTCTTAAATAAATTTATTTCAATGAAAGGCTGGATTTTCTCATTTCTTTCAGTGTGAGATGAAGCTACTTCACTAAAAGGTGGATTTTTTTCTAACCCTTTTTACAAATCTCTACAAGAGGTGCCAATAACTGTGGAAGGTGCTGTATATCAGATTTTGGTATCTATGGGGATCCTGGAGCGGGAAACAGAGGGATGACTGTGCTGAGAAATATGTTCCTATATTTCCCCTTGGTTACCATGCTGTAAGATGAATCCTGTTTTTTGAAACTGCCAAAAATGTATCACACCTAGTTCTGCCTGAACTTTTTACAATTAAGTGTTTATGAATATCCAGTACAAATCCTGTTTGTACATTTTTGATCCCCTGCCCTGTGTCCTGTAACGGACTGGCATCTTGTCTAATTTGTCCCCTGCCCTGTGTCCTGTGGCATCCTGTCCAGAGTGTCCACCCCCTTGTGATTCTTTACAATCACTAGGACTCTGTACAGGACTGGAACAGATTTTTTGGATGTCAAGTAAAAACACAAACCGTTTAATGATTTTTTTTAAGCCATCATGATTGGCCTTCTGTATGTTGTCTGTGTGGTTATGGCTCTGTCCATATAATAATGGAACTTTATTGATCCCCGTGGGGAAATTATTTTTACGCCTCCTTCAACTTGCTCTTTTTTGTAGCGCAAGTTGTCTGCGAAGGGCAGCCACCTGTAGAGGCACCCAGGGAGCCTTACTCAATGACCCGCAGACATGCTGAGGCTCGGTTTGAACCTGCAAACTTGTGATTATGGCATACAGGTTTAGCCCACTGAGCCACATGCTGCCCCCAATATATATCATATGGCAAAATGCATGCATGTCCAGAGAGATATATGTGTTATATACAATTAAAAATGAGTGTCTTTTTGTGTGAAACATTTAGTATTCAATACCGCAGACTCGTGTCTGATAGCCCTGCTTCTTGCTATCTGTGACACCAGCTCTTCATACTTAAACTAAGGGCAGAGGAGCCTTTAGTTCTTCCTTATCAGAGAAGGACTCTGCCTGGGGCAACAGAGGGCGCTCTTTTGAATCACAATCAGCATATGAGAATAGATGATAGGAAGTATTAATTACATGACACATAAAAACATACTTGCTTATGCAGTTCATTTGGCAAATAATTTGTTGTCCATTAGTGTAAAAGAGTCTAAACGATTTATTTCAGAGAATTACCGTGCAGACCATGGCACTGTTTGCATCTATAAGTAATTAACCTTGTTAAAGGAAAATGTTTTTGTTCATGCTATTCTTCAACAACATACTGTTTTCTGTGAGTGCTTTAAGTACTATATAACCCCTAGAGGTGGCCTTGAGTACTGCAGTGCCTTACATGGGACTAGCTGCAGCACTGAAATCCCCCTGAAGACACATAATCATTCTTTTCAACAACTGCCAAAATTCTGCCCTCTCAGCTCTGCCCTAAATGTGTCTTTCTTCACTTTGCTCTCAACTTTTGAGCTCGGATAGCAGGACTCAGTCTTTCAGCATTTTTTTCACTCTTCTATGATAATATAAAGAGTAGAAGAGGATCCAGTCCTCAGCACCGGCAGCAACGAATCACGTGTTAGAACCCAAAGCATTATTGTACTGTTTTATCAGTACATCTGACGTTAAAAGTTACATCATTTTAAAATGCATAAATGCCTCTTTATCACTGGAACCTAACTTATGGCATAAAAGTGGACTTCTAGTGAATGACAAGAAACAGGAGGATTTCATCTGAGAACTCGGAGGAAACTGTACTGTAGTTTGAACTCTTGCCATAAACTAATGCATTAATGCATTTATTTATTTTCCAGCCTTTTCCAGCCAGGGATGCTGTGATATGGAGAGAAACATTCTCCACTGTAAATCTCCAAAAGTCAGCTTGACACAGAACGTCTCAGTGACCCCTAAAGGTCAGAATCATCGTAGTTCATTGTAACTGAAAATGAAGCAGATTTAAATTAAATGTAATATTGCAAAAATAATAAATAAATAAATATGATCGCTATTTCCTTGCTGTTGTTCCAAAAATTCAAAAAGTTTGGGCTATTTGGAGTCTCAGTGTTCGATGTTCTTGCATTCCTCCGGCAGATTTCAAAAATATTTTCTTATTTGGTGCACAACACAGATTTGGAAATGGCAAGACCATGACAGCATTGTAAGGTTAATTAGCCAAATATTTCCAGCAGCATTACCTAAGACTTGTGAAATGTCAGTTGAGATACCGGAGTCTAAGACACGTGTTTCAAACAATCAGTCAGTATTCAAACAATCAGTTTAATGTGAATTCATGCATAGAATGTCCATGTAAAGAGAGAAAACAACACAACCTCTTAAAACAGGTTTTCCATCTAAATCCTTAGCTGGTTTGACAGGTTTACAGTGAGACACTGGAATTTTTCTCACAAAATCAATTTGCCAAATGTAACTGTAAGCATAGACGTAATGTTAACATAATGAAAACAGCAGTGTCACAAGAACAACTAAATTATTTTTCATCTCACATGACAAATTATTTTACTATACTAGCTTTGTCATGCAAGTTATATCAAGGATGCCAGACAGTAAGCTGAAAAAATTGAGTTGTTTGAATAAATTTGGAGTTCTGCTTTCAATCAATTTTTATTTAAAATTTTAGCTAACCAAAAGTAGGTTATGGGAAGTACAGAAGTCTCTGGTCAGTGTCAGTATGACAGACGTCATAATGCTGTTTACTACTCCCCTGCTAAACTGTGAACCATGGTTCCGGCTATGTAAGGTACTAACGGAAGCTTCCGGAAAAAGGCACCCCTGACTTAGCTGTTCGAGATGAACATCAGCCATGCCTGGTGACAGTTTGGTTCCTTGGGAAGCGTAAGTGCCGACATCCCCGCCACAGCATACAATGACACACTACTGCAAACAGCCTGCTATTTTCACTGTTGTCCTCCACTTCATTCTTCACAATACCTGCAGAACTGTTGAAGTCCAGAGGCGCATGCCCATTGAGTTTGAAAGTAGGCTCGCATAAGTTACGTCTGGGGGTGCGGTTAACACTGTTACGTAACAGTGTAGGAATTTAAAAACAGCCCATTTTACGCCCTTCTTTTACATATTCAGGAATTAAATTTCAAAGAGGGAACAACAGTGTTTGAGATTCATGGTATGTTATTTCTCTGTACTGAACTCTACTTTTTCCGAGTATGATGATGTAAAGCCAGATTTGTATTTTATGGCACCTTTAAATTACGACTTTTGAATTTTGAAAAGCAGCTGGGGGGCTTCAATAGGCCACATTTGGGAGGGGAAAAAAAGCATGTTAGATAGTGGCCATTTCCTGGATAACAGAAAACAGCAGTGGGGGGTCCTGTGGTGATAACGGGCTGAGGACTGAGCTATTTCCCTTAATCTAACCTGTAAATACACGTTGTGCCATGGACCCGACAGCCATGGAAATGCTAATGTCCTGGGGAAGGCGGGGGGGTGGTTTGTGGGGCTGAAGCTAATGTTGAAGTATTGAAGTTAGTGACCTCCCCACTCCATAATTTAGAATATTTGTGTGACTAACAAATTTAGTAGCACATACTTAAAAATACAAAGAAAGGAGGTTTAACAGTTATGTATCATCTTAGCAATGTGTTAGTGTTTATCTGTGACTATTTACACTGATCAGCCATAACATTAAAACCACCTGCCTAATATTGTGTATGTCCCCCTCGTGTAACCAAAACAGCTCTGACCCATCGAGGTACAGACTCCAAAAGGCCTCAGAATGTGTCCTGTGGTATCTGGCACCAAGACGTTAGCAGCAGTCCTGTGGGGTCTCCCTGGATCGGACTTGTTTGTCCAGCACATCCCACAGTTCTGCAGTTTGATTGAGATCTGGGGAATTTCGGGGCCAAGTCAACACCTTCAACTCTTTTTCATGTTCCTCAAAGAATTCCTGAATAATTTCTGTAATGTGACAGGACGCATTATCATGATGAAAGAGGCCACTGCTGTCAGGGAATACCTTTGCCATTCATTACCAATTTTTAAACAAACAATACCTCACTCACAGACTTTCCATTATGAAGCATATTTAATAATTCCACCTTTTGTGCCAGAATCATCACGGTCTTCCTTTAAGGAACACTTTCAGAAGCACTGGGAGCACTGTGTTTTGGACCCATTATTAAGAACGCGAAATTAACGGCACTGCGAAGTTTCTAACTTACTGCAAGACATGTGAGATTCCACGGTCACACAGATAGCTAACACATAAGTGAGACCGGTTACTGAGACAAAGTGTCCCCGAGCCAAAATGTGCAGATCCCACAGTTTTTTTTTTTTTTTACCAAAAATTAACCTTTGAAATTAAAGATACAGCTGTATTCCACTGGCACTTACAATACAGTATTATCTGACTTATGATGTAATCCACATAATTTTCAATATTGTTTACATACTTCTGGTTTATGCATCGTCTGTGAGTTTCTGCAATTTTTTAGGCAAGCTCCATAAATATTTATTACTTATTTAATTTCTCACAGCCAACTCCAGAATGACTTAACCCGCAAATGTCATATTATGCGAACCTGGAAGGACAACTGTACTTGGTCTACAGCAATGTTTAGGTAGGTGGTAAGTGCAAAGTGACATCAGCCTGAATGCCAAGCCCCAAGGTTTCCAGGCAGGTCATCGCCCAGAGCATCACACTGCCTGCACTATCCTTTTACCCATAGTGCACCTTGGTGCCATCTCTCCCACATGTAAACGAAGCACTCACACCTGGACATTCACATGATGTGATCGAGAATGACTAATCACGCCCAGTCACCTTCATCCATTGATCCATGGTCCAATTCTGATGCTCATGTGCCCATTGTAGGAGCTTTCAGTGGTGAACAGGAGTCAGCATGGGCACCCTGACTGGTCTGTGGCTACGCAGCCCCGTGTGCAGCGAGCTTTCTGTCATAGCCAGCATCAACTGCAGTACCTCTGTAGCTACTGTGTGATTCGACCAGACGGGCTGGCCTTTGCTCCCCACGCGCATCAGTGAGCCTGGGGTACCTATGACCCCATCATCAGTTCACCGGTTTTCCTTCCTTGGACCACTATTGGCAGGTACTGACCACCGCATACCGGGAACACCTCAGGCCTGCCATTTTGGAGATGAGTTAGTTCTCTAACCATCACAATCAGAGTTGCTCAGATCCTTACACCTGCCCATGTTTCCTGCTACCAACACATCTACTTCACATCTACTACACATCTTGCCTAATGTATAATGGCAGCCTTGGCAGGTGGCATCGTAAGGAGATGATCAGTGTTATTCCCGTCACCTGTCAGTGGCTTTAATGTCGCAGCTGATCGCTGTGTGCTGTGAGAGCCGAGGGACCAGGTAGCGTGTGGCCAAGCCGACTCCCAACAGAGGGAAGATTAAAGTAAGGAAACTGTGCTATGATGATTCTTTTATCGCTCCGATTTCCATAAGACCGTGGGTGGTGGTGAAGGACGGGAGTGTAATTTTTGTCTGGAGGCGCAAGGAGCTTCGATGTTATACTTAACATTGCCTACTCCTTAATGCAATAATGCATAGGTTACCACTGCTGCGTAGATGGCTTTATATGTTTTTTTTCTGCTGTTTCAGGTCTGCAGGTAAATACTCTGTGTTGCTTTCTGCTGTGAGAATGGTGTCCATTGTCATGCGACCTTTGTCCATGTCCTTCTCAAACAATACGCTCATAAGCCGGTGAACATGCTAATCCACAGACTCTAGCAGCTGATGTAATTCAAAGGGCAGCATCCACCC
This sequence comes from Mormyrus hasselquistii, assembly GCA_026779605.1. Lineage (NCBI taxonomy): Eukaryota > Metazoa > Chordata > Actinopteri > Osteoglossiformes > Mormyridae > Mormyrus > Mormyrus hasselquistii. The sequence continues at coordinate 15,189,102 of JAODKE010000125.1, forward strand.
ATTTTCTTTATCCGCTTGTCCTTTTCTGAGTTGTAGGTGTCAGGGGCCAATTCTGGAGGCTATGAGCACAAGACAGGGAACAACCCAGGAGGGGGTGCCAACCAATCGCAGGACAAAGACCATTCAGGGAGCTGGGGGTTAAGGGCCTTGCTCAAGGACCTGCAGACATGCTGGGGCTGGGTTTGAACTGGTGACCTTGTGATTACAGGCACACAGACTTAGCCCACTGAGCCACGTGCTGCCCCCCCCCCCCATATTAAGGGGGGGGGAAGCAGGGCACCTGGGGACGCCCCATGGCGACATGGGGAGAGCGCGTTCAGGGTGCCATGGCAGAGATTTGGCCACAGAGGCATGAGGCAACAGTGCTAAGCACCGCGCCATTTCTGAGGAGGAAGATGAAATGCAAACAGAATGAGATTACAGTTCATAAAATAATGTCTTGCCATACCTGTCATGACCCGCTCGTCCGATCCTCCTGTGCGCCACACCCCCCTCGTAACCTCGTATTAATTCCTGATTGTGATCACCTGTTGCCTGTTATTTTCGGCTTGTCGTGTGTGTTTAGTCCGCGTCTGAGTCCGTTTCCCCAGATCTGCCACTGATGTTAGTTATGTCTATCCTGTCTTTCCCCTAATAAAACCCCACTTCCCTGCATCCTCGCCTGCCTGCCTCGTCCTTCCCCGCTTCCTGCCTGTTTGCCGACCAGCGATCACAACAATATCGGCACGCTACATAGCCTTTAACAATCAGTTAATGTTATCACCGAATTAAATAATAAGCAGAGAAACTGTGAAGGGAGGATGCAATAAAGGAAAGGGCAGCAGTGCAAAGTACTGTACAAGCTGCGCTTTACAAACTCCATGAAAATGAACTTTCCAATGGCTCATAAAACACAGCAAGCTAAGTGTTTAATTTTTTCTACTTGAGTGTTTGGGGAAAGTACATAAAGAATGAATCAGAGTGACTGACTGGATGTTAAGGAGTGTGGCTTCTTCCTTTAGTGAAGTGAATCCCGGCCTCTGTGGCATAGCAGCTCTTTCTTCTGGTTTGCTTGACTGATGATGAAAGTAGCACCGTGCTGGTATCGTGCTCAGTAATGAACATGGCAGTCTGTAGATGAACTATATAAGGCACTGCAACCATTACAGTCTAATGAAAGCAGTGATTTTCAGTTAGATTTGTATTATTGCGCATATTTTGCAGGGAGGGAGAGACAGACTGTAAAAGGCTATGAAAGGCTTTGAATATATAAAGTTTACATTCTGCTAGAATCATCACATCTTTTCAGTTTCCATCTTTACACACAGTTAAATGGCTGAAATCTCTATTTTTAGGAAAAATAAGATGCACAAATAAAGTCGGCAGTCACCTCCAGTATTACAGCATCAAAATCAGGCCAGTGTACACTTACCGCTCAAGCTCTGTAACCTGTAAAGATTTATATTATTCCCAAATCATATCTAAAGGGATTATTTTAGAAAGGCCACTGAGCAGTCAGTATTGCATATTGATTTCACCTCCATGAAGAAAAATTTCATTGCTATTTTACTAGGAGCAACTGATATGTCATATATTGAATAGCTGGAGCCGTTTGTATAGCCTGCTGTGTTTGCTGTAGGTGATTGTTGGTATTTAAATTATTAATTAAACAGTAAAAATTTTCAAACATATAAAAAAAGCATATAAAAATCACTATATTATATGATCACTGAGAAATTTTGGATTGCTCTTATTACTAACGACTAAACTAGCTGATTCCAGACTGTGATGTTGCACACGATTCACTTTTGGCTGATCAAGCAACATCCACAGATAGAATATGAAGCCAGTATGTTCTGGGTTTGATCTTGGTTCAGAGACTGCAGGGCAGCTGCAGACTGGCACAATGTCAGCATGTCAGGCCAGTTCAGCTCAGGGACTGGTAGTCAGTCAGTGTGTCTGATTGATTCAGCTCAGTAGCTGAAAGCTTCTTGTCAGCGTGTCTGAGCAGTCCGGCTCAGGGACTGCCATATCTCACTGTGTCTGAGTGATTCAACTCAGAGGATGCAAAGGGACTTGTCAGCATGTTTGATCAATTCAGCTCAGGGACTGGCATGATTCACTATGTCTGATTGACTCTGAAACTGCAAGTCAGTCTACAGTATCCAGCCATTTGCCTCCAGTTCAACTAATTTGAATGATTATTTAGAAAACTAGAGTTACCAGATTGTAATGTCGCTGCTCTTACAATAGTCCTCTAGCACGCATTAAGCCTGGCGGGGAACCAAGGTAACACCCCTACCTATGAATCTCATACAGGTAGATATTTCAGAACAACAAATAATACACGACAAATAATAAAATCAATCAATTTGCAGAATTATCACACCTCAGTTACAATCTGAGGATGAATTTATTAAAAGGAATTTCACTTCTACTCATATGCACAGAATATGTTGAGGCAATGCAAGTTAAATGGCATGTTCCAGGCTTGAAGGCTTTACACCAGCAAAGCTGTTGCTGGATATTTATGTTTAAATGGCAGGAGGGGGGAGGTTTCATATACCGGTAAGCTGGATAGCAAAATACTCAACGCAAAGCACGGTCACCTGCCCAACCTGGCTACTTCGTTACGTAACCTAACCAGGCATGTAAAAGGATGCAAAGAGTAACGTAATTCATACTCGGCAGGTGATACACAAGTGTGAGAGAGCTCTGAGTGCAGATGCTGAAACCTAGAATGGCACGTGGGACCTGTGAAGACAGAGTGACTCCCCGGCTACACTGTGGGCCCCCTTAGGGAAACAACCAAGTGAATGTGCCTCATTTAGAAAAGCGTATTTCCAGAAGGTCTATCAACGGAACCAGTCATGTACCAGTCAAACTGAGACCAAACAGAAAGATGTGCAGTACCTGCAGTCACATAAATCAGCCTTTCTCACATCTAAGTGCTCCGCATGGACTTGCTGTGGCCCAGCTCCATGGGAAAAGGTCATGAAAGAAGCCTGTGAGAGTGGCTTTGTGGGCCAGCGTTCGCTCACAGAGCTGTGCTGGCTCTGATATATTCCTGAGTAAATCCGTGAGTCCGGGCTGCTCTGTGCCAATCTGGCTGTTCTCCTTCGGGTGAGACACGACGCGGGCCGGAAGGGAGGCAGGGTCACAGGTTCCAGTCAGGGACAGCTACCTTGCAGCATGTAATGAGAGGGCATTAACCACATATTTGTCAGCCAGACCACTCTTGGACAGTAACATAAAACAAAATAAAATATTACATAGTATTAAAATATTACAACAGACATAGGGGTCCAGAAGAGGCTGAAGGACGTCAGGCAAAGGTTGAAGATGTATCAGCTGTAAATAACATGCACAAATAAAGCAAAACTGAAGCAGAAAAGGGTCTGGGATAAGTTAGGGAAGAGTTAAGGAAGGGTTAGGGAAGATTTAGGGAAGGGTTATGAAAAAGTTAGGGAAAAGTTAAGGAAGGGTTAGGGAAGAGGTAGGGAAGGTTTAACATGGAAAATGACAAGATTTGCTTGCAACAAATTGCTGACTATTTTTTTTAACTGCACCATTCTCCGTCAACTCTGAATCCCTGAGAGATGCTCAAACCACCACATGGTTACCATGTTTAAAATCACTAAGATCACAGATCTTTATTGTTCTAATGCCGAGCTGCTGTTGTGTCCCACAGGGCGAAGACAACCACTTAGCTGCCATGAGTGTCTTCACCTGCCCTGCACCCTGTAGAAGCCCCTCTGCCCTCGCACTCACTGCCAGCTATTGTTTGCTTTCTCATCAGCCTTACTGAGCCCTTCAGCCCGGTCCTGTGGCTCTTCCACTTCCTGCCAGCATGTGACTCAGGGGGCTGTGCCTGTGATTGGAAGGTTGCCAGTTGAAGCGCATCCTCTGCAAAATAGTCACATCTGTGTCCTTCACACCTCCCTGCGTCTGCCCTTCCTCATTCCCAACTCCTTCACACCTCCCTGCGTCTGCCCTTCCTCATTCCCGTCTCCTTCACACCTCCCTGCGTCTGCTCTTCCTCATTCCCATCTCCTTCACACCTGCGGTGTGTTTCTCCCTCATTCCCATCTCCTTCACACCTGCGGTGTGTGTTTCTCCCTCATTCCCATCTCCTTCACACCTGCCGCGTGTGTTTCTCCCTCATTCCCATCTCCTTCACACCTGCCGCATGTGTTTCTCCCTCATTCCCATCTCCATCACACCTGCGGTGTGTGTTTCTCCCTCATTCCCATCTCCTTCACACCTGCGGCGTGTGTTTCTCCCTCATTCCCATCTCCTTCACACCTGCGGCGTGTTTCTCCCTCATTCCCATCTCCTTCACACCTGCCGCGTGTGTTTCTCCCTCATTCCCATCTCCTTCACACCTGTTGCATGTATTTCTTTGTAGCACTGATCTCCCTGGCGTTCAGCCTTCTTGCACCTGTGTCCGTGACCCTGAGATTAGCCCGAAGATCCCAGTTCTATTGGCTAGATACTTTCAATAAAACCCTGGTTCTCCAATTTTCTGGGTCTCCAAGTTTCTGTCCCCTCCAGACCTGACAGCTGCATGGTAATGGAGGCTCTTGAACTCTCCACATACTGCGTGTGTTCAGTTGCAGGATGCCAGCTGGATGCCTGTGTGCGGGAACAGTCGCTCTTCATCAACACTTCTGTAAGAAAATACTTCTAAAAGGCTATGACAGAAAAGTGTACATATTTAATACCTATTCTAATCCACCTCTGACAAGCTTGAGGTCGACAAGTTACCTGCTTCAATATCCAGACCATATCTACAGTACAAGCAGCACTTTGCAGATTCTGAAGGCAATGGTATCTGATAATGGACCAATTTATGCTTAGGCTAAATTTCAACTGGGAAATATCCCCAGTCCAATAGAAAACTGGAAATTCTTCAAGATAATTAAGAGCCCAGTCCCTTTACTGATAAGCAGAAAGTAGCCGACCACAGCGTGCCCTACTGGATGACATATACTCCGGACACATCTTAATGAATCTCCGTATTAAGCAAAGACTGTCCATGGACGAAATGTTGAAGAAAATGTAATCCATGAAAGAGGTAGAATATCGACTAAAACTCAAGCGAAACAGGGAAAATGCCTCAGCGATCAGTGACCTAGAGCTGAAGGAAGTACTTCTATTTCTCCTGCTTTAAGAAGAAGTCCAGACACAGAGAGACAATCAAGTTGTTTGTTAGCCGAGCACAAAGAGGAATAAAAAATAAATAATAATAAAATAATAAAAAGGAATAATAAAGTTTTGCATTGACGGTGGATGGGTATTCGCTTTATTATCAGCCCCCACGCGAGTCACGCTAAACAAGTTGGGTAGCTTAAGTTCAGTTTTTATCAGGATTAAACAAATGCCTGTTCAGTAGTAGATTAATTTTATTGCTCGTTAGTTTTGACAGTTTTCATTTAAACATTCAAAAATGAATATGTAGACTATGACGTTTTCTTCTCTATTTACTTGTTTGATGTTTGATGCTGTGGTGTGTCTGCAAGCAGCTTGATAGAGGAGATGATGGAGCTTTAACATTCTTAACTACAAACATCTTCCAGAAGTAAATGATGCAAAGGGAAACTACTCAAAACAACAAGCAAAAATCAGCATAACATATTGCACATTACTTTGTTTTTGACCAGCACTTATTCATGACTAGTCTACAACCACAGTAAATGATCCCTTTTTTTTTGTATTTTCTAAAGGACACTGGAATGCGTCTCTTTATCTGCTCCATCTCGCTCACCATGAGACACATATGAATGTGAGAGCTAGCTTGGTTCAGGACCTCAGCTCAGGGGTCCACAGACATGTGACCATTCTGCTAGGTCTCAAGCTGGTCTTCCGATTACGGGCATCATGCATACAGTACCCACATGCAAGGACAAAGGGCTGGGTTGACTTTTGGGCTCAAAATAAGACGGAGGCAGGGCTTAATGTTTCACATTTCTGCATTTTTAAAACACAAAAAAATTCGCTGTCCAGCCGTTTAAACATAAATATCCAGTAACAGGTTTGTCAGTGTAAAGCCTTCAAGCCGTGAACATGTTATGTGATTTGCATTGTTTCAACAGAAAACTGTGTATGTTAATAAAGTGAAATCCCTTTTAATAAAATTCTTTGAATTCCAGTGGCATAAATTCCAGTGCAATTTATGCCACACTCTTAATAAAGAGCATTGTAACAAAGCACTTTACCCAGGATAAAGGTTCCAAGAGATTTAGCCTGAGGCAATAGTGGCATGGAAAAAGTCCCACTGGGAGAGGAAGAAACTTTGGGAGGACCCAGACTAAATGGGAAAGCCCACATTCTCTGGTCAACATTAGGCAGTACAAGTATATATAATGCAGTGCAAGGTAAATTAAGGCAAATGGTAGGACCACGTACAGTAGGTAGGCAGATGCATTGTGGGGAGAGCAAGAAGTAAGGCAGACATATGGGCTGCTGAGGTGACAGCAAGCAGACGGGGGGAATAAGAAAAGTGCATCAGCAAATGCATAACGGGAGTGTGACAATGCAGAACAGCAGGGAAATGAATCAGCAAATGCATAACATAAGAGTGACAATGCAGAACAGCAGGGAAATGAATCAGCAAATGCATAACATAAGAGTGACAATGCAGAACAGCAGGG
>JAODKE010000125.1:15201025-15222242 GCA_026779605.1 Mormyrus hasselquistii
GGACCAAATCAGCCCCAAACCCCCACCCCTAAACACACACTGTACTCCCACAGTATTGGTAAGGACCAAATCAGCCCGACACCCCCACCCCTAAACACACACTGTACGCCCACAGTATTGGTAAGGACCAAATCAGCCCGACACCCCCACCCCTAAACACACACTGTACTCTCACAGTATTGGTAGGTAAGTTCAGATTGCGATGCAAGACCGTTTTTTTTTCCACCACAATAATAAACTTTCTCATTTCTCCTAGTCCTCCCAAAGCAACGACGCAGATTAATAAAATAAAATGCATTCATTAAAAATAAAATTAATCTATTATGCACCTTCATTGTATTGACTGTACAGTATACTGATGTTACTTTTTTTAGTTAATTTTGAAAAGACTCAAAAGTCCCAGAGTGCATTGCTACCTCGGGAGTCCCTTCTGATAAGATATCAGTTTCATCCATTATTCGATTTGGCTTAATCACAAAACTTATGTTCTCCGATGCAAGCACACTTTGCTATTGGTCAAGATGTAAACTGCTCAGTCCAATGGAAGTTGTTGGATTGGTTTGCCTCATCATTACATCATCAGCTTTACATGTGTCAGGTCCTGCTAGTAGAAAAGAAACAGCAGGAATACTCAGGCATACCACAAATCATTCTTCATTTTTCATCCTGAATGGTCTAAAACATAATAGAAAAAAACTGTTCTATTCTGAAAGAGCAGCGACCATTACTGTATATTACAGGATGATTCCATATTGAAAAATAAAGAGCTGTGTTCCTTTTTGGGCTAATATGGACGCAATTTTTCCCATATTCTTAGAACACATGATTGCACCCCCCTCCCCCCTAACCCCCTGCTTGGCAAATTTTATTATTGAAACCCTCCCTGCCACCCCCAAACACCATGGGATACTAATTACAGTGCATGCTACTTATGTCACCTTACATTTTTAATAAACAAGCAGTATAACCAATGAAAATTCACTGTAGTAGAACATTTACATACAGCTTTGTACACATCTCTCACCATGGGTAGATCAAATGAAAATTCCATTGGTTATAGTAAATAAGTATAACGAAAACAATGTTCTGTTAAATGGACTTTTTGGGGTTTTTTGGGTTTCAGTGTCAACCCCCTCAAAACATCGGTCTTGACTCGATCAGTCTTGACCCCCACAATGTCTTGGGTTTGATTCTATCCTTCAGTGTCTTAGTCTTGAATCGGACCACATATATAAGCGGTGTAGACCTCATCACTAAACATGTCCGTGCAATACATACTCTCATCTACGGCTGTGTGATAATGGACGCTGGGATAAATGATCAATGTATTGTAATAAAGTTTTTGGAGGCAGGGATCTGAAAGTGGATTGGCATCAGTGTGGCATGGTTTCTTGTCAGAGAATCCCATCAACTCTGATCCTTCAGTCTAGCGAGTTTTTTTTTTTTTTTTTTGTATAATTTTCCCGGTAAGATTAGGGAGGAACCATTTTGGGAAATGAGGAATGCTTTTTTTATATTTTATTTCATGCTGTTATGAGTTAAGTGAACATTTTTAGTTTCAGCATATTTAAAATAGGTTTTATTAGAGGGGGAAGCGTAAACTGAAGTGTAATTCTTTCCATTTATCTGTAATTGATTTTGGACTCTCCCTCCCCAGATTCTTCGGTAGCGTGCCGCCTTTCTCTAGTCTGTCTGGACCGAGAGAGATGCACGCTTGACAGTCAATAGTAAAAAAAGCTGTAAAACAAGATTTATGTTTGTTTTATTTAATGATAATTATTTATGTTAAATGTGTGTATCTGTATGTAGTCCTGGCCATTTCCTTCTGTTCCTGCGAGGAAACCCGAGTAATCACTATTACTGTTTATACGGACTATTGCTGTCACTTACAAGTCCGATCTTTTAGTGTGTGATATTGTATGATTTTTGTTGGTTTCTATAAACTAAATCCTGCAGTTTAAGTTATTATTTTTCCTAAGTGTTGATGTTGTTTTTAAAACAACGTGAGAAGTGGAATATCGGCCTCCTGGATGTGAGCCGTGGCCTGAAACAGACAGAAAATTGTTTGCTTTATGTCATAAAAGGATAAAAAAAACTGAGGACCTGCACATCTGCTTCTTACGCCCAGGTATTGGAAGAGAACCGCTACATCAGCATCAATGCATTGAATTATGGAACCATGTGTATTCAATTTCTAGACACTGCTAACAGCAGCCTGGTGGGAATTGATGACCTATTAGTTGAAGACCAGATAAAGTGATCACTTGGACTGTTAACCAGGAGTAATATGGCTCTGGTGAAATTAATTACGGTAAAATTAGTCTCGAGAGTTATGCAAATATGAGGGAAGTCTGATGATAGTTGATACAAATCAACAAATTAAGCTGTTAAATAAGGACAAAAGCTGCCATTGCTTGGTGACAGTAATGACTGCTTAGCTTGTACAGAGAAACCTGTGGTCAGGAATGACCTTCAGTATCTTTAACTATAAAACAAATGCATGCCGTGGTTTTTTAATATGAACTTCATTACTGAGAAGTATTTCAAGAAGCATTTCAATGCTAGAATTGAGGAGGCCATTATTTCATAAATTAGGACAGGACAGCTGTCTTTGAAACAGCACTTTGTGAGCAAAGGAATCAGGAGGACTGTGTGGGTGAAACTAATCCCTAATAATATCCTAAAGGGAGAATGTGTGTGTGTGTGTGTGTGTGTGTGCGTGCGTGTGTGTAGGTGTGTAGATTTTTTTTTTTGACATTTCATCATATATTCAAACTGTAATGGACTGACAGATAAAACACAAACCATGAAATTAACTTTCCACTGAGACCAACAAGATTTTCTAGTCTGCCCAAGAGAATATGATGTATGGCGTCAACCGTAGACATTTAAGTCCAAAAGCACAAGAACAGAGACATTATCACAGTCCAAAGTGAGAAGACTCCTTCATTACTTTGACATGCACTCTTTCTGTGCTATGGTATTGTCTGAGCCAGGAGTGAAACGTGTAATAGACATTGTTGGATTGTAAGCTGTCAGAAACTGGTGGTTAAAACATAATTCTAAAATATTAAATCATAGTTCTGGTCAAAGGCTCATTATTAGTTACATAAGAGAGCTCCTGGTTGATAATCTATATCAGTTACCCAACAAGTGATTTGTGTTGACCTAGTTAGAGTGCACAACAAAGGACTCTTTTCTATTGTAACCTTTCTGTCATTAGTAGGACATTAGTAAAGAAAACTAAGTTTTTTTTTCAGTCAGCTAGTACATCCAGTTACAAGCATTCTACCAGATGGCATACATTTTACAGTTTTCTTGTTTAAGAATATCACCATATTCATACTAAGAAACACATAAGCAAGCACAGGCAAAACACACCCATATTTCCCATAATAGACAGAGCATCCATGGAGTGTGAGAATGATAATAAGTGAAGTGTATTACACTTGAACAAAATCTCAAAATATGCCAGGAAATCAACTATGAAGCAAATCAATAACATGTGAGGCACCGACATGGGCTATAAAGAGAAACTGAGGGACAAGCACAGTATTTGCTATCACAGGGCTGGGCTATCGACAAGACAGCTTCTCATGACATGTCAGACAGAAAACTCAATCCGTGATCTATAGCCTTTGTTAAAGTGGTAACCGGATAAACAGGATTCAATTAGAATACTCAGAATGTTCCCAGTGTAATCGGAAATTAGTATATTTACGACAGTTGGTTCAGTTGGTAATTGACCTTAAATGCAAAAAATAAAAATTCACAGTAAATGTGCTAATTGCAGTGCTGGTTGGAATTCAGATGTATGTATACAGTAGCATAAATCATAAATAATATGTGTAAACTGGCTAGTTTATGTGCTGGATGTAAAACAATGTAATGTGAAATGGTTTAGTGCAGCTGACAAAGATCATTGGAGAACAGCACACTGGCTGCCTGGCCTTGTCGATCTATCGTGGGTTAGAATTCACTGGCAAAGAGGCACCACACCATATCATCTCTGCTGCACAGTATCAGAGTATTCCAGTTATCTTTGAAATGAATGTTATTTAATTCTGAAAAACAATGGCTTACTGATAAGTCTACACAGCAGATTCCGTCATTCTTTTGAGTGAGGATGGAACTAAAAAGTCATACCAACTAGGATATCTTTTTGACTTTTTTACACTTTGACCCAAAATTTACTTTTTGTAGCATCTGAACATCCTCGGTACCAATGTGGTTAATATTTTTATAAGATTTACATGCACCCTTAGCCAGAAAAATTCACTCCCTTACTCTGGAATGTAGGAGCCCCTATCACTGCAGGTCGTTCCTCCCCTACGTTGGTAAGTACAGAGTCAGAGAATTTAAGGGCATCTGTGTCTCAGTGGGGAATTGCGAACAGAGGGAGGAAATGTGAAATGTGAACTGAGTGGATTTCTTCAATTTATGCTTCTCAGAGACCGTAACGTAAAGGAAAACCTCCCACTGTCCTAGAATGTTTTGTGGAGGCAGATCAACCTGCTCAGAAATCTCACGGACATTTTATAAACCTGGGCTTTTTCTCATTAGCTGAACGACCCGAGGACGAGCAGCATTTGGAGAATGCCATATGCTGAACAGTCTTTTATCCGTAAAACAGCCATGTACTCGTCTTATTCTTGCTCATTCGGAAGTAGGAACTGAAATAAGTTAAGCAATGTTCTCGCTGTGTACACTGGAGCTGAGGACACGTGTGGCATTTAGTCAGTGAGGTGGGCAGTGGTACAGGTAAACAGCCCTTACCTGGGGGGGGGGGGTCAAGGGATTTATTTGTCACATGCAAGGTATACAGTCAGACTACAACCTGCCGTGAAATGCCGTCTGGTCAACTCTGCCATAATATAAGGAGTGAAAGCTCTTAGTAACTATATAATGAGTAAGTAATAAATACGGAATCAGAAAGTTATACAGAAAGAGACCAAAGATGTGCCACACAGTAAAAATAAAGTATGAGGTGCATAAATAAGGAGCAAATGTAAAATTATAACTGTCAATTATCACGACAGATTATTATGGTTGTGTATCTGAGTCTGCCAGCTGTCAGCTTTCCTTAATTCTTAGTAACAGGCTGCCTGATGGGAAGATCTATCCATGCCAGAGGTGGTTGAAAGCCAATGTGCTTTCACCAAGTGCCAATAGAAAATATTAGCTGGAGGCTTTCTACCCTGCTGCTACATATGCTCAGGCAAAGTGAATGGATGCCACAGAGGACGTCTTATCTAACATTATTTGGACGATTGTTAGATGTTATACCCAGCTCACTTCCCCCTTGACATCAAATTACCAAGAAATGGGAAGAGGAAACTGAAGAGTGGAGTCTAAACCGTCAACATGTGGGGTGTTTCTCAATACAAAGAAAGCGAAGACCGTAGTCACGGTCTTGGCAAGAGCAGCCTTGCTATCATGTCTCCCAAGAATGAACTTGGGGTGCAATGAATCATGGGATTGTTCTCTGGCAAGGACACAACATGCTTGATATTTGGGGTGTGGCAAAAGCGACATCCGGGGATTTTTACCATCTTCTGTACTCCTGTTCTTAGTATTGGAACTGGTCTTCAGCAATGGAAGATGATGTAAAATGGGTACACGAGAACACAAGTACGGTCAAGTATGCATATTAGGAAGCACCCCTGGTTTATGGAGAAGCTTATTGTTGAACTGCAGAGACAGAGAAGCATCTCTTTTTTTACCTTTTCAGAAAAATGCGGTAGTAGAGGAAACTGCTTATTAATTTATTGATAACAATAAAGTAATGCATTACCTGAACCTGATTTGTGCCTGAAAATATGTTATTTTACCTCAGAATCAGCATTAGGTCACCATTAAGTGGTGGACATCGCAAAACCTATAATTTGTGTAAAACACTGGAAAAGAACAGTTTCCGATGTATACCATCACTGAGTGCGTCAGGGTGCATTATCACTAATTAGGTTGTTTCCTTGCCAAGAACCAAAGCTGGACGTCAGTACCTTCGGAAACCTTCTGTTTCAACCATGGCAAAAGGTTTAGTGACAGCCTTGCAGGAATTGTTAGCTGTATAGTATTTTTCATCTAAAATCAGGTGTTTTCATAAGCTACCTTTTCAGGTGATGTATGAAGTGTCTAGGTCATGTTTTGTCCAAAGAAACTCAGGCATACTTTCAGACTTTTAAGACCGTGCTATCTTCTTAACATTTTAAATTCCAAAAAGACTGGGCTGATGCCATTTCCCTTGATCTCACTGAAGCTTAAGAATCTCTCGTTTTTAGTATCTCTGAATTAGCATTTATGCAAACGTGCCAAGAAAACACACCCCCCCCCCCTCCATTACATCACCAACAGCAGCCTGAATTGTTGACACAAAGCAGGACGTATCCATGCTTTTATGTTATTTACGCTAAATTTTGACACTTCCATCTGAATGTCGGAGCAGACATCAAGGTTAATCTGACCAGGCAATGTTTTTCCGATCTTCAGTATTGGTGAGCCTGTGTCCACTGTAGCCCAGGGTTCCTGTTCTTAGCTGGCAGGAGTGACACCCGCTGTGCTTCTCTGCTGTAGCTCACCTGCCTTAGGTTGTGCATTCAGAGACGCTCTTCTACTGTTGCCGGTCTTTCAGCTTGAACCAATCTGGCTATTCTTCCCTTATCGCTGCCATCAACAAGGTATTTTCTCCCAGAAAATGGCTGGTCCCTGAATGTTTTTTTTATTTTTCAGCCCATTCTCTGCAATCCCTAGAGATGGTTGTGCGTGAAAATCCCAGTAGATCAGCAGTTTCTGAAATACTTACACCAGTGTGTCTGGCACCAACAGCCATGATGCGTTCAAAGGTGGGGAGGGAAGCAGAAAGGTGTTGAGGGTACTGACAGCCTCGGGGAAGAAACTACTCCAGGGTCTGGCAGAACTGGCTTAGATACATTGCAACTAGATGCTAAAGGTGATTTCTAATACTCTGGTTGGGTACAGATAAAGCCAACTGTGAGCATGAACAGAACAGATGTGTTATGCCAGAATCAACTGTAAGTGAATCTGAAAAGGACGAGTCTTTACTGTCCCATCCATTCCAGCTTGATAATACTAATGTTACACTGGGGATGTACAACTCCCAGTGCCTGTATGATGGATAGCTTTCTGTGTTGCGCCACCATTTTGTTCATTTCCTGCACGTATGCTCTTTAATTAATCTGTGAGTAGGAAGTGACTGTGACATCATTAATAGTCAGTTCCGTGGTAAATCTTCTCATTAGGCTGTCTGGCCGTCAGAGTGACCCCCACTCAAGACCTGAGAGAGAAATAAAACGTTGTGTGCTATACAGTTCGTCTCCCTTGTCATTTTTTTTCCTGTTTGTTCTTGTTTTAATTAAGTAGGTGTGACGCAACGGTCCACCAGGAATCCGCCACACAGCAGCAGGCACGATCAGCACCACACAGCTTGATGGTAACTACAGTTACATCACAGTCGGCGGCAAGGTGTCAACATGATACCACTGGTGGCTGATAATTGCCCCAACCAGCAGGGGGAGCAGTCTTTCCGAACAAGGAAGTAAAGGCCATGCTGGGAAAAACAAATGAGTCAACAAGGGGTACATGCCTTCCCTGGACCCTGTGAACAGGCTGCTCGGAGGACACCTGCCAAAGCATAGCACCTTCGTTTCCACAACCCCTGGTATATTCTCCATTATTCCCAACATAAAGCCTGCGGCCCTTGTCTCCTGTGTTTCCTTGCCCACCAAAGCAGACATGGGAAAGTTCAGGTGTTACTCTTTATAGATTTACAGGAGTTTGGAGTGGAAAGGTATAAAGATCTACGCACTTATGTGCATTAAACACAAGCACACCAACCTCCATTAAAGGTACTGCGTTACCAATGCACAAATAAAGTTCTTAGGTGAAAAATGGAAAAAATAGCTCTTGCAGTAAAATCTGTCATTTTGCGAGTTGGGCCCACAGATGGTGTGGAAAGTTTTCCCAGAAGAGTGGCAGCTGTTACAGCTGCAAAGGGGTGGAGCAACTCCATATTGAGGCCTATGGATGTAGATTGGGACGTCATAAAAGGTCCTGAGGGTGTAAAGGCCAGGTGTCCCAATACGCTCATCCATATAGTGTAATTAAGAAAGGGGGCGAAAAATAGTTGTTAAGTGCTGAAATCAAGGCTTTGAACTTTAAGTTAAATAGTGTAATGAAATCATTACGATTAGTCTTAGGCAAGTTGTATTTCCTTGAGTTTTTAAAACTATTTTCACTTATGTTGAGATTTATTTTCGGTTTATGGGCTCAATATCCAAAAGTGATTCTAACTAAACAGACCTGCCCCAGGCAATAGCTGGCCTGACAGCTACCCAGACATCTCATTAAATCATCACAAATCAACCAGAAACATTCAGGAGAATTTAAACTGTTTATTTCCACAGCTTCATGTTAACAGAAAAATGTAACAAAAACATATTTTGTGTGCTCCTCTACTTACGAAAGAGATTCGTTCCAGACAGCCATTCATAGCTTGAAATCTTCATACTGTAAGTTGTTGTTCAACGTCATTTTAAGAGTATAAACAACTAGGATGCTGTGAGTACGCACGCTACACTGCTACGCAGCGGGAGTAGTGGCCAGAAGTCGTACTAGGCGGATTTTACGCACAGAAAAAAAAATTATGTTGCGATCAGGAAGCAAGAGCCCAATGAACACAATTTGGACTAACAGTCCTCTTCATTTGTATGTCTAAAAGTTCATAAGTTGAAAGTTCGTAAGTAGAGGAGTGTCTGTACTAAGCAAATCCACAACTCCGTACTTGTCTGGATATGTGGGTATTTGTGTACTGGATCCCACAAATATAAAGCTTTTAAAGCTTAAAGCTTTCTCTAAGTAGAAAGTAAATAGGACAAGAGGAAACTCAAAGCTGTTTGGTATGCTCTCTGTTTGATGGTGGCTAAACCTTAATATTGTGCCATGTTATTGTTAGTACTCACCAATGAGATAGTAGGTGTGTTCATCTCTCTCTCTCTCTGCTTCCCGCTCACAAAGTTGCAGAGCATCCCTTGCTAATAAGGGAAATCCAAGAACTGTAAAAGAAAATGCAGGAGGGGAAAATTCCAGAGAAGCATTTTACAAAGTTGAAAGGTTTAATTTTTTTCCCTGACTTTCCTCAGTATATCACTGGATTAGGTGCATTAACAATTCTGTTATAGAATAGCGATGCTTTATTCATCTGCATGGGAATTGAGTTTCTGGCACCTATTTCATCATGGTATCCATGAGACAGACAGTATGTGACCCTGGAGCAAAGGGTGGAGGGGGGGGTCATACTCAGGGGCCCAGTGGTAGCATCATTTTGGCAGCTATTGGAATTGAACTGGTGACTTTCCGATCCCCTGTGGCCTAACCCACGGAGCCACACACCACTAGCACCAGTGCGGCCTTCAAACCAGCCCAATGGTGAAAGAGCTCAGCATGAGTCCAGTTCTGGCATGTTATTGTTACTTTAACAACTCACTTTGTCCACTCACAGATTATCTAAAAAATAAGTTGAAATTGAGTAAATTGACAGCTAGTATTACATTTATTTTTTTAAATATTTTTTTTATTTCTCTGTTTTAGATGTATTATTCTCCATATTTCAAGGCACACATTCAAGACACCCCAGGATTCTTCACTGAAAGCCAAACAGGGAGGTTCAGTGACACCTTGGGGTGTCTTTGCTATCACTTGCACTGGGTGTCTTGAATGTGTGCCTTGAAATATGGAGAATAATAGTACATGTCAACTCGAAAACAAAAGAATGGGTCTCTGTCAAAGGCCAAGGGTCTTCCAACAATGACTACCAATCAAAATCCTATTGAAAAGATTTCAAAACAACAGTGGTTTGAGGTTCCTTTCACATACAGAATGAGAGCAGTTTGGACAGCAAGGCTGGGTGTTCCAGCGAAGGACTGTGCCAATTATTGTGCCAGTTGTATTTATTCATATTTAAATGGAATAAGAAATTTTGGAAACCAAATACTATAGTGAATTGTACATTACCTGAATGACAATAGAAATAGAGAGAACTATGTGTTATCATCTATACTACAAGATATAAAAGTGAAGGGATAACATGCAGCCATTTGGTCATTATTGAAACATCAGCCCCCTGCAAATTGTTCTGCTCTGTGCCCCTTCTCTCATAATTAATTGTGCGCATGACCCATCCATTGGTTTTAATTGATGAAACTGTTACTATGTTTAAACATTACCAGCCCACACTACAGACTACTACTGGGATCCTCTATAGTGGTTCATAAGTACCAGCCGATCTCTGGGTCAATGAGTTAGGAGGATATGGCTTTGCTCAGAAGGTCACCAGTTTGAATCTGGGGGTTGGTACATTGAATTTAACATTTTGCAATGAACCCCCCAGGGACTCAACTCATGGTTGCTTGGGCTAAATAAATATAGGGCACTTGTTTGTTTGTCTCAATGTACACATTTTACAGTAACACTCCGATAGGTATTACTGCAGTAAAAGCACAAGATTTTCATTTTTTTGTATAATAATTCTGTAGTATTGTTATATTTTTTCTTAAGGGGAAACTAGAAGCGTGTTCAAAAGAAGGCAAAGGGACAGTATAAATGGCCGAAATTCGGAAGCCAATACTGCCACCTAGTGTGTGATAATCAGAGTATTTCTGATACAGGACGTTTCGGAGGTAGTTCCTCACCTTCAGCCACTCATCTATTCTTAGTGTTTTGCCCTGAACAGGATTTCCACGGATCATTAAAAAGTGAAAAATTAAGGCGTTAAATACCATTTTAAAGTATTTAATAAAATTCACATGTGTGAAATATTTTCTTTATCATTTTTGCAATTTAGTCAAAGTGTTTGTTCAGCTATGAGAAATCTTATAATGACTGTAACACACAATGTCGCTTCGGGCCGTGCTGGCTGTAAGCTGCAGTGAGAGAGAGATGGGGAAATGTCAGTTCTGACCAAAATTGCTTGAAAATCAGTAATTCTAGACATGGTTGCAACCAGTAACTAGAAACGATCAAGAACCCTGTTGTGCTGCCTGCAATAAGTCATTCAGGCTCGGCCTGATTGGCGTTAATGCCATGGAGTCCCGCATGCAGCCAGCCAGCCTCAAAGTGGCTAAGAAGAGTTGCCAGCGGGTGTCTGTGCTTATTACACATTTCTCCAGCATAGCCAACACAAAAGAGGATACAGCAATGCCTACTACAGCCACCATGGCAGAACAACATTCAGATCAACTGCAGCATCCCAGCCTCGCGTTTTGTGGTCCTCAGTACTGCTGTAATGCACCATACATGCATGGGGAGAGGGGGGGCACCTAATCCATGTCAGGGGGGACACTATGAGCTTCTTCAGGTTGAATAAACTGCTTTAAATCTGTAAGGCTCCTGTACTTGGCTAATTAGTTCAGATCCTCTTGCTTTGACCAGTCAGCACACAGAAAGACATCAGTGTTTAAGTGAAAGTCAGGTCTTTTTAATTGAAATGGCAGTCTACAAATCCTGTCCAAGCTCACAGTGCCCTCCTGACATGGATTAGGTGGGTACCCTATTCATGCACCATTCGGTGTTTATCAACAGTTCCAAGTTATGTTCCAGGATTCAGTGATAGCGAAGAACTTTACCTGCAGCATGTACCAAACGGGTTATTTGCCCAAATTGGGACCCATATTTCAAAAAAGAACTGATATCCCATGTTTTAATGTCTCATGAAAGCATCAACCAGTCCACAAAGAAAAAACAACTGGGCCATCATGACATGCAAAAGCCAAGGACCTGCTGCATCATTATAAAGTAAGTGTCTCTGTCTCCACTGATAGATATGTGGCATACACACTCATCAGGCCTCTGAATGAACTTTTTTTAAAATTGTTGTCTTGGCATTTATTAAGTTCACAATTTTATTTATGATTCAGTATAGACTGAAACTCTACTTCTTAGAGTAAAATTAAAGTCTTCATTCACATTCATTCATATTAAAGTACACTGTCAGAAAAGAGTACAGCCCTGGTACAGTTTTGTTTCCCAAGGTACAAATAACATCAATGTACCCTCAATGGTACATTGCTGGCTGTGTATTCAACTATGACAAAAGTTTAGAAATGCATTTAGTTGTTTAGTGTTGGGTTTATTGCAAATAGTGAATGGCTCACTGTCATGACTGGAAGGCTGGCGAGCGGGGAAGAAGGCAGGCAAGCCGTAAATACGGGGAAAAGGGGTTTATTAGGGCTAACAGGTAGACGGGGGAGCATACGGCGACAAACATTAATGACCGATCGAACTAACTAGGGGATGACGTGAACTGATATACACAGAACAAGCAGAAGCTAACAGGCAACAGGCGAGTACAACCAGGGTAATACACGTGGGAAATGAGGGGGCGTGGCACACATGAGGATCGGACGAGCCGGGCATGACACTCACTTCAATCAGGAGTGTTTCCATAAATTATAAACATGGATATTAACCCCCTCCTGTAAAACAGAAAAGAAATCATTCCATGTAAAATAAAATCTGTCCTATAAATGATATCGAAAAAGTCATCTTCAGTCAGCTAAGCAAATATTTAAACACAGGCGCTGAATTAGCTGCCCCCTGCTATGTCATGAAAGTCACATATGGGTTAAATGCAGAGGATACATTTCATTGTTGCGCACTGTGTGGTGTATTTATAATGACCACTGATCACCAAATTCTAATTCTAAAAAATTCTACTGGGGAAAGTAAAATTACAGTCCTTGTATTTTTGGATCTTAGTGCAGCCTTTGATACTGTCAACCATAAAATACTTCCAGACTAGTTAGAAAATGGGGATGGTCCTTTTGTGGTTCAGACAGGGTTTATTCTATCACTGCTGGCAATTATGAATATGAGTGAACTATTTTAACATCTGGAGTTCCCCAGCGGTCAGTGTTTGGTCCTTTTTTATTCAAACTTTACACGTGAAATTCTGAAATACAGATGACACCCATATCTACTTAGTTATTTCACCTAATTCCATTCTAAATCCATAGGCATCAAAATGGAGTAGGTCTTCCTTCCTTGCAGCTATAACAGCTGCCACTCTTCTAGGGAGGTTTTCCACAAGATTTTGGAGTGTGTCTGTGGGAATTTTTGCCCATTCATCCAGAAGAGTATCTATGAGATCAGGCACTGATGTTTGACATTAAGGCCTGGTTCAGTCTCTGTTTTACTTCATCCCAAGGGTGTTTGATGGGATTGAGGTCAGGGCTCTGTGTGGGCCAGTCAAGTTCTTCCACACCAAACTCACCCAGCCATGTATTTATGGACCTTGCCTTGTGCACTGAGGCACAGTCATGCTGCAGAAAAGGGCCTTCCCCAAACTGTTCCTACAAAGTTAGGAGCATAGAATTCTCTATAATGTCTTTGAATGCTGAAGCATTAAGAGAAGTGTGATTCGTCACTCCACAGAACACGTTTCCACTGCTCCAGAGACTAGTAGTGGCATGCTTTATACAGTATCACTCCATGCGAGTGTTTGGTGAGGCTTGTATGCAGCAGCTTGGACATGGAAGCCCTGCGCTTCCGGCGCAGTAGTTTTTGTGCTGCGGTTAATGCCAGATGAAGTTTGTCCCTCTGCAGTAATTGAGTCAACAGAGCATTTTTGACTTTTCCACACTACGCACCTCAACACTCAGCAACCACCCCCTCCCCCATTCTGTTACTTTCCATGGTCTGCCTCTGGCTATGATTCTGTTGTTTCTAAAGACTTATACTTTGCAATAATACCACTTACACATGGCCATGCAATATATATAGCAGGGAAGAAAATTCACAAACTGACTTATTGCAGGGGTGGCGCAGTGGTTAGCACTGTTACCTCACACCTCTGGGTGTGGAGTTTGCATGTTCTCCCTGTGAGATTTCCTCCGGCTACTCCAGTTTCCCCCCACAGTCCAAAAACATGCTGAGGCTAATTGGAGTTGCCAATTTGCCCATAGGCATGAGTGTGTGAGTGAGTGATGTGTGAGTGTGCCCTGCGATGGATTGGCGTCCCATCCTGGGTTGCTCCCTGCACCAATTGGCTCCTGACCCCCTGTGATGTTGAACAGGATAAGTGGTTTCAGAAAATGGACAGATGGCCTTATCGCAAAGGTGGGATCCTATGACAGTGCCAACATTTAAATTCACCGAGCTCTTCAGAACAACCTATTCTTTGACAAACCTCTGTAAACCTGACTGCATGGCTAGGTGCTTGATTCTATACACCTGTGGCAATGGGTCTGAATGAAACACCTCAATTCAGTGACTGAGAGGTGTGTCCCAAAACTTTTGTCCATGTAGCCTGTGTGTCTTAGATCAGCTTATAGTGCCTAAAGTTAAAACTGAAAATGGTGAAATACCATATAGCCATTCTTTTTCCCACTGTCGGTGCCAGCTCTTCAAAGACATGTGACCCTAACCTTAGTCAATTTTCTGCTGCTTTCATTTAATTTCATTATGCTTGGATTTACTTTATACTGTACTCTTTTGCACAATTCCATTTCTGTTTTAACAGTTCAGCTTTATTTCTTATGTCTTCAGTTTTTTTTTGTAAAGCACTTAGATGTTCATGTATGAAAATATGCTGTATAAGTAAACTTGCCTTGCCTTATAAATTATGTTTTTAGATGGAAATTATTTTGCAGAGAGCCTTTCCTTTCTAATACAACTAGTCTCATGATTTGCTTTTAGAGATTTTTTTTTTGCTCATGATTTAAATTACGCTAGTACATCAAGTTGAATTGCATCAAGAATTTCAGAGTGTGCACTGTACTAAATATAGTTTTTATCTCTGCTAAATTGCTGAATAGATTACAGTGTGAGTCAGACATTGTTTATTGTCAAAGAGAAACATTGTTTAGCGCAAAATTCTGTATTCATATAAAGTAAATAGTAGCATTGTGAAGCTAAGCCTGGGAACTAGACATTTTCAGGTCCTTAGGTGTCTTGAAAATGGTCTATTATGATGTAACACTGTTTTCTGACCTATAGTTACACAATAGGTTACAGTTGAGGTTCAGCAGTTGCAGGAAATGAAGTAAAACTTTCTGGTTGTAATATGACATGTCACCAAAGACTATATTTACAAATTTACAAATAAGGAAATGAAGAAACACAAACCAGAAAATGCGATGGCATGGTTTCTGAACATTAATGTGAATTTGAATGGCTGCAAAATGTGCCTGAGCAAGTAAGAAATGCTGCACTGTTTCTTGAGTATTACATTTACCAAACTGTTCTAAGCACTGTGTAATACTACTTAGTGGTATATCCATATGTTTTGAAGTAACCCAATAATGGTTAGCTAGTAGTCCCCTGTCTACAGTATAACAATTTTTGTCATATTTAGTGCACATGACAATTTCAAATAAGAAACACTTTATAAATGCTAAATTGAAACTGAATATTCTTTTTCATATTCAGTTTTATTTGTGTTTTTCTGTTTATTACCTATGATAGCAGAAAAATAAGGTCTATTGGGGAAGTTGGGGCAAGGCTGGGTGTCTCACGTGCCTCGTGTGTCCTACGCCTAGTGCCATGCGCAAAGACCTTATTCTCTGATCTCAGGTCTGTCCATTCCTCAGACCCCATGCGCAAAGACCTTATTCTCTGGTCTCAGGTCTGTCCATTCTCTGTTTGTGCAGGAAGACCAGAGTCACTTACCCTTTTTTGCATACTGACAGTATTTTTAGTCTGGTTCAGACATTGTATCCTGAAGGTGACGTTGTGTATCAAGATGATAATGCAACAATACACACAGCAAGACTGTGATGGGGTGGTGTAATGATGAAAGTGAAGCTGAACATCTCTCATGGCCAGCAGTCACCAGATCTGATTATTATTGAGCCACTTTGGGGTGTTTTGGAGGAGCGAGTCAGGAAATGTTTTCCTCCACCAGCATCATAGTGACCTGGCCATTGTTCTGCATGAGGAATGGCTCAAAATCCCTCTGGCCACCATGCAGGACTTGTATCTCCCATTCCCAAGACAAACTGATGCTGTGTTGACCGCAAAAGGAGACCCTACTAATAAACTCATAAAACTAAAACTGGGTGTGTCAGTTTCATTGTTCAACCCCAGTATTTATATTTACATACAGTATAGTGTTAACAGAAAGTCTTGGGGCACTTGCTTAATTCTGTAAAAATTTTTGGGTTTATAACGAGTCTTTTGACAAGGAATGTTTAACGTATCTGCACATATCTTCCGCACAGACATTTTATTTATAGGATCATAATTTTTTTGACTGACTCAGTTCTGTTCTTGCCATTTTACCATTAAATGCAGACGTAATCACTGACTTCAAAGGGGTACTAACCACTAATTTTAGTGTTTTATGTTATTACTGAGGTGGTACTAATTAATTTAAAAAGCACCCAATGAGACTGCTTGTCAACAAACCTTTCAACCCAGAACCACTCTTTTAGAGCTATAATTATGGTTTCTAATTTATTAGTACATGAAATGAATGTTTTACTGAAAATTACTGGTTGTTTTAATGTGATACATTTTTTTGTAAATAAATGAATATAGTAATGATTTTTCATATAAACCAATGCATTTGCAATATATTTACTGAATTGTGTCCCAGAACTTTCTGTGAGCGCTGTGTACACTTTGTACTTTCATGACAATCCACGGCAGTAGCTGGCACAGAGATTAACGAGAAACTGCTCTCGTTCCAGAGTAGCTTCCTTCCCCACTGACTCTATGCTCAATGCCGCTCCAACAGTCCAGTCTCAGTGCAGTCAAAGAACAGCAAGTTCCGGGTCATTTTTGTTGCTTCTAGAGAAATTCCTCACTGATGTTCAACACTTACTGGTGAACTTTCACAGCTGGCTCCTAGTTTAGCATACAGACATCCTGAGACATGCCTCAATTGTAGTTCCTGCAAAGTGCATTTCCCCTGAACACCAGACATTTGATAATTGTGACCAATCACATTCGGGGGGGCAGCGTGTAATCAGAAAGTCGCAGGTTCAAACCCAGCCTCGGCATGTCTGCGGGTCCTTGAGCAAGACCCTTAACCCCCAGCTCCCTGGGCGCCCCGACAGGTGGCTGCCCTTTGCAGACAGCTTGCTCTACAAAGAGCAAGTTGAGGGAGGTGTAAAAAAGAATTTCCCCACGGGGACAATAAAGGGATCAGTTATTATCATTATTATTATTAATCACATGAAGAATCCAGTTGATTAAAAATTACTAAAAGTCCTTTCTGCAAGAGGTTCAGTTCCATTCAAAGAAAGACATTTCTTGTAGCATGTACTAGGTTTCCTGGTGAGTGAACAATTCAGAAGCTGTATAGTTTAATCATTATAGACTCTGATGTCTATGTGCTTCCATCTGGATTATGTTGGATATACTAGATTAATGAGATCTGGTTTTGCTGCTGTTCCGAAAGTGATCTCATACACGGGCAAAAAAAAGCCCATGGGTAAATTGTCTGTCGTGATCATTACGGCACTTTCTCTTATATCACACCTCATGCACAAATCTACATTTCTGTTCCTGCTTGCAATGTTGAAAATGCCTAGTGGTGGTGTTCACCGTACAGTGTTTGCAATTCATTAATATGCAACCATGCTGTGAATTGTTAATCATTAATGCAGACCTATGAATACGGATGTCCTTGCAGAGACCACATGCCCCCTGCTCCCCCACAGCTGGCCTCCATTGCCTTCAGTCCACCATTAGCGACACAGAAGTCAGTGCTTGACAGTGAGGGGCTGACTGCCAGCTTCTCCTCCTGTGTTGAGCTACGTATTCCCATGATGCCTCCCAATTTACTGCATACAGTATATCCACAGCATTTTTTGTGTTCATGCATTTAATTTTAAAACTGAAACTGGCCAAACAAAATATAGATTACCCGTGTTCCTGAAAACTTAACCCCATGTTTTATTACACGTAAAGCACACATACAAAAGAGAAAAATATAGAATGGCAATTTATCAAAGACAAATGTTAAACATATTCCAACCAGGGTGTAACTTTGCCTTGTTCCCTATGCTTTCTGGGATAAACTACAAAGAACACTTAGCAGGATAAAAGGTCAAAAGATGGAATTGATCTTACAAGTTAGAAGATAAAAAACACATTTCAACTAATATATTATAATGTGATGTGTTACTGTTCCTTTTAAGCTAAGATGCCCTCCCAGTTAAGAGTTATTTATGGGTGGACTGGCATAGATTGTGTTGAACAAAGCTCTCCCACTTGTGTGAGCACTTTCCATTCCATGGTCACTGGGTGGTCCTCGTAGAAGGAGAACAGGCTGGTACTGACACTGCTTCCCTGCTAGACCAGCTTTCCAGTGCAAACAAAGCAGCTCACTCAGATAGACCAGCAGTGTATGAGTGCTTTGTATTAGTACAGGGACACTCTTTTTAAGGTCTAAATAAAGGCAAAACTAATGTTATTTTACTATGAAAGCAATAACGCTTGATGTGTTTGTTCTCCTAAGGAGTGAAGTTTCCCTGAAGGATTTTCAGCAACACTTTACTTGAGGGGGCACAAGTATTTAGTAGTAACTTATCGTTAACGAATGAAGAATAAATATAGTCGCTACTTCAGATAGTGTCACAATACATTAATAATGAACAAACATGATATCGATATGTAAGTGAGACTTAGTGTCTGGTTCTTTGTACCCCCCAAGTAAAGTGTTACCACATTTTCATACTCATGTAAAATTCTATGTAAATGACTCATTGTTTTAATGGATTTAATGGATTTGTTTTACCTTTTTGAATTAGCTATAGGATATTACCATTTAGATTCACTTCAGTTGATTAGGCATTGAGTTATTGATCTGTCTACAGGGAAAAACAACCTTGCACGCAACCTCGATGTTTGCCATCTTTGTGGTTAAGTCAGTCTTTTGAGTTTCACACACTTTCTTGGGGTTCACAGCACTTAGACATTCATGTATAACTGAAAGATCATAATGCGCATCGGTCAAGGACCAAACGTAAGCTGAATGTTAGTTATGCTGTAGAAATCGCAGCAGCCTTGGTAGTTAGGGTGTCTGCTGAAGGGTGAGGCGCAGGACTGGGTAGTGCTATGCTCTGCCAAGCCCCCCCCCCCCACACACACACAGAGTGAAACAACCTCACCCATGAAGCTTTGCAGCTAATCAAATGATGGTCCTGCTCAGTGAAACTGAAGGCAGTGAAATCTAAAGAGGGAACCCCCACTGGCTTTGTGTGGTTGAGGAAATTTGGACCTCTGTAGAAAAATTAAATAGCCAAGCCCTATAAATTTTAAGTAAAGTGTTGCCATTACATAAAACATTTCAGTTATTGGACTCTCCAGTTAAATGTGATTGGTTAAATTTCTACGCCCTCCCGGAAGTGACACCCTACAGTGCTCCCAAGGATCATCAGGTCATGAATTGCAAATATTTACCCTGCAGCACATAAATGGATCACATTTCAGGACCTTTGTATATTTAGGTGCTCCGAAGAGGTATGAATTTATTCTTCGACGGCACAGTCCAAGTAGAGCAGTCAGTATAAACACTGCAGCCATCTGGTAACAGAGAGCAACAAATCACCCCATCTGCTCAGACATCCCAGTACAGCAGCACCAAAGAACATCTTCAAATTTCATATGATCTAGTATACTGTACTTCTATAAAAATCCCAACCTTGAGAAACAATTTTGTCATAGTCTTACACATTTTTAATAAAACTTTAAAAACAAGAGAAAAAAACATTTTCCAATTTTTCATTGTGTTCATATATATTTCATGATATAAATAAGAGCTAAAGCGTCAAATATACAAATTAATATAAAAGCAACTCTGAGCAGAAAATGTATTGTATTATATTGTCAAAAACTCATTCAGTGTCTTACCACCTCTGTCACCAGACATTGTACACAAGGATCTTAATTAGAACATTTCATAATAATTGATGCCAGCAATTCCCTACAGGAATTAAATTTCGAATGTAAAAGAACACCGAGGCCAAAATCTCAAGGCCTCTTTCCTTGTTTTATACTTCCTAATTAATAAATCATGTTTTCAACCCGATTTATATTTTAGTTAATGCCTAACAATGTATGATGTACATTCAGTGGCCACTGTATCAGGTATAACTGCTCATTAACACAAACTGAAAATAAATAAATATAGCATGCAGACAAGGTCAGGAGCTTCAGTTACTGCATGTACCGAGTGTTAAGCATTGGAATGGCTATTAGGTGTCACCTAAGTGTTTTCAAATGTGATTTGATTGTTGCTGCGAGACACGGTGGTTCCAGTGTCTGAGAAACAGCCACCCCAGGGCATTTTCACATAGTATGGTGTCTAAAGTTTGATGACAATGGTTTGATAATCCCGCTACTGGCAGTTTTGTTTTTAATAAGAAAGAGAACCAAACTTGTGGCTTACAAGGCGGCCGCAAATGCAAAAGTAATAGCTCAGTGAAGAAAGTCTTCTCTGAATGAACAACCCTTGGTCTACTCTTGAAGTGGTTCTGGAAGAAAATGTGTAGCCTGTACTAGCTAGATTTACCTAGTAAATTGGCCACGGAGTAATTATTACTTATGAAACACATATATAAAAAGTCTTAGAATTACTGTTATCCTTAAACGGTGGTGGGCAGGTTTCCACAAATCTGCCAATTAGTGAGGTTAACCTTTTTGCTAACAGATTAGAATTTCCAACTCTGACTATCGTAAATGGACCAATTAGCTTCCAACAAAATTTGGTTCCACTAATTTTAAATCCACTATCATTTCTTTGCAGTTAAAGTGAATAAAGATTAACGGTTAAAAATATTTGTTAACCCTAAAATCATACATATTTGTGCCTGTCTGTTGTGGGCATGTCTGCAGTCTTTTATCTGACACGCTGCTGGCTGACTACGTGTAAACACAAGACATGATTGGTTGATAACTTGTCGAATTTAAGGTAGTCTGGCCTAAATGTAAGTTAACGAGTCAATTTAATCTGCGGTACCCAGATCTAAGCAGAGAACAAGGGCCTGTAACACAAAGCTGGATTTCTTGCTTAACCAGATAACTTGTTGGATTTAAGGCACCCTATCTTAGGGCCTTTAGGGATTTTACCTTTGTTCATTTGGGGTAAGTCCTAAACATCCCCTCTCAATCACTCTAGTCCAGGGTTATTCAACTCACGGTCCTCGAGGTCCGAGCACTGCTGGTTTTCCAGCCTTCCTTTACCTGTGAGCCAGGT
>JAODKE010000125.1:15238991-15260854 GCA_026779605.1 Mormyrus hasselquistii
GTCTGTCAGTGAGAAAGTCCAAGATCCAGTTATAGGTGGGGTAAGGAACTCCAAGGTCTGTCAGTGAGAAAGTCCAAAATCCAGTTATGGGTCGGGTTAAAAACTCCAAGGTCTGTCAGTGAGAAAGTCCAAGATCCAGTTATAGGTGGGGTAAGGAACTCCAAGGTCTGTCAGTGAGAAAGTCCAAAATCCAGTTATGGGTCGGGTTAAAAACTCCAAGGTCTGTCAGTGAGAAAGTCCAAGATCCAGTTATAGGTGGGGTTATGAACTCAAATGTCTGTCAGTTTCCCAATCATCTTTGCCAGTCAGATGGTATTGAAAATTGAATTGTAGTCCAGGAGCAAGAGCATTTTTGCATACGTTCTGCTGCAGTTGAGGTGTTTAAGTGTATAGTGCAGAGTCGTGGCCACCACGTCATCTACTGTAGGGTGGTAGGCAAACTGTAGGGGGTCGGCAGTGTCTGGGATTAGGGAATTGATAAGGGTAAGTACCGATTTCTCCCGGCATGTCATTGCGCCTGATGTGAGTGCCGCTGGTCTGAAGTTCTCCAGGGTGGATGTATCTGGTTTCTGAGGGACTGGTGTAATGATTAAGGATTGAAAATGTGTAGGACAGCTGCTTGTGTGACACACAGGTTAGAGACGTCTGTATACACACCTGCTAGTTCTTCAGCACAGGCCTTCAGGACTCCTGGTGATACTGTACACTATTGGGTACCGCTGCTTTGCGGGGGTTTACCTGCTTCAGAGCCTTCAGGACTCGTGCGAGTGTCACCTTGAGTGCAGTGTCCTCCGAAATGCAGTGGGATTTTGAGGGGGTGTCTGTGTTGAATTTGTTGGTAAAGAAACTGTTTAGGCTGTCTGGCAGAGTGATGACTTATATAGTATAACGAGTAACAAACAGACATAGAGATGCATGTGGAACGTCTGTCCATTTTCACCCAAAAAAACAAAATGAGACTTTCTGTCATATGTGGAAAACCTATAGCGAACTGCCTTCTTAAAGTTACTCCATGGGTTTGGAATGGACAAGTCACGACTAATTAACATATAAACCGCTTCCGAAGATTTAATCAACTGCAGATTTAATCAATCGCAGATTGAAAATATTCAGATAAAAAAAATTCCGGAAAGGTCCAAAAACCAAAACTAGAACTTGTCTTCTTTTTTTCCTGTCGTTTTTCCATAAACAATACAATATAACAACTATTTAGCAACTATTACATTGTAGGCTATTGGTTATTATAATTATCTATGATGATCTAAACTATGCAGGAGAATGTGCATAGGTTATATGCAAATACTGCATAATTTTTTGTAAGGGACTTCAGCATCCATGGATTTTGATATCCATGGGGGGTCCTGGAAACAATCCCCTGTGAATTGGGGAGGGGGGGGGCAACTTTACTGTGCGTCACTGTCTTACTGCAAGATAAACATCACGGATTTCAAAGGCAGAGGGGCAGCAGGTTGTCTTCAAGAATTATGCTTCTATCTGGCTCCTTTTAGCTTCCCCTCTAGAAGCATCCGCACTGCCTGATGAAGAGTAACTACCCAATTAAAGAATGCTGACTGCATCATACTTTACAGTGTGGCTTTCTTTGAGTGGTGTGCTGTGTTTGGTTTTCACCATGTAGAATGCTTTGCCATTATCACATTGTAAAGCCTTCGGTATTTTTGCATGCTTTAAATGAATCTGAGCATTGGCGTATCAGCCTTCCCCTGCACAATCCATATTTATAAAGAGTTTATGATGTTCATGATGTCATAACATGCACAGATTGACCATTTTAGAACAAAAGCTCTAGAAATTTTACAGTTTTTCTGAGTGGTTCCCTCCAGCTTCTCTCGTCCAATTAGCCAAGATGACCTGATTTATGCAAGGTCCTAGTGCCATATGCCTGACACTGTTTAATGGTCTTGGCAGTGTTCCAATGAATGTGTACATCCTTTGAAATGCAGCTGTTACCTAGAGCTAGAACTAGAGTCCCTATAAACTAGATTAAACTGTTTTTAGTCTAGACTTGAATATTGAGAGTGGATTAAAGTTATGAAAAGTTTCTAAGTTCATGTTTCTATCACATTCTTCTGGTGTTTATTCATATTTTTGTCAAAGCAAGGTCTATTAAATGCTTTTGTATGTTGGTTGTAAATATACACAAATTTACTCTAATAGACAATTGTAAGCGTTATGTAGAATTCTTATATTCACTGCATATGTGATTTAAAGTCCTACTCTCTACGGCAGTTTTCTACACCATTACTCCAGATACATATTTCACAGGAGGTGCACATTTTATGAAATGCACGACACGGTTGATTTAAAATGTTATGCTTGTTTGATGAAGTGATATGAACAATCGAGCACGGCCGATTGAGCAGTCTGTAGTAAATTGTATATTGATTGTATATCTCATTTTTTAAACTTTTGACAGACAATATTATCCAGATTTGAAGTAAATAATTGCGCATCTGGCCCAGCGCGCTTAGTACAGAACTTAGTACAGTAGTGACGCTGTTATGAGGTGACACTGTGCAGCTCATAACAGTTATAACTTCATAACAATTCACTACCCATATCTTACTTTCTTTAAGAGAGCAATGATGCTTACAGTTATGCTTTCATTCACAAAATATGTGATTTACAACTTCCCAAAACAGGGTGAACCAATGGGCACAGATCATGCTGGTCATTATGACTGTAGGTGCTTTCCTTTGAAATTTGCAGGACAATTGTATGTCGCTTCTTCAAGATGACGTCACGCTCTACACGCACTGGCCTATAGCTGGAGACTTGCCTGTCATGTGTGGTAAATATACCTCATTGGTTACAACCGACTCAGTTATTACTGGGACCCATCGCAAGGTTACCGTTCAACAAGAACTATGCAGTTCCCTCGACTCTCCTCAAGGGGTCTCACTTGCCTTTCTTAAATCCTAACGGATCAAACCATGAAATCAGTGCATTTCAATTTCAATTAGAAAGATAATACAAAGCTGCTTAAACTGTTAAAATAAAATACCATCTAAAACAATGAACTACCTTTTATATATTATAATCGAAATACATAGCAATCCACCATAAATGGTCATCAAATAAATAAATACTTCAATACAATTCTTATAACCCCCCTCTGTCTCTGTTCATTGGTTAAATCCTCTGTCTAATGAGCTGGGGCCAAACTACATTGACCAGTAGCTGTATGAGTTTGGGTCCTTTCATTGGTGCTTTTGTACCTTGGACCAGAGAAGGGTAGGTTATTTAAAAACACACCAAACATTCATTTATCAGTGTCAATACTCAAGTGATTAGTGGTCATTGTCAACAATGACATTTGTCCTCCACATTTAACCCATATGTGACATAGCAGGGGGCAGCTAATTCAGCGCCTGGGATCCTTGCTCTGGGTACCTGGCTGGTGGGGGATTCGATCCTGCAATCTTTCGATTACAAGTGCACTTCCCTGACCATCAAGCCACCACTGCCCACTTAGCCCATACTGTATGAAATGTATAATCCTAATACTGTTTTTTTCTTTCCCATTACAAATTCCACAAAACATTAGACCAAGTGCAAACCACAAACAAACAATTAATAAAATCATCAGACTTATTAAATGTTTTACATGGATCAGACTATGTGGTGAAGCCTGACACGAGGAAAATTAAGACCACAGTTTTATTTGAATTTTTCCCATTTTATGGAAAAAATCAGTTTCAGTGGGAAGAAAAAGTTGAACCAAAAGGATTATATCGTGCACAAGTTATCTCTGATGTGGGCAGAGTTGGGTAATTCAGGTCCAGAGAATAAAAGTTCAGAATGGGATTTTATTTCGACCAACCAGGTGAGTAATCTGTGACTGTGTTATGCTCAGCTGGTTGGTTGAAACAAAATCCCAGGCTGCATTTTGACTCTGTGGACCTGAATTACCCAACTTTGGATGTGGGTCTTTCTTCAATAAAACAGGAAACACACAAATAAATAAACAAATAAATAAACACCCACATAGAGGGACGGGTGCAATGACAATTGTCACCTGACAGATGGTGGCACCACTCTCTCTTCTCACAATGGATGGAAGAATTAAACAATTATAGTAAAAATCTGGGAAGCAATGTGAATATCAATAATATTATAATGTTTGTGCAGAGAATAATAATGAAAGAAAAAACAAGCTGTGTTTCATGTCATGAATGCACTGTGTGACATTGGTCTGATTTAGCATATTCCATCATTTCAGGCAATTTTGTGTGCAGCGAGCAGATTCTGACCTGGCGGCACAACATCACTGCTGAATAGCTTGGTGATAATAAGGCATAATTTGAAAGACCAAAAGCTTAGGCAATGAATGAGTCACCAAAGCTAAATAGTAATTTGTACTAACGGCCACAACCAGCCCTTATAACATCACAGGAACATTTTGAGCCTTTTATTAGATATGACAACATAACCGTTATTTGTTTTGACTCCTTTTTGCTTTCCTGGCCTCCCATGTCGGAAACAACCCCAAAATATCTGCCCAGTAACTATGACTGATGCATGATGGGCAATCAGCTGCTGTAGATTCCCTACTCAGAAAATACACAGTACAGTACAATAAAGTAACTCAGATACCTACAACAGGTACCTTGTGAAATGATGGAAAATGTCTAGCATTTATCTCTAATCCTTAAAATGAGCAAAAGTCTGTCTGTTGTGAAATGCATTCTCTCTAAACAGCAGAGATACTTTTCAAAATCAGCTCCTTAAGCACCCTGTTTTGACCAGGCAAACTGCTATTTATACAGGTCAGAGTAATCTGAACATTTAATCTACTGCATTTAATTGTTTCAAAATGTAATTTTGATTCCTAGTTAATTACTAACACACTACTTGACGCAGGAATCTTTTTTGATTTTTAGCAGGTATTAATAAAGGAAAAATACTGATAAGTTGCAGAGTATATGAATCATATTCTCACAAAACACAGACAACCTTAAGTCTAAAGTGATGCTGTAAATCACACATAAATCCTTACTATATTGTTCTAGTCATTAAAAAAGCACAATTCCTGTACTGGAAAGTAACACTGTGGTTAAAGTCAGTGATTGCTACTGTCTGGGCTTTTGCCTTGTGGGGATGAAAAAAAGAGATTAAAGTTTTCCTTTGTGCATGAATTAACGGCAATAAGATCCCTTAACTGACTGCTCTAACTGAATTGTACTGCTGGGACTTTCTGATTTTCAGTAGCTGTAAAGGAGTGTAATTAGGTCAATATGTCTGAGAAAGATAAAAATCACTCCGTGTTCACCATACGCATTGCACAGTGCACCCACTGGCTTATTGTGATGTACCTGACTATAATACAGATTGCATAGTATACCTTCTGGCCTATTGTGATGTACCTGACCACCATACGCATTGCACAGTGCACCCACTGGCTTATTGTGATGTACCTGATCAGCATATGGATTGCACAGTGCACCCACTGACTTATTGTGATGTACCTGATCACCATATGGATCGCCATAGATGGGATGGCAGTCATAGACTCAAAATGGAAAATGTAGATACATGACGTAACCTAAGTGCATGTCTTTAGATAGTGCCAGTGTGACACATGAAGAACAAGCAAACTCCACTTCATAAACTAAAGGGGGGATTCATAGACCATGTGTCACGATTCCGGGCGGCTCGGGGGCGACAGCGTGGCATGGTGCACAATAAGGGTGGACGACCACTGGTGGCTCCAGGAACACGAAAAACTGAGTTTATTAAATAAAAACATAACACACTACAAAAACAACAAACCAAAAGGACCACGAGGGGTCAAAAACTAAAAAGGGATTAACAAAGACTAAATTTACAAATGGGGTCAAGACAGGCAGACTACAAACAAAATATTCAAAACCTAACAGACATCCAACTATCACAAACAATGAACCACTACGGACTAAACTCAGGCAGGAACTTAAATACAAAACTGAACAGGGTAATGACAAGCAGGAGTGAGACAGACAATTAACCAATAGGGGAAGGTGCAGGACAATGAGCAATCAGGAAAACACACAAGGGCAGGAACAAGAATGGGCAACAGGTGAAACCAATAAACTCACAGAACTGAACAGGGAAACAGAGACCTAGACCAAGGAACAGGGAAATAGAAACTAACACTGGTGAATACAGACAGGTATAAACACAAGCAAGGGCACAAGGGACAAAACCAAAACCAACTACAAAATCAGACACCAAAACTAGAGACACTCAACTGAAACATTAGGGAGCCAAAATACAAAAGCAAAGGAGGTGGGATTTGAACAGAGGACAGAAGGGAACACAGACAATTAGCAGCTCAACGTGTTGAGCCACAAGACCAGAGAACAGGGTGGAAAACACAAAGACTAACATGAAGGACGGGATGACCAGAGTGAGACAACAGGGACTGACCCTGACACCATGTATATAAATGGGCAGCTGGAGAAGGAGAGATACACAAACTTACTCCATCCATCCACCCATCCATCCAAGCATCTTCTAATAGCTTATCCTGCTTTGAGTCATAGGGCACGCCTGCCTCATTTTCACAAAATCTACTCCATTGCCATAAATATTAGAAAAGGATTTATGCAAAGTATTTAAACTCATTGAAAATACAGGAGTTGAAGTCAAAATTTAATGTCTGAAGAAAGGTTTGGCCATATAAAGCAGCATAGAATAATGATTTGGTTAGTTTTTGAAGAGTATGCCCAATCATTGTATTACCTTGAAAGGTTTTGGGACCAGTCTGTCACTTTTCATTAGCACAATAACTTAAAAAGTATTTAATGATTCTTTTTTTGAAACCCTGCAAATACATTCTATGGATGGTGATCTAGAACTAATCAAATTTTGAGACAAACTGCACCAAAATTGAAGCAGCATCACATAATGATAGCAAAGAGAAGGGCAGCTGAAGATATGGTATGGAACACCACCAGAGTCAAAACCCTCTGGACCAATATGTAAAATTTGTACATTTAAAGATTAATTATATCTTAAAACATTGAAAATTAACATTTCTTAAGCAAAATTAAGAAATCCTTATAGGTTTAGAAAAAATGCACGATTTTATTATAGTTATAGGATATCAAAAAGTCCGATATTAAAACATAAAGTTTATATATACACCAGGCATAAAATCTTTTTGCTTTTTAAAAATCATCCACATCAAGTAGAATCATACAATAATCCATCCCCCAAATATTACCATTAATTGATCCAGAGAATTTTCATTTAAAATAGATTAATAACACATACGTAACTTAAATCAATTTTTAGTAAAGGCGTTAACGCAATCATTCACTTGGCGGAGAAACAGCGCGCGGGTGTGCCTCTTCAATTCAAATTTATTTTCTTGCTTGATCGGTCACACTAAAAGCAAAAAAGAAAAAAAAATCAAAGGAGTGCAAAGCCAATACAGCAAAACTCTCCAAAATGCATAAAACTTAATTTATAGTAATTAACTCTTCATATTTTTCAATAATCGAGTGAAATTATGCATGAATACAGCCTACTGAATGAATATTGACGGCGACAGGAAACTGAGTACGAGTCGCTCTCCTTCAGATCATACAGCAAGTCGCTGACCGTGCAGATTTAGCCATAGCTCGACACACGCCACTTCGCTGATTGGTTGCTCTAGTACGCTGAAGTTCCTCCTTCTGCCGCTTCCAACGCGAACTGCGCATGTTATTGGTCGTTGGAGGTGTCAAGCAACGTGCAGTGGTCAGCTGTCATCTGTCAGTGTCCGCGCTGGAGGTGCAGTGTGCTTCCCGCACCTGACGGTATAAAACAAACTGCCCTTGGTTAACAGTGGGCTGCAAAGTAGCTGCTTCACTGGGAGCACTGACGAACAACCGTAGACTAATTATATCCAGGGGGACAGCTGGCTCGATTTTCTTTTTAAACATAATAACATTATGATGGTGCTTCGCTTTTTGTTATTACTTTTTATTTAAAGCCGCACGTCTGCATGGAAATATATGGTATCTAGGTTTTATCTCTGTCTTACATTTGGAGTAAATTACTTTTACTAGCCTACCGTTGCTAGAAGTACTACTTGAAACGAAGTAACTGCTTTCTCATTGTGAAGACAACCTGTAAACGTTTAAAAAGTTATCCTGACGTAAACTGTGCGTTATTTAAATGCCGCCCATTGGAAATTTTCTACTTACATGTGATTATGTGTTAGTGTACACATTTTTTGTCTATGTAGGACCGTAGCCCAAAGCAGTGTGCTGGTTTATATGAAGACAGTGCTATTCGACCCGGGGACAGCGGGACAGAAAGGTTATGAGGCGATCACTTTAGCGTAAATACGGTCCTGTTTAATCATACTTATTTATGGATTTAACCGAAGACGCCGAAGAGAACCTGCTGTACTATTTGTACCAGAGTCTGCAGCAAGGATGGTTAAGAGTCTCTGGTAAGTAATGCATGTTAACGTAGTATTAATTTAATGTTTTATATACCAAATGTAATTTTATCCAAAATAATGAATAATTTGTCCTCAAAACTGGACTGAATCAATTATATTATTTAGAATGTATCCCCTGTTTTGTGCCCTGGGGTGCCTGGGATAGGTTCCAGTAATATGTGTAATATAAAAACGAAATATTTAAATATCGAAATACACACACACACACACACACACCTGAACAGATTTGGAAATCTTGTTTTCAGCATTCCAACGGGGTGTGCTTTACTTGTTGCCATACCAGCTCTTCCTTAGACTTGAGGCAACCTACTGGTTACTAGTTAATTGTAGTCGAAGGTGCACTGTACATCCAAGTTTTGGTCTCCTTTTCTGCTTAAAGTTCTTCTGGCTTACAGGAATATGAATTGCTCATCGGATATTGTGATTGCAACTGCAAGAGTTTACTTTGGAGCAGAGACCAAAGAAATACATTTTATTGGCATTCATTCATTTATCAAACACATTTTTGTTTCCAAAGCAGTACATAAATTAAGAAAGCTTAGTGTCAGAAAGCAAGGTCAACCATCCAGTGTCCCTGCAGTAGCGGTTAAGGGTCTTGCTCAAGGGCCCATTGATAATAAGATCACTCTCGTAGTCACAGGATTCAAACCCACGGTATTCTGGTTACAGGCACAGATCCCTAATCCACTGGACCACACTCTCAAATAAACAGAAGGAAGATTTAAATATTACAGTTGCACTGGCATCCCATCCAGGATGTATCCTAGACTGGTGCTCTGTGCTGACAGTGCCAGAATAGGCTTTCGGGCCCCCATGACCTGGACCGGGATAGATTGATTGATGGGTGGATGGCAGAATCCAATGGTAAATATCTGAGTATGAACATGTTATATTCATATTAAAACATTCATTTATTTACTCGCAAAAAGAAACACTGGAGAGCATGGAAGACACAGTTCTTAATCATCAACCTCACTAAAACGGGACGGATGCTTAATGATGGACACTGGCAGTGGAATTACATTGTGCGACTGGCTTACCATCTGAGGCAGCTGCCTGCCCCCAGGCCCTGAGCAGAATAAGCTCTTGAAGGAGGGATGGAATAAGATACATATACTCCTCGCATAGAGAGAATTCCATCCATCCATCCATCCATCCATCCATCCATCCAACTCCTTATACGATTCAGGGTCATGGGAGATTACATTTGCTAGGGTGAAACAGTGTAATTTTATCAGTTTTATTGATTGAATGAATGAAAGAATGTTCCAGAACCAATGGGGAGCCACTTAAACCGGCACCACTGTGTAGCCCCCACCTGAACCCCTTCTTTACTTTCTGTGTGTGGAGTTTGCATGTTACCTTTCACAGTTTGAATGTTATGCATTTAGGCTAGTTAGCATCTCAAAAATTGACTATCGTGTGTGATTGTGTGTGCTTGCATGTGCCTTAAAATGCACTGATGTCCTATTTGGAACTGGCCAGGAAAACTATTAGTACTGTTGCTTTGATGGTGTTGGAGAAATCCTAGTATGTTAATCATGTTTAAAAATTAAGCTATACAGTAAGATTAAACTATTACTTTCAAATGGCAGTTTGAACAGTCACAATGAATTCTTTCTGGTGTTGCTGCTTTTTGTTGAGGCAGGTTGATTCAGATGTGAGCCAGAAAAGAAAAGAATCTTAAGGAATCCTATGTGAAAAATGGCCTTAAAATGAATAAGATTATCAGTTTAACTGGGTATTCAATTAGGCATATGTCACAAAAAGTCCATGGACATAGTCTGTAATCGTAATTTTTTTTTCTCCCGATATACATTACATGTATTGGTTCCTCTAGTCATTATGGCTGGTGTTTCAAGTGACCTGTTGATATTGTTGACCATCATAGAGTTTGGTATTCAATATTTTCTACAACTGAAAGGTTAAAATCACTTTTATTGATGCTTATAAAGTAGGAATTTAATGTCTATTGAAGTAAATAAATGCATTCATTTTTCCAGTTGCTATAAAAATGCTAATTATTCTTTTTGGATTAGGATGTAATGTGTATTTCAGTACTGCATATGGATTTGGGTCCCTTTAAGTTTAGTTTGTGTAGTTTATTGCACAGTAATCCTTGCTAAAATTTGACCAGCCATAATTTACATTTGTGTTGCAATAGCAATGCCTGGTTAAAAGATATGCTATGTGCCCTCTGCTGTTGACTAAAATAGAGATTTTGACCTTTTGCACATGGGATTGATGGGACCAGCCAAATGCAGCATTCAGAAGCATTGCTGCTCTGACAAAGTGCTTACGTTGGCATTCTGATCCCCATTTGCTTTGTTTTTCTTATCAGCCTGACAAACGAAAACGAACAAATAGATTCTGGCACTGTCAGAATGCAGATTCAGGGAACAGCACTCACAGGACTTCTGTACAATGCTGATTATCCTTGCCAGAGAGACATAATGCTTATTCCGTACGTTGCGTAAGGTGATTTTTTTTAATAACTTACATGTTTGCCATCGACAGCACTGAACACTGAACATTCCCTACAGCAAATAAAGCAATTTGCTCTTCATTACTTGTGGAATACATACTTTTTATTTGCACCAGGGAGATTTTTGTTTGTTTGTTTGTTTGTTTTGATTTAAATAGTATGGCGTTCTAATTGTTCTAATAGAGTTAAAAATTTTAAATGTAATGAAAGACTTTTTAAAAGCTTTTGAAGGTGTCAGCGGATATGTAGGTTAATTATATTTGCAACCAATTAAATGCTTATTAAGGACTATTAGTCAGGATTTAAATTCTGTGCTTAAGTTGAGTTCAGAGGATGAGGGAGGAGCTGAATCAGGGATTTTGAATAAGCGTCTCTGAGTTTTGGCCTGTGGCTTCCCAATATATTATCTCTCTGAGGGAAAGAGCAGGAAAGAGAAATGAATTCTTGTAATACAGACATGAAGAGCTTACAGTGGTGACTGGAAATAACATGAAATTGTTAGTATGTGTACCCAATTGTTTTATATTTTTTTTTAATCCACGATTGCATTTTTAAAAATAAATCTATGCAGTAGCCTGCTGCTAGGAAATGTTTAAGTGGTTAGGTTTTACTAATAATTTAGGTGGAAAGCAAACATAGTCAAGAATTAATAAATAATATTGCAAATAACATACACTCAGACACATTATTGCGTACACCTAGCTAGTACTGTACTAGATAGGACCCATGCTTACCTCTAGAACTGCATCAAGTGTAGATGACTTGTAAGTTCAGAGAAACCGTTCTGCACAGCACTGTTTTATTCACTGTTATTGCACTTGTGACCTCACTCTTTGCTTTAATGAGTCTGCCCGTTCTCATCTGACCTCTCTTATTAAAGCCAAAAGAAATGAGATGCCATTCAAGAAAAACCGTTAAAAATATTTTTGTCGATCACACCATTCTGTAAAGCCTGGTCCCTGTGGGGCATTAAAATCCCAGGAAGGTGGCTGTTTCTGAGATGATGGAGCCACCACGTCTGGCACCAGCAGTCACACAGCATTCGAAATCGCATAGACTGGCCGTCATTCTAATGCTTGGAACAGTAAGTGAGCCTCTTGACCAGGTCGGCATGTTTGATGTATTCAGTTGCAGCTGCCTGATTTGCTGTTTGGAGGAGTAATCTGTTTTCATTAGCCAGCGGGTGTGCCTAATAGAGGTGGGCATTCAGTGTACAGTACAAATGATTCTTTTGTTTCGGTGTATATGTGCACTTTTAGGAAAAGGTGCTTCTAAGGGAGGAAAACAGAAGAGACTAACTTAATCTGAGCGGTACTGCACATGCAAATCATGCAAATTTGACAGTGGAAGTATTCGCCAATGTACACGCGATAAGGAAGTACACAGTCATTCAGTTTGGTGGTAATCTCGTTAAAGTAACAGGCCTATTCGCATGTTAAGCCATCACGATGGATTGGGAGTGGCAGTATAGCGTTAAGTCGGAGAGCGTATGAAGGCTGTCGACCGGCTGGCTTTCGCCCGTCCTGACATCTGCTCACAATGCAGGGATGAGGTGTAGCAGTGACAACATCTGCAGTCTGCATTTTCGATTCTTGGAGAAGAAACAAAGATTTGTGGAAAGCCGATTGTGTTAATCTACAGGGCAGGTGGGGATGGGGGCTTCTGCTGCAGTATGAGGTTTTTAAAATGTAAGCAAACACAAGGAATGATTACCAACATATTACACAAGGCATACTGATATGTAAATGATATATCTTTGTTATTCTGCATAGAATTATTAGTAGATTTGGAATGTTGTTCTGGATATAAAATGATACTTGCCAGAAGTATTCAACTATTCAACACAAAAGTCCCACAAATATAGAACGAGCCACAGATGGTTTTTTTTTGATCCATAAGAGTGAGTCAGCAGAAGCACAAGTAGTTCAGATTTAGGCCGGACTAATATGAAAATTCTGCCTTCAATATCCGTGCAAATTTTAAGAAGCTGAAAGATTTGATAATGGATAATATCAGCTGAAATTGTTTTATATAGTCAAAACTTGTAGATTTAGCTAGACAGTGCTTTACTGACTGATATGATTATGTCACTTTATCAAACTTAAATAAACACCAGAAATTCCCATCGTAAAATATCATTAATATAATACAAACCACTTTTTGCGTTAGAATATATTAACAAGATTTCGGCCAAATCTGCTCGCAATCCCAGGTTAAGAGCAGTCAGTTTTAATGCAGGAAGCACAGCATTCTCCAGTGAGAGGGCTCCATTTCTCATCATCAATGTTTAAAGAGCCATTATCTCCCAATGCCAATACATTCGTGGAAACTTAATATAGCCTCATTTTAATGGCACAGCCTTAGTTCAGATCAATCAAAAAAGGCACTGTTATGGTTACCATGCAAATATTTTTGCAGGACCCGCCAGTTCACTAGACTGATGTGAAGCTGCACCCTGCTGTGTGGTGGATAGATCCTAGTGCCACAGAAGCGGAAGGAGGAGGGGGGGGGGGCTTTATATGGGATTGAAAAACACTGAGGTGGGGGGCAAGAGGGATAAGCGCAAGCCATGTACATTTACTTAGTAGATGCATTTATACAAAGCAGTGCACAGTTGAGAAAGCAGGGTCGCTTCATCCTGGGAGCACTTGGGGTTACAGGCCTCGCTGAAGGAACTGCCAATAAAATCACTCTGCTGACCATGGGATTTGAATCGGCAGCCTTCTTATCATGGGCACAGATTGCTGACCCACAAGGCCATGCTCTGCTCCCTAAAAACTTAGAGATGCCACGAAGTAGGTGGCAATGCCTTAACCATATGTGTGTTGAAGGCCACTAGGGCCTCTTCCATCCTTGTCAAGGGGAGTGCTAACCTTCTCTCCTTTCAAACAACAACCGCAGGGATTGTGCAAAGTAAAGCGGGGATATCATCTGGGGGAAATGAGGTGTGTTGGTAGAACCTGTTTTTTTTGATGCCTGTTGTAGGATTTAAGTGCGGAATGGACATCTTATGTTTGTTCTTGAATTTGGTTATGACATACCGGAAAACAATACATTAACTTTTTAGAATTAAAAAGATACTTAAATTATGGTTAATTATTTAAATACTCCTGTCCAGCCGACTTCTAATTATTTATCTGGGTTCAGGTCACAGGGGCCCTGGAGCATGTCCAGGCAGCACAGGGCAAATGACTGTGTTATATCCTGGATGGGCTGCCAGTCCAGTGAATAGCACGTGCAAAGTGCAACAATGACACACTGATGTGTTTTGGTTTGTGGGATGATGCCAGAGTACCTGGACGAAACTCACAAGCTTAAAGCATCGTGTGTGTGGATTCTTCCCCCTGAGTTGGACTCAAACTGCCCCAAACCTGGGGATGTGAAGCAACAGTGCCACCATTTTGCAAAATTAATAATAATTTAAATAATTTTGAACAAGATTAAAAATAATGGTGGTCTGGGCCTGTGTTTATAGTTTGTGTGTTCACTGTTTCCTCACACCTGTGGGATTGGCGGTCTGTGCCTGTGTTTAGGGTTTGTGTGTTCACTGTTTCCTCACACCTGTGGGATTGGCGGTCTGTGCCTGTGTTTAGGGTTTGCAAATTTTCCCTGTGTTGTGCAGGTAAGTAGAGTGTGTCTAAACCACCGACAAACCTACCCATCCACACCGATGCACAGAAATTCTTCACATTCATCACTTTAACGTTGTTGGACTTCTCTCAGAAAAGCCCCAAGTGATTACAACTGAAGCTCAGAACCAATAACTGCTCCTGGTGTGCTTTGATCTCCTGAACTTTAGTTTAATAAACTTTAAGAACTATATAATAGGTCCCACCTAGAAATTCATGATGTGCTAATAAGCTGAACTGCCCCAAAGGAAAGTAAATGATCTGATTTTTCTGCTGTACTTCTAAATATATACAAGATCTTTTCCCCACATGAGACTTTGGCAGTGATTCATTTCCAAAATTTTTTGAGACAAATTATCTTCACAGATCTCACTGAGGGCACAGTTTGATCTAAAAAAAAAAAAAACACTTCTCTGCAAACGCTGTTACATTTTATCTCCAAGTATCTATAAATACTTTGTAGTCAGATTACTATGTGGTGAGACCTGCTTCTTTTACATGCCTTAATTGATTATTTATCACTTGATTTATTGATGACATTTATTGATGTAGATTAGCTTTATTCTTCGTTCCAAATTGCCAGTCACTTTAGAGATGCATATTGTATATATATCACCAATTGTGTTTTATACAGTATTGCCCTGGTTTGTTTATGTAATTGAACATATATTGTAATTATTATGTTTTGGTGTATTCAGATATGTTCAAGAATTTCCCTCTGGGATCAGTATAGTGTAATCTATACTACATTTATGCTTCTTTAATCTT
This sequence comes from Mormyrus hasselquistii, assembly GCA_026779605.1. NCBI lineage: Eukaryota > Metazoa > Chordata > Actinopteri > Osteoglossiformes > Mormyridae > Mormyrus > Mormyrus hasselquistii. The sequence continues at coordinate 15,254,329 of JAODKE010000125.1, forward strand.
ACGCAGATGGTTGTGTTGGCATCCTGGTTCCATTTTTAAATATATTTTTTATTAAATTTACCTTTGAGGTATTTTTTGTGTCCAATTAGGCTTTTTTCACTTAGTTACTCACATGCACATTATGCAATAATATAACAAAATAGTATTTAGATCTGTACCTTTAAAAATTATAATTATGTAATCATGTCCTCAGATGTTGGATACCTTAGGCCAGGGCTATCCACCTCAGGCCCTCAATTCCAAATCCAGGCCTTGTTTTCAGTTCTCCCAGGTAGTTAGTTTAGAACTACTGACTCTGATTGGTCAGAGGCTTCACACCTGGCTCACAGGTGAAGGACGGCTGGGAAATCAGCAGGGCTCGGCCCTTGAGGACCGTGAGTTGAATAGCCCTGCCTTAGGCCTATATGAAAGCCATAGCTTTTCCCTATAAAGAAAATTCTCACTTTCTTTGCTAGGATTTGCATAATAATGCATAACATCACACCTGCTTTTCGTCTGTGCAGTTTACACAGCATCCAATTTTGAAGTTAAATATACTTTGCATATAGAAATACAAAATTATATTTTGGTTTAATTCAGCTATTTTTTGCACTTTGGCCACACCTTCCCCCAGTACTGACCACTTGTTTTTAACACATTATTTCCAGTGTTTGCCATGTGATGTCTCATCAAACCACAAAATCTTCCTTCTTGCTGTGTCACACGGCTTCTGGCAAACTACAAGCATGGCTTAATCTTGGCCGTCCTTAGGTGTGGCTTCTGTCTCGACACTTTCTTAAAGAGGCTGAATCTGTGTAGGGCTGAAGAGGTTGTTGATCTTGTTTACCATTTCAGCCAGTGAGTTCTGTGTTTCAGCCATTTTCATTTGCAGCAGAGCAAAGGAAGAAATTACCAGTGGGACATAAAGGGTTTTGTAAAAGTACTGTACATCTTTTACGGTATGTTTAAGGAGAGTGATATTTTTTCAGCCCTGCAAAATATACATACATGGATGGCATGTGGTGATATCAGTTTTTTTTTAGAAATGGTGAAGATCTTCCATGCATAATTTGGATAGGTTTTTCGGAGAGATCTGATTCGGGTTTTATTGCTGGGCAGAAACTGTTTAAATTTTTAATGAGAAAATATAGGAGATGGTTGAGAATTCCATGCAATGGTAAAAAAAAACAAAGAGAAAGAAAAATTAAAAGCCAAAATAACAACTCAATTTTACATATCAGAACTGTGTATCTAAGGCATGGTACCTGAAAAATGCTTGGTACCTGTCCCAGGGAGGATAAACCCTGGATGGGATGCCATGCGATTATAACAGAAACACACACACACACACACAGAGAGAGAGAGAGAGAGAGAGAGAGAGAGAGGGAACGGCAGTTTTTTATAACATACATATGCATTCAAGGCAGGAATCAGATTCATAACACGGAGGTTGTGAGGCCACAGTGCTACCCGCTGAGCTACCGTTGCTATAAAACTGATTTTTATTACTTTCTCAGAAAATTACTTTTATGCATTTACTGTTATGTGACAGCATGAGACCTAAATTCTGCCTCATGCGGTTCCAAGAAGAATCCTATAATCCAACCTAGATCTGTGTATGTGCAGTCTATGATTAGAATGACTTTATGGTTTACTTAAAATACCACACAATAGGCAAAAATTGCATGTAAATGATAATAAATGTAATACATATTTTAAATTTACTACCTTGTCCTTTACCAGGTACTTTATAGTCCTTTTTAATCTTGCTACATTAATGAACTAAATTAGCTGCGGGTAAAGACGGCCGTCTGGCACACTAGAGTGTGATATGTTGACATTTCAAATGAAGGAATTTAATGAAAGATCTACTGAGGCATGCAGTCGCGCGCGCAGAGCGTGCGGGTTTTTGCGTTCTGCCGTTACAGCAAGGTTATACGGAGGGGAAGGAAGAGCAATAACTAAAGGCTGAGTGTGTAACCGCGTACCGAAGGCGTTGCTTACCAATGCTCTGCTCCCTCCTCCCCTCACATCCCCCACAGCCTCCCCCTCCTCCTCTCGCTAGCTCACACTCGCCCTCCCGCTCAGTTTCATACGCGTCTGGACGGGCTGTGCCGTAAATACCGCGGGAGTGAGGCGTGGGGTAATATCACTCCTATAATAAAGAACGTCACTTTCTTGTCAACGCGGCTGCACCGACACACTTGCCTCGCTGCACGGCCGTCACCGTTGAAGCACACACGCGCAGGCACGCGCGCATGAACGCGCACACGCGAGCGCTTCGGAGACTCGAGGATCCCGAAAGGAGCTTCACGAACTCGACAGCATGTCTTTTGACTCCCTGACAGGTAAATAGCTTCTCGTTTCCCCCTGTTTTGCAATCTCTGTCTGCTGTTTGTCTGCGTGTCATTGGTACACTGCCTTTCGTGGAGCGCCTAACAGGAATTTGTTGATTTGATTTCTGCGAATATGTGCACTTGTGTAAAGGGCGCTTTAACTTATCCCCATCCTGTGCTAAATCAGATTCAGATATTAAGTAATTAATTTTGATTGCATTTATTATTTTTATACCGTTTGTGTATTTTTGTCAGTTTTCAGTTTTTGAGATTCATGGATTACTTTTAAAGTTTTTTTCCCCCTCTGTATGATTTACAGTCATTGATGTAAACACTGGAAATAGGAATAATATGAAACACAGAGTGTAGACTAGGAAAGTAATATACAGAAGTAGTAAATAAAATGCTATTCTTTTTTTCTCCTTGCTGAGTGAAAGTGGGTTTATGGGTTGCCTGTGGTTACGCTGTGAGCCATGGAGCAGAATCCCAATAGAATCATATCAGGCGGCATGCAGTAGAGAAAGGTCTGTCCTGCACAACAAAGGCTGGCACGTGGATGCTGAGACGCACTCTGAGGCTACCAAAACCAAAGCAGCAGTTTGCCATTCTGTCACCCCTGTACTAGAGAGATTTTCCTTTTTATGCAACATTTGAGGTAGAAAACTAACTGTAAATATCGTTATGACTTTTTTTAAAAAAAAAATAATAATAACCTAATAATAATAATCATAATTTAACAACAGTGAGTGATTTTGTTCCAAGAAATGAATTGATAAAAAAGAATCCCAGGTCTGCATTTCTCTTGGTGATTTGAGAAGAAACAGTCAGGCAAGCAAACTGAAAGTAGTGGAGACAATTGTATCAAAGTAGGGGGTCTGTGAATGATGGTAGGCTGTTAACCTGTGCTGGTGTATGTGGTTACCGTGGCGAAAATGCAGTACATATCAAAAAAGACAGCTGGGGAAGTATTAATAGTATTCAGATTAATAGTCTGGCCGTTCCATACTGAGCTTGTGATAGTGGGCACACTGCAGGCTGAACTTAAGCATCAAACTACCAATTTTCCATTTTGAGACTACAGCCACTTCTTGAAGCCAGACAGACTGCAGACATTAAGTGACAAAGACTTATACAGCAAGCTTCAATCACATTTTGCCATTATCTACACAATTTATTTACATATGTGATGACATTGGAGAAAACAGCCATTAACAAACTGTCAGCCACTGACAGTTTGTTAATGCCTGTTAATTAAAGCTGTATATGAAGGCCAGTTTTGTGAATGTAAGTTTCAGCTCAAAAGGATAAATAATGAATATTTTAAATCAACTAGTAAAATAATTTATAATAAATATGAAGTGTTTGTATGTGTTATGCTGACTATATATTGGCATAGCAATATATTGCATTTTCCTTGTATGAGAATATTTCGAACAGTTTTTAAAGAATGCATGGAAAGACAAGAAATGTGAATTTCCCACTAATTATAAAATTTGTTGGAAATCACATTATAATACAATTTTGTCAGCATCAACACAATAATTATCATTTATCCTTTTTTATATCCCATAAAACACTTTCCTCTGAACAATGTGGGTAGGGTTGTATGTTAATAGCACCATATGTTAGAAGTCTTAATTAGTCTTAATTAATCTCTGGCAAATTATGGGGGACTGCAGTGTATTATCACATCTATCTGGTAAGATACCCGCCAGCATGGTTTCAACTGGAGTCCTTCAACAGGATTTTGCCAACAAATAAAACACATTGTTTGTATGCATTGAAATTAAAAAAACCTATTTTTTAAAAACTAAATAAAAACTAGATATTTTTAAATGCTGCAGTTTCACTGTTTTTGTTGCAACTGTGTTTTGTGTTATACATATTTCTTAATGTAGGTTTTTGTATGATTTGCATTTCACAAATCCTAAGAACAATTTATCACTCTTGTCATCTTGATCAGCTTAGTGTTTCCAGAGGAAAAATGATATTTTTTTGTTTTGTTTTGTTTTTGATTGGCCTCTAGTTAGGATTTAGTGTCAGGTGGATCACAAAATGGTAGTTATGAAAGAATTTTTATTGGGTCAAATTTGTCAGGTTTTAAAAGAATATCTGTACCTCCACAGTATTTCCGATATGTGACTGATGGCCGAATCAGCAATTGTCAGCAAATCGACAGTCAGTCTGGAAATTATATGTTGCAGAATTTTGCAGCATTTTCATGTCAGTAAGATGGTTAATTTCAGCGATCAGAGGCGAAGCGGTGTGCCGTGGAGCTGTGGGAAGGCAGCTTGGCACCAGGGGAGCACCATGTGAAATGGGGAACTTGGGGACAAGAATCCAGGCTTTGTTTTTGGTATTTCCTCTGTTCAAAGAGAAAGTGTTGGGACTGAACCGTGTAAAAATCTGAAATAAAAAAATAGTTTTCCAAGATGGATGAAAAAATGCCATTTTGGCTGGGGTGGTCATGAACTTTACTGGTTTCCCACCTTACAGGTATAAAAGGGTAACACACCTACATAGATAACAACTAGTAAAACAAGGATCGGGTTGGAACTGTGCTGACCCCCTTTCTGGTATAAGTACTCTAGGAGGTGACAGTGCTGTACCTGTATATTTTTATTTCCGACATGGCAGATCTTTTGTGCCTTGTATCAAATCTGAAGGTAGCATAAGCGAAGGGTGCTCTCCAGCTCCTGCATGCAGGTCAGTGTTTTCACAGATGGGCATTATGATCCTCCGTCCAGCCATGGTTTTTATCGGTTACTGGGGCACTTGGAAAGTGTCTTTTTTTTACGCATGAAGATGAATATTTAAATAGGCTCAGCTTTTTAAGATACGTAGCTCAGTTTCAATAAAGATTTTGTAGATTCAGTACTCAGCATTCTTTACTACTTACCCATTTTTAACTAGTAAGCTAGTTATCCTTGCCATTGCAATAACTGCTAAATTGTCCTTGCATCTTTAACTATTTGCAAAGCCTGTCCCATCATCCTGCCATACTGCTTATCGCTCTTATTGTGCCGTTGGGATATTTATTTCAGTATTACATGAAAAAAATCTATGGCTTGACATTTAATGATTTGTAATGAAAGAATTTGCACTTATGCATGGCCATTTTCACAGCTATATCAGTGACATTTTTTAGCCCAAACCGGTAAGACAAAATAGAAAGCACTGACCCATCCCTTAAAATATATTTCTAAACCGAATTCCCATTGAATAAAAACACAGGCATGGAAGGGAAGTAAAAGCTATTTACTTACATAGGTTGTAGCCTTTAAATGTGGTGCAGTAAGGGCAACAGTAACTTCAGGAGTGAATCTCACAGCCGTGAGATTGGATCAGGTCGATTGTCGGAATGAAAGACGGTTTCCAGCGCCCTGTCCATCATTATGCATACCGTGTCAGTGGGGGTTTAGCTGATCTGACAGGTGCTTGGCAGCGACAGCATTTTCAGTTTAAATAACCTACTGTGATAACACAAAGTCATTCGCCTCAGCGGAAACTCATGGAATGCAAACGTTTCTGTGGGAAGACAACAATCAGATATTCCTTAAGTAAATGTTGTGAAGTTATTTCCCTACAGTAAATGCAAATGCATTTTTTAAGAGGTGGTCTTGGCCCTTGTAGCTCTTTACCAAGCCTTGTGTTGTTGACTGTCATAGCCATTGCTGCTGCAAGGTAATAAACTTTATAATATCACACAACAGCAATCTACATTGGTGGAGTAGCACTATTCAGTCATTTTGGTAGCTCAGACTGGCCAAACATCCAGGGTATTATCAGTGTCCCTGTACTGTAGATATTTCCCTCTTTTTTACTTTAGTAGAATAGCTGAATGTGAATTTTGAGCAAGAAAACAGTACTTGGTTGATGTATAGTTTGTATAATACATCTTAAAATGCCTAGTACATTATTTTATAATCTGTATATTATGTATTCTATATCATGAATAGTGTGTATAATGGGTGTATCTTTGTCCTCCTCAACCACCTGTACGTAGGATGTCATAGGATGCCATATGTGCGCGTATCTGCACCCAACACAGCAGCTCTGTTATGGAACATAAGATTTTCACCCCTACATCTGTATCAAATGATGTGATAATGAAACTGTGATTGACATGATGGCTAATTATATGCTCTTAACATTATATATTATCCAATGGCCATCAGAGAACCATGCTTGAAAACAAAAGACCCAAAGCA
>JAODKE010000125.1:15260954-15272549 GCA_026779605.1 Mormyrus hasselquistii
TATATATAATTTTCATTTATTAGAAGACCCACTTCCTTCTAGTTCAATATAGTCAATGAGCACAAGATTTTTCAGGAAAGCATTGAATTGTTTTCATGTAAACTGAAACTAGCATTCCATACATTCCAGTTTTGATGATCTCTCATGTATTAAATTTGTGATTTTTTAATATATAAACAAATATCTGATATTAGGAGCGTGTGCCTAAAAGATTGTTAATGTTTCCAATGCACTTCAGAATCTACTTATTTTTCATTTTGCAGCATCCATCAGATTCATTCTCAAATTCTGCTTCATCCTTTTTTTAAACCTATTTGTTCTGCAAATGCAAGCACTAACATGCTATATTTTTTTGATGTATATCACCTGCTCCATGTCCAACAGCATTTAGCCCTTTAATGAGAATCAGGTCATTGCCATTGCGATTCATGCATAAAGAGTGAAATTAACGAAACTGCTCTTGGTCTCTCTACTTTGGCATATGGTTGTCTAGTGATAAGGACCTTGTTTTGGCAACAGCACAAAGCAATTGCTTGTTTGATGTGGTCAGGTCCAGGACAGAGAGATGTGACTGAAGGCCATTTACCATACATACTGCTATTTAGAAAGATTATCAATATAAACAGGCTTATTTAAGAATTTGCACGAATGTGTGAGCACATTGGTATTGCAAACTATGATTCTTCGACTTCTCACTGACCAGGAAAAGATTTTTTGGTTTTCTAAGATTTTTAAGTATCTTACATTTGGTCTAATGTACCATTTTACATGGAATGGGTTCACCGTGAAAATACAGATTAACATAAATAGACTACTGCTCAAAAATAAAAAGATTTTAAGCAGTATTAACCCCAGTTTTTGTTACTTAACTTCAGAGGTACTAGACATCCTTCAAACCTTCTGTTCAATTTATTTTCTTATGGTGTCCTTCCAAAAATGGTCTGACCCGTTTTTTTTTTTTTTTTTTTTTTTTTAATGAATAGAAAAGTAAACGTTCTATATCCAGCTAAAAGCAGAAGTAGATTCATTTACTAATAGATTGCAGAAGTACTGGTGCTTTTGTATCTTGATATTAATGTAAATTGCACTTCCTTTTTTGCATTTGACAGATTGACTCCTTTTAGTTGGTATTTCTCACTTACCAGAAGTTCTGCTTCACAGCTCCAAATGTCAGAGAATCTGCAGTATGTCCATTATCTTTGGCTTAAATTTCTTATGTGTGCTCTTTCGTCATATCTGCTTATCCTATTATATTCCATATATGACAAGGACCGGTCCTTATATAGGCTGGCTAGTAACCCAGCATGCAAGGCATGTAAAGATCAGGGAGAAAGGCTTTTTGTCATGATTTCAGTAAATGAGCTGAGAACCCTACAGCTTGCTCTTTTAGAATAAGGATATACAGTATAAATCAATTTGTTTATGTGAATCTAGTATGAAACTGCACTGGAAACCTATAGTCCCAAGACCTTTATACGTGTCCTATTTGTTTACAATAAGAATAATGAATTCTAGACTGATTATAATGGTTCCACCATCTAATTATCAGTCTGTAGGTCAATCGGAAGTAAAGTTGCCAATGCAGTCTCATGCTGTTCTTGAACATAAATGCAAATACACTTCTGCAAACACACACACAAACATGCATGCAAACATTGCCGTAAAAGCTACATGCCTGACAGAAAATTACTCTTGCTTTTCCTAGCCATGCCTGTGTCTTTTTTAGTTTTGAAATAGATATTAAGTGTTGGGTCAATGCCTTTTATCTTGTCTTAACTGAATGTCCTGCTAAACAGAGCTGCCATGAGGCTATCCATAACCAAGCGAGGCCTGTTTTATAGACCTGCTTAGCTCGGATAAGTGACTGATTTAGAAATTTGTTTTGTAAATGCAGCCACAGCCACAGCTAAATCTGCAACATTCTTTCCAAAAAGTTGGGAATCTGCGTAAAATGTAAATAAAAATAGAATGCAATTATTTGCAAATCAAATTAACCCATATTTAATTGAAAATAGAACAAAGACAACATAGTGTAGCGCCGGCGGGGTGTACATTTCCCAGCATGTCCCACAAGTAATTGTAAACAGCCCCTTGTTGTGTTATTGTTAATACTTGTATTTCCTGTTGTTGCACGTGTGTATACCTGTGTCTTGTGTAAACCTGCTCTGATCCTCCCATGTCTGCAGCATTGTATGAATTACCAACCCTGTGTGAGTTTTACTGTTCATCATCTGACCTCCCTTCGTTTCTGTAGTATGTTTGGTTCAGTGCTTGTTGGCTGCCTGTGTTAGTCCTTTTAAGGACTGAATAAAAGAACCTGGTTCTTCCCCATGACGAAGTCTCGCTATGCCTTGCTCTGTTTGGCGCTACAATATCAAATGTTGTAACTGAGAAAGTTGATTGTTTTATGGCAAATATATGCTCAGTTTTAATTGGATGCCAGCAATGTTTTTTAAAAAAGTTAGGACAGGGGCAACCAAAGACTGGAAAAGTTATGCAGTGCTAAAACAAAACACCTGGTTGAATATCTCTAAACTAATAAAATGAATTGCCAACAGGTCAGTTAGGTGATTGGGTACAAAAAGAGCTCTCCAGAAAGGCAAACTCTCTGTGCAGTGAAGATGGGGAGAGGTTCACCTCTCTGTGAAAGACTGCATGGGCAAATAGTGCAACAATTTAAGAATCATGTTCCTTAATGTAATATTGCAAAGAATTTGGGCATTTCATCATGATACATAATATAATTTAAAGATTCAGATAATCCGGGGAAATCTCTGTACGCAAGGGATAAGGTCGAAAATCAGTATTGGATAGCCATGATCTTCAGGTCCTCAGGTAACACTGCATTAAACACATACATGATTTTATAGTGGAAATCACTACATTGGCTCAGGAACACTTCTGAAAACCATTGTCTGTGAACACAATTTGCCGTCGCATCCACAAATGCAAATGTAAAGAAACCATATTTAAACATGATGCAGAAATGCCACCGACTTCTCAGGCCCAAACTCATTAAAGATGGACTGAGGCAAAATGTAAATTTGTCCTCTGTTCTGATGAATCAAAGAGGGAAGCGGGCTGAAGAGAAGAGGGACCGTCCATATGGTGCATCATTAACAAAAAATACAACGAAGGAGTCCCCAAACTGTTGGGCAGCTGACATACTATATCAGGCAAGAATGGGACAACATTTAACTTTCAAAACTCCAGAAACTGGTCTCCTCAGTTCAAAAATGTTTAGAGTTGTGCAACACAATGGTAAACATGCCCTTGACTCTACTTCTTTGAAATGTGTTGCTTGCATTAAAATTCAAATTATTTAAATTTAAAATGTATTTTTCATATTACTTAAAATATATTGTCATAAGACAATAAAATTTCTCATTTTCAGCATTTTATATGTTGTGTTTGTTCTATTTTCAGTTAAACATGGGTTTATATGATCATTGCATTCTGTTACATTTTATACAGCGTCCTAACTTTTTTGGAAACGGGGTTGTAAACATAAGGCTTGATCCTGAAATAAACTTGCACTTCCAGTTTGTGTCGTCTGTCCAGTTAGCCCTAGGCTAACTGTTAGTGCTTATAGGGATCTGATGCTCTTTTCTGACCTGATGACACTGCTTGATCTTCGTTGTGAGCTTTGTAACGCAGTAACATAGCTGACAGCCTGTATTATTAGGGAAGCAGAGAAGTGATTATCTCTAATCTCCATCAATGGATGCTGACAATGGATTCTTTCCTAACTCATTTGATTCTAAAAATAATAAAAAATAATCAAGTTTAAAGTTCAGTTGACCACCATGCTTTGCTTCAGAGTTCATTGGTTGGGAACCCACAGCACAGAGTGGTGTAAATTAGATGCAAGTGAGGAATTACATTTTTTTTTAAAGTATGTGAAAAGCTTAGAAAATTTTGTCATCACATTTTCTCTCTGTCCTTGATGCATCTCACTTTCATGAGTTGTCACTTTGTGAAAAAGAAATCAGCAGTCTGGATATCATCATACAACCTTTACACTTAAAATGAATTCAAAGACACATTCATGTTCATAGAAAAAGTAATGTGGAATTCAATGGCCGACTTGGCCTTCAGCTAAACACATTTTAAAACAACATATGTATTTGCACATATGGCAGTTTTTGTTTTGAAATAAATAAATATGGAACCCATTTATACTGCTCATTGCAGACTCTGACATGTATCTGAGACTGCGAATTTAATCAGGTCATGAGAGGGTATGACGTTAAGTTGCATCCGGCCCTGCAAGCGGTCTTCCAACTTGCAGGGAAAATTTTAAGGGTTGGTGTCAGGATTGGCTCACTAGCCTCCGTAAAACATCTCAACATCACCACCAGTTTCGCCATGTTGTGGCTGTTCAACGGGCTGCATCAGCGCATGCTCTGCAACCTGACTTGACCGTACGAGAGGGGTTTGCTCCTCGATGCATCCATCTACTGCCGGATCCGTTGGGGCAGCGTAGAGCGCCATCTTCTGAGGGAAATGCCGAGCAAGCATTAAAATATTATATCCTTACATAAGCAAATTTTGAAGGAGAGCTAGTTTCACATGGTTGAGCTCTTTCAAATGAATCTGTCTGTACATTGACCTCATATAATGATGCATATATGTTTGCACCACATTTGTTAAATCACTTCCAAAAGATAAAAAAAAAAAATGTACATTGTAACTGTTTGTATGCAATCTATAAACATTTAAACTGTATTTGTGTTTCTATATTGTTAGACAATTTTGCCTAGGGAACTTGACAAGTCCCATAAGAATAGACTGTTAATATCTTAATAATATAAAATGTAATGTAGCTGTCCACATTTTTAGATTTTTTTTACATAGTTGAAGAGAGAATCTATGACCTCATTGGGACCTGCATGCATTCTTTAATGCACTCCTAAAATTTCTTTTTTTTTTTTTTAACGCACTCCTAAAATTTCAAATACACACAGGAAATAGGTTTTATATGCATATAAATACAGTTGAATAGATTTCTGTCCTGTCTGAATGTGGCTTTACAGAGCAGTGGGTTGGATGAAAGTGCCCATGATATGTATCCACAGTGGATGGCATTTTCAATCCATTATACTGACTCCCCCTCCCCCCATTTTAAATGGAGCTGACATTTCATTATTAATCTCACACATGAACCAGGCTTTTGTGAAAACATCCTATTGCTTCCCATTCTGATTCTACATTTGCACGTTTTTTCCTATTATAATCTTTTTAAATTAAAAAATATTGAAGATATACAATATGGTATAGCAGCTAAAAGCTATACAATCGGACATGGCTGTACATTTTTCCAAAACCCCAGTACAACCAGTACAAGGCAAGTGCAACATGCCTGAAGTAAGTACATGGACATCCTGGCACAAAACCCTGAATGAAACAGAGAGAGAGCTCTGTATAGTTGTCAGAAGTGCTGCAAAAACGGCTCCAGTGACAAGTAATTGTACCCTCTAAAGTACAAATTGGTAGAGTACTCTTTCTCACAGTTTAAGTGCTTACCATGGTCAGGGCAAGAGTACTCTATGCAGGGTGTTCCCTAACCCTATGCCCTGTATTGTGTAGCATATGCTCCAGGCTCCTACTGCCAACCTGACTCGGATAAGCTAAAGATGGATGGATGGGTGGGTGGATGGATGGACTGGAATTTACTATAATACAATGAATTAAATGAGTTATTAAATGGTGAAAGTAGGTATTATAGAATGTGAATATAGAATGTATTATAGAAATAGAATGTGATCTGTTATATTTCCTACCTGACAGAAAGTTGCAATTGCAACTGGTATTACTACAAAATAGATGTCATTTTGATTTCCTAGGAATCAGGGCCTTGCAGTAAAAATGTTTTGGTTGGATTGGAACATGATTGCATTTAGCAGAGTGGCTTACCTTAACGTAAACAAAAACAGTAAATAAATTAAAATAATGCAAGTAGTTTTTAGCTGTTAATTAATGTATTTTACGTTTATTTTTATTTTATTTTTTCCTTTGGCATTTCTGTACCTTGGATATCTCATGCACATTTTGCACCTCTGTATACGTTGTCTACAGGACCTTTTCAGACAATGAAATTAACTAATTCTTTCTTGCCATCGACAGACACACAGTGATCCATAGTGACAAAGTGAAATGTGTTTTTAGGAATTCTAGCAAATTTATGAGGAATAAAAAATCAAAATCCTCCATTCATGCCAGTATTCAATCCTTTCACTATAGCAATGCAAATTTACTATTGATCATCTTTCAGGTGTCTCTGTACTTTGATTGCAGTCCACCTCACTTGTTTGGGTGTGATTTAGAAAGGCACACACGTGTCTTTATAAGGTCCCACAGTTATGGTGATTGATAAATTGAGAACCAAGCTACAAAGTCTATTGAATGCTCTGCATATCTCATGGATAATATTTTGACTTCAGGTTGATGTAGAAAAAGGTATCAAAGCTTTGGCAATGGTTTGGCTGTTCAACGCAAGATTCTTCGTAGTTCTGACTGTCTGTCCAAACTGGATAGTTGGGGAAGTTGGGCCTTAGTTAGGGAGCTATCCAGAAAACCAGTAGGCACACTAACTGTACTTCAGAGTTCCTGTGTAAAGATGAGAGAACCTACTCGAAAGACAACCATCAGTCAGATTTTTATTGTAGAATGGCTAGACAGAAGCTACTCCTCAATAAATAGCTTGCCAAGAAGCAATCCTTGGTCTCTGAGAGAATGAGGAAGACAACTCTCTGTTCTGATGATACAAAAATGAAACTTCATGTCTAGTTAGAAATGGGTACAACCCATCACCTGGCCAATATCCTTCTTACAGTGAAGCTTAATGGTGCAGCATTGTGTTTTGGAGATGATTCTCAGTGGCAGAGACCAGTAAATCTCAGTATTGACAGAAAGATGAATGGAGTCAAATCAGGAAAGGTTATTGGAGATAAACTGCTTTATAGTGCACACAACCTTGGATTCAACTTTCAGCATGACAATGATCCAAAGCAGACAGCCAAGACATTGATGGAAAGGCTTTGGAACAAGTTCCCGAATGTCCTTGAGTCACCCAGCCAAACCCTAGTCTTGGAACCTCATGGAAAATCTGTGGAGAAACCTGAAGGCTGCATTTTCACCAGTGTGACAGAGCTTGAGAGAATCTGCAATGAATGCCCAAATCCATCTGCGCAAAAGCAAAGTTGCGTTTTTAAAGCATACCCAAGAAGAATTGCAGCTGTAATCACTGCTGGAGGTGGTGTTCCGAAGTAATGATTATTTATGTAAATGCCAAGTTTCAGTTTTTATTTTGAAAAATTAAAACATGTTTCCTTTGTTTTTATAGGGTATCATGTATCAAGCAATGGAAAGTGATGGGGGAAAAATAAGTTGACAACACAACAAAATGGAATGACCTGTATAGTTTCTGAAAGCACTGTAAAAATTATTTGGATTATTTAAGAAGCTGTTTATACCATTCTTTTCCCATTGTTCTGTTTTTGCAGACGTAACTGCCCCCCCAGCCCACTGGATTTCTTGCGGTCTCCCCTTCGCCGAGCAGGCCACATGGAACCCAAAGTTCTGCATAGTCACGGACTCTCAGCTGCTCTTGCTGGACAAAGGAAAGGTACGCATGTTAATGTGCTGAATCTGGGACATAGTTTTACTAACAGTATTATTAACAGGAATTGAGATCAGGTTTGGGCCGTGCGACTGGCACAAATCATGCAGGGACAATCTCTCTGCCCTGCTATGGCAACTGATGCCACTTTTACTGGACTGGAGCTCTATGCTTTGACCCCCCCAAAGCCCTCTCTATCTTCTACCATGTCATTATCCTCCCACTTAGGTCCCCACAACACATTTCCTTTCTATCCCTTTCTGCTCATTCGTTTAGCTCTCCCAGTACTTCTAATGGTGTCTCACTCTTTCCTCGTGTTTCCACCCAGCATCTTTTACCTTCGTTCTCCTGTGCTTTGATCTCTGCTTTTCACAGGTGATTAAACAAAGCCATGCCCATGCCGTCATCTTATGTAGTTTGTCATGGTGACAGCAGCCAGCCCTGCCCCTCTAACACCATGCATGTAATTATACATGTGTCCGTGCCCAGTCCCAGTTCTTTGTTTTACCACGTCACTTAAGATCATTGCACTGCAAAAATGGCCTTTCAAATTTAAAATGAATTGTTTCTGTTTTGAGCCAGGACGGCCTAAAATGAGCAAAATTATCTGCCAGTGCAGTAAGAAAATTGTACTTGGTAAGATTTCCTAAAATAAGACAATGTGCCTAATGTAAATGCAAGCAAATTAATCTCATTCATAAGAAGTGTTGTTAGTTTATTAATGAAATTAGAAGTTTATCTAAATATAAGAAAATTATATTTGCTTAGATTTTACTTTCTTTTTTTTTTGCAGTGTGTGTAGGCATTTAGGTCGTAAGCCAGTTAGTTATTTATTTTTATAAAAAGACTGCACCGTCTGTGTGTTTGTGTTCCCGGTCTTCACACTACAGGACAGCTCTCCTTACCGTTTGTCTGAAAGATGGATGTATTTTTTAAAACAAACCAATCTAATTTCAGAAATGGCTGCCCTTGATAATAGCTTGGACATGCCGGTGGTCACTGTGCTGTGACACATACGTGCTCTCGTGCTTTTTTCTGTTTGCCGTTGGTTCTTTGTTCATTCGATGGATAAAATCCATATCGGTCTTACAGAACGTAAGATTGCGTAGTTACTATTAACTCCCCTCTTTAATGGGTCTTGTGAGAATTATTTAGCAGTACGTAATGATTACTTTGTTAAAAAATGTGTTATACTACTGATGTATTTTGAAGCGATATGAAGAACTTTAAGCAATACTTTGAGGTCTACAAGACAGGCATGAGACTTTTGATTCATAGAACCATGCTGTATGAGAATGCTTGGAAATGGGGCAATGTAATGGATGTAGTAAGTACTGGGCTCTCCAGTTATCAAAGTGCTTTCCCACTTCATAGTAAGAAACCCATGTACACAGACAAAAAATGAATGTTATTTTCCGGAACAGGAAACACTCGAATAAATGTTTGGGGGATGGGTCATATCTGTCTGAAGAGTAAGAGTTATGTAATAGGCGTTTCTGGTACTGATTAATTGGACCTTTTCTTTGTTCCCTGCACGAGGGATGAATGACTGTGCTCTGACTTCCTTTTTCCTCCAGTTACTGGGTCCCAGCTTGAAACCCAAACCAATAACTGTAGTCTTATAGCTGGGCATTGTTCATCTCAGACGGCTGCACTTGACTTTGATTTCTGTTCTCTTTCAATTTCTACTATAAAGACCCATTTCTGTAGTGTTGATCCCTGCCTTACCCTCACTTATTGTTCCTGAATGGGGAAACCCTCTATTAAATCATTTTTTGACCAGTTACTTGCACAACTGTTGTGCTTTGTGTACAAAGTCTGAATTAACTATTTATCAAAGGACATGAATATGATATGGAGAAGGTTAGATTCAGCATAAAGAATTAAAATAGTAGCAGCAACAATAGTAATCTAAGTAATCTTAATAAGTAATCTACTTAACTACTTTAAAACATTTATAGATTTTGGTAGACCTTGGAAATAGAGGTTTCTTTGTATAACTGATTTGGGCTGTAATCATTTCAAGTATATGGAACTTGTTTCAGCTTCTAGTTATTTAATACTAGACAATACCAGCTATTTCATAGTCGAATAAGTTGTAATTTATACCATGACTCATTTTGACAGAGACAGTATTACATTCCTGAAAGTAAATTTCATAACCAAAGAAAAAGTATTAAAAATGTCAAACAAAGGAGAAACTGCACAGCCATCCCCAGTCTGCCAGTCAGCCCGAAATCCGCCGTCCTGTGAGACATTCAGGCGAAGCTTCATTGCTTTCAGTAAAATGAGGCAAAAAACATGGAAGAGACAGATTCTTAATGACAATTCCATGACTAAATAGTAAACGTAGCATAATGAAGACAAGAATGTCTGCTTGTTTTATGTGCCACTGCAGTCTGTGGCTCTGGATCACATATGAAAGCATTGAAACAGTCACAGTGTCTTACTGAATGTATGCAGGATTTTAAAAATTAACTGTTGAATATCTAGTTGTGAGCACGAATTGTGAGTATTTCAGTTACATGTAGTGAACAGATTTAGCTATCAGGAATATAATTAAAATTCATTGTCTGTCCTGGGAGCTTGAAGCAATTAAGTACACTGCAGTTAGAAAAATTCTAACTTCATTATCTCAAGGAGGAGCGGGAGAGAGAAGAGGGAGAGATATCATGAAAGGACATGGTTTTCATGTGGCTGAAAAGACATTTGAGAACATCATGCCCCCCCCCCCTCATCTGATGGAATGGCCATGTATTGACTTTTCTCCGTTTACTGCCATCTTGCCTTCCTGAAATACCGCAGAGGGTGGGTGGTTTGTTTCACAAGGCTTCGATCTTTTCTTCTTCAGGCCATGCTCTAGTTCACCCATGAAGTGCCGTGAAACATGAGGAGGAAATCAGTGCTCATTGACTCTCCTGTTCACCTCCTGGCCGCTTAAGCACTCAGACCTCCCATGAAGAGGGAATACTGTCTTCATGTGAAGAGTGAATCACATTTTTCTGTTTCAACCCCCAGACCCTGGCATACAGTACATGTCTGATACATTATATTACATATGGCGTTTATTCGGCCAAAAGCAGACCAGCTGCGGATAAACCTGGATCTTCAAAGGGTCAGTTGCAAACTGTGTGGGATGGCGATGCCCAGATTTGGTCCTGTACTGTCTCAGTCCCTGTCGTATTCTTCTGCAGAAGTTACCGGGAAGAAGTGAAAATTAAGAATGGCACCTACATAATGTGGTCTGGAGAGCCCAAATCCCCATCGTCATAAGCATTACCCTGAATGGCCTTTACTTGGTTTCAGTGTTAATTAGTGTTAACTAACATTGGCACCTATTTAAGAGCAGGGTTTAGTTGAATTTACCCAACAATTTCCATTTGCTCTTTTAACTGAGAATCATTTTAATTTCTATATATTGTCATATTATTCCATAGTATCTCTGTCAATGCTTTTACAAAGCATATGTGGTAGTGAACGATATTTACATTTTATGTCAGATCAATAATCCAGTGGTCTGTTGTCTCACTTGCACAGATTTGGATTTTGGCCTTACAGGTGTCTAGGTTCTGTTCCATCTGTCCCTCTCCTTTGTACTTTGTGAGCTGCTCTGAACAGCTGCTTCACAGTGTTACCTGCAGCATAATTATATTAAGTTATTATACAGTTGCTCCCAGCTTTGTGGAAAAGGTGCCCAAATATTGAGCCAACTCTCACAAGAGGATGTCATGTGCAGTTCTGTAACTTATACTAACCAGTATAAAGCAGTGAATTTTCTTTCCTGTTGGGCTCAAGAAGGCCACGTCCAGAGCTTTATGTTCCTGCTCTGTCCCCTTCCCTGTTGGGCTGAAGAAGGCCACGTCCAGAGCTTCATGGTCCTGCTCTGCCCCCTTCCCTGTTGGGCTGAAGAAGGCCACATCCAGAGCTTTATGGTCCTGCACTGCCCCCTTCCCTGTTGGGCTGAAGAAGGCCAC
>JAODKE010000125.1:15272649-15290975 GCA_026779605.1 Mormyrus hasselquistii
TGGTCCTGCTCTGTCCCCTTTCCTGTTGGGCTGAAGAAGGCCACGTCCGGAGCTTCATGGTCCTGCTCTGTCCCCTTTCCTGTTGGGCTGAAGAAGGCCACGTCCAGAGCTTCATGGCCCTGCTCTGCCCCCTTCCCTGTTGGGCTGAAGAAGGCCACATCCAGAGTCTCATGGTCCTGCTCTGCCCCCTTCCCTGTTGGGCTGAAGAAGGCCACGTCCAGAGCTTCATGGCCCTGCTCTGCCCCCTTCCCTGTTGGGCTGAAGAAGGCCACGTCCAGAGCTTTATGGTCCTGCACTGCCCCCACACCTTTGATTCTTCTAATTTCTTTTTCTTTTTTTAGCCTAGACATTCATCTTCCTGTCCCTCCAGACACTTAAAGAGAAATCCATCGCCTCCCTGCTCGTTCACCAAATTACGTAGTTCCTGTTCCCCAAGTAATATTTTATCTGTGGTGTCAGCCACAGGTAACTTGTCTGGGGGTGAGCGGTTTGGTTACAGAGGGAAACCAATGAGACAGAAAAGACTTGCTGCAGGGCTCATGCACTAGAGTCTATGTCTGTCTGTTGCAGTTTTTCCTCTAATCTCATGAGGACCTATTTATGTAAAATGTGAGAGTGTCTTCAGGAGTAAAAATGTCACTTTGAACGATAACAAAAAAGCAGCTTAAAAAATCCAAAACTGTCAAAACAATTAGCAACACTCTGTTTTTCGTTTTTATTCTAGTGGCGGTACGGATTGTTTATTAACTACATGTTTATGTGATTCAATGGTCACTAGTGAGACTGCAAATGGTAAAAAAAAAAAAAAAACCTACAAGGGATGTATACAATATAGCAGTGTTTCCCAACCTGGTCCTCAAGAACCTCCAGGCAGTTCACCTCTTTGCTCCCTCCCAGTTCCCTGCCAGACAGTCCACATTTTTGCTCCCTACTGGTAGCTGGGAGGGAGAAAAAACATGGATTGCCTGGAAGTCCCAGAGGACCGTATTGAGAAACACTGCGATACTGAGTGA
Organism: Mormyrus hasselquistii; assembly: GCA_026779605.1. NCBI lineage: Eukaryota > Metazoa > Chordata > Actinopteri > Osteoglossiformes > Mormyridae > Mormyrus > Mormyrus hasselquistii. The sequence goes on from JAODKE010000125.1 coordinate 15,273,663, forward strand.
AAGGTACATTTGTGCTTATGTGGAATATAACATATTTATATTCATATTCATTGTGCTCAAGCAGAGAACTCACCCACAATCATTGCCTTGGGCCGGTATCAGCATGCCCAGCCTGGGCTTGGACTCCGCCTCCATGTTTGCTCATGTGGCCTCTTGCCCTCCTACAGGCGCCTCCCTTCCTGCTGCAGGAGCACCGGCCTGGAAGCCGGGCCCGGCTCCTGCGTCGCACCATCAGTGTGCCGGCGGAGAGCCACCTCCCCGATTGCCAGAGTGAGCTCTCCACTGGGAGCGGTGAGTATAGCTGCAGGGACAGCCCCCCCCCCCACCACGGGGACACCTGCACTGGAGTGACCTGCTCCCTCTTACAGAGACCATGCCGTGCTGGGCAGAGACCGGCGGCTGCTGTAGCTTTAGGTTTTCAGAGGTACATAGATGAGAAAGGTGACATGCTTTCACATTACCTCACGGTGCGCTCCGGCATGCCAGGAGGGCAGAGGAAGGCTGTGAGGTGTGTCACATCATCTTCATTTATCTCAGGCTGGACACATAAGGTCCCGGTGAGATGGAACTAAATTACGGAAGTGAGGCTTGGCAGAATAAAGGAGCGAAGGCTGGGCTGGCGTGGCAACCATAACGCTTTAGGGACTCATTATTGATCTGATTTTTATATCTTCTTTTTGTAACTTGATCAACTCTTGCATTCCGAAGTGAAGTCTAAGTAATAAATCCTGAATGTAATTGTTTTATTTGTACCATTTCAGTTTCCTTCCCCTTTAAAGACACATAAATGTCTTGCAGGTGGTATATAGAAAAGTGAATGAGCAATACAAATACAAAACACTGCTTTTCTGATGGTAATATTTCATTCCTGTCCTTGACTTGACTATGGATTTAACTTGCGATAGTCTGCGATGGATTTAGTGCCCCTGCTTCACCAGCAGAGGGTGAACGTGTCGTTCCCAGAGTGCACTTCTCTGCTGCTGGGATCTTTCAGATCGCTGCTGGATTGCTGTGGGATTCGCACAGTCCCTTAAACATCAAGGTGTGTTCACACAAGGGGTATGCTTGTTCTAAGCCTTTGCGAGCTGAATTTCCATCATGCGGGGGGGCTGAAATGATAAAAGTCAATAAAATGCAGATCTCTCAGAATAAGAAGGAAAGCAAAGTCCTCTGTCAGGAAAAACGATATGTCTGCTTCCCAGGTGACGCTTCTTATGAAGTTAAACACGGCCTGATACTGAGTTCTCCTTTGAAACCTTCACTAGGTGTCTTATTCGTTGTTTCTACAGGTCTGCCTGTCACATTATTTTGCAACTGCAGGCTTCTGGAAATGTTGTAGAATACTTTGCAAAAGCATTTTCCTATGCTTCCAAGGACAGATAAGATGTGTTGGCAATGATAAATGTTTTGTATACCTTCCAAGAAGACCCTATTATAATAACAACTATTTAACTTCTTCATAGTGAAATTTTGCTTTGTCCATTACCTGTTCAAACATGCATGATTAATATGATTGTATCTTATCAACAAAACATATACCACAGGGTAGTATTGATCTGGACACTTTAATAATATACTCAACAAAATACTCATTAATATACTCATTAATATATTCCCAAGTGCCCCTCAGTGGTTCCTGCAATTCTGCATTTGAAATCAACTCCTTATAAATTATGCAAATGGTTTAATATTATATCATGTAGCATATAAAAATTAAACTGTTATGAGAATATTTTTCTTTTTGGGAAAGAACATTGGCTAAAGACCTGGAGTTGTTGAACTTTCTTTTTTACCCTTGAGTAATCAAATAAAATTAATTCCACCTATACAGTATCTTTGGGTAAAAACTTATAACAAATAACGTGGTGGTGTATTAAATACTGTGGTGTCTTTATGCTGGATGATTTAACAGACACAATAAGGATGTCTGCGTCTCATTCCAGTATATAATATGAAAGGATTTTATAGTTTACCAATCTTTACTATGTAGCATTCAGCAGTGGTACGACAAAGCCTTTATAAGAGACACAGTTAAAATACCCACCACTGCCACCAGACCATAAAACCACTTCTTATTTTTCTCACATTTTGCTTTTTTTGTGGTTTAGTAGTTTTCAGTCAAACTTGTGAGTCTACAGAAGTCAAAGCAGTTTCAGAACTTTTCTTGTAAAAAATTGGCAGTCAAATGTGCACAGAAGAATGCTTTCAGGAGCTCAGGCAGCAGTACACAGCATGAAACACAACGGGGAAGGAGTCAGCGAGAGCAGCAGTGCTTCCCAACTCGGTCCTGGGGGCCCCCAGACGGTCTACGTTTTTGCTCCCTCCCAGCTTCCTAGGGGGGTTTCCCAGGACTGATTTGAGAAACAGTAAGTTAAACCTTTTAGCTAAATGTTAATAAATGTAATGTAGAGCAGTGCTTCTGAAAGTTTTTTTTCCTCAAACTTGATAAGACGGGGAAGGGGTCTCCATTGATAAATTTAGTTGGGTGGTGGGGGGGTAGCATATTTCGAAAATGATCCTGCGACCTTCCCTGGATGTGGGTGGGGGGAGCTGGTTTGCAACATAGCTTTTTGGAATTAAGTAGCTTATTCCATCAACATAAATGTGGGATTTATGTTAGTCCTACAGCATGTTTCTCTTTGGTTTGTATGGTACTGTGTGTTTTTTTTTGGTGAAATAGTCTCAATATATGGCTTGAAACGGTAAAACTTGCATTATCCTTCAGCAATCTAAAACGCTGAAAAAAAAACGAAAAATTCTTCCACTGAACTATTTAGGCCAGTGCTGATTATAGTTCATAGAAAGCTGTGTTTTTACTCTGTATTTAAACCTTAGTCCTAACCATAATACTATGTCATATGCTAACAGAGGCCAGCTGAGAGATTTTCCTAAAATATTTCTCTTGTAAGGCTAAAAAGAAGTGTAACCTTATTTGTCCAGAAACTACGAGCACCTCCAAGTAACTGCTCTGCATGTACAGTGTTCTGTGGGCATTGGAGTGCTGATTTACTCCCTCACCTAAGGGGTCAGCTTGGCCATGTATGGAATAAATAATTTGTTGGATGCAGCTGCAGCAGAAAACTATGGCACCCTGTCATACTAGCTTGATACACATCTGAAGATATGCAGAATTGAGCTATTTAGCACTTGGATGAACTGTTTCTAAATAAAACCATGATTTTGCCAGCAATATTATTAGTGGGCCAGTAGGGGGCAAAGCTCCCTCTGGATCATATAACACAGCAATGTCTAAGTTCAGTGCATAGGTGACTAACATGAGGTTGTGACTCAGTGCAGTACAGTACTTAGATTCTAAAGTACCAGGAGGAAACTCCATGATGACATGGGGAGAACATGCAAACTTCACACACACGGGGCCATGGCAGCTAGTGATCGGATGAATGGGAATCACCAACCCAAGAAAAAACATTTCCGGAGATAAGTGACTTGCTGGCACTGGGTGGGTGACAGTGTTTTTCTGGTCTTACCGCTACTCCTGCCCATAAGAGGATTATGGTGTTTATTAGACTACCAAAGTATGCATAGAGTCAGTCTTCAGTGCCACTCTGTTTACTCTGTAAGCTCTTTGAGACTTACTGAGTGTAATATGGAGAATTCAGCTTTTCTTATTTGTCCTGTGAGAATCGTGTATGTCATATGGTCTTGTCTGTCCAAAATGTTTCTGCGACCCCCAAAATACTGGTAGGGGCAGAGCTACTGTATAGCTTCTCTGACTGAGTGCTTTTTGTGAGGTGTGCCAGCAGTGTGTGTGGCCCTTAAACCATGTGCTATGAACTGTCGATTAGTTTTTCGATGAGCCGCTTTGTCTTAAAAACAGCTGGCCATCCCTTTGCCATTTCCAGCTTGGGTGCTCTTTTTCACATTGTTGGTTTTACTGCACAGCTCTTGCGCTAATTAAATTCAAAGCTAGCAAGGTTCCTGCATTCTTCTTCATTCATTCTGGCTGGCTTTGTTGAAATGCAGAGTTACTCAGAGCTAGGCACTTTATAGACTTTATCACACTTTCTGTGCCTTTTGACAGTTAGAATAATTGCAGATCCTTTTACATGCATGTATCTGTCTGATGTTAAAATGATTCAGCTTCTATTATCAGACAACTGCTACCTTCACAGGGTTAGCAGCTGTGGAAGTCATAAGTCGAGCTCGATGTTAACTTTATTATCGCTGCATCTCTCTGAATTTCTCAGTGAAATCAGCGGTTGAAGTTACATACCTGTATTGGTGGTGATGTAGTTTTATTTATCTATATTTCCTTACAGGAGGAATAGTATAGTTACGTCATAGAAGAGGAAAAAAAAGATAATGTACTCTGAGATTCTCTGTTCTTTGTGCATGCTGATGCACTTAGTCTTTTCCCATGTGCAACACTTAACCCTATTTACTTTCTGTTCGTTATTTTGTTGGACTAATATGGTTAGATTTCAATATACAGCTGCAGAACAAATTAAGAGACCACGCTTTTTTCATAGTTCTGCTGACAGAAGGCTTCACTGACCAACAGATTGCTTCAGGTTCAAAGTTTCAGCAGTATACAAAAATAAGCTGAAGCAGGAGACATTGGAAACGACCAGAAACCAGCCAGGAAAAGGTAGGAAGCAGCAAGGAAGAAGCCCTTCATTAATGAGAATTAGTGAAGAACCGGGTTGCAGTTTGCCAAATACAGTTTGCCTGAGTGCGGGACGCCCTGTGCGTCCTGAGTGGGGGCGCGCTCCGTGTCCTTAATGCAAGACTCCCTGCTCGTCCTGAGTGGGGGACGCCCTGTGCGTCCTGAGTGGGGGCGCGCTCCGCGTCCTGAGTGTGCGACTCCTTGCGTGTCCTGAGTGGGGGGCGCGCTCCGTGTCCTGAGTGGGGGACGCCCTGCGCATCCTGAGTGGGGGGCTCCCTGCACGTCCTGAGTGCGGGGCTCCCTGTGTGTCCTGAGTGGGGGGCGCCCTGCGTGTCCTGAGTGGGGGTCGCACTGCGTGTCCTGAGTTCGGGACTCCCTGCGTGTCCTGAGTGGGGGGGCGCACTGTGTGTCCTGAGTTCGGGACTCCCTGCGTGTCCTGAGTGGGGGGTCGCACTGCGTGTCCTGAGTTCGGGACTCCCTGCGTGTCCTGAGTGCGGGTCGCCCTCCCTGTCCTGAATGAGAGAGACACATATTCATGTCACAGATTGCTGTGCTTCAGTGGGTCCTTCAGAGCTTTTGTGTCCGGAGGCAATACAATCACAAAAAGTCTATGCTTGGTGCCAAGAGACTTCTGTGTTGTTGGTTTTGTGGGTAAAACATGGATAAGTGTGGCTCAACCATAATTCAATTCATATGAATGATGATTGTTTCCCCATTTTTCTGCAGCATTGATTAATTGATTAAAATCATTAAAATTTAATCCTAAAGGTGACATAATTGTTGTTCAAGCCCTGCATTCTTGCATTGAAAGCACTTGAAATTCTACTTTATTATACCGCTTTGATTTCATATGCTTGGCTGTAGTACAATATTTTGAATAAGCCATGCATTTCTTTCAAATTTATAACCTGTAAGAAATATCTTCAGATTGTAAATGGTGCTTTTCAAATCTGAGCACACCTACTATGCTAATACTGTGCAGTCATTGCTAATGATTACTGACTACGAGTAAGCATCCTCTTAAAAGTGTGCTTCGGACTGGATTTCAACTGTGTGTTGCTTTTCATCTGAAAGCCATTATCAAAAATACCACACTCAGTATAAAAAATATTGCTTACCGTCCAAACATCTTCTAACTGCTTATCCTGGTCAATGGGGTTAACCAAATTCATTGTACCAAGTAAGTGAGCAAGCAAGCAAAGAAACAAGCTAGCAACCAAGCAAACAGACAAACAAACAAGTAAAGCCTGTACTTGCAGATGACAGTGAAATCCTCCATCTATTCATCCGTCTTCCATACTACCTATTTGGTTTTGCTCTTCTCACTCTGCCACAGATATATACCTTTCGTGTTAGCATTTTCCCAGCAATTGCTCACCAGTGAGCATGGGAGAACTGTTTCACAGCTAGGGAGATCTGCAGACCACGTTGCAAACTGACCCTCCTGGAACCCTATCAGGTTCGTCGCCCTTTAAAAAAGCAGCGACCAGCCCTGTTTTGAGAGTGCAGAGGTACTTTAGCTCTTTCCCATGCAATATTGAAGAGGTGCGTCGATCACATCCCCTCAACAATATCCAGTGGCTTCAACATCTCTGGACAGATTTTATCTCCCCTTGTAGCAAGGAGACCTCAGACCATCAGAGCAACTTAAACTGCCGTGAGTGAACCTGGCCCAGCAGCAGGTTCCTACACTGTCTCCAGCTTTGAGGTAATATCACCTGGGATATAGGATTGTTCAGAGTGCTCCCTATTACTGGTCAGTCCTTCCCCTGCTTAATGAACACAGCCTTTCTGGGGCCACTCGTCAGCCTCCCCGCAACCCTTCCACACTCCCCTCATGCGTGAGCTCGTCCTTCAGGACCCCTTCTTCTGGTCTGTTTCAGCTGATTCAGGAGAACCTTACGCAAGCATTGCCCTGAAGGTCTCCTTTTTCAGCATGACAGCTTCCCTCTCCGCTGGTGTCCACCAGCGGGCCCTTGGGCTGCCACTGTGACAGGCACTGCAGTTTGCTGCATTAAACACTGACAGCAGATTTTCTCTATGTAGCACGTACGTAGTCGCATAGAGGTGGCCCTCTCTTACAGCTATCAGCTTGGCAGTTGTGAGTATTCACACCATGCGTGTAAATTATGGGCAGTTCGGGGGGTTGTAACCGCCCAGTAATCAAACCCAGCCAATACAATCCCCTGGATCCATTTAAATGGGTGGAGACCTTAATCCCCCCATGCTCAACCCAGAGTTATGCCCTTGATTCACACTCACCTGATTTTTTTCTCCAGAATGGGAGAGGGTCAACCCCCAATCAAGGGTTTTGTTCCAGAACTCACACTATGTGTGGAGGCAAGACCAACTACAATTATTGGATGCCTGCAGTAACTCAGGCCACTTCCACAATTGAAAGGTAGTGTTCCACATACCCAAAGCCACTGTCCATTGCCAAGATCTGATCTGCCTGGGTTTTTCTTGCCAATGCTTGCTGCTAGCATCTCACTTGACCCCACCTGTCTTCTTGTGGTTGACAGTGTGATGAGATGGTTCCACATAACCATCTGAGGCTGAGACCAGCCGGGTTACGTGGGTGAGTCCGGCCACCGGGTCGTCACAAATTCCTCCACCATGCCAAGGTCACGATCCTCCATGGGGAGGTGTGAAACTCAACTCTAATCTTTTATAAGTTTCTTGTTTCATTAATTTTTTCAAGTGTGCAAAGGATTAATCTCTTATCGGAGATTTGGAAAAATAACAAAGAGAACTTAATCTCTCACATTATAATTTCAGTGGCTGGAACAAAATAAACCTTTTGCTCTAAGCTGATTTCTGATTGACTTTTCATGAAGTTTGCAAATAATACTTTGCCGTCTTATGTTTTATTTATTTATTATGTATGTATAATAGATGGCATGGTGTAGAGGGGTTAGCAATGTTATCACTACGGTTGGGGAGGTGCAAATCCTGCAGGCCTGTATGCTGGTGTTGCATGCAGGTAGGCCAGTTGGCATCTTTAAATTGCCCATGGTGTGTGCACTGGGATGGACAAGCATTCCTGTCTGGGGTGTACCCAAGATCCGTGTTTCTCAGCCCATCCCTCGAGGACCCCAAGACAGACCAGTTTTGCTTCCTCCCAGCTCCTGTTAAAAATGTGGGCTGTCTGGCAGGGAGCAAAAACATGGACTGTCTGGCAGGGAGCAAAAACATGGACTGTTTGGAGTTCCAACATCCTGACTAGGATAAGCTGGCAGAAGATGGTTGAATTGTTGGGAGTGGTGATTTTAAGGCTTTTGTTTAAGGCTTTTGTTCTGATGGTCTGAACTGAAAATATCTCAGAGGTGCAGGACGCACACCCGGCTTTCGCCTTCACTTTTCAGGCCAACACCTCAGGCACAAATAGTAACACAATGTAATTTCATTTTAGGGTTTAGAGAAAGCATTCAGAAATGAGACAGTTGAACTTTAACAAGTAAATCCTATGCTGTGTGCTCATTATTTCTTGTGAAGCCGGAAGGATGTTCTGGAGATAAAGGGCACTGCCTTTCCTGGGCTCAGTGACTCGGAGTGCTTCTGTATAGGATTACTTGATTAATTAAGCAGTACTTGGTCATGTGACATTGGTCAGGAAGCCATACATTTATGCTGAAATCAGGAGTGACAAGCAGGATTATCATTCTATCGTATTTCTAAGCGTCACGCATGGTCAAAAACATGCTGCAGCACAACAAATGTAAATGTATTATTGGTAACATTTTACTTGAAGGTGTGTGTATGCCTGTGTGTGTATGTGTTTGTGTGTGTGTGTGTGTGTGCATGTGTGTGCATGCCTGTGTGTGTGTGTGTGTGTGTGCATGCCTGTGTGTGTGTGTGTGTGTGTGTGTGTGTGTGTGTGTGTGATGTTAGTCACCATCATTTCTCAGAGGTGAAACTGTTCGTTTTGTCCCTCTTGTTTTCTCATGACTTTAATTCTCAATATTTAACAGCTGAGTTCAGCAGGGGAGGGAGGTGATGCCACTGAGTCTCCCTTAGTGCACATCTTGTACTCTGAGATCGAAGCTGAGGCAGATGGCTGAACAGCTGAAGTTGGGCACATGGTGGTGGCAGTGGAAGTGGTCTAGGTGGAGAACATTTGAGAATGTTCTGTGGAGCTTGAAGACAGTTGTTTAAATGCAAATCACTACTGATGTACATGAGGCATCAATAAGTGAGTGAAGGAAAATAAAAATCAGTGTTGGTGATTGCCAGAGGACTCAGCCTGCATGCTTTCTAAATGATAAGTGTATTCTAGGGTTAGTATTCCCATGACATCAGTAATGCCATGATCATCCCATTTTTTAATTGAAAATCTGAGTAAACAGGCCTTTAATTGCAGGAAGTGCTATCACCCTTTGGAATGGAATGAACAGGCAAATGTTTTCAATTTTCAGTATATGTTTGAGTATGTCATACTCTTAAGGCAAGCACATTTTTTTATGTTTCACTGAGAAATGAGCATAAAAATGTTCCTTAGTCATAAAAAGGGAAGCTGCTCATTTTTCTAGCCACCACCTGGGAATATTTCATCTTTTTGATACAGGATTGGAAGTTCACCATTACAGCTGGAGATATAAAAGTAATAGAGGGATCCATAATTAATATGTTGCATGATTACCGTTCTGTGGACACATTGTGCACAGAAGAACAATTATGTAAATGCATAAAATGATAAATATTTTACATCTAGTCTAGATGGCCTTTCATATCTTTATTACAGCAAACACATCCCTGAATAAAGTGTGGTCATACTTATGTGCATAACATACAGTTTTGCCGTCCTACTGTATGTCATCTCTAGGAGTCTCTGCCAGGGATGAATCTTTGCTTTTTATTTACTTCATTGTGAATTTGTAGTAAACATTGTTCAAGTGAAATTCCTGGCATGTCACAATGATGCTACAGAAGAAAAAAACGGTAACACTTTGTTTCAGGAGGCGTGAATACTTATAACTCATTAATAACTAAGTTACTACTGAAGTACAAATCTTGAACTTATAGTCGCTACCTGACATAAAAGATGTGTCACGATTCATTAATGATGAAGAAACGTGAGACCAGAATTTCACTTGTGTTATCCAATACCTCTTCCTTCAGCAGTTCCTTAGTAGTTCCTAAAGTACTTCACAATGGTTTACAAAATTAACGGATACAGTAACAAATATAGTACCTGTTTGGTATCAAAGAGGCTTCACAATTCATTAAAGATGAATTAACATGATATCAGTAAATAACTTTGATTGTGGTTAATTAATACTTAGGTAACAATAATAATATTTATATTAACAATAATAATTGATAGTTTTTGTTTATCCCCGTGGGTAAATTCTTTTTAAACCTCCCCCAATAGCATAATACTATATTATTTGTGCCTCGGCAAGTAAACCAAGAATGCATATTCCAAGTTTCGTTGTTTATCCATATTCTCTGCACTTCATAATGCTGCCACCGCATAGTTATATATAGCAAAAGGTCAGCATGTTCCTGACTTAGACGTACCTCCATGGGTCTGTTTTATGATGTCCTTTCTTCCTGCACAGGGATTGTGTATTATTTAGAATGAAGGTGCCTAATGAACAGCTAATCACTGACCTAAAACTGGAGCATATTCAGCTCCCAGTGTAGTGGGATTGCACCCCCCTCCCCTCCGCATTCAGGCGTACAAAAGAGGAGGTTTTTAATAGAAGAGCGCTGTGCCTTTAAGAGTCGTCATACATGAAAGCCGGAGAAGGGCCTCCATGTGGCTTAAGCCAGTCATCCCACCAAATCGCCGGGCAGATGTAGCACAGCAGCCAGAATACGGGCTGTCGTCCCACTGTGGAGAGACTCCTGGCTGTAGCAGAGCAGCCCAAGTGCGGCCAGTCTGTTGGCGGGGAAGGTGAAGGACCCCTCTTTGTCAGCACCCTTTGGAATATGCCTTGTGTCACACCCTGAAGTTATGGAGCCGTATAACACAACAGCACAGGAGGGCTACATTGGTATGTAGAGTCAAGGACCTTGTTTTTCTTAACTCAAAGTAAAACTACCTAAAGTCAGCTGATCACTTTGTCGCTGCTGATTCTATAGGCAGTGGACTGCCGTGCTAAATATTTCTGTTTTCCTGCTGCTATCTTCTAAGTTTGATATATTGTTTAATCGTCAGAGTTGACACTGCGTCTGTAGAAGTGTCCGGCTATTTTAAGTGAGTGCAGGATTTTGAAAGTTCTATAGCCTATCTTGGAAAAGGAGAAGCCTTTCTAAAGGCATATTTTTGAGAAGGGTGACTTTCTATCATTTGTAGAACTGTAAAAAAAGGGTTTAAATACCCCCAGAGAAAAAATATGCTAAATGATACTTTATGTATAATAAAACATCGTGTTGAGCCTTCCTCAAAGCATTGGCACCAGTGGATCCCTGCATTTTTCCCCGTGCTCTGGGTTTTGATATACGGCCATAAGCTGCAATCACACTGGCTTTGGGACAGACATACAGTGACTGTACGGGGCAGAGAACTGGGTGGAAGGAATGTGCTGTGTATGGGTGTGCAGTTCATTTCACCTCTTTTTTTTTTTTTTTTTTTTAAATATATCCAGTAGGCTGTAAAACATAGCTTAGTATTTGCTTTGGCCATTTGCAGAGAAACTTGAAATGTTTAGCGGTGGAAAAAAAGTTTTACGCTTGCCAAAGCTTTATTGGGTTCCTCAGAGTGACCATCTAAGAGCCTTAAAAACTGGTAGAGGAGCTGTCTATGATTTAGAAAAATTGTGGTTTGTGCAGTGAGTCAAAGTCTAAAATAGTTCAGAAGAGCCACCTTTGCTTGCCAGCTTTTGGCACGCTGCACTTTTTATTTGCTGAATCCATGTCCTTTCCAAGTGGCTAAAGAAACAACTACTGGATTCACTATATCAGTTTTTATTACACAAAATTTTAGTTTTTTTGCAACAGTGCAGGTTTTCTTGATGTATATATGTTTTGACTTCCCTAGTTCCATAGTAGACCTGTATCTTTTTAATGTAGTTTGGCAGCTAAGATGATGTATAATAAATATCTTCATGTGTATAGCTTACTGGTCTCAGTGGTTAATGGTCTCTTATGGAAGACAGCATTATGGTCTTCAGCTATGCGTGCGGTACGTAAAATTCAACATTGTTGCTCCTAGCCATGAAGCTTTGTACCTGATCTGGTCTGTGTAGCATGGCAGCTTCTGGTGTCGCTCGCATGCAAAGCAGTCCTACTTTGAATAGCAAATTGCCCTTTGCGGTTTGTCATGTCACTTTTTAAGGTACATTATTTTAGTTTCATATGAGATACTGAATAGCAACAGGCATCTTCTATATTGCCACAGTTTTTTGGCAGGGTGTTTTCAAGTGATCACTGGTGTGTGTTGTACTCCTGTGGGAGCGATTTCTTTTTAATGATTTGTTTTATCTGCCAAGGCAGTTTTAGGAGATAATCTATAGTTACCACAAGTGTATGCATGCAATCTGGTGTTCTACTGACACAAATATGAGGATAGAAATGACCATTGCTGCAATTTATATTGATTATTTATTGTCAGTTTCACAAATTTTACTCAAATATCTATATTAAGTTTACTCTGGGTGCTCCAGTCTCCTCCTAAAACATGCAGTAAGTTGTGAGTATGTGTGAAACTCGGTGCTGGACTGGGATCCTTTTAAGGGTATCCTGTTCCATGACCCTATACTGGAGCAGCAGTATGGAAGATGGCTTGATGCCCAGATACACTGCGCATGCATATGGCTGTATGATTGCAGCTTAATTGCTCATGCCCTAAAACGCATACATTGCTGAGCGGGATAGCAGGCTGTGCTTGGCAGCTGTTGAGGATGCTGGTATCGGCCCTCATGAGAGATACTTGCCAAGCACTAAATTTTGTCTCCAGCTCACAACACTTCCACTCCAGTCCGAGTGGCTCCAGAGAGCCACTGTCCTTGCTGAATTATATTAGTGTATTTTAATTCAATCTAGCAGAGCTACTGTAATGGGGATGCATAATGCTGCCGTTTACTGCTTAGTCAACTTCGGTAACATTGTGTTGTTGAATCTGACATATAACTTTCGGCTAATGGTTATTTTAAAAGAAAAAATTGCTTTGGAGGAAATCTGTAGTAAAAAAAGGACATCATAGGATTTGTAAGCCAGTTATCCAGACTCTAAATGTGATTTACAACAACTGAAAAGATTAAACAGATCAGTTGGTGGTTCAAGCATTTGCAAGGGAAATTAATGCAGACGTTGTTATCCGGTGGACTCATACTGCTCCAATCCAGCAGACGGTAACAGCAGAGAGGAAAGCAACCGAATGCTATTATTGATCTTTAATTGATTCTCTGTAGGTTTGTCTGCTGTAGACCTGGCGCGTCCTGCAAAAGACGGCATATAAAACCACTTTTCACTGATGAACAATGTGCGGTTGTTTTGTTAGTACTTACAATTATCAAATCCCACTTTTAATTAAAGTGAAGAATTTGAACATATCAAGCAATTTGCTCCTTTCCATTAGTGATGGGGCAAAGTGCTTTGAATTCTGCAGTCTACCTCTGGCCTTTAGTGCCAAGCGAAAGGGACAGTGTACTCATAGCCAAGCAGTTATAAAAGCTTTGTGAATGTCACATATTATGTGGAAAAAAAGAAACCTTTAGGTGGTGAGTTGGATGAGTTAAGGCAGAACTTCATTTTTCTTGTAGAGATTTTCAAAGCTTTCTGAGGTTTTTCTGAAGCCTGGATTGAATCCCAGATGGAGTTCAGCCGCCTGGGAATGTATATGACAACATAATAAGAGTGTTCTCCTTACCTTTGCCTGCCTGTCATTAGTTGTGCATATGGACTGTTCTCCCACATGGTCTATAAAATGCTTTGACCAAGTAGTCATCTGTCACACTTGAATAGCTGTGGAGCAGTTCATCTTTTTAAAAAGCTATACATTTTTTATTTATTTTTTTTGTTGCTGCGGGACGTGGATGGCTATGCACTGGTATGGGACTTCGCCAATGCAGAAAACTACATTGTCATTTTGTCAAAACATCATTTTGTCTTCAAGGTGCTCTCAAAAGATAAAGTATAAATAATTTACCAATTACATGCTTTGCTGTTTCACATGCCTTAAAGTGCTATTTTGACCAAGCCATCCGTCTGTTTTAATGCAAATAATAGTTGAAGTTTGCCATAAGAAAAAGAAAAAAAGATATCCACACGTTTTCTGGTTTGATAATGATACAATATATTCCAGGTACAATATTACAAATATGCAAATAAATTTCTCTGCTATGATGCCAAACAACATAGGCCTATATATAAATTGCTATACATTAATTGAGATATACAGCACTGCATCGCTGATAAAAAAATCATATCAATAAACACAATTTCTGAATTGTTGTGGAGGCAATCAATCAGCTTTTGGCTAAGAATTTTCTATGTGTGCTGTCCATAATTCAGAGTGTGCTTTGGAGCACTTTTGTTAGAACAAAAGTGAGTTTTTCTAAGGTTCCTAAGGTTCTAAGATCTGGATTGTCATGGACCTTGAGCTGCACTGGGGATTGGTTTGCTGCGCTCCATGAAGACCGAGCAGTTAAAAAGAGGCAGTTATGCGATGCACTAATAGGGGAACCCCTTTGGATTAAGGTTAATTAACTGCTCCTGTAGTAACAAACTAGCTGGGTTTGAGTGACTCTGCAGGCTCCAATTTGCCTCATTTGTTCCTGGGTAAAGCTCCCGCTGAGGGTGTCAAGCCTGTGTGAGTACAGAGCCCCTCTGTGACGCACGGCAGCATCAGCGCATGATAGAAGCTCTTCCTGTTCCTTTTGCTCTCGAAGCGTGTTTACCTTTCATGTGTCATTGTTACCAGCTGCACAGTCTCAGGCAGCCTTGTTTAGTCTGTCATTTGCAAGGGATCTCCATCTCTGGGTGGTCATAATGATGTGGGCTAGAGGAGCAGATTAATTAGCTGACGTTGCAAAGGAGGCCTTCCATCTGATAATGAGACGTTTCTCCTAAGTCAGTCTTTTACTACATGCCTGGATTCAACTTTCTGGGAATATCTAGGTCTCCTGCAGCAATGACTAAATAAGGCTTCATTTAGGACTCCCAGATCCAGTTTTTTGGCCATATTCTCCAGAAATAGACCAAAATAGCAATCAGATCTACCGCAGTAGTATTCTGTTTCACCAGATGTTAGTGGTTGCTTTTATCCAAAACAGACCTGCAAACCTTCAACCAGCAAGACTTGGCCTACAAGTCTAGGTCCATGGCACCACAACAACCAGAACAGCACTGTTAAGCTTCTGACTAGTAACATCTACACTACATCTGCAGTGTAATTCCCAGTGTGACGCACTAATATGGCATAGATTATACAGTACAGTTCTTTTAAATGCTGACATTCAAAAAAGGTGTGCTTTTGATGATTGATTAGTGGTAATTAGTCTTACTAGACCGATATTTCATTTATGAAAAAATGTAACTTACAGACAGCAGTGGGGGCGGTGCCCCAAAGAGCTTTTCGGCTGGGGGGTCACAGAGCCCTGCTCACTGGCATGACAAACGGCTCTGTGTTCTCTGTATGTTTGTGTACAGCACTCAGAATTTTTAGTAAAGTGCATTGTAATAACTCATGTTATTATTATGTAATAATCTCTGTTATAAATGCTCAAGCCTAATATAAGCATATTGGTTTTGGCAAAGTAACACAGTAGCAGTAACATGTGGAATGTGATTATTTGAAAGGAAAAAAACTTGCCACTATTCCATGCCCCCATCACCATCCCATAAATAGTATAGGTAATATAAATACTTTACCAGTATAACATTTTTAATAGCTAAAAAAAAGCCTAAAAGGTGAAAATCAAAGTCCAAAACACTGCTTTGTTAGCTTGAGAAACGCCGTTTGATTCCCAACTAACAGACTACAGAGCTTCGGGGACATATTTGGGAAATATTTGGGAAATATTCCTTTTTTTCTCAAAGAGAATGTCATTGCTGTCTGACCTTGTTTGTTTTGTTTTTCACTTATTCCTGGCCATTAACGGGATGTTGTAAAGAGCACTGGCTGATTAATTTGGACCTACTTAACATGCTTTGATATATTTACATAGACGTTTTTTCCTGTGCTGTGCAGGTTTTATCCAGCGGCAGATCACCTGTTTGTTGAAGAATTCAAGAACCTTCTTATGAGCAATCTTAAGCAAAGTTTTCTGGAATTCACAAACGTTTTTATTACAACTGAATATTGATTTTAAAGTGCAAAATCCAATAACTTAATTCCTAATATCATGTGATATTAGGAAAACTCCTAATCTATAAAAACACAATGAATTTTAAGTATGTTGCAATTTAATTGCTTAACAGTTCAATGTTTTATTCAACCAGATGTATCATATGAGGGTATTAATGAGCACACAGAGTTGTGCAGGGTTGTATTTTGACCCTTGACCTTGCTGTGTCACATAGCTCTACTTTTAAGTTTATTATATTATTTTTATATTATAAAAAAAGTGCCATATGTAGAGGTATCTTGTTTTTTTTAAAACTGTTTTAAATGTGTCAGAGTAATGCATGTATTGCAAAGACTTTACTAATAGGATTAAAGGGATTTGTGGGATCAATCCTTTGAAAACAAGACATCATATTTTTGTTGATAATACTGCTAGCTGAGCCCTGACTCAGAGATATTGGAGCATGGTGGCTTGTGGGAGACTCAGGAACAAGCAACGGCGATAATTAAAGGCTGGATGTTTTCTCTTACCTGAGATAATTTGCTTTCATTATCATCATCATCACACTGCACAACTGACTCTTTTATCCAAAGCTATTTAAAATTTAAACAGCTGGATATTTTCATAGAGCAGAGCAGGATAATCACCCCCAACTTCAAACAGCAACCTTTGGTTTATTAAGCTGATCTGTGCAATGAGAATTTGACCTAGCCTATATAGTGCTTTCCTGTCTTGTGTCTTCTGTTGCTGGCATTTCAGAATAATCAGACTGGTTTGGAATTTGCTATGTAGCAGGTGGTGAAACAAAAGATAAAGCCCCACTATTTTTGGTAAACAGAAATAAATTGTTCCTTGTGGTGACTGTACCCTGCTTAGCCTTTAATCTCTTGCATTTAATGATTTGCCCCAAAAATACAAGTCATAGAAACGGTAAACACTGAGGTTTTCCTTTCTGCTTAATATGCTGTAGAAGAATGGAGGCTGCGGGGCTGGCGAGCCTGAGTGGGGGTCTTTTATCGGGAGGTGGGCTTCGTGAGAATGCTCAGAAGCACAATGCCTGCTATGTTTTGGGACTTTGGAGATTAACTGTGGCATGTTTTGAAGAGCATTAATTACTTTCTCATTTGGAATTGCAGCTCAATGGAGGCATTTTGTGGCTCTAATTATCCGAATGAATCAGTGAAAGTAATTTTGGTGTTGGTGACAAACTTTTTAGAAAGGATTTTGCCCATTTCCATCCATCCATCCATCCATATTGTAACTGCATATAAAGTAAATATTTCCAGCTATTGAGAGCCTAGAGTTTATGCCAAGCAGCACAGGGCACAAGGCCGTGGAACATGCAAATGATCTGCCAGTGCATCCCAGGAACCATACTGTCAGGGTCAGCCCCTGTGTCTCACTGTGCCCCTTCCCCGTTTGGCCAGCAGGTGTTGCTGGTCATCCCGTTCT
>JAODKE010000125.1:15297660-15315806 GCA_026779605.1 Mormyrus hasselquistii
CACCGGGTGAGGTGAAGGCTAACATATATCCTTATATCACACTCACCGGGTGAGGCGACTGCTAACATATATCCTTATATCACACTCACCGGGTGAGGTGAAGGCTAACATATATCCTTATATCACACTCACCGGGCGAGGCGACTGCTAACATATATGCTTATATCACACTCACCGGGTGAGGTGAAGGCTAACATATATCCTTATATCACACTCACCGGGTGAGGCGACTGCTAACATATATCCTTACATCACACTCACTGGCGAGGCGAAGGCTAATATATATTCTTACAGATCACATTCTCCAGGGGAAGCTGAATCTGAACTGCTTTTCATGTTGCATTGCCACTGTTGTACAGTCACCTCAGGCTTGAATAACCTGCTTAGAAATCACCAGCATCCCAACCTCTAAGAAGCTTATTTATCCACAGCAGTAGGCATCTCAGAGGACACAACATGCCAGGATTGACGTTCATGTGGACGAGAACCTGAAGCACCCATGTCATTTATACCATCCAGATTTCTGTAGATGATCCCACCATGTGTAATGTGTGTAATGGGCTATATATCACTGTCTTCTTACACTAGATTTTCCAAGAATCGTGAACTGATGGACTTAAGCAATAGCAGACGTGTGTTTACCTGCCCTCTGTTTTCCGAGCGCTTTCTGGAAAAGTGGAGGTGAAAGTGTTTTGTGGGTGAGGCAATAGCAGTGTCCTGAAGGGTTGCCTGTCCTGATGCATCACGCTGCGAGTGGCTTTTGTTTCGCTGAGTGCGGCTCCCGCAGCGCACATGCCGCTAACCTTGCGTTTCGCTGGATTGTTCAGCTGTGCTGAAGCAGGACAACAGGAAGAGGCTCCTTGGGTTTCCTCCCTGACCTGGAAACTACTGCCACAACAATCTGTGACACCATGAGCCATGTTGGAGGAAAACAGTGACCGCATGGTGCTCTGGGTGTACTCAGCAGCTGTGAGAAAATACGGCAACAAAGCATTACTGTAGCTCAGAACGTACGTAGGCCTCCCTCAGTAAAGGGTTAGGCTGGGATATAGAAATACTAAATAGCTAATTATACTAACTAGAATTTGTCATACAGTCCATGCATTATAATGCGGTTCAGTATTCTAACAATATGCTTTTCTGGTATTTTGAAATCTTTTAAATTCATACAGCAGGGTGGGGGTCCCCCAGTTAATGGTGTATAGCAGTTAATGATATCAACCAGGCTAAAGAGATGCCATGAGTCTCAGGTGTGGAGGTGCCTGCATATTTTATTAGAATTAATTTGGCGTATAAACTAGCATGCAAAATGCTTATTAGCCCATGTCCCTTTTGGCATTTAAATTGGATTGTAGTACATGGCAGTATGACTGCGACACTGACATTCATATTCAATGCTATACTGTTATGATCTCTGCCCCATGATGGATGTGTCAGGCACAGCAGTCACGCTCATGCAATAATTATTTTCTTGTACTCGCTCATCTTTAATAGCAAGGTAGCTAAATTCCAAACAGACCTTTTTTTGACAAAGGTTTTGTTTGATTTTTTGCACAGTTTTGGATGTGCATTACATCAGTTGAGTATAAACCCAAACATAATACTTTTTTGTAACCATGGATTGTAAAGTACTGTGCAAATGTCTAAAATTATAATTATGTTCAAATCACCTTCGTGTTTGGCTTTGACTATGCCAGCATATTTGTCAATGTACTGTACAGTATGTTAGCTAAGCTCTCCTGAAAAGTATTTGCAGTAACCATGCAGTACCCATGTATTTCTTATTGAACCATTAGCATACCATGTTTGGCTAATCAATACCTTGTCAAGCTATTTACTTAATTAAGTTAATTAATTAATTGAGCTGGTGGTGAACTTTAATGAGTACGTGTGCCCCTGAGGGGGTCTGGAAACCAAAGCTTGTAATCTTCTAACAATCCAACAAGACATCAGTAACTTTTTGGAGAACAGAAGAAATTCTTGTTACTTGTTATTGTCATACTGTCCAATCGTATATATTCTCATGCTAAATTATAGATTGTACACTTCGTACCCAGTTAAATAGTTTAAGACATTTTCCTCTATTCCCTTAGACTTTTTCACAGTACTGGAGTTGATGGTCATTAACTTAATTATTAGTGAAGTTATTAGACAATTTCCTGCTGTACACTACTGTACATAGCACAGGGAAAGTAAAATAAGCATAAGATTTAATGATTAAAAATGTCTTGCTTAAGTAACTACCATAAACAGATATTAGAAATAAGTGAGCTCTGTGCCCGGAGCATGAGCACAGGGCCTGTGGGGTTTGTGTGCATCGCCTGAGCTGTGCTGAAGCTTGGCATCTGAGCAAATTCCTTGGCTTACCTATGAGAGCAACATAATGTCGAAATCTCTCTGAAGGTCAAGAATAAAACATCTTTCATCGCATCACTTTGTGATACGAGGAATTCCCCTTTATGTAATGGAAAGATCGCCCTCCGAGTGCAGACAGGTCTGTTTCCTTTGGAGAATGGCCGGGAGGATGGTTTGTCCATCATAAGCTGGGGTGGAGGATTGAAAAATTGTATGTATATATTGTTTTTTTGCAAAGTCCCACGGGTTCGGACTTTCCACTGTGATGATGTGATGTAGAATGGGCCAGGTGTGGTGAGTCTCCAGAAAGAGCACGGCATGGGGATGTGGGAGACAAGGCCGGGGCACACAGGGCTCTGGAGCTGATCTACCAGACATCCTGTTTGGGGCAGGCCTGAGCTGCTGGCCTGAGCTGCTGGCTCGCCACCGCTTGCTTTTATGGCCTCCTGCTGCACTAAATATAGGACATTATTAGGTTTACATGCAGACAGCTCAGCTCGGGGAATACCGTCCACCAACAGCCCACGATGTCAAACTTCCCATAGCAGAGTTAGTCACGCTTAGTCACACTAGCAACATAAATTGATAACATAAGCATGTGATCAGTGAATTTTCAGTCTTAGTAGACGTCGAGAGCCTGCTTGTCGCAAGCAACGTCGACACCCAAATCCACAATGTTTTAGCATCTGATGTAAACGGTTCTGGAGTAAATGGATTGGAAAACAAAGAAGTCACTGGCCCAAGTGACATGTGACAGTGACACACTGGGAATTCCCTACAGGGGACAGGAAGCAGCCTAAGCTGGTAACTCCAGCAGGCAGGAATGTAGAGAATTCCTGGGACACGGATGGGAGGTCAGGACTCTGCATACTGTGCTTGGTATTACAATAGCAAATAGGAATTAGTCATGGTTTAAGCACAAGGGGCTGCTGGGAAATGTGTCTGCCTTAGTGTACTTCCTTAAAAATGCCCCCACGCTCGGGCCATTCATTGTGCGTCGGGCCGATACAGCGAGGAGCGCGGAGGAAGCGGCGCCTTTGCTTTGGGTGAGTGGCTGAAAGCTCTGTAAACCACGACCTGTATCATGAGTCTTACGCGTAATGCTTTGTCCTTCATTCGGTTCTGCGGGAGGGGTTGTTATGTTTGAAATGTTATTTGTTCATTGATTTGCGTAAATTCCTGGGTGGAACCATGCGGCACAGGGAGCCCGGAAGCGGGCGGTGCGTCAGTTGTGACGTTCCCGTTTCAGAGGGAATGCTCCTGGTGAAAGTGGAAAGACAAAAAGCCGAAAAGCAAACAAATGTATAAATGCTGTTTCTCCAGGGAAGATGATAAGAGGAAAGCTGCACTTATAAGCACCTTATAGCACAAGCCTTTGGATTCCTGGTAGGGGGCTGCTCTGGCTCCGGACCAGTGTCAAAGCAAAAGCAGAACGCAGTAACTCAAACATAAAGACGGGCTTCATCTCAAACGTAAGAATTTACAGTAAAAAGTAACTAAAAACTTAAGACTGATTAAGGAAATGAGCTTAGCTGCAGCCAGCATTGTTCCAGGAATCACTGTGTTGGATAAAACGATAATAATGTTAAACCTTGGATAGAAACTGCAGATTTTCTGCGTGGGTTGTCATAATCAGCATGCTGACATAGATGGTATCACAGCACGCTTTATTCTGCAGTGTCTGTGCCGAGCCAGATGAGTGACCCGTGCAGTGTTTTGGCTGTGCCGGTTTCGTCATCGTTCCTGACATTGTCAGATTTCCCCTCTCATGATGTGGCAGAGGCGGCGTGACGCTAACAGGGCCGCCCATCTTCCTGAGCATTTCTGTGGGCACTACTGTATATGTCTGTTTTAAATGGAATAGACAAGCATCTTCAAACAACCGTGAAGCGGTTTCCCTAATCAGTGTTTGAATGAAGCAATCGAGTGCAAGTTTGTTTTGAGAGTCTGTATTATAAAGTGTATCTGAGGCTGTTCTCCAAAACGTTAAGTACAGCATTTCAGATCTTCCCCCTTTCATTTTCGGATATTATATGAGCCTGGAATTCAAACTGCTTCATAACTACATCTCATTAATTGTTTCGCACTTGTTTTGCGCAGGTCACGACTGGCATTCTATTCACCCTCAGGCACATCAAAGTCTGAGCCAATGTCCACATGTGTTTTTATGCGGCTGGGTGATGTCAGCCATTAGGGTCTTCCCATTTTATTGTTTTGAGGGTGTTTCCTTTGTCTGTGCTGTGGCCCTTAGATGGGAGATGCCTCAGTGTGTCCCCAGAGCAATGCCTTTTAAAAGTAAAGAATGGATATGACCTCTGACTTTCTCAGGCCATTTTTTATCAGGTGGAGTGCTGAAGCGTCTGATAAATGAGGTGGACCACCGGCGATTTTCACAGGTGGGGTCTGGGGGTCTGTGATAGACAGTAAATATACAGCTTCTCACCTCCTCAACTTGGCTCTCTGTCTTTCTCAAAAAAAAAAAAAAACCCTGTCCCCCTCCCCCCCCCCCTCTTCAGCCCGATCCATTCACTGCGGAGTTGCAGTTACAGTGCGCAGTGCCACACATCTAAAGAAAGTTGTTTTTGCTTCTCCGCGAGACGACCCATTCCTTTAATAATTTAATCACAATCTTTGAATTGCCCATTTACCAGCAATCCCCCTCGTTTCTTTTTTTTTTTCTTTAAGTACATGTTGAAGGCCAGGCCATGAAGCTCGGGATCAGATACGCTGACGCCGATTATTGCCGGCCGCAGCGTCCGGGCTTTTAAGATGCAGCGTGCCGCTTTTTTGGGGCCTGGTGAGACTTAAAAGACTGAATGGCGATGAATATGCGGAGAGGCCTCATTTGAATCTAGGCTGAGAGGCGGCCGCTCTTGGAAGTGGCAGGTGCTGTTTGGCGTATTTCGTCTGCTGCACAGTGACGGAGGGATCCCTTTGTGTGACCATTGCATAACGTGTATGAGTGCAGTAGGGGTGAAGCGTGAGGAATGTTGTTGAGGAGCTGGTTTGAGTGAGTTTGCCGTCCTTTATACTTTATAACTCCTGAGGGTTAAGCCATTGTGAGAGATGCTGAGATGTCTCAAGATGTATGAATTCTTGCTTTAATAGGTACCAGAATCGTAATAGGTTTCTTTCAAAGATTCCTTTTACTGTACCAAGCACTGGAAGATATTTTTTCTCAGTATGTCTTTGGTGACAGTATAACAGATTTGTGTTTTGATATTGAAGTGCATTTTTAACACACAGCTAAAAGCTGAAATCACAGTATTTTGTTCACTTGCCATCTCTGTCTGCCTACTTTTGATGTTATATAAGTCCTAAAATCATCTTTTGTCATACATTAAATATATTTATTAGTTGCATATGTTTGATATGTCACACACAAACATACTGTAGCTAGTGCTGGATGTATGAGAGGATTCTGTCCATGTTACATACAGTAATATATTGTATAGATCTAAATGAAAATTACAGACATGTTTGCAGGTAACAAAAAGACCTTTTCTTTTAATTGTTTGGCCTTGTTTCCGCTCTGACATTTCAATTAAGATGTGGCATCTGGTTTCTGCTGTCAACACAAGTTCCGCACTTCCAAATGCATTTTTTTTCTCGTCCTCTCTGAATAAGACATTCATCACCACGGCCGAGCAAAACACCGTTCATCAAATGAGGAGAATCATAAATAAAAGTGCATCCGATAATAAGTCGGCTTAATCAGACGATTGTCGCTTTTATATCCTACGAAATGAGTTCCTTCTTATGGGCAGCTATGATTTTTTTATTCTTTAATGAAAAGGAAAAAACTCAACTGTTTGTCATATCAGTTCTTTGAAATGTTTTGGTTTTTCAGGTTTGAAGAGCTGTTACTCTGTCAGACCTTGCTTAACTGGTGCTGTCACTTGTGAAGCATGTTGTTCTGTAACTGCAGTGCTGTAGAGCTCCTCATCAACATGCTTCTGTCCAAGACAGAGGCAAATAAAACAGAATGTCTCCAGGATACGAGCATTGGAATTTTACTAAGGTTATGACTTTGCAATATATACTCAGCTCTGAATGCAAGGGTGGCAGCTTTCCGAGGTGTACGGTGTCTACATCTCTCTTGGGAGCTGCACTGGTGTTTGATCAGAGGTGCAGTTTTTTGACCATTAAATCACTGGCTAACCATAGAAATGTTCAGATGAAGTATTTGTTCTATACTCATGGCTCCAGTGAGAGTGATAAAGAGTCTCAGGATTGGGGAAAGCAGTGTGAGGCCATTGGTACATTTGATACATGGTGCGTTTATGTCCTTTGGAAAGTAGCAATTGTGGACAAAGTGTAACATTCCCTTGTGTGTGTTTCGTCTGCTTGAGCCGGCAAATAAACGGGGATATAAGAATTACCTTGGATACCTGAGTACAAGAAGAAAGGTATATTCTAGGGCTGCCGCGAATAGTTGATGGCGTCGATGACGTTGACACTGAAAATGCGTCTACATCAACATTTTAAATCGACGCATGTTTTTTTTTCTCTTTCTCAAAAAATATTTGAATAAAATTACCTGCCTGATTTCTAAAACGCTTCAGTTCATTACAACAAATGTTATATTACATTATAATAGAGTAGGCAAAAACACCCAAAGTGCTGTCTATTCACGTTTATTAAATTAACATTAGAACGGAGAGATTTTTAATATATTTTATGCTTGTAGCTGCTAAATACACTCATTATTAAAACTACACAGTTGTCTGCCTGCTTCGTTAAAATCTGCATTGAATAAGTGTTTGAGAAAATGTTTGGGCTAAAATATGGGCTTATTCTACGTGGATCGATGGTGCCAGTTTCTTAGTTTGTGCACACTGGATTTCTTGGGGTCAGTGTCGTTATCGTAAACTAAAACTGAAATGAGAATGGAAATAAAAGAAAATAATTTGTGAACTGAAATAAAAATTAAAACCATATTTACAAAAAAGTGTCCGCCACACCACCAACATCTTTTTACTTTGTTTATCCACAGTGTCTCATCTTTTAAAAGATGCTGTGACTGCTGATCTGTCCCATCCTTTATAGTGACTTACTAGAGCGGCATTCTACTAATCTGCTTATCGAATTGTGGACGAAAATAATGTTTGTGTAGAGCCGAAGAACTGGCATATATTATCGAATGCCCTTCAATGGCAAACAGTCAGTTTCAGAATAAGATTATCGTAAATAAAATGGTCAAATTGATCTTCTGAAGGAAAATTATTTGTTTAGATCAATCGGCTAATCGATAAAATAGTTGATAGATTAATCTATAGAAAAATAGTCATTAGTGGTTGCCCGAGAATTTTCCATTGAGTTGTTTTGAGTTCTTTTTCCACTTTGATAAACTCTGGATATGTTTGTTAAATGCATTGTGACAAGCCTCTCCTGAAACCGTCTTATGGAATCGCCCCACACCCACGTGAAGAGTTCCGTTAAGGGAAACTGTGGAGCAGTATGCTTTCACAATGCGTGGTGGTACGGCCATCTGTGTTAAGCTGGTGCCTTTCCCTCTCCTGCACTGGCCCAGGCTCCCATCCACAGGAGGTAACATTTCAGTCCTAAAGCAAGTTCTTTTTGTTGCAAAGGTCTGATCCCTTAAGGGCCCTCCCACTCCTGTCACTAGATAGCTCCATGTGGTCAGTCCATCTCGCACAGGTAACCAAGGCAAGGCTGAGTCCCAGGACCTCCTGGTAAGGTACTCTTAGACTTTGTACTTATCAGTACCTTTTTATGGGGGTCATTCTTGGATCGTAGTTTGCGTGACCTCCTTCCTCAGACCTGTTTGCCAAGGGAAGCCCCACCAGGAGCTCAAGTTTCAGATGACATTACTATGTAGGTCATGAAAACCCAGGAAAACCTCCCCTATTCTAAGGTCAGGGCCCTCAGAGGGGGCACAATAACAAATAAAATACTACTACGTTGTATTATTGTGTCTCTAGATTTAATGACAACCACTGCCATTACATCAAGGATGCGTGTCACTTAATTGTGTTCTTGGGAATGGTTTCCGGGCCTGGATGTGCAGGCCTGTCACAGAGTGCCCCTTAACAAATGCTTTGCCTCTTTCTCATCAAGAACTTTTAATGAATAATTAACACTTGCTGTACCGGCACAGAGCAGTGCTGTGATCTGCTGATTACAGCAAAAGGAGAACAAGGAGTAAATGGGGAGTCACTGCAAACTGGGTCAGCTTTTAGAGAATACCGTGGAATCTTAATTCTCCTTAAACTTGCCTTAGGATCCAAACTTATCTCTCAGTGTAAAGGCTATATTGTTATGGGAACTGTGAAAGCAATATGTTAATTCATACATTTGTTTGTTGCAGGCAGCTTTGTGGGTAGATAGAGATGAAATGCAAAAACAGTGTAGTCGAAAATATGGCGCAAACAGACATGGTTGCATACTGATTGAATGCAAGCTGCTGTGATGTTCAAGTTGATGGCATAATGAAAGGCTATTGTTTCTATCTAATTACTGCTCAGCATGTCATCATTTTTGCTAAGCACGAAAAGATGATGGGTTTCAATGTTCATTATTTCGTATAAAGTATGGTGTCATTTTACAGATGCTTTATGATGTTTCTGATTTGTTAATGGATGTAGGATATTGCTGGATGTGCTGCTCGACCAAAGAGACATTTTCCGAACACCTTTGGAATTCTTACCATGTTCAGTTTGAAATATACAAATATATAATCAAATCCTTTTATTAGTCACATTGAGTTTTAAAATGTACATATATCACATCCTTTGGCGATGTTTACTCGTATCACTGAACATAATAAACTTGACTGGCTAGCATTTAAATTTATCAAAACTTTCAGACTATGCAAACTGACCTGGCCTGATTTACCGGGTTGAGCTAATAGGTCCGTGGTTTTCACTGGAGGCATTCTTCCTCTGTGAGGTCACGTGCCATGGTCAGTTACGGAGATAGGGGGAACTCTTCTGCTTGAATTCCCACCACCCTGCAGGTTGGGTTATTAGGAGTGACTGTCCTGCCCCCAAAGATATGTTTGTAGGCGTGGTCATGTAGGCTGTGTGGTCCGTGTAGAATTGTATACAGTCTTTTTCCGACATTGAGAGCAGAGTACTGGGCTGGGTGGTGCTCCGGCTGTATGTATGCCTTGAGCACTGGGACGGCTATTGCAGAAGGATTCCAGTCCCTTTCTGTGGTAAGAGCATCTGAACAGCTCATGTCATCTCTCGTTAAATTACCGCATCAATGGTAATTCTGTGTTTAGTTAAAGTATACTTTTTTGATGTGTGCATACAGGGGAAGGATTTTTAGATCCTTCAATCCAAAACAATAGATTTTAATTAATTTATTATTATTATTGATGATCCCTTTTTATCTTTTTAATTAGAACACTAAAAATATAAATGTGTAATATTGTTGTGATGCTCTGTCTTTGTTCAAAAAACGATAGATGGATGGGCAAATTGATTCACTGTTTTTCAAATCAGCTACTACTTATATCTCCAGTATTGTGTGTCATAGACTTTTAAAATAAAAGTATTGTTTCAGGCTCTTTGGTATAGTTTTCTACTTGCGGTATTCTGATGCTTAGCTGAATAATAGATATTGATTGTTAAAATAGATAAAAATCTATATGACTCTTTGTCCTGTTGTAGCTTGCATTACAAGGTAAGATTCAGCTGCTGGATTGTACCATGTAGGTAGGTAATGTGGTGCCACGTTATTATAAAATTTTAAAGATTTTTCAAACCAAGTAGTGTTTTTTTTTTTGTGAGAGTGTGCATCTTGACTGTTTGCATAATGTAGGATAATGTACTTATATTGCCAGCTGCATTCTGAAAACATTTTACACAGTGTACATTTTCTACAGACTCATGGTGCTTTCTGAAACCTGTTACACTATAGAGTTAAATGGTTTCAGTATGGAGATCATGAAAAGATTGCATGCTGTTTTTTCATCATTTCCATATGTATACAGTACCTTAAATGGAGTTGAAGTGTCTTTGTGGTGTCTCATGCTGCTTTCTGATATCCATTTTTAGAACAGAATGTTCTGTTTTAACACTGTTGTCTATTTCGGTTAACTAACTTGTCATTTCTGTGATATCACTGCAGTCCTCACTTGAAAAAGCAGTCAGAAAATGTGAAAGGTATCTATATATCAGCCTTTAAAATATTATCATTTTTGTTTTTGCGCTAGGCTTTTTGTAATTTGAGTAAAAATTCATTTCAACATCTACCTATCTGCCTTCCAACCACTTAGAGCCTATCACAAGGAACACTAAGCACATGGCAGGGAACACCCTGGACGGGATGCCAGTCCATCAGAGAGCACACACACTTGCACAGTGTAATTTAGGGGTGCCAGTTCGCCTAAGTGCATGTTTTGGGACTGGGGTGGAATCTGGCATAGCCGGAGGAAGTCTGCGTGACATGGGGGGAGCATTAAGTCTCCACACAGAGTGGGGCCCAAAAACGTCAACATGGAGGTGTGTAGTGGCAGTAGCACCTATACTGTGCCACCGTGCTTCAAATATTATATATTCATTTTGCTGAATTACTGTAAGGTTTTGCTGTCACTGAAGCTTAAAGTCTCTGTGTAATGGGAGCTGTGAATAGAAAGCCCATGGATACCGCGGTATGTACCGTGTTGCCGTTTAGAGGGGTGAGGCTCCTGTGACGTGCCAGCAAGCCTCATGGATGCTGGTGCCTGACATGAAGTGGCTGGCAGACACCAAATAATGAAAAGCTTTGGTTCGCTTTACCCAAAATTAAAAGCATTGTTGTTGTCCAGGGACATGGATAGATGTTCGCCAACATGCAGACAGTCGGGGAGACTCTGGGAGAGCATGCATTCGCTGCACAGTAAAGGTACGCCCCCCCCCCCCCCTCTCAGAATACCTCTCACACTTTGGCTTTGCCAAATGCCTTCCAGAGGGCGCTTTCACAGTATGTTAGCAGAGCAGCTCTCCCTGAATTTGTTAAAAAGACATTTTAGTGCCACTAGTAAACAGTGGACAATACATGAATATAACTAGTATAACAATATAGCAAATATATAGAACGTAACTGTTTTGGTTTTTATATTTGTTTTTTTGGGTGATTTGGTTGATCAAGTAAATAAATATTGTTTATGCATTTATGTATAGATTTAAATATGCCTCACTGTCTTCATATAGCTACATTTGTTATACACACAGTCATTTTTTGATGTTTTTTTATGTTGGATTTATGGGTTTATGTTTTATGTCGGATGGATTCAGAAGGTCGCTGGTTTGTATCGTGGGAGAGGCAGAGTAATCATATCACTCTGGACTCTTGATCCAAACCGTGCTAAGAACATGGTTCACCCTGTACTCTGACCCTGAAATGGTGTCAGCCCTCTCTGTGCCTGGGCTTTAGGAAACAAAGTTAAATCAGGTCCGTAATGGAATAAAACACTTATCTTTTTCAACGAATAAAGCCTAGTCAGACAAAGTCAGTTATAGATTTACAAATGACACTATCGTTATTCTGTTATAAGTAGACACCCCTGTCGAGTCAGGTAATAATATCAAAATCAAACGTTTAAAGCAAACTGAAATACTTTTTAGAATGATAAAACGCAGATCAGTCATGTTTATGGAACCTTTGTCACCAAACCCCTTTAAATATTTACTAAAGGCTGAAACTGTGGCCTGCCACTGTCTTTAAAACCATGGTTAACATGCAGCGAAAACTATGGATACTTTCTGCAAATCCACAGAAAATTCTGAACTTGTACAACTAATCTATGTTGACAGTGTTGAAACTGATGACTGGTGGATCATGTTGAATCTTTTGTGATTTGCTGATTAATATCATGTGGTATAAAAATCACTGAACAGCTGTTGTGAAGCTGCCCTCCCCAGAAAGAATAATTCATACTCGTTTTGCCAGTACTCATGCTTTTGCTAGAAATCAGTTACCTACTGGCCTCAGATCAGATAGGCCTCTGTGTCGATGTTCCGCCATATTTCAGAGAACTCCCCCAAATAATGTCAGCTGTACAGTGTCCTTAACCTCATAACTACCTTTTTCTGTTTCTGCATTCACCCTTTTGGCTGATCAAAGATAGTATGATGACTGGAATGATCCCTTCTGAGACAAAATGCATACCACTAATTGCATACTGCACAGCCATTCTTACCTAAACAACAGCTTATAGTTACTGATCTAACTTCACTACATGCACTTGGTGATGCCTACAGAACTTCTGGCTGCGCACATGAATGAGCAATAAATAATGACGTAATAATGAGGATATATTTCTTTTCTACCCTAATCACTGAATGCGTAAGAGCAATTCTGCAAATACCAGTCCCATAGAAACTGTTGTCCCTCCCACACTGGACTTGCGTGATCAGTAGGTTGTTTGAAGGTGGAGGGCGTGGCCGTCAGCAGGCAGCCGCTCTTCATGCTGCTTATCTCCGCCCATCTCTCGCTCGAGAGTAAAGGTGTGACCTAACCTTTTGACCAAACTCATGCTGAGTTTTCTCTCTATTTCTTCTTGCTAGGATTAATCTCTTTTCCTCATATTTCTCTGCTTGTTTTGTGGTGAAACCATCCCTGCCCAGTACCAGTAGCTTCTGAAAAGGGGGAAATAAACGTAAATATAAGAAATACTTAAAAATAAGCCCGTGTTCGATGTCCCGTTTCTGTGTGGCGAGTTCCGGTTAACTGTGCTGGCCGAAGCCATTCTTACATCTGTGTGACCCGTGACTGTATGTGGGAACTGATGCTGACTCACCCATTACCTGGAAGTTCCCTAGATTATCCAAAGGATTTTGACAGCATCAAAACCCACGATGCCAAACTCATATAATTACCACTTGATTTTTCCGTCCTTAATCCATCTTCGACTGGGTTTGTCTGTTTTAACTGTTTTGAGCACAGCGTCTCACTCGTTATCCCTTTGTCTCTGTGACGTGTGCAGCTCTTTCTTCTCTTTTCAGAGTACTGTTTTACAGCTTTAGTTCAGGCAGTGCTGAAAAGAGGTAGCATTTGTAAACTTCATGATATTAATGAGGTGCAAAATACTTTGTTTTCGCACAGCTTGCAGACACTGTGAAAACCATGATGCATCACACTACAAGTTATGGCATAATATGGTCATTTTAAAATGCTGTAGTTTTTTTTTTAACCCCAGTTCTGCCAAATTATGTCATATTTTTTCAGCTGTAATAATATAAGCATTAACATTTATGCTACATGACTGAGAAGTTTTACCTTTTTCCCTTAAATATAAATGGTAAGATAATTTAGATTCAGTGGAGGAACTGAATCTAAATTATTTGTGAGGGTAGCTAAAGTACTGTAAAATAATGCTTAGTTAAGCATGAGAGTTTTAAGTTAACATGCCAGCAGCATGAATGGTGGAGTATCCAGCTTGTGACATGTCAAAGACCAAGCTTTCCATGTATGAAGTGTCCATATCTTCTCAAACTGCTTCGTATGGTCTGTCAGTTAGCACATCATTCAGTATCAACAGTGAATAGTTCAGGTCCAGAAAATAAAAATCCAGACCATCATTTTGTTTCAACCAACCAGTTGAGTACTCTGTGAATGTGACTCTTTATCCTGCAGTGGTTGGTTGAACAAAATGATGGTCTGAATTTTTATTTTTTGTACCTTACCTATCCACCTCTGCTAAGTAAAGTAGCAGGAAGCAACTTGCCCATTTATCAGCTCTTCTGAGGTTTTTCGTCTTGCCTTTTCTTGGCGGATGGTTAATCCAGAACATCCCCCAGCCTTCTTATGACAGGCAGATTCCTATCCCAGAGAGTCAAAACACCCCAAACACTGACACCTGTGATCAT
This sequence comes from Mormyrus hasselquistii, assembly GCA_026779605.1. Classification (NCBI taxonomy): domain Eukaryota; kingdom Metazoa; phylum Chordata; class Actinopteri; order Osteoglossiformes; family Mormyridae; genus Mormyrus; species Mormyrus hasselquistii. The sequence continues at coordinate 15,311,838 of JAODKE010000125.1, forward strand.
GTGGTATTGCATGAACACTTACTTGTTCACTGATAAATGATACTACTGAAATATTTTGATGACTTGAGTGTATTCAAGTTCAAGTTGGACATCTGGTAAAGTCATTTTCTTCAATATCTAGAAAAAAATGATCCCTTTTCACAATGTGATTTATTTAGAATTACTCATAATATTAAAAAAACAGCTTGTATACCTAGCATATATAAATCTACAGCAATAGACCATTAATAGACCATCGATAATGAAGCCTGCATTTTGTATTGAAAGTGTACATGGTATAACTGATGTCTGTCATTAGACCTATTGACCGTGGCTTTCATGTCCTGAAATTACATTCACGGAGCACAGGGTGTTTTCAGGAAATTTACAAAAATGCAAATGTAAGTCAGCCTGATGTGGTTTCCTCTGTCTTTATCGAATAAGAATAAGAGATTTCTCAGCATAACCAAGTAACCAACCCTTCTTTCTGCACAAGCAAATGTTGTACAACCAGTTGAGATCAGTGCTTTTTTTATTACGATGCGTATTTTTGATAGAATCAATGATTGCAATTTATTTTAATAACAGCGTATTGTGCAAGTGCCTTTGGGTTGGAGAGGTTGGATGCTTTCCATGTATGTTGTTAATAAAAACACAGATGTCGTTATTAACCTGTTAATGTCTTCACAGTTTGGTGTTTTTCAGTTGAGTTGACTTGCTTAGCTGTGTTTGTTGTATTTCTGTTATTATTATTATTATTATTATTATTATTATTATTATTATTATTGTGCTGCTGTTACTTAGAAATACATGGTTGTAGAATATTGGAAAGATCTATTGAGGTTGATGTGTTCTCAGGCATTTACATATCCATGTGTTGGCTTTCAGTTTTCCAAATGCTCTCTCACTCTCCAGCAGAGATGAACATGTTTAATTAGCATAACAGAACAGACTTGTTTAGGTAGCACAAGCGCTGTCGAAATCTGAATTAAATTACTTGCCAAGGGCCGTGTTTGTATAACGACATTATACACTAATACAGCTTTCTTCACAACAAGTCACTGGCTTTGTTTACAATGTAGCATCCGTGATTAAATGGACAGTGAAACCACTTGCCAACAGGGAGAATTTAAAATGCTTTAAAATTTGGATTTTTTCTTTTAACACCATAATTGTGTAAGCAATAAATAATATTTTCAATGTACCAACATTTGAACAGATTACAGTCAAAAGCTTGGACACACCTACCCATAGAGAAGTTTGTTTGTGGTATTCTCTACATTTTGGAATAATTATTAAGACATAAAAACTGTAAAATAACATATATGGAACTATGTACAGACCAAAGATTTTATCTAATTTGTTGGAGGGAGCAGCTCTGTGGGTTGGGACTGAGAAGGTTGCTGGTTCAGATCCCGTGGTCAGCAGAGTGATCCCACCACTGGGCCCTTGAGCAAGGCCCTTAACCCCAACTGCTCCAGGGACTGGCTGACCCTATGGTCTCCTCTACGCCAGGTTCATGAGGTGGCCTCCTGGGATGCTTATCCATCTGTCCTGAAGGAGGTCCCACATATATGCTGAGCTCTCACTAGCCGCTTTTCCTTCACTCTCTGGTCAGACTCCTCCAAAACCATTTTTACTGGGTCTTGTCAGGCGGCCAGGTCTTGTCAGGCGGCCAGGTCATGTCAGGCGGCCAGGTCATGTGGTGCTTCACTGTCACTCTCTTTTATAGGCGGCTTGGTGTGTCCAAACTTTTAAGTGGTACTGTTTCTCTCACCGTGAAAAATTCACCAGTGTGAAATAATGCTATGATCAGCGTGTCATTTGTTGACATGAAATAACAGCCTTAATGATTAGTTCATTAGTTTAGGTACAAGCTAGAAGGTGACATAATTATAAAGGATTTAAACTGGTAACCCTAAAGATGTAAAGATGGGACTGTTGTAGTGGCATTCAGAGGGATACTTTACTCTGCTGGGTAAAACTCTCTGCTGTGACATTAATATATGTAAAAAATACTGTAAATGATGGTACAGTAGAACAAAGGTATGGGACGACTTAGGTCTCTGTAGAGCAGGATGAAAACTACTGGTGTAAAAAGTAAATGCGTGCCTTTATGAAATGCAAAATGGTAAGCTGTGATGTGTGATGTACATGTGTTGTTATGCATAAATGGTTGATGTTCCTCATAGTACCGGGTACTATCTTCCGTCTGATTAATCAGTTGGAACCTGGTGTACTTTTTGATGATGACAGCAAAACCTTGCTATCTATGACATGCAATGAACCACAGAGCCTAAAAATTATGTTTTCTTCTACCATTGTCTCTGGTTAGTCAATTTGTTCATCTTCCCTTCCTTGGGGCAGTTTGGTGTTACAGAAGTTTGTGCAATTGTCAATCTCTCCCAATAGGTGTTCAGAACTGCAGACATAATTATAGTCATTCTAAATATTACATTGAGTCATGGCTTTTACTGACTTAACTGGAATTTATGGCATTCAACCTGCTGAAGTTACTCTGGACCTGTCATTTTTGGGTTGATCCGAAATGCTATGGCATTGATCTGCATTAATGAATGCTCAACACTGGACCACAGCTAACAATCAGTGTTTGTCGCTGCTACAGAGAAGCCCAAAAACCACCCTTAGAAAGAGGAAGAAGCCAATTCCAGTGACATCTGCCTTTGATCTAACTAGTCACAGAGGGCCAGTGTGCCATTCCTCAGTTGTCATGCTGCATTAAACAGGCTAAAGATTGCACTTTAATCTTTGTAAAACTGGTGCCCATTAGATTTTCTCGTGATTCTCTCATACTTTCTTTCACAAACACAGAAGCTGAAAGGATCCTGACATCCTGAACAGCAAAGAGAGTCTTCTCTGATAGCTAAATTCCCAGGTACATCAGTCCGCATTTTCCAGCAGGTGGGAGCTGGCTTTTGGACCCTGCTATCTGGGAAAAGTCGCCCCTCCCTAGGAGATCCAAATGAGTATCTGAAGTTACTGAAGCCTGTTAAGCTGTGTAGTATAGCACTGCAATGTAGGCATGAATTAACATAGGCAGGGATGAGATGCAGTTTGTTGGTTTATAAATGAATGGCCAATGTTCAGACATGTTCTGAAAATGGCACACGAGTAAATGAGATTTTAAAGAACTGTCAAATTTAAGTCTGTCTGTCACTGTACCTCAGGTCAGTGAGCATGCACAGTCAAAAGACATGCAGTAAGTTTAACTTGCACCTGAGACATGCCCTGTGATGGGCTGGCTTCAAGTACAGGGTGTCCTGCTACAATTGTTGCTGCATTTACTGTCTGGGACTGTCTTCAGCTACATACCCCCCCATTAGACCCCCATTAGCAATACAGATGGTATTACAGATACTGTGGACAGAGAATACCTTAATAAATAACATGTGCACAATTATAAGCCTGATTGGAACAAGTGGTTTGAAGATGGGTATATGGATGGATGGGTGTTCATGAAGTGTGTGTGTGTGTAGGTTACGTTTATATTACATTGTGGGGACCAAATGTCCCCCACTATGTGATAAAAGCTGGTTATTTTGACGTTTGATGTTTTTCATGTCACCACAAAGATCTGCGAATGCAATCAAAAAATGCAAAAATGTCAAAAGTCTCGTATTTGGTTTGCTTACTTACGGTTAAGGTTAGGGCTGGATAGGGGTCAAGGTTGTCATTTTGGGATTAGTGTTTTCCCCATAGAAACGAATGGAGAGTCCCCACAAAGCTGTATTTGCAAACCTGTGTGTGTGTGTGGCTGCCTGCCTGTATGTGTGTGTTTGTGTGTGTGTGTGTATGCAGAAGACACAGAGAATGTGCTTGTGTAAAATTTTCGCAAACATCAGTCTGGCTCTTCTTTGTTTCTCGTTAATGAAGGGCTTCTTCCTTGATTTACGGGACTTCAGTCCTGCTTCTAGGAGCCTGATACACACTGTCCTAGCAGTGCACTTCACACCTGCACTTAATGTTTCC
>JAODKE010000125.1:15322686-15336016 GCA_026779605.1 Mormyrus hasselquistii
GTGCTGAGAGTATTCTCTGGGGTGAGAGCTCTGAGCATGTGCTCCTTGGTGAGAGTGCTGAGAGTATCCTCCGGGGTGAGAGTGCTGAGAGTATCCTCCGGGGTGAGAGTGCTGAGAGTATTCTCTGGGGTGAGAGCTCTGAGCATGTGCTCCTTGGTGAGAGTGCTGAGAGTATCCTCCGGGGTAAGAGTGCTGAGAGTATCCTCCGGGGTGAGAGTGCTGAGAGTATCCTCCGGGGTGAGAGTGCGGAGAGTATTCTCTGGGGTGAGAGCTCTGAGCATGTGCTCCTTGGTGAGAGTGCTGAGTAAGTTTTTGCACAAATACAGATGCTTGTGACAGACATTTTTGAGGATGTTTTCTCTTGCCACAGATTTTCTTTATGTTTGTCAATAACTCGAAAATGCATAATGTTGGCAAACAAGCAAACACTTTCGATGTAGAAAGAACAGCCTGATTTAAATAAACAACATTCCGCTCTTCGTTTTGCAAAAGGTGATATTTTGTATATATTTTCCTTTGGTATTTGATTTTACTGTGTAAATAAAAGTTATAACGATATTACAAATCTTAATTTCTTTTTTTATGTAACAGTACTTTTAACTATGAATGATATTAAAATGTTACATGTTTTTCATTTAAAACTGGCAAAGTTCAGAGTGTTTGGGATAGTGTTTTAGTCATTTCTATTGTAATAAGAAAGAATTCTCAGCGAATACAGTCATGAACCATACATGCACTGCTTGCAAGGTACCTCTCTGATTGTGGTTATGGCTGCTGACAGAGATCTTGACGTGGAGAAGCCGTTGCTGTGGCTACAAAGACTCAGCATTCTGAAGACCCCGGAGTTCATTTAGCAGTTTAATGTCTGTTGCCATTGCGCTTTCAGACAGGCTGTTTTCAGGCATAAATAAACCGGGATTCTCGGAAAGACGACGGGTTTGTCACTGACTGTACCCTTAACTTATAATAACCTTATTTTCTAAAAATTCTTTTTATATTTAGCATAGTTATTATGTCAGTGAAACGGCCAGAGTTATGACCTCATCTTAACTCCTGTAATTCGCCGGTGAAATTATACCAGGAGCAAAGCAAGCTGCAGATCTCTTTCCAACTCCCCTCTTCTGCTGGAAAGTCAAACCTTTTGTAATGCAAGCCAAGGCAAAGCAAACAAACGCTGCAGCAAAAGCAGTGTCTCTTTTTGGAACATCTTTGTGATTTTGTTTTCTGTAGCCCTTGTGATGGGCTGGCATTCCATGCAGGATCTTCCCCTGCCTTCATCATTCTTTGAAATGCTTGGCTCAGCAGAACTGGGTGACGCCATACTGAATAACCACTAATTTATGTCTATATCCAAATAATTTGAACCCATAGTATTCTTGTCTGCAGCAGTATCAATTTATATCGATAGCAAGATACATTTATATAATGTACATTTTTTAAGGATCCTTGAACATACTACTTCCCCCACCTAACCCCCCACCCCCTTGGCACCCTTGTGTAGATGCACAGCAGATAACACACAGATCAAACTTTAAAGAGAAATAGCATAATACGTATTGCAGCAATATTTTGTCCAAATATGGACAGCATGCATAGTCATAGATATTATTACAGCATGATTTTTTTGTAGACATAATTCCAGTGATCATGGCCAACTTGGTATTCTATTGATGCCACATCAACCGGGAATCTAATCATTGCGCTGGCTATGTGACTTCTATGTGTTCCTTTAACGTGATACTTGTAAGACAAGTAGCATCGCTGTTTAGTGTAGATGGAGAATTTTTCAGGAAGTCACTGGCATGTTCTTGAATCTTTATTGGTCATTCTTCTGCAGTGCCTCAGTTGTCCAGATGAGGGCAGGGCAAACACACTTTTAGTGAAGCTGTGCAATGTCGGTTAATAGCCCAACATCTATCTATGTTTTATAGTTAGGTTTCCTACAAATCTTTCATGAGTATAAAAGTTTAATCCATGTTTAAGGAATTCATTTGGCCATAATAAATGTCACCCCAAACTCCTACGTCCAAAGCTAATATTTATGATGATCTTCAGCAACAGGCTTAGACACAGATAAATATCATGGAAAACTGCTTTGCATTCTATGTTCAGACTCATTTCATTAAATTAGTAGCATGCAGAAGAAGTAAAAGCAAGAATATTCTAGAAAGATCTGTAACTTCTACCACACAAATAAAAATGGTGGCTGATGAGGCCCAAGCCAAGAGGCGAGAGAGAGGTTTTTGGGCCAAAACATGGCAGACTCTATAGTAAAAGGTCTCCTGTGAGGAGCAGGAGGCTGCTGCACATTTGTAGCCTAAAAGTAAAAACCTCAAGGTGCTCGACAAAGTAGACGATGTGGAAAAAAAAGTGAACATCTCAGCTCAGAATGTGAGCCGGAAGAGTGCAAAACCAAAACTGGTGAACAGCATCATTCTTTGAAATGCATTTTTGTCCCTCGTTGTATTAATTGGACACATTACTGCAACTTCCTTCCTTTAGGTTGTGTGCAGGCATGTTAACCATGTACATGTGGGTCTGTCCCGCCCCTCTGTCGCCTTACATACAAGGTTGCTCTCTTGTGTACTTGAACCCTGGACTGGCTTCTGTGAGTGTGGCTGCTGCCTGCTTTTCATTCCGATGGTTGTGTGCTTGGTAAGAAATAGACCCATTATCCAGAATAATGGGGGTTGACCTTGCTGGTTCTCTTGCCCATTTAAGACTGATTACATAGCTCAGTGTCCACAAAGCTTGAATTTTTCTTCATGCCATGTGTCTGTTCCCTGTTGTCACGTCCTTGCCATCCCACCCAGCTTCTATTTTGTGTTAAAACTTGAGAAGTCCAGACCTGATATTATTTTTCAAAATGCACAGCAGATAACATCCATGTAACATTTCATGTGTTTTTGCAAGGCAAATTTGAATGACAGTTTTGCACTCAAAAATCTCCATGTCATTATTCGGAGACGCTAATTAAAATGAATGGTCAGGGCGTATTTCAGTTAGCCCAGCATCATACCTGAAAGTCACATTGCTGAAGGGAAGAGTTGCGAAGGGACCAATAAACTGTAGCCGTTTGTGTTGAGAAGAGTGCGACTTCACCATTAATTCAATCTGAACAGTGGCCTCCAAATATAGCTGGCAGAGCTGACGGGGTGGGGAGACAGGAGACCTTGTTAGCAGCCTTGGATGCCAGCTTCATCACAAAAATACCTTAAAACAAACAAAAACAACTGCAGCCTACCTACCTCCCTGCTACAGAGGGTTCACTCAGGGGTCGGGGCGCTTTGGTGTCTCTCGTGTGAGTTGCACCTCCATGGCCTTCTTATTGGCCGGTGGGCCTTGTGGAACCTTCTATGCCGCCACCTTATCCCAGGTTCTTTGGACGTTGTAGATGCATGGAATGAAAATGGATTTGCCCAAATCGAATCCTAACTTCCATCAAATCATATGCTTTATCGCTTGGAGCCCCTGCCTCCATTTCTAATCTCCTTTCCATTTGTGATTTTCCACACGAAAGGTTCATAAGTGAATTTTGAAATTGTCATACAAACTAATTGGCTTCCTTTCTGTGAGCCTGTTGTGACACTGAAAGCAGGGCTTTTGAGTGCAGCCCGAATCAGGCGGCCACGTCGGGTGAAACCTCATCCAGGGTATCAGCAGTCTGTATCCCAAACACAGTACTGAATCTCTGCAGTTTGGGCTAAATAGTTTTTCTTTTAAATTGTTGAAAAAAGTCATACTCTTTTGACATCTGTGCTGTTATTTTCCCTGTTTTGTGTTTTGAATTATAAGCACAATAGATTGCAGATCATCTAATACGAGTAGACATGTAAGGTTCCCACAGCCCTGAGCAGGCTAAGCTGTTACAAGATGGATGGATGGATGAATGAATGGATGGATGGACGGATGAAAAAATAAGATCATGTTGCATACATAAGCTTGGGACATTTGGACATAACAAAGCCAACTGAGAAATATATGACATTTTACTACGGATTCTACTGCGGTAACTGTCTTGTTTGAACTTGATTCCCAATTTGGACACAAAATGACGAAAACTCCAACCCCCTAGTGTGAGCAGATGAAAGCTTTCTGGGCAGAACCAGGATATTGTGTAAGATCCATGCAAATATAAATAATTACACCACAAAGTATGTATGTCTCTTTTGCTCTATAACTTGTTCACTTTGACGCAAATGGAAACATGAGAGTTACGTATTTTAGGGCCGTACGGCTTTGTGGGAAATTAAGTCATTAAGAAGGAAAAACACAGCAGATAAATTTATTGACAATGTGTTGAATGTATTTTATGGAATCACTGTCTTTTCCCGTATCATTTTACAGTGTTTTTGAATGACCTTTTTCATCTCATATTTCTTTGCATGAAAGCCCAATAGAGGTTATTTTATTTGAGCTTTTTTAATGTTACCTTTATTTGATTTTCTGTTATTTGAAAATCGGTCACTGTCGAAAGATTAAGGTGCATAAACTTATGGCATGATTATAAAAACAGTGTTGCAGTCATTGCCACGCTTGTATCTGGATGCCTTGAGATACCAGGAGCATTCAGAAACTTGTCCTTTCTGCCAAAGTGAGCCTTGTTCTTGAGCCCCAGTTTAACTATACAAAATCTCGAGAGCCTTTCAGACCAGTGTTAATTATGTGACGATTCACTGGCAACATAAAAATGTTTTGATCCTCACAAGGATTCGTATTGTTCAGTGCTATTGCAGGAGATACTGAACGCGGCCTCTTAGTCTGCTTCAATGTCAAGGAAGGAAAAACAAGAACTAGCTATAACTAAAGATGGAGATGCACATGTTAATTTGGTGCATATCTTTTTTTTGGGAACCTCTCAGTAACACCTTGTGCTTTTTACTGTAAATGACATTTCTTGCGTTTTGACCCATTTAGCCATGTATGTCATATTTAATGTTAAATGCAGTGTCTCTTGTTATTCCGCACCCTCCCCATTTCCTCAGTGCCCTCCTTATTCGGCATCCAGCAAACAGCCCAACAGACACGAGGGTCGCCATTTTAAGCCCATTTGCTCATTGTTTTACACAAAGCATCATGTGAATACTTAGTTTTTACTCTTTATCGCTTTATACAGCTGGAAGTGAATTGAAGAGATACACGTTAAGTAGCTTTACTCTCAGGTGAAACAGTTTGTTACTTGTACTAAATTGGGTGCAGTTCTTAGTTGAAATCTACAGTAACCAGTTATTTTCTGACTGAACATTGGCCTTCTATGAGAATTGCTTTCCAAGCGATATATTCTTCTGTGAGATCCTTTCACAACGCAAATAAAAATGGTGGCTGATGAGGCCCAAGCCAGGAGGCGAGATTGAATCTGCTTCTGCCAATGAACATGGTTGAGGTGTCTTATGGTAGTTAAAGGGACATTTCAGCAGCCTAAGTGGCTATACAGAGGTTATCTCTGCTCCTGACAGATATTTTGGATGAGTGTCCTTTGCAATACAGCTTGACAGAGTTTTTGAAGCTGAGTGGGTAACATGCAGTGAGCTTCAGAAATGCAACCTTCTGCTTTAATGGGCTCCCAGCTGAGACACTCTGAATGATGAACAGCTAATGCATTAGTGGCCTGGAGAGTGTAGAGAAGGACAAAGGGCTGTCTTGTAATGTACATTTATGTGACGCAGGTGTCACAGTGTCAGCCATGATGGAATTTACATGACAAACATCTAGTAGCAATTTAAAAATGTGACATTGACTGACAGTGTTGTCCACTAACAGCTAAATGGTTCTGTGTCACAATCATGCATAATCAAGTTTCCATTTCCATCTGACATTGCTTTGATGCAATTACTGAGAGAGTGCAAAGCAATATGGACAGGAAAACCTCAGATAAAGAATGTTTGTGTAAGAGGGTTTTCTGGGAGATCATAGTTTTGGTGAAATTGAAACCTTGGCCAAACTTATGATTACAGTATGTATTGCTCAAAGTCGATGATTCTCTTATACTCCTTAGTGATTATTTTATACTCCTCAGTGATTATCTTATACTCCTCAATATTTCTCTTATGCTCCCCAGTGATTCTCTTACTGTATACTCCTCAATGATTCTCTTATCCTCCCAGGTGATTCTCCTATACTCCCCAGTGATTCTCTTATCCTCCCCAGTGAGTCTCCTATACTCCCCATTGATTCTCTTATACTCCACAGTGATTCTCTTATACTCCTCAATGATTCTCTTATGCTCCCCAGTGATTCTCTTACTGTATACTCCTCAATGATTCTCTTATCCTCCCCAGTGATTCTCCTATACTCCCCAGTGAGTCTCCTATACTCCCCAGTGATTCTCTTATACTCCCCAGTGATTCTCTTATCCTCCCCAGTGATTCCCTTATACTCTTAAGTGAGTCTCTTATACTCCTCAGTGATTCTCTTATACTCCTCAATGATTCTCTTAAACTCCTCAATGATTCTTTTATATTTCTCCTCAAGAGTGTTTTGCCATCCACTTCATAAATCTCAGCATAATCTTCAACACTTTAAAGTTTCCTTTTAAAAAAAAAAAGCACACTCAGAATAGGAATTCTCCCACAATCCACTGGGATAAAGACCCTCTGTCATGCTGTATGCAAACACAGAAACACTGCCTAGGGAGAAACATTCGCCCCCATGGAATGTAGGTCTTCACTTTGTGATGTTTCTGTCATCGGGAGGCATGAGAACAGGAAGTAGCCCCCAGTCTCACAGATTGACCTGTTTTTCTCACTGTGTTTATAGCAGCACGCCAATATTATTTCTTCTGCTGCCATTATAATTATTTTATTAATAGAAATCTTGGTGCAATTCACTATATAGGACCATCTAATATAATATTAGATTATATTATTATACGCAGAACACTATTATACACTAATTTTCACATAATTCTCCGATAATAGTTAACTGTATAATTTATTATTATATTATGGACACTCTTTTGTCTTACATCTAACATCTACTTACATTAATGTATCACCTAGAAATGTAAATGTAACTTAATGATGGAAAAAGATCATTGGAAGGAGACAGAAATAGTGGTGTCTGCTTTTTGGAAAGATGTCCCATGTTGTTTGTTCATGTCAATTTCCTGTACATAAAATGTACCTATCATTTCATCTGTTATTCATTCTGGCAGGATACTAATATTCATTAAATGGCTGGTTACTTTTTTCTGTGAAATACTATATAAATTATGGCTGTAAGTGTTGTTTTATCTTACCTCTGCCTGTGATAATTGTGTCATCAAGCTAAGACTTTTTGTCACTTTAGATGTTTAAGTCATTGGGATTCATGAAGTGCTTCTCTTTGAGGACATAACTTTACAGGGAAGATCTCAGCTGTGATCAAAAATCACATCTCCTCCACTGTGGCTTGTTTTCTGCTTAGCTCTCTAAGGCCTTCGTCTAAAACAACAGGCTAGCTGTGCTAATAGCATGTTAAAACAGTAGTTTACTTAAGAAGTATTTATCTTGCCCAGATGCCTTCTGAAAAAAAATGTGTAGGATCTCCCAGGGGTGACATTTGCAGTGTTTACCCCACAGCAGATTTCTCGGGGTGTGAATTCCTAGCGCTCCATGTTTTGCCCGTATGCGCTGCTGCTGCCCTTTCTGCAGAGCCTGTCTGTTTACGGAAAGCAGTCCCAATAAGCCTCCAGGGAAGAGTCCCTAAACACGCAAGCCGTGCATCCAGCTGTGCTCTGAAATTCTTTGATAAATCAGACCTGTTTTTCTTGTTGGAGCCAGTCAATTAACATAATAAATGTCATCTGTTTCTTTTTTTCTCTCAGTGTGTAATAAGTAGCAATAAATAACCACTTTATTGTAAGACGTTAAAAATTCCCACAAGGATTTTCCCTTCCCTCATTGGCCAAATCATCCTGAGAACTTATAGAAAACTATTCCACATTTTTTTTTTTCCTGAAGTTTTTTTCTTCCAGCTTATATTCTTAGAAGTAAACTGCACCACAAAAATGGCAATTCGTGTCATGCTAGCACACTTCTGTGTCACTCAGATGCTGTGTACTTCAAAACGGGCTCATGCTAGGGGACGCTGGTGAAATCGAGCAGCAGCACTCCCTTGGAACGCTTCTCGGGGGGGCAGAAGAGGCACGTTTTGGGGGGGGGGGGGAGTTAGCCTGTCAGGATGGCACTCCGCCTGCTCAATCTGAGGGCCGCCCCCCTCTTTGTCCCTGCCTGGCTGCGAATGGCCCCGTCTGCCCCCCAGCTGCCGGACCTGAGCAGCAACCCCCCCGTCCACTCTCAGCTTTTTTTCTTGAAGCGAGCGCCGCTTCCTCTGAGCGGCTTCCGTGAAAACCTGGAATTAGCAAGGAGCCACCGGACTGGGACGTGTTTGCGGGAGCCTTGCAGCCCCTCAGAATTCACGGCTCACGCCGTTCACCTAGTCATTCAGCTTTTGAAACTTTATTTGAATCAAAAGTGTTCACAGCATGTTTTCTTCCCAGTATCAGGACATAAGCATGACGTTAAACATTTTTAGAAAAGTTCAGATCGCCAAACTATTTAAGTCTCACAGACAGACCTTGGTCGCGGTCGTCTGTTTGTTCATACATGAAATAAAATTCATTTGCAGTATTTCTGACTGCCTTTGTGCCTGTACTCACAACTCCAGCACTCAAGCAAATCTGTACCTGCTTTAATATATTTAGCATTTATAATTTTATATTGAATTATTTTGTTGGTAGGAGTTGCTCTTTAAGAAGAAATCAGCCACAGCACATTTGACTTTTGATTTAGATAATTCAGAGAATGACTTCCACATGTCTCATATTAATTCTGCCTGAATCCCATACACTCCCATCCCAGTCCCGCTTTTGGCTTTGCAGATCCAGGCCGGGTTTTACCCTAAACCCAACTTTTGTTCTTTCATCAATGGCATACCAACTGCTTCTCTCGGTCCAAGTAAAACAGACTTATCTGCTGGAAGGGGGACTACATTGTTTGCTTCCTCTGGGAGTGAAGTTAGCGTTTCTCAAGATTTCAAGGTCCTCTCACCCACCGGAGCTGCAGAGAAGTGAGCGGATCATGGCACTGGCAGCGATATTTTAGGGATCCGCTGCTGAAGTTTCACAAGTTTGGGAGTTTTGAGCAGAACTTGTGGAGACAAGACAGGACGGGACACAGCGACCGGGGGATTTGTGGCTGTTTTGGACTATGTCGAGCACAGTGAGGAAAAGTTCTGGCAGACCCTCCTACTACTACCGGCTACTGGGCCGGACCCGCTTACAGCGACAGCGCAGTCGGTCTCGCAGTCGGAGTCGTCCTGCAAACAGGGGTAACTGCCACTGCCTGTCACTCTCTGCCTTCCACACACTTCAGAAAAACCTGTAGCCTATTTCCCTTCTGCCTTCTAAAATGCGTTACGGTACTAGCTAACTCATTTAAACATTGATAATGCACGCTCTGCAATAATTTGAAGTAATACAGCTGAGTTTGGGATTTGTATTGAATGGCACAAAAAGTAGGAAAACAAAACTTGATTCTGGTTTTACTTGATGAACACACTGGAAAAACGTGAGCAGATCCATGTTGCGATGCTGTCTTCTGTCTGAGTTACCGCTAATGGGATGGTTAGAATTCCTCTGTGCAGAGTGCACTGTGTGTCCATTTGTGAAGCAGGAAGGGAGACGCGCTTGTGGCATGTTGTGTACACACTAGCCTTGTTGCTGGTGGCTGCGCTTCCTGTACTGCAGTGCACGGGGTGAGTGAGGGCCCGCTTTGATCTCCCCCCCCCAGGTGAGCTCTAGCTGACCTTCGCACAGTGCCATAACATGCAGCATGTGACGCTATTTGCTGTGTCCTGTGCCAGCTGTCCCCGCCGTATTATCAGCCTTGTTGGCGGCGTTAGCCTGCCTCAGCCCCGCAGATCCGTAGCTCTGCCTCTACAGGTTTAAGAGTGGGTCTTATTTCACTCCGCCATGCTTCTCCCGAGGCTCAGCTTTAACTAATGTAACTGATTTATTTTATTTGTCAGAATAAGAAGACAAGGCAGGCTAATGGAATGTGAAGACTGTGTTGTTAAGTAAATATCTCCTCAGGATCATATTAGTGTAAGGGCCTGGATGAATGGTGCAGATAATCAGAAATGATTTTAGATGTTTTAATTTGGCCTGTAACAGAATAGGTCTGCGGGTGATCTGTTATCTTAGGGAAATTATTGTACTTTTTTCTGTCCATGCTGTATTGCTCCCGCATTGTTCAGAAGTGTTTATATGCCAGTTATCAGTGTGTTGCTATGGAAAGATTGTATATCTGTTCGAGCAAAACAGTAAGAACCGTTGGCTGAAATTTCAATATTCAAAATGCAATAAAGGAATCCGTTGTGCTGCCCCGACCTTATGGTCAGATTAGACAAAGAAAGTTTCCTCTGTAGTCCTGTCTTACTTTGTAGACGAAGGCTGTAAAGATAAGGTTTATCTGGCGTTCTTTTGAATGTGTCTCTTAGTAACATGAAACGGGAGCTGTCCGTTTCCTTGAATAACAGATACAGCTAAGATAAAAAAAAAAGAAAACAGTAAACGACAAATCTCTAACCATGCCATGTGATACTATCTCTCCATTTTTAATGTTATTGAACAATAGATCTCGTGCTATGTTAACTCTTAAATTGCAAAATAAATTGTTATTGTACAAAAGGGCACCCTATCTTTCAAGTCATCTTAAAGGCACTTGTACGCTCCCCCGTACACTGTACACTGCACAAATCACACACACGGTTCTCCGCTTGTGCTGTGGGGTTTCTCCACGGGGCTGACAGTGCAACATAGCCGTTTGCCCAGTTGCCAAAAAGGCAGATTTGTCACCCGCACTATAAAATGGCCTGCCAGCTGACAGGGTGGCGTTCCGAATATTGTCTTTGGATCTCTGACAGATGGATCCCCTCAGTTTTCTAAAGAATTTCGATGCATTTAGGGGAGTTTCCCCACACAGAAAATAACAAATGGCAGATGGAGCTTTGGTATGGTGTAAGGACAGATGTTTTCTTTACCCTTTCATGCAAAAATACATTCAGTTCATTATACATTCTTGTTGTTCTTTCTTTCTTTCTTCTGCCATGTACCTCTTCAGTTGTAGTTCCAGTGCTCATCAGTTCACTGACAGCTCATAGTACATATGACATCATGTAGTATGCCTTGATAGTTGGCAAAGCAGGCAGTGCAGTTATGCATAAACACGTGTGGCTGATTTCCTGCTTCTGCTGAATTTGATTCATCACACCATACGTATCAGAACTAATTCAGGTCTTTATATAAGGTGCAATTGTTTGGTGTGACACAGCAGGAACCTCAGCTTGTGTCTTTGTTATTAAAACACACACAGAAAGCTCTCATTATGTGAGCTGGGGCACATCTTATCTCAACACTAAGCCTGTTTGTCTCTGAGGTCTCGACACACGTCCTGCGATTCCTCAACATTCCAAGTGACGCGAGATGGAAACAGGTTGGATCCTCTCTATAGTATAATGTAACCTTACAAGGATCTGGCTATGTAGACTAGATTGGGCTATATGAGTATTTTTCCCCCAAAAATACTGAGTCTAGTACACTGCAATCTGTCAGATCACGACTGATCATTCTGGAAAGAAGCCTGTTTATGTTTATAACGTCTCTGAAGAGCATCTTGGTGAGCTGCTGCCGCAACATCTTTATCAATTCATTACAGATTAGTAGCTGCCAAAGTTCTTCCCTAGACTCCCTGAGAATATTATATAATATATATGTCAGGCAAGAAAAAAAAGGTGTCAGACATTACATTAGATGAAGAATGTAGACAGCTGACATTGCCTAGGATGATAATATGATTTGTCTGCGGAAACCTGCTTCCCGGTGCCTCACTGACATCAGTGCCATGTTCTGTGGTCAGACCTGCATGTATCGCAGGCTCTCAAAAGTAGGTTGTATGAACTCAACAGTCAACAGTCTCTTCCAGGAATTCAAGGCTCCGTTTCGCCCGCTATGGAAACATGAACTTGCGTGTTCCCGCAAATGATTTAAAGACAAAGGACAGTATTAACTAAGCAAAACAAGTGAACTTTTTCACTGTCTATCAGGAAGCACAGCAACCTTTTAGCCCTCTTGACTAATTAAAACACACTTGATAAATGACGTTGCAGTCAGGCTGCCATTGCAGCCATGTCCTGAACATTCACTATTCATTGCTTTCCAGTTATAGATGTGCTTAGTAAATTGAGCTGAAGACCAAAGGCTGTCACCAAAGGTGTCCCTCCCTTATTTCAAGGTGAGACATTATCACATACCTAATACTACCGGAGGTGCTGCGCTAGACTAACCTTACAAGAGTGAGTTCACAACCAAGATGTATGAGTATTTCACTCCAAGGCTTCGATGAGTGAGTGTGCTTCTGCATTTTGGGTACCCCAGATGAACTGATAATTAGAGTAAAATATCAGCAATAGGGTCTGTGTGGCCCACAGTGAGGATTATGTATGATGTGTGCTATGATGAAACAGATTGCAAAGAATCATCGCTCACATTAACCACATTAAAATATATTGAAATTAATGTGTTCCTGAACCATGGTGTGTTTGTCAACAGTTGCCTTAAATTGAGCATGACCTAGAGAAAACGTTGTGTCCGTTCATAAGCTAGGAGACTCGGCCAGGCACCTGAAGACTAGATTGCAATTGAATTAAGATTAAATCAAGACGAATATGTATAATTAATGAATAATTTCCTTTTGGAAGGTCATTTTCTTGCACAGAAACAGTTGGCCAATTATTACTCTCTGGCTGGCTAGGCCTATTTATTTATGGCTGTGTAGATTAATTGAAGGCTGCCAACCCTGTAACGCTGAAATCGATGGCTCTGATGCTGTGTGGATTAGTAGAATTTATTAATTTGCATCCTTTATCATTTGTCTGCATTGTCAACAAGTGAAATTACAATCATTTTTGAAAATCCCTTGAGAATATTCATCAGCGTCTCTTAGCGAGGGTGGCGGATATAGCTGTGGATAATGTGTCACAGCACAAAATGACCATATATGTGCGAACCACAACCCAGACATCATACCCAGAGTTACACGCATTTGTAATCCTATAACAGTTCTATTACAGACCATCAATGACTGACTAGGCCAAAGCACTCTTGCAGGTAATCTACCATTACAGTCATGCATTGCTGAAAGACGGGATACGCTCTGACAAATGCGTCGTTAGGCAATTTGGTGGATGTACGAACATCATCGAGTGATCTTACACAAACTTAGATGGTATAGCCTACTACATCGTCCGGCTACAGTAAACCACAAATGTGTGTGTGTGTGTGTCTGTATAT
>JAODKE010000125.1:15351865-15370311 GCA_026779605.1 Mormyrus hasselquistii
TGGGATTAGGGTTTTGCTCATAGACATGAATGGACTGTCTTCTGTGTCTGTGTGTGTGTGTGTGTGTGTGTGTGTGTGCGCAGCTTAATACAAATAAAACTGCAGTGAATATGTGGTACTGCTGTTTTAGTCTCCCATAACAAGCAACAAAATCGTTAACAAGCAGATATGGTTAAACATGAAATGTTTTTCAGGAAGGACAGCAGCACTGACCCGCTGCTCCTTCTCGCTGTTTTTGTGTATCCCCCACCAAGCGAAGTGAGATGGTCGCGAGAAGCCAGCGTGAATTAATGACCACTGCCATCGCTCCTGACAGTAGAGAACCAGTGTTCTGGCGCTGTCTGCGGGGACGAGTAATGCCAGTGACATCTCATCCAAAGGAATAAGCAGGCAAACTGGCCTGTGCAGGGAGAGAAGCGCTCGCGGTGGGTGACCTCTAATCTATAGTCAAATGAGGCCACCCTTTAGCCGGGAATTATTCTTATTTTTTATTGCCTTCTGTCATTCGGTGGTCTTTCTCAATAACTAAGCCAAAAAGCCACTGGCACAGTCCAGTCTGCTACATTTCATTGGACCGCACATCGTAACAATGGAGCTATCAATATATCTTCACCTCGCTCTCCCTGCCCTGTGGGACATTGCTCATTATTAGCGCTGCGTCGTATAATGAGCTGCAACAGCAGATGGCCTGTTAAGTTAGCACGCCGAGAAGCGACTTACGAGCTAGCTAATCGTGACTCCTGACACCCTGTTAATGGGGTCAAGGTTTGCCCTGATGATTTCACCTTAATTTTTATTGCATTTAGCACTTTATTTACCATGTTGGTCCTAATCAAGCCCATCCACCACCTTCTCACTGGCTGGTGTCATAATTAATGCAGTTGTTCATGAAATTCAAGGAAGTTGAAAATGGGAAAATAAACCATTTTGCTTGCCAGAGATAATAATAATAATAATGATAATAATAATAATAATTGTCATTGTAATCATAAGAATGAAAATATATTAAAATGTTCCTGAGAGATCATTTTACGCTTACATTTTAAAGATAAAATTACAAATGTTATTATTTTCAGCATTCAGCACAGATACTGTTCAACGTCTGATTTCTGATTTTAGTAAATTTACATTTTATTATTTCTGCCTCCTGAAACGGCAGCTAATTTCCTGATCCTCTTTATACAATCAATCGTCAAGGACCTCAAGCATTACTTAAAGTAACTGAGTGAGATAATCAGGTAATAATGTAATTAAAGATTTGAATAGAATGGGAATCTTAGAGTCCTGCAGTGTTCTGTTAGTAGAACTAAAAGCTTAGTCCAGATAGTATCTGTTTATATTTTTACTGCCATCTACTGGGCATCTTAGAAATAGAAACTGCTACAGTAAATGCAGGTTATTGGGATGTAATTCCCATTAGCATGATAAAAGAGATTTCTGATGGAAAATCTGCCCTTTAAAAATCTTTTTTGAAGAATCAAACTGACATCTGTAACGAATATAATCTTATGTGTGTATCTGCGTGTGTGTGTGAATATAGTATGTCAGGAGCTGAGAGTTTGATTTTCACACCTCATTTGCAATGTGCTTATATAAAATATATAGAAAACCTCAATTTTAGAACCTGAAATGGTAGTGATGTCTGCTTTACACTCCATTAAAATTTTTAGCAAGAACGTCTCCCATAATCCCTTTGGCTTTTATGATCAACATCTATTTTCAGGCTGTACACATGTTTTTCTGTTACTTAACTGAACACGGTCTCATGTTCATCCTCCCTGCAGTTTCATGTTGATCATATGAATTTCCTCTCGGGGGATAATAAAGTTTATCTTGACCTTCAATAAACATGCAGATGGTGTACAAACACGTTTGGCCAATGAATGTTTGCGTACAGGGCATGAGCTGAGGAAGCTGCCGCTGTGGATCCATAGCTTAGGCAACAGACACTGTCCAAGACCAAAGCAACACTGGGTGTCTCCAGGTCCTTTCAGAAACCTGATGTGTTGAACCGGGAATCAGTAGGGAATCAGAGTGAGGCTCTCATTGCCTCCCTGTTTCAGGACACTCTTGCTTAGGTCTTGGTTTAATATTCGGAATTACTAATTCCTTCTTATAGTGCTGTGGAGCAGCATCTTGGTACAGAGGGGTAGAGTGTAATACACATGTAGGGGTATTGTTAAGGTGTTGTATATGCTCTATAATATTATCTTGGCAGGCACAAAAGTAAAATCATATACAAGTACAAAATCACTGTTACTTCTTAGCTAAGTAGGGCTAGAATGTGTGAGAAAAAGTCTAGATAGATTGCAGATTGAAAGGCAGCAGACAAAGTGGAGTGCTTCTGTCGATTCTCTCCCATCTTTCCTAACTGGCAGACTGGGAGCAGAAAGGCCATTTTATTTCACACCTGCTTCATTGATTCTGCTAAGAGGAGAAGTGTGGAGAAGATAAAGGTGGTGCTGCTTTCAGGATGTGCTCTGCTGTAGCCAAATGGTTCTTACTGCGGTTGTTGTCTTTCTATGTACTGAAAAACAGATTAGCGGCCATTAGCAGAGTATGGAGCCAGTTGCAGTTCAAGAAGTGATCGTTCTGTTAGCAACGCCATTTCTGCTGGTATTTTTAAGTGTTTCTCTTCTTATTTATTTTTTTTTTTGTATGGGCACATCGGCATTGTCAGTTTAAAACTCTCTATTTGCAACAGACCATTTTCTATTTTTTCTTCAAGGTCGCCACCAGTATCCACAGTCCAAGTCACAACTTAATGTACAATAGAAAAACATGGGAAGATGTGTTTTAATGTAGATCCTAGACAGATGACCACATGGCAGCCTGCTACTACAGACTGGAGAGTCTGGATCCCCTGCAGTGATGATGACTCAAAACCTGCTATGAAAAGGCTGAAAAAAACTGCAGAAGGGAAGGCAATTCCATGGTAGCACAGGGAAAGCCTGTAACACCCACGCGGCCTGTTCACGGGACTTCCTGCAGCCTGCTGCTCCATTTACACATGGGGGCGGAGCCAATCCTGCGTGCTCCATTCCTATTGGTCCATAAATCATTCGAGAAACACAACTTATACTGCATGTTTTTTTTCCCCCCTCATCTACCAGGATGCATTGCTGGGCTGCCAGGTGATGTATGTAAACGGTACATCCAGTTCTACACTAAAAGCAAGGGCTCTGTCGTCATGAATTGGGCAGGTTTAAGCTCTCTTGCACCCTGGAGCACCCATCCTCCCTGCCTCTTTGCTGGTAGGGGGGAGGTAGCATCCCTCCCATTTTTTGACTCAAAGTGGTGTGAGGTATGCAGGAGTAACCGTGCACTTCTCCCCCATGGAGCAGCCTTCTCTGACAGGCACCATAAATAACTCTCTTGGAAGTCCCACTGAAAAAATCCCTGTGATATAAATACCAAAAAAAAAAATAACATGGCCATGCTTCACTACTGTGTGAGGCAGGGAATGAAAACTTGGGGCTTAAGATGCTTGCGGTAGCTACTTCAGGTAACTGGAAAGGCAGTAGAGGATTTTAGGGCCGTATTGTGGTCACGATTGAAGGCTGTAACAGAGGATGGGAGCTGATGGGCGGGGCTTCAGATGGGCGGGGCTTCAGACAAGCGTGCCGAGGGCCTTGTGTGCAGAAACCTGAGAACGCTGCTCCTCTGTAGTCCCTGCTATCTTCTAAGTGCCCCAGCTCTAATTCGGTTACAGGCCACAATCCCGCTTCTGTAGGAAAGCGCTAATTCCTAAATGAGGGTGGGGAGGCACCTCAGCTCTGCTCCCAGCAGTTATGGCATTGTGTCCTCTTTCTCTAATGCTAATGAGCAATTAGCCGTCTAAAGTGCTCTTCCGGCATACGCAGGGTCACCATGTTTACCGCCCGCGTATGCAGCTGGCCGCAGGGGGCCCAGCTAGATCGGCACTGCCTTCGCAAGCTTCAGACGCGGATCTACTTCGACACGGAACCGTTACAGAAGCACCTTGATAGGAAAATCATCCGCTACCAAGAAACAAGTGAATTGCCGATGGCATGTAGATGCAGAGCTTATGTAGCACAGTGCTGTAATAATGCAGTGCCACTTCAACTAGGGAGAACTGGATTTCAGCCATGCTTTTTGCATGAATGTACCTCTGCCAGATCAACAAATACCAAACAAATACTCAAAATAATCCAGGACTGGTCATCACTGTCATATTCTGGTTATGTCAGTAAGCATCAACAGAACCTGGGATGCTGAGCTAAACACCTTCTTCACACAACCGACGTGATTTTTAAAAGAGGGAGAGAACGTGGGGAAAACATTAATACATCTTCCTCAGTCCTCATCACCTCTCCTACTGCTGAGAAATTACATCCCGACCTGACAACTGTGCTGCGCTGGAGAAATCGGTAATGAATATTCAGTAGGCCTGTCTAATCCCTGCGGATAGGGCCGCTTTTAAACCAGCCGTGTTTAAATCCCTAAATGAACAAGGCTTTCGGCTCAGCATTCGGTTTCTATCCCGCTGATGTCCGGCAATATTCCGCTCCTACGACAGACCCTCCTTTGATATTCCGGTAATTTACGGCGATCGATCCAGCTTCAGGGTGCTCTGGATAGGACTTGGTCATGGTTTTATAGGGACGTCAGCTGATGTGGGATTCTTTTAAGAGGTCATGCCACTGTGTTCCGTTGTTTGTGTTCCGGTCACTGGCGTAGCACGTGACACCCCCCCCCCCGTATTTGGCCTGGCATGGCTCGGCCGAAACCTCACCACTCAGGTCCACGGCCTTTTCTCTTCCATTGCTCTGTCTCACGGAGACAGGAGCTGCTCTGCCCCCTCAGGCAGTGAGCTAAATCTGTCAGAATGTCTCCCTGTCTTTCTCTGAGCATCCCTCCCTTCCCCCCCCCCCCTTCCCCTCCTTCTGCGTTTCAGACCGGCTCAGTCTGCCGGAAATCTCGTTTGTGCTGCTGGTCACAGATACTCTGCTGTCGATCCCCCAGCAGCGTCAAAACACTGAAACACAGGGAACCGTAAGACCCTGGGGCAGGCGGGCAACCCTCCTGAATTTAAATCACTTATCTTCGTTTTGGAGCTCGGCGGAAGGTGATTCCATTGGACAAGTGCACACGTTGCCCCTGATATTTTCCATGTGTCTTATCCTCCGGCCAGATTTGTTCTCATTTACCACTATTTAATGCAGCCGTTTAATTCCTATTCACCACTATTTTTTAAGCGATTTATTCAATAAATGTAAGAAAAATGTCCCCGTTTGCTTTTGTGTTTCTGCAATGATTATTATGTAAATAATTAACAATGGCTCAATAAATGTCCATCGATCTCATATAAACTGATGGTGCAGAAAGAGCAGTTTTTGAGCGATAAGCATTGCCCCCCCACCCCCCTACCCAACACCCCTATCATTCATAATGAAGTAAAAGAGAGGCAGCAGCTGTCCCCCACCATAAAGCAGCCTTATGGCTGGTGCGAGATTTCGTCTGCAGCTTGGCCGGTCCGCCTTTCACTTTTGACAGCTGATGATTTTGTGTGGCTCTGAATGTGTGTGGAGAAAATCCTCGCTGTCAGCGCCCCCCCCCCGGACACACAGCCAGTCCCAGGAGCAGATTCACAAATCTTTCTGTTTCATTCTACTTAAGTTGAAAATAGATAAGATGGGTCTTAAGTGGGTTTAAGTACATAGAATGTTGTGCCAGTTTTTTCCGCAGGCCTAAAGCAGTAATTTATATCTCTCTTCAGCAAGTCTTTGCTGAAATGTTTTTATTATAATTATTTTCAGCAACATTTAACTGTCTTCTTCATGTGCACTGGATAAGCAGTTGTGGAAGGTGGATGAATGGATGGATAAAGACTTTGTACATAAATTACCTTATATAAGTATTGCTGTAACATCATGTGAATGTAAAAGGTAATGTCATACATAAGAATGTAATACCACACAAAGTGTGGTCCAAACATAGAGAAATCACATTGATTTTGTCTTGTAGAGCAGTTGTTTAATGTCGATGTGTCCTGTAAGCATGTACTAAATGCATGTGGGATGTAGGTTTTGTGTTTATTTTAATTTTTGGGTGGGTGGGTTCTGAAGAGGGGATCCAGCTCTACTATTCGTAGATCCGTAAGATGCAACAGGATTCCTCTTGTTAAAATAGAGGAATATGTAATGACACAAATTAAAGACACAAAATAAAGCTTTTAGACTGTAGAGGAGTGTTGCATCTGTCACCCTGCCACGCAGTCTTCTGAGGTCACTTCACTTGCGGACCGTAGGGGGCGCTGTCAAGCCGCAAAAGGGTATGCAGACTATAAGGGGTGCTACTGAGGCACAGGAGGGCGTGAAGACTGTGGGTGGCGCTGCCGAGCTGCTGGAGGACGTGCATTCTGCAAGGGGCTCTGCCAAGCCGTGGGAGGGCATGCAGACTGCAAAGGGCTCTGCCAAACCGTGGGAGGGCATGCAGACTGCAAAGGGCTCTGCCAAGCCGTGGGAGGGCATGCAGACTGCAAAGGGCTCTGCCAGACCGTGGGAGGGCATGCAGACTGCAAAGGGCTCTGCCAAACCACAGGAGGGCGTGCAGACTGTGTGGGGCACCATCAAACTGCGGGAGGGCATGCAGACTGCAAGAGGCACCTCTGCGCCACAGGAATGCACACATACTGCAAGGGGCACCGCTGAGCCACAGGAGGTCGTGCAGACTGCAAGGGACGCCATCAAGCCACAGGAGGGCATGCAGACCCTGAGGGACGGCAACAAGCCGCCGGAAGGTGTGCAGACTGTGAGGGGCGCTGCTGAGCCGCTGGAAAATTCTGGGAAAACAAGTTACTTGGGGAGCCATCTCAGTCTTCCTGTTTCATGCACTCCATGTGAACTCTATATTTGCATTGAAGAAACAGTGCCACACTGTTGGAGTTTGGAGAAAAAAAGTCTGCATCAATTAAAACTAATCAGCGCCAACCCAACTGTCAGTGGCAGCCCATTCTCTCTGAGTCCTTATCCAGGCACTGGCACAGAGAAATGTAGTGTGAAAAACTTCTTTGTAACCACGAACAGATCCACAGGACGTGGGGGTTTTTGGGGAAAGGAGCAGGCAGACATGTTGGACTCCCTTGTAGAATAGCAGGTCAGCAATCAGGACATGATATGCATGCCCGGTTTGGCTGTCTGACTAATATGAGCGGCTGTTAACCCTCGGCGAGCTTTCCCATTGCTCTCGGTCTCTCTCCCACGCACACAGAACACTCCTCGGATATCAGCCGACGACACCTGCATGGGGGGGCTCACCTCCCATCTCAGCCCTCCCCGGAAACATGCACACCCACCCACACTTAACAAACTCTGACACTCCGTGCTTCGCCTGCACAGGCATGTTACGTCGAGTATTCTTGCACATGATTGTAAGGTGTTTTTTTATCCCCAACAAAAGGCAGGCAGGGTGTGCAGTGTCGGCGAGGATTGGATTAACAATCACGGACTGTATAAGCTCACAATTAGCACTTATCTCTCTCCATCTGTCGTTCTGTGTATAGTAGACCTGGCTGGCCTGGTATCTGGAATCAGACTAGTTGACACGCGTTTCTTGAAAGGGTTGATGGAGGTGCGTTCCGATCCCGAGTGCCAAAACCTGAGCCGGCTATCGAGCACGGTGCCATTTTGGCCCGTCGCTGAATCTGAGGGAAGATGAGCCGTTCCATCAGCCGCCCTCGGCAGTTACCTTTTCTATAAACTCCTGAAATGCCATCGTCAGGATCCTGTTCTTCTGTCAGATTCGAGTGAATGAACAGTGAAGCTTCTGCAAAAGGCTACCTACCTCAGACGCCTGAAGCTTCCCGTTGGGATTTCAGGGCAACATGTCCGATAGCTTTAGCCTAAAGTTTAAAGCTTGAATCTCTGTAGCAATGCAAGTCTGTGTTATTATAAAAATATTTTAGGGCAACAAGCTAATTATTTATACTGTTTGCAGTCATTGTGATATGCTCCATTTTTTAGTTTCAAACATTCCATTCCTGCCCGCTCCATATATGCACATTTGCGTGCTTTACAACGATGCAGTTTGATGAGTAAGTGAAATAAAACACCAGAATAAAAAATGTACTAGAATTAACATTCATAAGGAGTTGGTGTTCTGAGGTGCCCCAGCTCTGTCTTAATGATCTTCTCCTGTTTTACTGCATGCTTCACTGAAGGTTTTATGTGGGTGACCTTCTAATGCATGACCTTGAATTGAAATGCATATGTTTTACAGATTGCATCATGTTCTCTTTAATAGTTTCTTCTTTGGTTGTTAATGAGGCTATTAGTCAACGATACATAAAAAATGTATCATAGGAGCAAAGTGGTAGAGGGTAGTCATGTGAATGGCACGCTTTTATTATCTTTTTATGATGGAGTCCCAGTGACACACGGCTGTTTCAAATACTGCGCTTTCCGTGCGTCTGCTTCCACACCCCAGCGGTTTGTGAGGTCACGATGTCCACTACGAGCAGTTGTGCCCGTGGCTACCAGCTGACCTGGTCCTTGACGCTACCTGCATTCTGCTTGTTCCCTTTGACATACCGTTCAGATTGTAGTACTTTTGCTATCTGTGGTACCATTTTCGTATGTCAGCATAGCCTCTGAACAGTCATACATGATCAGGACCCCTGATTGATGTTAAACAAACAACATTTTTAGCTTTGTCAATGTGTATAAGCACTACTAGTCGAAGGTTTCACACACCACGGGGTTTTTACCTATTTTTAACTTTTCCATTTATTTTGGAAACTGCAGATTTTTTATTCTTGTTAAGTATTGGAAAGTTGAGTGGACAACTATAAATTAAAATATAAGTCAAATAAAACAGGTTTCCTTATAACATGGAAAGACTCTGTAACAGTGCGTGTCTGACATCTGTTTGACTGGTTGTGTGGTGATGGCAGAGTCACATTCTATACTGTCATTAACTTTAAATGCACTAGTTACCTGTTTTATCTCTTGAAACAGAGCAGCATGTAAGCTCCCTTGTAGAAAGAAGGCCTTGGATTTTCTGCTGTCATAATTGCTAGAGGAGGTTACTTTGATGAATCAAAGATATGACATTTTCATGCCAATAAGGATATATTAGAATAATAAGGATTTTTGGGCAATGGTGAACATACTTATTTGTTAGCAAAAATATCAAGTGTATCTTTAGTAAATGTTAAGTGAGTAACATGTAAATATAGAAAATCTCAGTGAGTGCAAACGTTTGGACTGGTAGTGTGTATATAACATAATGACTGAATAAAGGGTCTGGATACAATGAGGCTTAGTTGAGTTGGGTTATGTATTCATATGCAGTCTTCTCCTAATAGTGTTTCCTTCAGGTATTAAAATGCAGAGCGAATTGGTTACAGTACCAGTAGATGCCAGTTGATTTTGGCTCCACTTAGAAATGCATGATAGATGGATGTGTGCGATTTTTATCGTGAGCGCCTGGTGGTCTTGTTTTCTATATAACAACGTGTGAAATAGTGAAATTTTACTGCTCAAAATAGAGATGGCGCCAAACAAAGAAATCCCACTTTATGAATGCATTAACTGGAACAGCAGATGGCCAAGCAGCGAAGGGTCTGTATTTGTGACCAAAAAGTCTGCAGTTTGGAGTCACTGAAATTCTATGTCCAGTTATTTTGTTTTAAAAATCAATTTTTAGGATAATTTTAGTTTATTTTTAAACTCATTTGCAAATCGGAAGTCAATTTGCAACTTATTTGTGGTATATTTGCAATCTGTAAATTTTTTTGTAAAGCAAATCCTAATGATGATAAATGTACAGTCATTGTGTGTGTGTGTCCGTATTTATGTGTCTCTGTGTGTTTCCTGCAGTGGATTGCCCAGGCTTTGCCCCAGCCGTGCGCCTTATGTTGCCCATGACCATACCACGACAGGAGATTAGGAGATGGATGAATTATCTTGGGCAAAAATGTCTATATTGGCAGGCGTGCATTTTTTTAACTTATGTCATAATTTGTTCTGGTTTAAAAGGCTGCCAGGAGACACAATGTGTTCATCAGAGAGTATAATTGTGAGGCTGGTCTGCCTTACTACTAATCCACTCTTAATACTCCACACGGCAGGCTTTGTGCTGGGTACCTTCAGTAAGGAGTGAGAAACTGAACCAGGCACCACAGAGAAGACAGTTCAGTGCTGATTTATTTAATGGCTAAATATTTTTTAATGATACATATGGTGTCAGTTGTGCAGCGTTTGTGTTATGCTGCATTTAAGGAGCATTTTCAGCAGTGATAAATATGATGGTTTTTGTAATTGCCTTCTAATCATGGTGGGAGAGCTCCGAATACACCGTGGGTGGAGTTATTGATCTGCCGCTGTTTTACCTGTCATCTCATTCGTCTGTTTGCTCGGTCGTCCGGCTATAAACATCCCGCCATTGACAGCACCCACTGTTGATTTTGAAGATTCATTTTTTTCTCATCACTACTGTGCGTTAAAGGTTTCTGTGGATCATTCTCACATGTCAAATAACACACATTCCCAAACTCAAACACGAGCAGATAAGAGGCAGCCACGGGTTAAGGAATAACATCTGAATTTTCTTTGTTCAGTGAAATATTAAGGATGACATTTTAGTGACTATTGAGTTGTTTAGTCTTGCAAATGAGCTAATGCAAAATTAAGGACTATGTGTTTAATTTCTATAAAATGTCTGAGAATCATTTATGAAAGCAGGCCGATGTCATTTCCCCGCTACATTTAACACCAATGCCAGTTTGCCTTTTCTTAAGCACACTGCTATAGAAGATTTTGTTTGTTAGCAGAAAGCCTTTTAAATTATGAGTAATGGGCCGGGAAACTGCCTCATTTAGGCCTGAAACAGAAATAAGTGAGAAGACTTAATAAGAGCCCTGATAACTCATGACGTTCAGTTCAGGGCCCCGTTAAGCTTCAGCCAAAGGCCTATAAAAGCATCGACCACCCAGTAAGCTACTCCATGAAATCTTATGTATATATCTGCATTTTTAAACATATATCTTAACTTTTACATTTATAAAGACTTCCCCTTGGCACTCTATGTTTATCTCTTAAATTACTAGTTATCCTGAATTGTTAATTCTTGTTCTTCTGCCAGTGCTGGTTTCTGCACCCAACCTTATTGATTTCCTTTAGAAATTTTAAACCATCTATTACATTCTTTCCTGCCTCCTTTATAGCTGGGAAGATTAAGTGCCCCCCCCCCCCTTTTGCTGGAGCTCATTTGTCTGATATCCAGGACAGGCACCCTTGTTCTTATGTGACCCTTACTGCCTCCTGTATTTCTGCACCACATAAGATAAATGCAGTGTGGTCTGCCATACGGACCTCTAGCTAATCTTTAATTTCCCCTTCCCGTGGCTTTCGTACCATCTGAAGCCTGTCAGTCCACCGTATCACCCATGTCTCTGTCATGTCGCTGGCCTCAGTTAGCATCCACAAATAAAAGCCTCAGCTCAAACAGAAATACAATTTTAGTGGTTCTGAATTTCATCTGCCTGTTGTCAGCCCTTTTAACGCACCAGGTCTACTCTTTCACCACTCTTTTCCATCCTTGAAAGTGATAAATGACTTTGAGTACTTTTCGCATACTATAGATTTAGTTTTTCAAAAGCTTTTTTATTTCTTCTCCATACTTTTGAGAAGGTAACTTTGCTGTATTGGCAGTAATATTTTTTATCTTAACATTTAGTTATCAGACTCTTGTGCAAAACGTACAAGCAAGGATGTCTTTGGGTTAGGCAACAGGCTCAGGCATCATCCTTTGCGAAGTTGGTGTCGAGGCCTTTGCTCAGGGGTGATATTATTGATCTGCTTCCTTTTGGACACAGTAAGACACCCATAATGCACCACGCCATAGATTTCTAACAACTGAGGTAATACTGTTTGCCCTATGTTAACTGTTAAAATGTATTTTGCTCATATTGTAGGTGGACATGACTTATTCTGAGAAAACAACCACATTAAGCAAACTATGGTAATTTGAGGCAACTGGTTCGAGTGTACCCTTCTCAGGTAAATTGTTCTGCAAGTGTTTGTGTATTGTCCTGCAAAACTTGAGTCAAAACAAATATCCACTTTTAGGTGAGATGTCATAGTCCTTTAAAATAACGGGCCAGCTGCTGCTGTCAGTTTTATATACCCTGAAATATGTATCCATCTAACTGTAGGATCACTTAAAGCCCCCTGTTATTCGTGCTCTCCCCTGTGGCAAACGTGTGATGATGATGAGTTTCCATGGTGTGTGTTAACATTGCTGTCTGATCCTGTGTCCTACATAGCTGCATTACTATATTAAGACTGTTTCTTATGTCTGTGTGTGTATGTCTGTATGTATTTATGTGTCTGTATGTATTTATATATGTGTGTG
The DNA here is from genome assembly GCA_026779605.1 of Mormyrus hasselquistii. Lineage (NCBI taxonomy): Eukaryota > Metazoa > Chordata > Actinopteri > Osteoglossiformes > Mormyridae > Mormyrus > Mormyrus hasselquistii. The sequence continues at coordinate 15,364,244 of JAODKE010000125.1, forward strand.
TGTGTGTCCTTCTCCTCTCCAACTCTTCCTGCAGTATTCTGCAACAGCTACATACGTACTGTTTTTAAAATACGTGGAATTTCCTATATAGTAATATTTGGTTATTCAGTGTCTTTATACTAATCCAGGCTGAGTTTTATTGCAGGAATAGAGCAGAGCAATTTCACTGTTTATTTTCATCTTGCAATGCAAAGAATGTCAAGATAGTATCACTGCTCCGAGAAATTTTAATTTGATGTGTGTCTAGTGCAAAATGTGACCTTTCTGCTTCTCAGATTTAAGTTTCATACGGAGATTTAAGACCCCATGAAATAAAGGAGCAGGATGAACTAGAGCATTTTGTTTGCAATTTGAAAAAAATACCAGGGGCAATATGTGCAAAAAAACAGAAGCAAGGACGGCTATTTATTTCTCATCCTCTTCAGTGAATAGACAAGGACTGTCTATAAATTCACATTATTCATTAAGCGTCTCTCCAGGTCTCTGTGTGTTTCTGCAGGTAAAAAACAAAGGCAAATGCCGGAAATGCAAGAAATATGTAATCACTCCAAGGTCACCTTCCCCAGTCTTGGATTAATGAGTTTAGTTCAGACCAGTCCCATCTCATTCTTCATGTTATAGGGGATTGTAATTCACACTTGGGAGTCCACATTTAGAGACTTCCTAACAAAGTAGCTGTTTGTGCGTGCATTTGGAAGCGTCTCGGTAACAAAGAGAAATCTTCAATCCTTGAAGGTTTTCCAGCTTCAGTCAATATGCATGCAGAGCTGCAGGAGTTTCTCAGAGGGCCCGTACTCAAAACCATTAATACATTCTTCAGGTATTGTTCCGCATTGCTTTAAAGTGGCTGTAATGAGACCACTGAGGAAGAAGACACACTTAGATCCTGATGTTCGTGACAATTAGAGACCTGTCTCAGAAGTAGCCTTTCTCTCAAAAATCCTTGAGAAAGTAATTGCCACCTAACCTTAAATATGCCTCAAGACTAGTAACAGTTGAAAAGTTTGTCTTGATTTTTGACAAAGTGACAGCATTGAAACAGGTTTAACCAGACTGGGAAATGATGTGCCACTGTGCTGTGAAACGGTAATTATGCTCTTAGATTTTAGTGCTGTTTCAGAGACATTTGACTGCTTATTTCTGTAAAATAGGCTGGAATGTGGGGTCAGTCTATACAGCAGCATCCTTAAGTGATATACCCCTTAACTAGACCATCGTAACATCAGGGGAATCACTGGTGAAATGCGAAGTCTCACTGGGATCAGAACTGGGACCTGTCCTCTTACATTCCTCCTCTAGGATGGATAATTTGGTATCATAAAATTAATTTTCATTCATATGCTGTTGACACACAACTCATCATGCCTTCTCAGCACTTAACGGTTTAGAGTTTGTTTTTTGCTGGTTACCTATGTGTAATTTTAGATTCAGACCTGTTTATTGCTCCTGTTATCTCCCTGTCTGGGGGACGCTTTCTGCAGCTAAGAAACTGAGGCATTTTCTAACCTTTTGAAAAAAAATGGATGCATGTATTAATATATAGCTGAGCCGACCGCTGTGATGCTTTGCTGTCAGGGAACACTGCCTACCCCACAGCGGATTCAAAATGTAGCAGCATGAAATTTTCCTAGAAGGAGTAAATATGGCCATAATCCACCTGTCTCTCGAGTGGCTGCTGGCAAAGTACAGGACAGACTTTAAAATTATTCCAGACGCTAATGGTTCCAGACTTTGCTTAGGTAACAGAACATCATCAATACAGACAACCCAGAATATACACTGTTCCTCATATAAATAAAAACACTATTGGCAACAGAGCCTTCAGCCAAAAGGCTTTTAAGTCTACCAGCTTAAGTGAAGGATGCTCTGAATCCAGACCGATTCCTTTAGCTTAACCTAGCATAAACAGGGCTGAGGGTGTTTGGTGTTAGCCTAGCATAAACAGGGCTGTGGGTGTTAGCCTAGCATAGACATGGCTGCTGGTATTAGCCTAGTATAAACTGGGCTATGGGTGTTAGCCACGCACGCCACCACTGGGTCTTTGCTTGGTTTGGTTGCGCATCACCTTCTATATTGACCCACTGTGTCACTCTCCTCTTTTCCTGGTGGGAGCCTCTTACTGGTGTTATCAGATGGGTTTATGCCAAGAATACAGCAGACAACACAGAGGTTTTGCTCAGTAGAGGATTGAAGACAACTGACCTACAGCCAGCGTGCTGACCTACAAATGACCTGACAGAAGACAGCAGTACAGAAACACACAAACACACACGCACACAAACACACAAACACACACGCACACTAGTTTTTGACCGGTTAACAGTTAAGCAGATGAGGCAACCTTGATTATGTGGTTGACTTTTTTGAGGTTTTTTTCTCCTGTAAAAGACATTGGAGTTTAATTTCCTGCCCTCCATTGCCTTTTTGTTTTTATTCACTGTTTGTTTACTCTGTCATCAAGAGTCCTCTTGAGAAAGGCGCTATATATGCATTCAATGCAACTGAGAATTCACAGAGCAGAATTTGGTTCTTAATATTCAAAGATACACAATCTATCCATCTCCTGGGGTTTGATCCTTCAACCATCTCTTGCAGTTTTTAAGGTTTTAGACAACTAAACCCTGACCTCACCTGACCCCCGTAATTTCTCCCACAGAGCAGCTGTGCTGCATAGGGCGTTTTGCTGCTTGTCCTACTGACAAGTCGGCATCAGTCGTAAAGGAATGAACAGACAAACAGGCAATAGGCAAAGGGAGTGAGGATTCACCACCAGAACTGGGCTTCGCTTCACGTTATCAGAAGCCTCCCAGTGCCTCCGCAATCTGATCTCATAGAAACATTCCCAGAGCCGCAGGCTGATGGGGCCGCAGCATCAATTATCCAGTTGTGTTAATTGCAAGGAAGATGTTGTGTTTGTGGTTTGTTTGCCGTGTGGGAGCCCGTTATTATCGCGTCTGTCGGCATGTCCTGCAGCTCTCAGGCTGCTTCTCCATCAGCCAATATAAAGTCAGGGGCAAATGCAGGACCTTGTAAGGAATCAATTTCCAGGAACAGCCTGGCCTATCTGTTTTTTTTAATCCCTCTTTCTATCAAGAGTCATCTCTTAACAGAATACACTCATACTTTATTCTGCTGAACTTAGAGTGCTTCAGTGCTGTCTTTTACTCTCGATCTGTTTTTTTTTTTCCCTTCCCTTTTGCAATGCCAGCCAGCTGTTTCCATGGTAACAGGCCGATAGGGGAGCCTCGCTTCAATGCTGATGCTTTGCCTGTGTGTACCGTGAACAGATGTGGCAGCCAGATCCTGACAACAATGCGCTCCGCGCAGAGCAGAGAGCGAGCGGCAGAGAGAGCAGTGGAAACGGGAGCGCGGATCGATCGCTGGGGCAGCCGGCCATAGTTGTGCCGCCACGCTGCCTTTCGCTCGCCCTGTAATCTCTGTGACTTTAATAACCTCTCTGCTCCTTCCTGCCACGCTCTCCTCCTGCCTAGGGCTTCCTGAGCCGGCGGCTGAAGGGCTCCATCAAGCGCACCAAGAGTCAGCCCAAGCTCGACCGCAACAGCAGCTTCCGGCACATTCTTCCTGGATTCAGGAGTGCGGACAATGAGGGGTAGGACCGCCCAGCTCGCCGTTGCCGAGCAGCGTGTGTGTGTGTGTGTATGGGTGTGTGCAGGTTTTTGTCTTTCTGTGGGGCCAAACTTTAGGGAGAATATCTCCACGACAACAAGCAGCTTGTCCCCAAAAAGCAGACACACGGGGCTTAGTGTTGAAAGCGTCGCAGGGAAGATGTGCACGTGATGGGAGCATTCAGGGTGCACAGATGGTGGCGGAGAACTTGACTGTAAGAGTCAAGATGCCGCGGTCGTGCTGCACAGGCTGTGAGGTTGCGCGGTTCGACTGAAGGAGAGCCACTCCGACCGTGGCTGTCACATTCCTGCTCTTCGTGTAAAAATAGCTGGGCGGCACCGTCCACTCTGTCTTTTACCCCTTCTGTCACTGAGCTGAAATTGATCTGCCCCCAATTATATCTCTGTCGGGAGATAGCGATTATACTCACACTACTGGATATAAACCTTTAAACTGGTCATGTACAATGACGAAGGCAGGACCTCCTTTCTCAAAAATTAAATTTACAAGCACAATACGCTAATATACAAATTCAAAATTGTTTTATTGATATAATTTACAAATATTTGTTCACTGATAGAAATGTGACCATGCCACAAAATGACTGTGCTTTGATTTTGCTATGTAGCTTTAGTAGTTTGCCTGGATACTGTACACATTTAAGGCACATTGTATTTCTGATCATCAAGGATGAATGCTCTATATTAAGCCGATGAGTTTAGTGTCTTATTTTGGTTCTGTTTAAAATAATGTCTGTCATTTGGGGGACTGTCCAGTCTTTGCTGTCAGGTATTTTTTTGCCAATGGAATCCTAAAAAAAAAACATTAGAACTAAATAAACTCAATGTCATCCTCTTTCATTTTCACGTTGCACTCAAATGAAAATTCCATTTTGCTTCGTCTCACAATGGCAGTTTATGATGAGAGTACAGTAGCAATCAAACCCTAATCCAGTAAAGCAATATGAGTGTTCTGTAGGTGAGTCCGTGTTTCTGCTTGCCTCCCAGAATCTGTGTGCGGCCGCCAATACCAGTCCCATCCACTGGCGCCATGTAAATTGATGACAATTCTGTCATAAATTATTTGGAGCCCTTGTGTTCAAGGCAGAAATATTGCTTGTGTCCGTCTGATGTCCCATTCTCACGGTATAATAATGGATCCCACTCTGCCTCGGCCGCTTACCATGGGGGACCGTGGACCGGTGACTCCCCAACAGCTCCTGTTAGAGGGGAAATGCAGCCCAGGCCCCCAGCAACGTGACTGTCTCACAGTTGCCGGGTGTCTTTGGCCCGCCTTCGTAGTACGCGGTGCGCAGTGCGACGCCGTGGGCCTTTCTACTTGTGTCAAATGTCCCTTGTCGCTAGATTTCAGCTCCAGCTTAATCATCACTTACTGGTACGGAACTAGTGCAACTGTCTTAACGACAAATTACTTTCACAGCAACGTCGAGGTGGGAGTAGCTATTTGGGCAGCAAATGACTGTGGAGGTATAACTCTCATGGAGTATTGTTAATTTTTTTATACAATATTTTTAAATTGTAATATATAATACAATTGTTATAAGGACAAGATAAGTACACCACATAATCATATGCTTTTGATAATTTACATGAATGAGCTGGAAAAATTTACAATTTACTGTTGTAAACCTGTAAAATCATTATGTTATAATTAATAATTGTTTATGTTTATGGATAAGGCAAAGGCGTGCATGCCAACTGAGTGCAACATTATTCAGATTTTTTTTCCCCTTACAATAATTTTCTAAAAAACCTTATTCTAATGTTATAATATTTTAATATTAATACAATAAAATAGAAGTTTTTAGAAAGACCTAGAGTGCTTAATTGTGATTAAAGACGAACCCATGACAGCAGGAGGGGGTTTGTGAGAACCATAAATTCTGTACTTCGAATTTATGGAGATAATTTCTGCGACTGTATCATATAACAGTAACATTTAAAGTTTAAAACTGTCTGGCAAGAAGTCATTTTTGTCTCAGTTAATAACCTCAGTCTGTGAGTAGCTAATGCTCATGCTGCTGCTTGAAAAATACAGCTGCATTGATGAGAATCGAGGATTTCATTTTTAGATTCTGTACGACTGCACAGAAGAGGCATAATGCTGGCATTCTGCCAACAAAGGCCTGACTTAATCCTTTTATTTATGAGCAGAATATAATGAGATCTTTCAGGGTTCAAGATGAAGGAGAGCCAAATTATTCAGCCCCTTTCGCCACCTTTACACACTTCCAACACCGCTTAGAGTCCCTGATGCCAGTTGTAGACCCCCCCAACACCGCTTAGAGTCCCTGACGCCAGTTGTAGACCCCCCCAACACCGCTTAGAGTCTCTGACGCTGCCTGTAGACACCACCAACACCGCTTAGAGCCCCTGATGCCAACTGTAGACACCCCCCAACACCGCTTAGAGCCCCTGACC
>JAODKE010000125.1:15370748-15391890 GCA_026779605.1 Mormyrus hasselquistii
TTAGCATGCTTTAGTAGCATTTTTCCTACTTTCCATCAGCCTGCTGTTTCAGCCTAATGCCCTCAATTAGGGTTGGCCTCATCAAGCTGCTACCTTTAATTAACTAAAGTGACCTCACCTACTGCTTTTCCTATTTGGTCCTTCCTTTTTCTTGATGCGACTCTTTGCAAATCAGATGCAAAATAGTATTTTGATAATGTCAGTTGTGCCAATATTAACAATGTTACGGCTTGTGGCTTACTGTGAAAACTATATGTTAAAATTCTGAAGAATGCATAGCATAAAAATTCTGTCTTCTGTGTTTATGTACATTTATTTTTCAAATGCTTTAAGTAGTCCGGGTCATGGGTGGAGTATTGGAGTATTTTTTTCTTTGCTAAACATAAGTATGACACAAACATAGACATATATATTAAACATGCACAATATTTTGTAATGACAATACAAACTGTGTTTCTGAATTGCACAACATATCAACTAACTAGATTATTGGCTTTGCATTGGCTTAAAGGGACAATTATTGTGAATCAAATGATTATCACTTAAGCAGAAATTTCACTTTTAAGAAGCTCCAGAGCCCAACATCAAGTGGATTGGATGGCACAGTCAAAGGTCACTCGGAGCATGCCTTGATACCAGTATTTCAAGGCATTGAAAGCCCCCAAGCTATAAAATATGGATGAGTATTTCACAGGCGCTGGGTTACAAATTGATATTATTCCACTGGAACCTGTGCTAATCCTCCATTTCTTCTAGAAATTCTGCACCCTGCCAAATACCACAAGACTTGCCATGTCTATAAATTCCTTTAAAAATATTTTGATGTCACATATTACCTGTTTTACTAACAGCTCTGCGATTTGTTCAGCGAATGATCGTATGTGTATATCAGTTTGGTAAAGTCCAGGGATTATGTGAGGGAATGGAAAAATCTGATAGTCTTCCACTCTTTGATTTCAGGCCTCTTGTAAATTATAATAGTATTACATCGCTCCACACCAGCATTCCATCAAACGGTGTGGGATTTCCACTTACGGGGATGTATATTCTCAAAAAACTCACCTGCACTGAAATACCAGTCAGTAAATGTTTTGAAAGAACATGCAAATTGTTGGGGGAAAACAGTTGACATTACTTTGTGTAATTCTGTCTGATATAAACAAGGTTAAATTAACCAAGAAGCCCTCACAGGGCAAAGATACGGCTGTTAAACCTTATATGAGCAGCATCCTCATAGCAAGACGAATATGGAGAAATGCCAGAGAAAGCCTGTTACAACAGTCCATACATGGCAGGAAATTAGAAAAGGGCTATTTATAGACTACCAGTGTACTAGAAGGTGACATTAAGGGAAAATTTAGGGCAATTTTTCTGTCGGTTTTAATGGACAAATTTGTAAATAGATTATTGGCATTTCTCGTTTTCTAATAACAATCTCACAAGTCTTTTTTGGCCAAACTATCAACCACTTTCTCATTTTCGTTTGTGTATGTCTGTGTTTATCCTGTAAGTTTATTGTTTTTCCCGGCTGATTTTGGAATTTTTTTTTTTTTTTGAATGATCAGTATGTATGTTTCAGACACGATAGGTTGTGATGAAAAGCGGAGAGAGAGCGATACAGCCAGGCACGCTTTATCATCATCTCCATCCTGCTGCACGACTGTTGGCATCGTCTCAGCGTCTTCATTCTGCAGCCTTTCCAGTTCATAGTGACACATCCTGTGTATAATGACTATCAATTCCCTAGCAGCTCCAGACCTCTGCCGTAGCTGTTCCTTTTTATTCAATCAGCACAAACATTATTATGCAACATAATGGCTGGAATTTACATTCTGCTTCATTGTTAAAAGATGCCACTAAATTATTATCGAAATATACAATTATATATACTTGTAAATCGCATTCTCGTGAGGTTTTCTTGAAGTCCATATGCACCAGTATAATTTATCTCCGTAATCCTCGCTGTCTATTACATTGGACACCGTAGCAAAGAATAATCCAGTACACATTAAACTGTTTCACCATAGGTGGTTCTCAATTAAATGCCCGGCCACCACAGTAAATTGATAATTAAAATCAATCTATGCCTTTGTCCATTTGTCCTGTGGGCTGCTTGCTGATCCAATGATTCAGCCAGGAGACAGGAGAGCGTCTCATTCCCAAGCAGGGAGCCGGTCATTCTGGTCAGAGAGGGTCCTTGGTAAAAAAGGGCTTCCTCCATGTTTACCCTGTTGATTTTAGAATGTGTTCGGAATGTGTTTTATGTGCTCTGTACAAGTCTGACATCAAGTATGCTATTATCCTAATAACTGAATGCCATGATTCCATTTGCTATTGGTTGTGAGGGCTCTGATAAGCTCTGTGTTCATTATGACTGGAAGAGAATCACAGAGAACAAGAAGCAAAGTCAGTGACAGCAGAGAGAGAGAGAAAAAATCAGCCATGCAAGATGAGAGTGAAAGAGTGAAGGTCTGATGTGCACCATGGTGTTTGTGCCTTAGCACTAAGTCAAATACAGACTTAACAGTAGTTAGTACAGGATTGTGTTCCTATGGCAGGGGAACAGGGTGGCTGGAGGTAGCCATCTTAGACATTCTTCCTGCAAGTCAAGCCAGAAAGGCCCCATATACAGAGGCTGTTTTCTTTTTGGGTTTTTGGTGTTGACCACACGCAAGTTAAGGTACAGACACTCCACACTTAACGACCTACCTGTTTAACGACCACCTGGACTTATGACCAGCTCTCTGACCAGTCGGTATTGTGCGCTGCACGAGAACGTAGCAGCAGCACCGCGTCTCAGCGTCAAGCATCTCATCTGGTATCACCCTTTCTCAGTCTCAGCCTCATTACCGCCATCACTCAGCATTTACTACATTAGCGTTTGCGATCTCCAAGACTGCATCTTTTGGTCTATGAGCTTGTACTTTATTGTGCACCCCGTAATATGAGAGGTCTGCGAAAAGGAAGCGTAGTACAGTATGCTTGAAAAATCAGTAAGGGGCGGCTCCTTACTTATCGACCAATTCGCCTAATGACTTTGTCGTAGGACAGAACTCGGTCATTAAGTGAGGAGTGTCTGTATGCTGTGATTTCCTTATGGAGAACAAGACAGCAATTTCAAGCCTTAGATTTCAACATTTACAGATGACAGTATACATACTGAAGGGGCACAACCGTGGTTGGAAATAAGGCTCGGCCACTTGCCTGAGGCATTTAGATGGAGGACAAAAAACTGTCCATTAGCCTGCTGGCTAGTCACAGGATTGCAGGACAGACATTTTTTACTGAACTAGCTGAGCTGGCTGGTCGCAGCAATTCTTAAACTCCAGCCATGGACATTGCCTTGTTTTCTAAGGCTGACTGCTGTCTTCATACAGGCATACCCACTCCCAGTTACCTCATCACACGCAATTAATGCATGCATATTAAAACAATGTTTATAACAGAATAATTCAATGCAAACATATACTGTATGATACATGCTTTTAATATATAATGCCATCAGTGCAAAACTGGCCATTTTTCATAGGGTATTTTTTTTTAATCACGTTCCATTTATTTGGGACTGATGCCTTTTCTGCCTGCCATATAATGTCTGCCCTGAAAATTTGTTTTCCTGCTTTATAGCCTGCAGAGAAAAGTTGGCTTTCTTGCTTTAAGTAGGACATAAACTCTTAAAGGAGCTTTGAATGAAAGTTATGGATCCTCACCCATGTCAGTCATGACGAGCTTACACTGGTCTGCTCAGCATTCTGGGTCACTTTGTACGGCCACAGCCATTTCACAGAAGACTTTGCTACGCTGCGCCGGTAATGCCATCCCGTATTCCTGCTTTTCTTATCGTTGTCAAACAGGGTCTTTTGTAGTGTCTGAGCCCTCTGATTGTTCTCCTGAGCTCGCTGTCGTTGTGCTTCAGCCACTCCTCGGATTATACTACACATGACGCTCGCCTCGGCCCTTTGACACATCCCTGGGCAAGTTCAAAGGTCTTCTCACCTGTCTCCTGTATAATATATTCTTCACAGGGGAAAAACCACATGTGGACGTCCAAGGGATTTCTGTATAGAAAATCAAGAGGCAGGGCGTTCCTTTGGTCAATCCTGAATTTGCATGTGTGCTTGAGCCTTTCAGCAGAAGGCTACGTAGAACTTCCGGCCCCCTGACAGAATGTCACATTGGGTCCCCACCATTAAATTTAGCAGCTGGAGGTATGATTTTTCTAGAGTGTAGGCTTCGTTATTTTTCATTTCAGGGGCCCGGTAAAGTGCTGGACGCCCTGAATCTGCCAGGGTAGCCATGCCCTCCTCTGTTCTTCATGTGCTTTTGACGGCGCTGAGCTTGTTCTGTTAAGTATGTTTGATGTACGTTTTTGAGTGAAAATTTCGTGGCCCATTCTGTTACTATTTCCCTGTTCTAGACAACTGATAGACAGGCAGCATGAAATATTTTTGGGCTTGTGAATGAAATTCTGTCTGTTATGATGTTAGAAATTTAGCTTACTTGGGCCTATTTTTTTGTCATTCTTATCTGGCCTGTATACGGCAGGGAAAACACACACAGGTGCCAGAAAAAAAACGGAAATTGGAAATATGTTTAAATGAAATATTCTAAATCCTGTGGTGGGTCAAAATGATTACTTCAAGTTTAAATTGGGTGACCAAGAGGGTATGGATGCAGATTAAAAGAAAGATTTCATCCTGACCCCAAGAAATGCTTTTTTCAGCTAGATGGGTCATAAATGTTGATGAGTAAAATGTAAATGATGATGCATAGTGCTTTTCTACCACTCCGAGTGAGTGAGAGAAAACTGTGAATTCAGGTCAGGGGCTTATTATTGCCAGTAAAGCTGTTGCCGCTGTTATATTTAGTCATAGGGTGAGCAAGCTGCCATTTTATCCGTCTTGGTGGATTCTGACTGGCAGCTATTATAACTTGTCTAAATTTGTGCTGTGAATTTTCAGACGATTTTTACAAAGAGAAAGTTTACAAATTTCATAGTTTACACAGCATGGCTCATTGAATAACGTAAACGCATAGAGATGGGCATTGTGCGTTGTGTAGGAGTGCAGATGTGTGGGTGTATGAGAGTATGACAGCGTATTGTTATTCGTGTTGTTTTTGTATCATTTTTAATATTCAGGACATATGTGGGTATGTTATTCAAGTCACATAACTTTTTTGATAGTGTACATGTTACTGTGTTTGTCTAATGTCGAGATGTAATGTGACCTTGTACACCACCTTAACATAGAGGAATGCCGTTTCACTTTTACCATACACCTGTACGACAGAAATTACAATCCATAATCAATATGAAGAACGAAAGAGCCAGAACCTGACAACTGTCAATACAGTAACAAGCCATTGAAAACATAAAGAAGTGTTGTGCCGTAATTACCCTATAGTTTATACTCAGATTTAAATATTCATCCAGGCTGAAAGCTCAGCGAATGGTGGTTGTACAGTTGGCAGTTATCCAAGGGTGGGGGGGGGAGGGTCAGCTCCAGGATCCCCGGCCGATGGTGCAGTATTTGCATGTAACCCACACACATTCCATCGTGGGCAGTGGTGGCTTGATGGTTAGGGAAGCGGCACTTGTAATCGCAAGATCAAGTCACCACTGAGGTACCCTGAGCAAGGTACCGTCCCAAGCACTGCTCCCCGGGCGCTGAATTAGCTGCCCCCTGCTATGTCACGAAAAGTCACATATGGGTTAAATGCAGGGGACGCATTTCGTTGTTGCACACTGTGTGCTGTGCTGTGGTGTGTTAACAATGACCAGTGATCACTAAGTTCAAATTCTAATTTAAGCGATGTGGATGATGCATGTGTTACTCATCAGCCCCCCGCTTTAAGCAGGGGTCTAATGGAGTACAAACGCCTCCTGCGTTCACCATACAGTACGTTCTGCTGGTTTCCGGTATCTCGCTTTTGCTCTTTGTGGCCGCCCCTCCCAGGACTGGGTGTCTGTCACACTCCTTTCTTACTGAGAAATCCTTTATTGCATTTTCAAAGGAATACATATACATAACAATATATATTCTCTTGCTGGGCTCATTTTACATATAGGCAGAGTAACTCTTTCATGAAGTTTTGTACTGAATTACACAGCTCAGCTTTTAACAGAGCTTTCAAGTGGCATAACCCACTCAAGCAGTGTTTTAGGGCTAACCGGCCCCTCTGAACAGGGTCTTACTGAAACATCCTTTTCAGAGACCCCCCCCCCCAATAAATAGTTAAGTAAGATATATAATTCATCAATGTACAATAGTGGCTTTGAAGTTCCCATGGAAACAAATGGAGAACTTCTCTGTGCACAAAGATTTTATTCTATTATCATCTGTAGCAGAATTTTCTGACTGGGGACTGAATCCACTCCCTTACCAAGTTGAGCTTGAAAATCTAGTGCAAAAGGAACAATTAGCTTGCAAAACTAAGCACCCTAATTTCAAACTAAAACTATGAAATTCAGTAATTAAATGCAGGAGGTCTCATCATCTAAAAATCATTTACCAAAACTCACAGGACTAAATGCATACACACTGATTAGATGTAATGTCAAGTATTACAAATTGAATTTAGATTCATAAATTGTGTTTACTGACTGGGTATCACTAATTGCATATATCATGTCTCATAATTAAAATGGGAAAATGCATGTGATTCATTTCAGTCCAGGAAAATCAAAATAAATGGCTGATAAAGAGTGGTACTCTGGGATTAATCTCAGTTAGCTGGATTCAGCGTGGTGCTGATTGCTCTGTTGCTGTAGCAACACACTATGAGAAGGGGTGGACAATACAGCAGGAGCAGCACACGGAAATGGACTTTGAAGTGACTGCAGAAAGGTCTGACTGGCTCGCTAGTGCCAAGGGGTGGGGCTCCATTCTGCCCCTGAATAGCCTCATTTGTTCTATGCTTTGCATATTGGGATCAATATGCCTCCATTTCTCATTTGATGGTACCAGTCTATGAATCCAGTATTTTGCATTATTGGTTTCTCTTAGCGGGCTGATGGTAATTCCACCTGCTGAGGACAGCACTTCAGAAAGAGCCGGATGGAGAGCAGCGCCTCGGCAGCATTTAAAGGCAGTCTCGTGCTTTTGCTGAACCCTAGGTTACATCCCCAGCAGTCCTGTCTCCGGCCAATGGGGACTCGTCTTATGGGCAGGACCGCCGGCCATATTCTGCATTAGCATAGTTTGTGGGAGAGAGTGAACTGGACCACTTCCTACACAGCTGGGTTCAATATCAAATGAATGCTAGTCAAGAGTACTGCATAGTAAAAGGGTCATTTTAAAATAATAATGGATTTTCAAGGAATGAGGTATGGTAGTTAAAAATGAATGCCCAGTATTTCTATCAGTGGGATACACTGAGAACAACAGAAGCGACGTGGTCTCTTGGTGAAATGACTAAAACTCCTGTGAAGACATTTTGGGAAGGACTTCCTATTCAAAACGTTGCTGCTTACCATAGCTCCATGTTTTTGACACTTGCACAAGACGGGGAGAACATGCAAACTGTATACCCTGCAATCCCCATCTCTGGAAGCATGAGGATTCACTACTTCCCACTACTTTTCAATGCTGCTTGGTGCTTTAAAGTGTTGTTTCACTTTTCATGTTCCGTTTTTAAGGTAGGATCTTGATCATTTAGAATCAGTCACCGTGAAAGACTAAATGCGTCAATTTGGAGGCACAAATCAATCTTATGCTCCTGCTCTCAACACTGAAGATAGATAATATGCTGCCTTAGAGGATATAAATACAGACCGATAAAAACTTCTGTAGCTTGGTCTTTGTATAGGTAGGGGGAAAAAAAACAGTTTCTATATATATTTTATTTCTCTGTGTCCTTGTAATCTCCTTCTCACTCATTGGAGTGTACTATTTCTCACTCAGTGTACCCTTGAAATGCATAGCGCAGAGTGTATACCCCAGCAATGCAAAGCAGGGGAGCAAAACGCCATCTGCCTGAATGATTCCGTTACCCGCTCTTTTTCTCTCCTGTCGCTAAGCTATCGTTTTGCCCAGTGCTGTAGCAGGGGCACAGAACATTCCTTCATTGAGTACCTGGAAATCAATGTTATTCTCCAAGTGAATTATTGCAGCCTTTATTTTTCAGATTTAAAGGTCTGCCTGGATGTCCACATTCTAACGTGTAAAAAAAAATGGCAGAATAGAGTGAAAATATTTCTGTCTGTTAATCATGCAGACACATATACCAAGGAGTGATATTATCATATAATACTGACCCCATTTCATAGTTCCATTGAGATAATGTATTAGATTAAATCTGATTTATATAATGGCAGCTCTTGACTAACAGTTGAACCCGGCTATATAATAAGTTACGAAGAGCACATTTTGCAAACGGAAGTACATGAACAAAAAAGGTCTTTCAGACCTGGTGTTGGTTTTGGCACAATGGTTATTGCACTGGGCAGAAGCTAATTTAGTGTTTGAGTGATTTATGATCCTCCTTATGCCTAATTCAGGTTATGATCAAGAGGTTGCCGGTCACAGTAGAAGCACCACCGCTGCAACTGTGAGGATATACTCAGGGTGAACCTATTTAGTACAAAATATGCAGCAGTGTATATATGGGTGAAGGGTATTGTGGATACAATGTGCAACTGCAGACTGCGTGAGGTGCTTTGGAGTTGCTTTTGGTAAAAAGCCACTAAATTAAGAAATATCTATGGGTCTAAGTTAGACTTAGCACCTCGCACTGAGAGCCATGATTTAAGCCCCAAAAATGAGTGATGGAGAAAGACACCAATAAATAAATAAGGACAAGATGTTGACTCTAAACAAAAAAAAACAACAACAATTGATTCTTGTGCTAGTGCGAACAGAGGATATGAAGGAAAGAGAACAGCATTTGTTTTTTGGTTATGACTTCATTACTATGGCCTATGCCTTGATTTGGAATCATTGGCATCCTGCTTTACATGAAATGTGGTTTCTGTCCTGTTTACATGAGCTGGTACAAAACATATACCGAGTACCTGCAAACCATAAAACATCCTATTAGGTAATTTATTGTTTACTAAACTTTAATATGTTGCGAATTAGATAACAAGCAAGGGAATAAACATCTCGCGTATTAATTAGATTGACAGTGAGGCTTTGCTTTCATTATCAAAATGCCTCCACAATCTGGAATTTAATCCGTCTGTTTGTGAAGTAACACCCGTATAAAAGTCAGCGCTGATGTCACTGAGTGGAAATTTGAAAACATTCACCAGATGGGATGCAGGCATTAAGATGTGGATTTATTTTATTTCCTAATTATCAAGGAAATCCATAGGCCCCAGTGGAATTACAGTGATTGATCACACTCCCTCAGTACCGTGACTCTGATTAAAATCAGGGAGGGCTGTCTTTGTTAGGGATGACTATTTTGCTGCCGGTTCGGGGGGTGCTTATGTACGAGGGAGGTCAACAGACCACAGGACAATGGAAAGCGAGGTTGAGTTGAGAGACAGAGCGAAGAATAAGGTTCGTCTGACACCTCAGAATTTTGCTGAGAATGACAGCCCAATATTCCATGCCGTCACTGAGACTTTCTCTCTATAACCCAGGGAAAAAATAAGGCAATTAATTCATGCAGACCAACGGTGTTTGTGTTGATTTGTTCCTGTGCCATACAAAAGAGACTGTAGTCTCTAAAATAAAATATTATCAAATTTGATATATAGGATAATGTTCTTTCTTTCAATTATATTGTTTTTGACAAAAAAAAAAGAGTCCTGAAATTGTCAAAAAAACAGATGAATGACCCTACCGTTGTTCCAAACTGGTACAATGCACATATTCAATAATGGGAGAGAGTCCATGTTATGTCCCTGGTTTCTGTATCACTGGTGTGCGATGCTGCGTAACCCTGTGCAGGATAACCACACAACTGGAGTGAGAACTTTGTCCAGCGTGAGCTGTGTGGCTCTGTAGCGGTCAACTGCTGGAAGCCGATCGGTGGATGAGCATTCTGCCGCCTGAATCATGTTCTGCCATTTATGTGTAACGTCGGAGTGTTGTCATAGAAACAGTATTACGAAGACTTTATTTAATCACTTTTACTTTAGAAAAAAACATGACAGTAAGTTTTTTTGAACGTGTCCTATTTTTGTCTGTAGTATGAAATATTCAGTAGAGCACCTGTCAGAAGCTCTTTGAATATGTAGGCTTTGTGCACTGCCTATGTCCCCATTGGCCAGGAAGAGAGCTGGCAGACTAGGTAAATCCCAAGGAGATAAGCTTGTGAGGCTGAATCGGGTCTAGGGGACCCCTTAGACCTCTTTGTGATTGTGCTGCCATTGTCTCACTCCATCTGTTACTCCAGCGGGATAGAGCAGGACAGAACAGAGCCGTGGTCCATGTACTACAGCAACTGCTGGCCTTCTGCTTTTCGCGCCATGTTGGTTTTGTCCACATCTGAACTTTAGTGAGTAGCTGGCAGAGTAAAAGCCGCCATCTGCCCCAGCTGCTGACGCATTCTGCTAATTGCATGCAGAAATTATGAATGACTTCCGTTTGTTCCTCTGTCATATCTGAGGGAGAAAAAAAGTTGACATTAAAAAACATGAATTCACCATATAGCTCCTTGAAATGTATTTTTAAATTAATTTAACTTTAAGAATAATTTACGATTATTATACTCAATTGTACCATGCACGCAAGTATGTGTACTGTGTAATATATTTACTTTGCTCCAATGAATCCATACTCAGTTTACCATCAGTCTGTGTTTCCAGGGGCTTGTGTTGATTTGGATAGAGTTTCATGGTAAGCTATTTCAGTTTTAATAATAAAGCTAATTGGGATCCAGCAAATTCTCCCTCCTAATTATAGTTATCGGAGACTATAAGACTCTCTCTTTACCTGCCCTTGTGCTTAGTATCATGCTGGGAATGTTCTTTTCAGGATGCCTGAAGCTTAGGTGTGGTCTAAGATCATCACAGCTTTCAAGGTTGTCATCTTGACAAATATGAATTCTATTATTTCCCGGTTTCACAATCACGTGAATCTCTGGCATCATCAATAACATTCTTGGGCATCATCAACGTCACTGTTAATTATCATTCATTAATTAATTACGTTTAATTATCTGGTAAGAATTTGCGGTATTGCTATAATTTAGTGTGGCAGTAGATGCCATGTCAGATTGAGAGGACCTTTACCCGTAATGAGGAGTCTGTTTGCTTATAGAAGCATGCCTTTGTCAGATTCATGCTACCTGAATGAATGCACATTCATCCCTTGGAGCAAAATAGCCATAGATGTCAGATTTATGTCGGTTTTCCAGGGTCCTTCAGGCTTTTGAATACAGGATGAGGCAACTTACTACCCAGATTATCACTTCAATTAACCAGTTAAATGTGTGAGGTGAACAAATATCACTATGTGCTTACTGTATGTCTGTTTGCACTGATACTGTTGCAATTACTGCGGCTGTGGCTGCACAGTATGATACAGACACACACACACACACACACACACACACACAAAATCATTTCCTGTTTCATGCTGCATGACCATTAATGATTTAAAGCTCCTTCTGGGCGACTTCCACCTCTTTTGGGGTTTTACCTCGAGCATAATATGACCCCAATTGCACAAAGGATTCCCTGTAAACTACAGAAAGTCCAAATGTGCATGTAATGATGAATCCGGAAACATCTTGAGGAAAAATTCTAAACATTTTCTTCTTTAGTCAAATAAAATAAGAGTGTAAAGACGGACAAAAATATCTGTGTGATTGCTTCTAGCTGCCTGGCCTTGCCTTGCTTGGTACGACGGTTTCTGCTAAGCAGTAAAATCAGCGTATAACCTGAGCACATAGAGCTCTGTGAACAGCCTTTCCGGCAATATCATAATTAATCAGCAGTGGTATTCGTGTCATCACTACGCCGTAAATGTACTCTAGCTGTTTACTTCAGCCGTTGCAAAAATGGAAAATAACCTTCTGGCTTTTGGAGCGCTTACAGCTATGACACACAAGGTGTCTGGAGCCTGCGATTCAGTCACTGGGTGAAGGACGTTTCGGGATATTGTCGAAATAACTACACTGAGCAGTCAGAAAAACTGCGAAACTAAACATTGACGTACATGTGCTTTTGTGTCCTTATATATTCGTTATTTTTTTATTTCTGATATCAGATTAATATTAAAATGAGAATTAATAGGCTTATAATAATGGGTATTTAATTTTTTTCTATTTTACATTTTATTTACACCAGCGAAATGTTTCCGCTTTTTTTTCCTCGTAGCGTTTAACATTTCTCAGCAGTATTCTGCGCCGCCCTCGCAGGCTGGCCGCCGTGACCAGCTCAGTGGAGTCGGGGGCGCGCTGTAAAGTCGGCTCGCCCGGCGTCACGTGACCCGCAGCGGGTAAATAAAGCAGCCGGCGAGACAAGGAGTGAGTCAGGGGAATCTGCACCTGTTTTTGCGGTATCGGGGCACTGAGGACAGCCAAATCAGATACACGACTGGAAACTGGGAAAAAAGAAAATATATAAAAAGGGTCACCTATGCCACCTATACATGTTAACTTGAGTAAAAGTTGCAGTCAGTCCACAAGGAGTCAGAAGTTAGCAGTAACTCTGTCTGCTTTCTACTAATCTGCATAATCACTTGGACCAGATGTTTTTATTTAGTGTCATGTGGTCCCAGTTCAAGAATATTTATAAACATTAAAATGGCCATGAAATATGTACCTGCTAAATGCACAAATGGCGTGGTTTAGCCTTTGGGAGCTTTGGGGGAAAGGTGTGGAGATTACAAGACAAATAACATGGTTTTCAATGATAGCGAGTGCTCTGTAGGTGATGTGCTTCATGTTATCTCTTAAGAAGGATTAAAACCAAATACTTTTAAATTCCTCATGTAAAGACATTACTAACAGAATACCTTCATTTTGTAGGTAGTATGAGAGTCTGAAAGCATATTTCAATTCTTTAAGTCAAGCTGCTTGTTTTGGGTCAAATCAGGAGAAAGATTTGGAAATTGTTCTCCAAGGATGTCATTTGAAAACAGTGTGCCCCAAGTTTAGCAAGTTTGTTACAATCTCAGAATACACTATTGAATAATATATATGTTGTTAAAATAAAGGTTTGAAACGAAATTATATTTGCAATCTTATTGAAAGTACATTTCTACTATCCTAAAATAGCAAATTTGATAGTTGTGTTGTTTTAAACATACTTCCCATCTGCACCCTGAATTTCCTTTCAAAGAGCTCATGTCAGGTCAGAAAGCTGATTTTGGATAAACAGTCTGCTTCCGTATTGAGTCTAAGCTGGCTCTGTGGGATACTCAGAAAGGCTAATAAGAGCCTCCCTTTTCAGAGCTTTGGTCACCCAATGGACTGATTGCTCTGACCCAATTGGAGCCGAGACTAGGAAGTAATACCGACTGCACATTTAGCCAATTAAAAATGCATCTTCAGAGAGACCCAGTGAAGCACATCTTCTAATCTGCCCATACAACTCAAAGATGTGATCACTAATGTTCTAATAATAAGCGCACTTCTTAACAGTGACTGGCTTACATTTTGTAACCCGGACATCTGTTTGAGACTCACATCCGATTGGGATGCAGGTTGAGTGCTTTGCTCAAGTAGCCCAAGATCGTAAAATTATTCTGCTGGTCGTTGAAATCAAATCGACAACCTTCTGGATATGGAAAATAAAGAACTCCTAAACCACTACCGCAAGAGAATGGTGAGAAGTAAAGTAATTTGAGATAAGACCACACAAATAAGAACACACAGGCTAAAATAGGAGTGCTGAAGTCAAAGTTAAAACTGACAACCACCTGCTTAGAAGGTGGAAGGGCTTAACCACAAAGATAGAGGTTAGAGGCACAAATGTTATACCTCAAGAGTGGAAGGTGGAAGGTCTGGACTAACCACAAAGCCAAAAGCCATGGCAAGGTGGGTTTAACAACTGAACTTTTACAGCACTTCAAAATAAATGTATAATGACAAGATATTTATTTAGGTCAGGAGCTATACAGTCTTTCTATCCAGGCTGTGCCCCATGCTTGTGCCCTAGAGGTCTGGGATAGGTTCCAGCCCCCCCACCACCCAGACCAGGATAAATAGATAAATAGTTAGAAGATGGATGGATGGATATATACAGTACATGTGATAGACTGTAATGCCCTTCAGACAGGTCATTCGGTTGCTGGTTATTTCTGTGCTGCTTTCTATGGTTTATCATTCTTGGAGGCAGATCAGAGGTTCCGTTGCCTCTCCTCATTTCCTTCACATTGAAATTTTGTCATGTACAGTTTCCTGTTGGGTTATGAATGTGATCTTTAGAGAGGAGCAGTTTGTCTCCGTTGTATCAGCTCAGGAGCAGATCTTTTAAGAAGTCTAAAACTCTTCCAGGATCAATGGCGAGTCCTGCGTAGCGCACGATTCCGAATGCTAAGCGAGCGAGAGTGCTCCCAGCGCAAAGTGTGACCTACTTCTTCACTAAACCCTTTTAAAAATTGGACTGCACCAGTTTTATAAATGGGGGCCTCTGTGCCGCACTGGGGTTCTGTTTAGTCCGCTGGCGGGTCGGCGTCTCCCCATTCTCACGGCGCTCTTCACACCCTCTGTGCCGCACTGGGGTTCTGTTTAGTCCGCAGGCGGGTCGGCGTCTCCCCATTCTCACCGCTCTTCACACCCTCTGTGCCGCACTGGGGTTCTGTTTAGTCCGCAGGCGGGTCGGCGTCTCCCCATTCTCACGGCGCTCTTCACACCCTCTGTGCTGCACTGGGGTTCTGTTTAGTCCGCAGGCGGGTCGGCGTCTCCCCATTCTCACGGCGCTCTTCACACCCTCTGTTCCGAGCTGGTAATGCGCAATTTCCCTTTTATTTTTGCTGCCTTATTTTAGTAAAATGTAACCTTGCAGGTGGTGAAGTGCAATGGATGCTTGTTTTGCCAACAGGTTTTGTTTGTATTAGCATTTCGTTTCACCATTAACTCCTTGTTTGTTGATTTTTAATGGCTTTTTATCTAATAAAAATCACTGTCTGAGCTAATGTTCAATATATTTCTTTGACAACCCTCCACATTCTACTGGCCTTTTGTCTAACGTCTGCTTGCGTGCATAATGCATACGTTTGTTCTGTGTGTTGGGCTGTTACCATATGCCAGTGGGGGCAGACCATTAGAGTCTTGGAAAGTAAGTCAGGATTTTGTATTTGATTATACAGACCCAGGTGAGAGATTCCTCTCAAATCTTGAATATACTTCATTTGCGTTAACAGACGTGGCCATGTTTAACTCATATTCCTCTCTAACTTTGCCTATGTAATTGACATTTGCAGGTGCTTGTTTGTACATGGGCGCTAATTAGTGTGTGTGTGTGCATCACACTGATAACAGCGAGCTTCTCCTCTGCCTTCGGGTTCACATCATTGCCGTCGTTGCGTCAGAGGGCCACCGGACAAACGGGGGAATGAGCGGCGTGTGGGAAATCTCCCCAGCCCAGCTTCTGAGCAAGTTCCCAGACAGCGAGTGGCACCGCTGATAGCGGGATTAACAGCCATGAACCACCAGCTGACAGCTCTCTGTCTCCTGTCTGGAGGCAGATTTTTTTTTGGAAGAGGTGGTGGTGGGAGCAGCACTGTGATGGGGAGGGCCTCTGTCCTTATAATACCCAGCCCCCTCTCACCCCTCCCAGCAGGGGCCATATAATCACTGCCTGGTGAGAGAGCTGTCATGTGACCTCCCCCGCTGGGAATACCCAAGGGAGCAGCCCCCCAGCACCAAATACAGATGACTGGACAAAGGCCGCCACCCCCCAAGGGGAAATAAGGGGGCGGGGCCAGCACTGGGCCACGCCCTCCTCACCTTCTGTCACCCTGCACAGATTGGAGCCCGCACTGTAGGAGAGAGGGGAGGACAGGCAAGGAGCGAAGGTCCGGCTCTGAAGGTGGGGAGTACAGAGGGAGAAAGGGAGGCAGTGGCCCACTTGAGGGAAGAGAGGAACTAGGGCAGCGGCTCCGTTCTACGGGGCGGGGGGGCAGGACAGCAGGAGAGAGTGCCGACCCGACAGCGGAGTCCGGCTTTTGCTGTGCCTCTCCGTGAGCGGAAGCGGCAGGCCGATCATGGAGCCCTGAGCTGCCTCTCGCGCAGGCTGCAGCTTCCTGGTCCGTCTGCAAAGGGTTCCAGCTACCCGCTTATGCGCGGTGAGTGTTCCGGCTCCAAGTCCATTTATAGACTGGGATGTACGTGTGTGCGTAAACGCGTGTGTGTGTGTGTATGCGTATGTGTGTGTGTGTGTGTGTGTGTATGTGTGTGTGCGTGCATTTGTGTGTATGTGTGTGTGCGTAGAGTGTGCCTGAGCATTCTGCAGGTCTATAGATGATGGAGTCACTGCCCTTTGTAGATGCTGACGTCACTGAGCCTTACTTATGCTAATACATTAAACTCAGCATGAACTCTTAGTCATTAAAGTCATGATTGTAAAAAATAATGCTGAAAGATGTACCTAATAGCTATTTGAAAACCAGTAGAGAGTCAGCGAGAAGGAAAAATGTTAAAATAAAATCATCTGATTCTTAATCTCCGAGGTCATTTGCAGATGTGCGACTTGTGGTGTTTATGTGCCAGTAAATCTGCGTGATGCTCGGCAATGAGATAAAGGGCTCTCTGTCTCTCACATTCAAAGCAGACAAAATGTCATAATTTTGTGGAGTGACCGTGGGCACTGGTTCACTTCCTCTGTGTTTATTTGGCATGCAAATTCCAGGCTGGGCTTCCTTTTACTTTGATCTAGTTTTTTTTCTTTCTCACAAAAGGGGCAGTGTTGTGACCTGCAGTCGGCAGCTGAAAAAAAAAATCCAAAAAGAAAATGCAGTTTACTGCTCTGCAGTCACTCTGCTCCATTTATTTGTACTCCACAGAAATGGTCTCATAATTCTCGTCACAGGTTATTGATGTTTCTGTAGCTCTAGGCCGTGCTTATGCATCCACCCAGGCTCTCGCCTCTTGCTCTATATTCCATGAAATGACACAAACACATTCTGGTTTTGCAAGAAGCATGTGGAACTACCCAGCTTTGTCTGATAGGGTGAATAAGGAGTGCAGCTTTAACTCCAAGTTACCTGGTGACCCAAAGACGCCAGCTCTCGTGGTCAGATATTGACGTCGGGGTGGTCTTAGACCTGGGCAGGGTGGGGGGTGAATAACGGGCTTGTTTCTGTCGCACTCATCCACAAGCAGAGCTGCGCATACAGGACAGGGATGTAGAGCTGGGCCACTGCGGGACAGGAGCCCAAAATGTCCAAAAAATATCTCAGGAAACATTCTGGAGCAAAATAACGGACCAAAACATGAATAAATCTGCTCTAAATATGCTTATTTCTATGCACATATGTGTAATCTTGTTCATGTGTAATACATTCTTATAAAAATATGTATTGTTCAATAATTATTCAGAAAACACTATACACACACTATATTATTCAAAAAGAGTGGCATTTCAGTTACATCACTTTTAATTTCATTCAGTGGTCTTCTTTAGACAGTACGAATGTCATGGTCTCTATTTTCAACACTGAATGGCACAAGAGAGGCTCATCTTACGATAATTACTCAGATGATTAAGATAATCACTATCTCAATGGATGTTATAGCAGATACAGTATAAAGAAAATACAGATGGAGTTGTGTTTGTTTGCCTCTGTAATCGTTCAGTGGAGAGAATATCTCGGTCGCACAGTTTGCGTTTTATCTGTACAGAACTTCTTGTTTGGCTGTCTGTGGGGCTTCACACCAACTGGAAAATTGATGCGTGCTGAGAATGGGGAATGTCTGTCTCATTCATTTCATATGAGGATGAGGCCCCTATTTGTTTTTTTTTTTACAAATTCGGGCTGCAGCCGGTGTGCTTGCAATGTGTCTCAGAATAATTTTAATGGCTTCTAAGCATATAGTTTGCTTTCGCCCACTGACCTTTGAAGTTTTGTTTGATTGATTTTATTTTCCATTGCTGGATGATTCTAGGCTTTTTCTTCAGCAGTGACAGCTAGACCCAAAGCGAGGAGCTTAGCTTTCACTCTCCAGTTATTTGGTTAAGCCCAGGTCTGATTGCATCAGCAGTGTTATACAGACGGAGGATGAGAGAAGAGGAAGGGAGTAACATTACAGTATGAAAACCCCCGTGAAATGAACCGGCTTGTAAAAAAAGCTCTTTAAAAAAAATCACACCAGTAAAATGAAATAATTAATTGTCACAATGAGCGTGAAAACATTGAAAAACACCATTAGTGCTTCATATGGACAGGTGTTAAAGAAAGAGTTTCAAGGCAGGGCCTTGAATGAGCAGTTGCAAAAACTGCTGATACATACCATATGTATTCAGAAAATACGGAAGCCAACTGTATATTAAAACACAACACCACTGGGAGCAGAAATAGCATTGATAGCTTGAACAGGACAACACTGCTGGATGAACTGTATGTATCCCAACAGGCATGTTTAGAAGGAGATAAGAATCTGTGAAGCAACAGACTATAGTGCTTTGCAGTATACAGAGGCTGCCTTCTGTACTAACATAGTCTGCTGAATCCATACAGAGCAATGTCTGGTCCTAGGGCAACATTGTGGGCGTAATGATGCAATGCTGTCTGCGTGCAGCTGGACAATGTATCCAAAACAATAACACTTTTAAAATGATAATTTCTTTTATAGTCACGACCTTTGTACTTTGTCGCTGCACTAGCTGCTACCTCGTTAACAAACAAGGAAACTTTCCAACTTTTTGGAAACGTGATAGCATACTTACCAGCAGTTACAAATGATCAACTCCACAATGGAAGGATTGAGAAAGATATATTTGTTGACAGTTATTTGGTTCTCCTAACTCTTTCCAGTAAATAGAAAGTGTTTGCTCTGTCCTTTTGAATAAAATAAAAAATAAAGCCAGTCATTCTCTGCCATTCATATATGAGCTATGTTAAATATTTACTTATAATTCTATTAATCCAGTTTTCCTGGACAGGTTGACCGAAGTGCCAAAGGAAGCCTGTCCCAGGCAGAATATGGCCAAAGGCTGTAGTGAGGGAACATGGGGGACGCACAGGGACGCACAGGGACACACAGGGACGCACAGGGACACACAGGGACGCACAGAGACACACAGGGACGCACAGGGACATGCTCACACTATGGGGAAGTGAACGATACACCCGACTGCCTATCTCTGGGCTGTAGGAGGAAAGCGGAGTACAGGAAGCCCACAGACACAGCGAAGAACTTACAAACACACACGCACAACAGCAGGATTCACACCTCAGACACTACAGGTGTGATGCCACAATGATACTCATATGTAGTTGTTTACTTTGTGTAATGATATATCTTTGGAGCTGATTTAATGAAGTCGTACAGGGTGGTCCTCTAGATTTCTTTAGAATACTTGGCCCTTTCGTAAACGTACCGAGACGTATTCTATTTGTGGTATTTTAATAATTTAGTAATAATTTTATAATATAGTATTTTAGTAATTTTGCAACATAAGTATAAAAGTATTTCATATGATATTTAATATAGCAGCATAAAATACAATATATAATATAAAATCAATGATGGTTTCTACCAGAAGCTTTGATGAATTCATTATAATTAAAATTAAACGTGGTGCCCAAGGAAGAGCAAATGTCACCCGTGTGTAGGGTTCACCTTGACATTTTGGTTACTTTTTAACCTGTGTAAATAACACAGTCTTAGTCATTTGCTTATGATAAAACCACTTTATATGATGTAGCGTAAATATGCAAAAGGATGGTAAACATGAACAGAAATGTCATGTCATTCTCTAAGTACAGACTCTACATTGTTCATTAATGAATTATTCCATTCTTTTACCCCCCCCGCCCCACTCCCTGTTATACACAGAATTTCAGTTCCCAGACACATTTTCTCATTGGCAGATGACTTCCGCAGATATTATAGACACACAGCAGTACTATGACCACACCTCAATTCTGCCCTCTGTGAATCTGCTAACAAGCCCAGGTGATTCTCCTTTTAAAGAACATTAATGTCTTTGTGTCGCACATTTCAGGTGTGAATGCAATGGCAGTCAACAAGAATCCAACTAAGACAAGATCTTGCCGGCATCCACATTATATTTTACTCACTTTTGCTATGACTTAATATTACAGTAGTGCATACTCAACAAGTTTCGCACCTAGTCACTGGTGAGCTGGTGGTTTTCGTGTTTCACAACAGAAACATTGTCATTCTTAATCGTGACAATACAATTCTAATTAAACTGTGGGGAACTGCTGGAAAACATTATCTAATAGGTAATGTTTGCACCCAGTCAACTTTACCATTTATAAAGATATACTGGTATTTACCAGTGGGATTGGTACATAGTTGGGTGTGTTCAGGTGGACAAATATAGGGATTAAGTCATCACTAATGATGATATGACAGTGTACCTTCACATGAACACGCAACTTGATATATGCAGTTTCTTGATCACATGGCTTTTATAATCTGTTGTAGATTTCACCCTAAACTTCCAAATTTCTTTTACAAACATATTTGATCACGTCCCATTTTCAATATGTTATGTAAGGTCTCTGAGCAAGGGATATGTCTGGATGTGTTTCATACTCAAAACTGACATTGCCGCTCCTTGGGGTATCAAGCTGTCCAAATACCCCCCCCCTTAGTTACGGCTGATGGGCCACATGTTCTCTGAGGAATGCACAGCTCTGGTGGGGGGCAAGTTTCCTGGAGCCTGGGAGCCATAACACAGGGCAGTAGGACAAGCAGGCCTGGGCTTGTGAAGGCAGAGCAAGGAGAACCAGCGAAGCCACATGATAGGACAACGCGGAAACCGGGCAACCGCGGCAGGGCTGACAGCCAATCTGCTTCGTGAGGAGAACCAGCAAAGCCACATGATAGGACAGCACGGAAACCGGGCAACCGGGGCGGAGCTGATAGCCAATCTGCTTCGTGAGGAGAACCAGCGAAGCCACATGATGGGACAGCGCAGAAACCGTGCAACCGCGGCGGAGCTGACAGCCAATCTGCTTCGTGAGGATAACCAGCGAAGCCACATGATGGGACAGCGCAGAAACCGTGCAACCGCGGCGGAGCTGACAGCCAATCTGCTTCGTGA
>JAODKE010000125.1:15391990-15420663 GCA_026779605.1 Mormyrus hasselquistii
CAGCGCGGAAACCGGGCAACCGCGGCGGAGCTGACAGCCAATCTGCTTCGTGAGGAGAACCAGCGAAGCCACATGATGGGACAGCGCGGAAACCGGGCAACCGCGGCGGAGCTGACAGCCAATCTGCTTCGTGAGGATAACCAGCGAAGCCACATGATGGGACAGCGCGGAAACCGGGCAACCGCGGCGGAGCTGACAGCCAATCTGCTTCGTGAGGAGAACCAGCGAAGCCACATGATAGGACAGCGCAGAAACCTGGTCAGAAAAGTCCCTAAGGTGCAGTACACATCATATTATCGGTGGACTCCAATCCATAAGGGTTACCTCCTCACTGGCTCCAGTTTACACAAGCACAGTTTGGATGTTTATCGTTCAGCCTCGTGAAGAGAAAGCTGTTTATTTTGCCTCGTAGCAGCTGATGATCAGTAGCACTAGCAGATATTTACCATATCAGGGCAGATGTGGTGCTGTAATCGTTTGTGCTGCTTTGGGTTGGTTTAAGAAATTTCTTGGCAGGCTTGAGCTTTCCATTTCCATTCTCTCCCCAGTCTCTCCCTGTATTTTTTCCAATCTGAATGCCAGCGGGAACTTTTTATAGATTGAGAGTTTTAAGTACTAAGTAGGGAGAATTTAATTAAATCTAAAAAACGCCGCTTTGGTGTCACCGTGTAGCAAATGAGACGTGCACCGACAAGATCGTTGGCTTCTAACCGTGTTAGTCGAAAACCAGGTGGAAGACCAGGGCCCACTTTCTCGAAACCTTAACGCTACGTCGTTCGTAAGTTCTATCTATTAGTCCTATCCATAGAGCTTATGAACAACGTAGCGTTAAGAAGGTTACAAGAAACCGGGTCCAGGATGCTAGTGAATTAGAAGATGGCATTAAACAGGTGGTGAGGTGACGTAGCGTGTGGCTCCTTTCTCGCCTCTCATTCTGTGTGTTCTGTTCCACTTCTGGGGATTTCCCTCTAGCTACTCAAATACATGCCCAGTGTTTCCTGTGATTGGCCCTAGACTCGCCGTGATCCTGCATGCCATTTGTGGTTAACAGAAGTATCTGGATAGGCTACTCAAAACAAGCTCTTACACCACATCTGGTATGTAATTCACTAGTCGCCGGTGAGCGAGTTTGTGGTTCTCATCTTACATCAGCACCACTTAACACGCATTGTCATTTTTAATAGTGTTGATAAAACTCCATTTTGGCTCTGGGAACCTCCTGCAAAATTACTCATGATAATTAAGGATCTGATTAGGAGCCCATTTCATAACTTAATGCCCACTCTAAGTATGATATGGAAGCATTCGTCTGCGAAAGAGGAACAAAGACTGTTTAAAAATGCGACAAGATCGAGTTCAGTACCTGTCGCAGGCACTGTGCCTCCCTGCAGCTGGTCACGGACTGCATGTGGTGACTGAAGCTTTTAAGTCACACTCACCACGCTGCTCTTCAGCTGTGAAATGGTTCAAATCAGCTTGTGATGCCAAAGTAAACTGTCATTTTCCCCTGCACCACTTTTCCACCAGGAAAAAGTGTGAATTGCCTTCCTGGCTGCACCTAAATCTGCCAAGCACCATCTCACCAAAACGTCCACGGCTCACTCTGTGAGAATGCAACGACGGGGCCGCGATATAGGCTCAGCCAGGGCACCAGCCCTCATGTGAAATGGCTATCCGTGAAATAACCTGTCTGCTGTGCACTCGGCGCCTTACACAAGACCTTTCACCACAATAAAGTCTTTACTCTAAGAAATCTATTTATTTTTTTAAGGTTCCTGTCCAGTGTGCTCTTTAATTTTTTTTTTTTTTCATTTTAAATATTTTATGTCATTCTAGTATTCTGGAAAATGAATTAAGGGTACAAACAAAAGACTTGTAAGGATGTTATAGTTAGATTATTTTAATATATAACAATTGTGTTCAGTTGTATGTAGTAATTTTGTTAGACACACTCATTTTTAACCTCATTTTCCTTAGGTCTCAATTCTCAGATTGTATAATCCAGAATTTAAATAGAGTCGATAAATCCAACAGTTGTTTTTTTTTTTTTCTCAGTGAAGTATAACGCACAGCATAATCAGCTTCAGGAAAGGTTGTGTGAGGTATGCAGTTTATAGCGCACAGTAAAAACCAAAACACTTGAACATAACATGCTTGGTTAGGAGAGGAGTAAATATGCGTTTATAAAACAGAAATATTTGAAGTTTGGGTAAATCAGAAGGTGCTGTACTGTAAGAAGGTGCCAACTGGGATGAACTAGACATGGTGTATTTGATTTTCCATGGCGATCATAGGGTGGTAATGTAAATCAAAAAAGGAACAGTGTCAGAGCTAAGTAGAATTATTAGTTGCCATGACTAATCTCTCGGCATGGAATCCAAAACCGCCCAGATAAAAACGACAATTAACGATCTTAACACACGAAGCGGCGGGAGCGGCAGAGAAGTTTCCAGGTATCTGCTGATTTGCTGTAACGTCACCAGCAGCTTCCCTCGACATACCTCAACCGAGAAGTAATGCTGGCCTGTGTATAGAACGGTGGATATTAATGGATGTCTACTATGCTATTATATTTAGCTGTAGGTCCCTCTAGGTAAATGATTGACATTTGTACCTCATAATCTGACATTTCCCTATCACTGTATGCACTTAAATGCGCTATTTCCAAGTCCGGTTCATAAACAACACTGTTCGAAACTTGCGTGTATAAATCCACCAGAAAGGCCAGAGGGAAGATGGTCTTTTGCGCTGATGTTTCTTGGTATGAATGAAATGAAGCAGTTTGGTCTGTCAGGCTGGGGTTGACGATACAAACGTGTTGAGTGCAGGCATGTCCAGTGTCTAATTTTAATTAAAATGACATTCGCGAAAAAAAAAGAAAATGACTTTCTGACTTTTTTTTTTAAATTTGCATTTTGTTATTGTAAGTGCAGACCTATTTATTTACCATGTGTACTTTAACACCGGATTATGCAATTAGCTTATTTTTTTCCTTAAAATTGTAAGGAATGCAATCGACCAATTTCACCAGGGTGTATGGCCTATATAATACATGTATTTTTCCGAATATGCAGTACGAAGGACATAGACCTTGGGAAATGGAGCGCTATCCTTTTAAATGCGATGTGTGCGATTTGGGCGGAGGGTGTGTTTCAAACGCAGCACATTATCCCCGGGGTGTATACGAGCCGAGCCGAGCCGAGAGGCCGGCCCCAAACACCGTCTCTTTGCACGTTTGTGCTGATTTTAAAACAGTCGCATACAGGGATAAGATCAGTTAAAGAGAAATGGGCACGTTTTTGGAAACCCGCACCTTCGGGAATCAGCGATTCTTTCCGGGCTGCAATGTTTCATCGCTTTAATAAATCGTAAGTGCTTTTTGTATGTTGTAGTTAAATGGTTTATAGTTACAACAATAATACAGTTAATTTTGCTTATGCACTAGTGATTGGTGTTGTTTTAAGGAGAGAAGGAAAATTGCCTGTACTTTGTTTTCAGTTGCTTTTCAGGCTTATTCATATTATAATGTGCTTTGCTTTATTCCTTACAAATTGGCTCACCGACTCTTGTACAATCCGAGTTTTAATATCAAATGCGATACCTGATTTAGTGGGGATACTTACACGCCATGGATGATGTTATGGAAATAAAAAAGCATACTACTGGTGGAGCTGTAACATGGTTAATCGAATGGTGTTTCATCGCGGTGAAAGTGAACAAAAAATGTACAACCGACAATACACTGAAAATGCGTTTATATATATTTTTTAACGCTGTAGTGCATGCTTAATATTTGCGGTCCAGCTAGGGGATATCTTTGAAAAGTGAAATATCAGCTGAACAAAATGCCCGCATTATCTTTCCGTGCGCGATCCGGGTTGGTTAATTATCTAGCGGTGCCGTGGCAAAGGGGGGGTATTTAATACTTCGTTTGCTGGTACCATCCCGTCTGTGCGGACACTTCTCATGCTGCATATCTATCGGGGAGCCAGGGGTGGGATGCTGGTCAGGGATAAAATAATCTCGGTTGCAAATGACTGTAGCCCTGCTGTTACCATCCCCAGAGCCGGCTTCTTCGTCACACTACGCAGAAAGACTTTTGCAAAGCAGGGGAATCGTAACGCGTATAATAATGTCTGTCTTACAGTACACCTTCTGCTGTAACAAATGTGCGCAGCTGTCTTCTTACGTGGACAGGTAAGCCTTAGGTATAGTTATTGGTACCTTGATCGGAAGGGACTGGTCACAGTCCTCAGCTACTTTTATCATAAATCAGAAATGAAATTAATATGGCATGCAGCTAAGGCTGTCTTCTAAAGTCTCTCGTATTACCAGCATTTTAATTGCTGTCGTGAGCAGTATGACCCTTGCGTACTTGTCTTATTGCGTTGGTCCCTGTATGTGAATTATTTTTTTACGATTTATATTTTTACTTTCCCTTCCTTTATTGAAGTTATCCTCCACGGTCTTTATATAGCAGCAGCAGCGTAATACTAAGTAGTCGGCTGTTGTGCATGTCTGCATTGCTGTTTAATTGAGAGGGAATTCAAGCTTAAACGAAAGATTACTTGATATCAATTTCCCACTGCGTTTCTTGTAACCACGGACGCAATTTTCTTTAGTGCCTTGGATTGGTTATACTGAGTGTTGCCATGTGGTTGAATTTGTTTCACTTCGAATTTCGAGTTTCGTTATTTACTTCTAAATAATTCAGTCTTTATAAATGCCTTCTGAAATTCACTGAGAAATTTGCATTTCGTTGCAGATCTCTTCAGTAGTCTGAAACAGTCCAGAAAATGCTATCTCTGCAGTCAGTCAGTGAAGCAGCAGACAAATGCATGTGAAATTTGAACAATATTTTATGGTTAGAATAATACAAAAAATAAAATTTTGGCACTGATCATAGATAAATTCTATGTTTGACTGCCTTTTTTTCTTAAGATTGGTTCACAGATCTATTGTGCTTACAGTTTCCTGCCCTGCCTTGTGCTGGCAGATCGCAGGTCTTATCTGTATCTCAACGTTTTATGAAATGCTGGATAAGCTGAAGAACCCACCCCCACCCCCCAATCTTCAGCTCTGATTAGTCAGTTATGCGTATCTGGTATCGGTCTCCTCTATTCTCTGTGCCCCCTGCATGTGTCTTAAAGATGGAGTAGGCGCTGCAGACCTCGCAGGACTGTGCTCAGGTTCCAGCTTGTGTACTGGTGCATATTTACTAGCAAGCCACTGGCACGGGGCCTGTCTGTAGGGGGCGCCTCATGTATCTTAAAGATGGAGTAGGCACCGCAGACCTCGCAGGACTGTGCTCAGGTTCCAGCTTGTGGAATGGTGCATATTTACTAGCAAGCCACTGGCACTGGGCCTGTCTGTCGGGGGAGCTTGTACAGTCAGCTATCAGAGTGAACGTCAGTTGCAGTGACCTGCTGAGGAACCTCTGGTCACAACCAGCTTATGGCATAGAGATGTGGGATTCAGCCTTTGCAGAGAAAAACTTGTCAGTGGCTGAGCTGTATGCAAATCTACCAGATTTACGGTACATGTACTGTGTCATAAGCTGTTTTTTTATTTTCATTTTGATGCACTTCTATGAGGGACTGTTAGGGACTTTATTCAGAATTATTCAGAATTACCATGCATATACATATGTGAAACCAAAATGCTTCACGTAGTACACAGAAAATTCCCACACTTATGAGTGAAAACACACTACCAAAAGACTCACATAATCAACTGAAACACTTTCATATAAACAACTGAAAATGTATTCATTCACATACACAACTGAAAGGCTCACAAACACTAGTGAAACCATCCACACATACTATTGAAATGCTTTCACACAAACAACTGAAAAGCTCTTACAAACACTAGTGAAACCTTCCACACATACTACTGAAATGCTTTCACACAAACAACTGAAAAGCTCTCACAAACACTAGTGAAACCATCCACACATACTACTGAAACGCTTTCACACAAACAGCTGAAAAGCTCTCACAAACACTAGTGAAACCATCCACACATACTACTGAAATGCTTTCATACAAACACTAGTGAAACCATCCACGCATACTACTGAAACGCTTTTACACAAACAATTGAAAAGCTCTCATAAACACTAGTTAAATGTTCTACACACACTATTGAAAAGCATTCACACACACTAGCAAAAATGACATTTTCGGTTGTGTATGTAAGCACCTTTTACTAGTTTGTGTACTAGTAGTATGTGTGGAAGGTTTCACCAGTGTTTGTCAGAGCTTTTCAGTTGTGTATGTGAATGAATACATTTTCAGTTGTTTTCAGTGTTTGAAGGATTTTGGTTTTATATATCTTTATGCATGGTTTCACACACACACACACACACACACATATGGGTGGTAATTCTGAATAAAGTTCTTATCAGCCCCTCATACACTTCAGTCTGTGTGTGCGCGCACTGCAGGCTGTTGGCATTCCAGACAGGGCCTTCCCCTACCTTGTGCCCTGTGTTACATATAGCAGGCTTCAGGCTTGAATCTCATTGGAAGATGGATAGATGGATGGATAAATACTTACCTTTAAAAAGAGATTCAGTGGCACCATTCACAAATGTTCGACTAACTAATTCATATCAAACTGTTTATATCTGGAAACCTGGAAAAATCTGTGATTACAGTCTGCCAAGCTGTAAATCTTTGCTGCACGATCAGTTGTTATATATATACACATACATACACACACACACACACATATATATATATATGAC
Source organism: Mormyrus hasselquistii (assembly GCA_026779605.1). Taxonomy (NCBI): domain Eukaryota; kingdom Metazoa; phylum Chordata; class Actinopteri; order Osteoglossiformes; family Mormyridae; genus Mormyrus; species Mormyrus hasselquistii. The sequence continues at coordinate 15,398,742 of JAODKE010000125.1, forward strand.
TGACTTACTCTGAGAAAGAATACCATGTTACCTGGGAATAGGAGTGGAGATGGACCTAACAGAGATGGAAAACAAATTGCATCTGTTGTGGCTTCTTTAGCACAAGAGAAAACACCTAAGAAAAAAGAAACGGGATCGAGGAAACAGCAACAGTAGGGATCTAATACCAAGGAAAAGAGAACTGATCAAGTGTGCCAACTGTCGTACAATTTCCGTCATATCACATGCCAGCAATATTATGCCAAAGATCATTCAACACAGATTAGAGTCCAAATTGCCTGCTTTATAAGCTCAATTCACAAAAGGCCAAGGAACAAGAAACATCACTGCCAACCTACAAAGGATATTCAGAAAAACCAAGGAATGCCAGACGGAGGTCAGCATAATAACTACAAAGCCTTTGATTGCATTGACCCTTTCAAATGATATTACCAGGCAAGTGGGTATAGCAGATGCATTTTATTTGTCTCTATGTGAAATCTCCACGCTGGAGAAGAGCTGGACAAAGGTATATTTTCACTTTCTCTATTCAACGTACTATGTGAGTGGAGTTGGACGGGAAAGGTCATCAACACTAAAGAATCCAAGAGTCAAGAAGTGTTACAGACTGGCACTGCAATGAAGGACCTAGAAATATCTTGGGAAGTACTGATGTATATCTCAGAACAAAGATGAGGAGTATTCTGAATGTGATATTTTTCAGCTCTAAATTATGTCGAGTGAAGAATCATGACAGGAAGAGTGTCAATGCCTTTGAACCTGGGTGCTTCTGAAAATTTCTCTGAAGTCTGTGGACTGTAAGGGCGGCGGTGCTCTGCTCATCTGTCACCACTGTTGCCTCGCGCCTGCATGGTTGTGGGGCTGAAACCGCACCTCTGCTGTGTGGGGAGTTTGCATGTTCTCCCCATGCTGTGTGGGGGGTTTGCATGTTCTCCCCATGCTGTGTGGGGGGTTTGCATGTTCTCCCCATGCTGTGTGGGCTTTGTCCAGGTGCTCCAGTTACCGTCCACAGCTCAACAACATTCGGTCAGGATAACTGGTGTCTTTGTATTCCGATAAAACATGCTAGTGTGTATTTGCCCTATAATGGACTGGAGCAGCATCCATGTTGGACCCCTGGGGTAGAATGCAGGCCCCGTAGAACCCGTGTCAGCTGGAACCAATAAAATCTCATGTCATTTTGCTGAATCAATGGATATCAGTTTTATTTCATCAGTTTCATTTACCACTGTGCAATAGCAGTTAGAAATATTTTTTCTGAGGAAGCGATTGTGGAATTTTAGCTTTATACCCCAAATTTATACAGTGTAATCATGCTATATGAATGCTGGTAGTGTTATCTATTTTTCCTCCACCATACTCATCTATCCATCCTCTAGTAAAGGGGAGGGGGTGAGAATTCAGCCATTCTGTCCCTAGCACTAAAGTAACTCGCAGCTTCAGACATCACTCTGGGCAGTGGCTTTTTTTTAATAGGTCCCTGTCATCGTTATGACGCCTGTTAGCTGTTAGCTAGCCAGATTGCTGTCCTTTCACATGCTCTGTAGCAGTCTTGTCATTAATGACCTTCCATGGGGGCAAGCGGAGAAAAACAGAGTCCACCTCTGCCCTTGCTGCGTCACAGTGGGTGGTGAGGGAAAGCTTTCAAATGTGTCCCTCACCATGCTAACTCTCCTGTTAGCCTCCAGAGCTCAGGAGTAGGACAGCTCATCTTATGATGCTCAGTAATCGTACAGAGTCAGTAAAGGCCCCCCCATTGCCCAGAGCGATAGAGGCATCCTTTTCGTCTTTCTGTTTTATTTTTGATTCGCTTGCTGCCTGTGTGTCAGTGAGTTTACCTCACGGATCCTCACCTGTTGCGACAGTGTTTTGTGTAAGAGGTTTGACGTCACCTTGCACCTTGCTGAGGGCACATCTTTAGCAGCATGAAAAGAGCCAGGATGTTGGAATTGCTCCGTAAGACGGATTTTGAGACATTTGCTGTAGGTATTTTTTGTCCCACAGAACATGTCTGCTTTTTATTATTGGACTAAAACATGCTGCCCCCCCCTGTAGCTTGACCACTGCATTCCTGCTGTAGTAGCTTACATACCCAAACCCTTCACAGTGTATAATTATTTAAAACCATTCAACAAAGAATACATTTTTTTGTGGCATGTTTTTGAAACCTTTTTACCTGTCAAGTATTGCTTCACAATCATTTTATACATAATTTATAAATAAAGTATTAACTGTAAAATAAAGTATTTAAACTATAAATAAAAAGACTTTTTTTACAAAAGTTTTTTTTTTTTAAGTTTTTTTTTTACAGCCAGTCTGAACAATATTTTATAAATGTAATTCAAAAATGCTTGAGTTGAGTTGAAGTCCATTTCGTTTGTGTTGACTATCCTGAATTTCACCTTCCTGAAAGAATTGCATTGCATTGATGTTTTCTAGTGACCAAATCTGGATGAGTCAGTGTTGTTGATTTATTCTTTCATAAAGAGTCAGCAACATGATGGTGTGTCTTGGGGGTGCGTCTGTGCCCTCAAAGCTCAGGACTGTGGGGGTGATTGATGCTGTGGCTCTGTGTGCAGAGTTTGCATGTTCTCCCAGTGTCTGTGTGGATCTCCGCTGGGTCACATGGTTCTCTTTCATTGTTCAAAGGCTTGTTTCTTATTTGTGTGTGTGAGTGGGAGGGGGGGTGGTCCACCAGGAAAATCTCTTGCATATTTCGTGTTTGCTGATGTCTTTTAATTTTGTATAGTGTCACCCTCTTGTTATGTCTAGTTGGGTTCCTAGGATGCAATGTGTTTTATTTGGCCTTGTCTTTTTGTGCCTGTAAACTCCCTGGCAATGGGACTTTATTTTCCCTTCTCAATGATGACATCATTATTATAAAGCAAAAAAATAAAAATCCCATCTGTCTAGTCGTTACACATTTATACATTCGAAGGTAAGAGGTTTTACTGCTTCACAGGTAAGAAAACTAGAAAGTGATTCTGTCACTGTCCTGTAGAGCTTTTGTTCCAAATCAGTTGTGTTTCCATAATCAAGAATAATTGTATTCATTTCTTTTAAATTAACCATAGCTAAAGTCATTTAGTTCTGAAGTCACATGTACTAGTAGCCGAATGTTAGATCAGCTAAATACAGGCAAATAATTAAGGTCTGACATGTAAAGCCGGGTTCCTCCCAGCCCCCGAGGATCTGTGTTTTTTCCTCGACTTTCCGTTTCTGCCCAGACGTGTCTTTGCAAGGAAGGCTCTCTAAGCAGCAGCTCGTGAACCCGGTGGTTCGGACCAAACCTGCGCGCAGTCTCTGTTTTATAGCTGCTGCAGAGTCGGACTCCGGCTGCTTTTGTAAGACAGAGGGGTTAACCGGCATCCCCCACCGTGCGGAGGCGAACACAAGCTGTTCTGGGAACAAAAAAAAAAAAAAAAAAAGCGTGGCTCTCAGAAACACAGCACCCAGCAAATTAAGCCAACTTTACTCCTGGGGGGAGGGGTGGGGAAAGAATTGCTGTAAGCCTCTCAATTCCTCAAGGATTTGTTATGTTGAATACACATTGGGGGGGGGGGGAGGTTTAGAGCTGAGCCAATGGACTTCCATGACGGCCTGGAAAAGCAGCGTGTGGGAGGTGGCTGGCCAGAACAGACAGTCTGACAATTGGCAGCGGCGTCAGTCATCCATACAGGCAGCCGCTGGTGTTCGGCCGGCTTGACACGGCGATGGCCAGCATGTAAGGACTCCACAAGCCAATCGATGATAAGCAGTATATTCTGGCGTGCCTCTGGACCGTCACTTCGAGAGCCAGAGGAGATGATGTATAGCTGCCAGACGAGTAGAATGGAATAATTACGTCTTTATTGTGTTCCGCAAGCGGCCAAAGGGGAAATGATTCCCAGATCCTACGATTCACCTGACACCATGAGATCTCCACAACTTTGTCATTTGGGAGTCTCCGTGTGTCGTCATGGAAGCCGTGTGGAGGTTCTCTGTGGGCCAGGAGGCCCGGCCTGTTTAGGGAGGGGGGGGGTTATCCTTCCGTGGTGTCTCTGAAAGCTGACAAGGTCACCAGGAGACCAAAGTGCCGCTAGCCAGGAATCGACTGATCCGTGTTATGAAGTGTTTATTGATTTTCCCCAAGCGTATTCAAAAGGAGGGGTGGTACCCCCCCAGGCACAACCATGGCCCGCTGACGTGCGAGCTGTATGTCGCTGGGGTGATTCTGACGCCTGCCGAATTCGTCAGGGACTCTGGGCGGGGGGGTTAATTATCTGGCTCTCATCTGCTTTTAGTCCAGAAGCCACAAAAAAGAAATAAATAAGCGATAAGTCATGGCAACACAAGAGCTGCGAGTGCGGGAAGGTGTAGCCACGGAGAAGTGGCACGTTTATAACGCTGGATTGCTTTTCACGTGACTTTGCATTTCATTAAAGCTTTATGGAAATGTAACAGCAGTTTACACTCATCCAGCCATCACCAGTGGCTTCCTAACAGTGAAAGTGATGCACAGCACTGGTCTCCCACAGCAGCATGTTGTAGCTGTGCAGGGGCCCCGCTCACTGGGACCAGTTCACTGGGGCCTGGCCATGGCTCACAGGGTCCCAGCTCACAGGAACCTGTCTCACTGAGGCCTGACTCACAGGGGCCTGTCTCACTCAGGCCTGAGTCACAGAGGCCCGGCTCACAGGAGCCTGTCTCACTCAGGCCTGACTCACAGGGGCCCGGCTCACAAGATCCCAGCTTACAGGGGCCTGTCTCACTGAGGCCTGACTCACAGGGTCCAAGTTCACAGGGGCCTGACTCATAGGGCCTGGCTTGCAGGAGCCTGTCTCACTGAGGGCTGACCCACGGGGGCCTGGCTCATAGGATCCCAGCTCACAGGAGCCTGTCTCACTGAGGCCTGACTCACCGGATCCCAGCTCACAAAAGTCTTTCTCACTGAGGCCTGACTCGCAGGGGACTGGCTCACAGGAGCCTGACTCACTGAAGCCTGACTCACAGGGGCCCGGCTCACAGGATCTTGTCTCACTGAGGCCTGACTCACAAGGGCCCGGCTCACAGGAGCTTGTCTCACTGAGGCCTGACTCACAAGGGCCCTTTCTGGCTTGGTTCTAGGATAGGCCTAACCTTAGACATCTGATGCAACATAATGGGCTGCACCTTGAGACGCTGGCTGCGTTAGAACCCCCAGCTGCCCACACAGCCCCATTCCTCACGTGTTTACATCATATGCATAAGTGGTGGAGTCTTGAATACCACAAGTACCTCATTCTGGTTCATTCTTCTTTTCTTGTACGCAGGCCATATGTTCTTCAGATGATTTAAATGGCAAAGCTCTGAATTCTAATTAAGGTCTGACCTTTTAAGTGGTCAGATTCTTACATATCTCAGACATTATTTCTCAGAACTCATTTATGTTTTTAAATGAAGAGGTTAATAAGATTTTGTCCCCCGTTTACCCTGATAGCTACTGGCGTGTAGATATTAGAGGCCGGCTGTCTGATTACAAATGATTTATTTGATATCAGTGACATTTAATTATATTCTGAACCATAACACGTACTCTTGTGTAATTTGTATATTTCTGCCTTGTTAAAAAATCGGTTTGTACAGGCGCAGTCATCAGAGTACATGAAAACACTGTAAATATAAAATAGTGAAAAGGTTATCCATGAAATTAGCTAGCTCCAGGTGAAGCGCCTTGGAATTGCCGTGTCTTGAAGGACCTACTCATTCTTGACTTCTGAGCAAAGAATGAAGAGGATGATTTCATCCACTTCCTCTCTACTGGTGCCAGGGAACTTTTTTTTTAGCTCGACTTATGGATTATTGAATGCAGGTACTGATTTTTTTCAGCGGCTGAATTACTTTGCAGTACTGCAGGTCCTCTGTGATGCCTAAATATTCAGTGCTAAATGCGAGCCTATTTAAGTATGAGAAATCTATTAAAACTCTGCCTTGTACGTTAAATTTATTTATAGTGGAGTTTTAAAAAATTAGAAAAGTATTACAAAATGAACAAGTCTAGCTAATTTGCCCTATATATATTCATATGATATGATATATAAACATCACCAGTATTTAAGTAAGGTGATCCAGTGAGCTTTGGCTGGTGAGCGTCACCTTATCAAACTCTAGCAGCTGTCTGGAGGAGCACAGCAGGCTGGAACCCAAATCAAACATCTCTGCTGGTTCCAGCAAGCCGTGACGTCTTGGCACCTTGTGTCTACCTGTCTGGGCTTTCCAAGCTCAGACCTGAAATGGCGATGTGGTGATGCTGGTTCACCGTGTGGAATCTGACCTCTGAAGATACAGGGGCATTACAGGCAGAAATCAGTGTATATCTAACCTCACACTCCCAAAATTTCTTCCCTCATCCTCTCTCTCTGTAGTCTTTAGAAATATTTTTTTGGAATATAAATGCGGAAAAACCATAGTAATTTTTACTCTTGATTTCCATGTACATGATTATATTCATGAATATAAACATGACTGTAATCAGCTCTAAATCAGTATGATCTGCACATAGGGAATAGCCATATCATCGTTGCATATGGATCAGTAAAACGTTGCAGGTTTTGCTCTACATGCAGCCAAAAGTCTGCTAGTAATGCATCCCATCTCTGCACACTCTGCCCATGTTCACGGAGACACCGCTCTTTAATTTTGGGATTCCTCCGAATTGCTGGATGTGTTCATCTTACACGCTGGCCTTCTCGGTGGCCACGAGCCGTCCGTCTGCAGACGCCCTCAGACCCCCCCATCTCCACTCCGGGGTCCCCAAAATATGAAATGGGAGAAGCGGGCCCTGTCAGCTTGGCTCAGCTGAAACAGGAACTTACAGATTATGATAATAAGTCCGATTTAATTAGATGGGCAGCAAAGATGAGCTGGGAAAGTCTGACAGCCAGAGCCCAAGAGGCACTTAACTCTCCTGATTCCAGAACCATCTAGGAACCATCAGTCTGGGCTGTGCTGAAGGTCATGATATTGAGTTTGCAAGGAGATAAATAAAATAGTCAGGTCATTTACATAATGGCTGTCCCTCCCCAAGGTTGAATGTCTTCCTGTCCTCTTCCATGTACCCAAGCTTCTAATGGGATCTTATCAGAAAGTCAGAAAATAATCATCTTTTTGAGAATATTTCCTGGTGCCTACCATTTGTGCTGTGTTTGTAACTTTAAGAGCCACAAAAAAAGCTGAAAGGGCAGGTAAGCATTGCTAAGCACTTGTTATTTCTAAGTTTAAACATTTTCAATGCTCAGAGTCTCCCTGCTGCTTCCATTATTGTTATCATAGGACAAGAGAGGAAATGATTGATGCTCTTTCAGCAGCAATATGGCAGCAGCATCCTTTCCGGGATACAGCTTGAAGTCGCAGGTCACCAAAGTCGCTCCACGTCGGCTTGAGCGCAGAGGGACGGTGTCCCAGCTTTGTGCTGCCTGCAGACTGTCCCCCATCCCAGTCCCGTTTCAGTCTCCTTTCATTAAGAGCATTTCTCCTAACATTTCTTCTCATTGGAGACTTGGGATGCTGCCTTCTCGGTTTAAGATGGAAGGTTCCTGGCATTTTGTGACACCATCTCAACCTACATTTAATAAACAGACTTGCGGAAATGAACCCATTTAACATATCTTGTAGAACCATAAAGAATCACATCTTAATGCACAAGTGTGTTTGTCTTGGGTAAGACATTATCATTATTCTTTTTGCATTTCCTGACCAACTATGTTTCAGTGTCTGAATGTACTGAATGCTGCAAACATTCCATATTGCTTTAAGTATAATTGTGCATGCACATTCTTGCAAACATGTAAACATGTTTCTCTTTATGTAAGTAATAGTTTTCACTGATATTGTTTTAATTTTTTTTCTGTAGTGTGTAAGTGTTTATGTAGAATGGCTTGATGTGTGATCTGACAGCAGTGTTTGGTTTTGAGCAAAGATAAAATAGTTTCGCCGAGTCAAAGGTTTTGTGGATGTAGTTTCAAAATTGGGTTTGGTGTTAACTGTTTTGAGAAAAAAATGGAAGGTTTCAGCAAATGTGCTTTAACAATTCAGACGAGCTGTAAGAAAATGGCACGAACTGAACGGTGCTCTCAGAGGCTTTGGGTTTGAATTGAGAAATTACTGACACTGCACCAGTAAGGAAAGATATTAAGCGGCTTAAGTATATTTTATGTGTGTTAATCCATAAAACTGTGTGTTAGGTATGATCCATGGACAAGCTTTGGGAGTGGCAGCTGGTACCATGTCCACATCACTCCTGTCAAATAATTTACTGTAAAAATTGGACATCACTGCACCTGTCAGCGGTCACTGTGTGTATCTCCTGATCTCTCCCTGGATGCGATCACTGTGCATATCCCCTGACCTCTCCCTCTCAGTAGTCACTGTGTGTATCCCCTGACCTCTCCCTGTCGGTAGTCACTGTGCATATCCCCTGACCTCTCCCTGTCGGTAGTCACTGTGCATATCCCCTGACCTCTCCCGCTCAGTAGTCACTGTGTGTATCCCCTGATCTCTCCCTGTCGGTAGTCACTGTGCATATCCCCTGATCTCCCGCTGGCTATGGTAACTGTGTGTATCCCCTGATTTCTCCCTGTCAATAGTCTCTGTGCATATCCCCTGATCTTTCACTGGCTGTGGTCACTGTGCGTATCCCCTGATCTCTCCCTGTCAGTAGTCACTGTGCATATCCCCTGATCTCCCGCTGGCTATGGTAACTGTGTGTATCCCCTGATTTCTCTCTGTCAGTAGTCTCCGTGCATATCCCCTGATCTCTCACTGGCTAATACCCTGATCTTAATAGGAAAGGGCAGGTCAAAACTCACAGAAATTTAGATCCTTTTGTACAATTTGCGCAAACCTTTTATAACAAATCTGTTTACATACTAATTGCAATGTATGCCTATTTTATGCCTTTGACCTTTGCTGTCACTTAATTCTCTCAATGAAAAGCTCTGAATCCCAGTCTGTTATTTCCCCGTTTCTTTGCATTTTTTATTCCATGCTGTTCATCAGGGCCCAGCCGATATTTTGTCCCAAATACTAATACAGATTTTAAGGAGCTAAACATTCTGACAACAGGAATAATATCAGGCAATACAGTTTTCGAGAGTCAAAAATGAAACGGACAAACCTTGTTTTACTTAAAGGTGGTTTAGTCACTGGTAAACCCAAATCAATAGTAGAAAACCCTTGAAACAAGAAAAATGAACTCTTAGAAGAAAATGTAAAGTACATTGTCTGCTCTGCTTAACAAAAGCACCATGCAAATTAACTGTGTTCACACACTGAAGTTTTTTTTGTGTGGGATAATAAAATATCTCTATTCCCAATAGATCACTAGCGGCTCTTTGGCCAAAGTGACTAATAATCCCAAGCAGATGATCCCAGGAAGCATAGCTGCTCAGCATTTTCTCCTGGACACAGAGAGAGCGAGAGAGCGAGCGAGCGCAAGCTCTTTTTTTCATCCTTAAAGAGATATTGTCAGTGCTTCATAAGTGAGTTTTCTGTAGATGCCAATACATTTGCAGAAGCATACTGTCACCTGACTGTCAGGGAGGCCTTACCGCCCACATGTCGGACGCCCTGCATTTGATCAATGTACATTTATTTCAGCTGTAATTCCTTTCCTCTCTCTCAACTGATCTATTAGCTAATTCAAGTCTTGTTTTTAACTCATCATTGCTGCTGTACATGCTGATCGTTTAACAGCGGATGTGCTGGGATCTTATGACATCAGGGGCTTAGCCAACAAGGCTGATCTGTCCGTGGGTCTGCCCGCCCCACCGGGCACCTCTGAAGTTATGAAGATCGCAGCACTGTGAAGCTTTTAGGAAACGCAGCCCTGGACTTGGCTTGTTAAGATGTATGCAGATCTCATATCGAGGGCATCGCTGTTATCGGCACTAACCAAGCCATCCGGGGTTCATGACATATCTAATAGTTATCATGCAAACATCATGTGCACAATGGGTTTAATATAAGATGCTCAGAAGTTCTGAATTCAAATGCTTTTCTTCCCAGAGAATCCCATAGAGACTGACAGGTGACCCCGATGGTGTCTTGGAAAGACGAATGGAGGTTGTGTGCGTGTGCGTGTGTGCATGTGCGTGTACGTGTGCGTGTATTTTGGTGCGACATAACAGAAATGCAGGCCATGGACCGCTGTCCTCCATGTTCATCTCTCTGACCCCCCCGCCACTGCAGGTCCCATCTGATGCCGAAACTGAAGGAATCTCGCTCCCACGAGTCTTTGCTCAGCCCCAGCAGTGCGGTGGAAGCCCTGGACCTCAGCATGGAGGAGGAGGTGGTGATTAAGCCCGTTCACAGCAGCATCTTGGGCCAGGACTACTGCTTCGAGGTGAGCCGATTCCTGCCCCACCCAACACCAGTCCCCTGCTCTCCCCCTAGCTCATCTATCCCACCCTAATTACACACAAAGGCTTGCGGTGGTCACTGCTGGCAGCCTGCATCCGAGAGCCGGCCCGCATTTACCCCTCTCTGCTTTCTGGCTGCCTCATTTATACGCCGGCAAGATTTATCGTTAGTTGTATTGACCCAGTGCTCAGTCTGCCTCCAATTATCTTAAAACTGCAAAAGTGTCTGCCTGAGGAAGCCATTTACTCTGGCAGCCAAAACATTAAATATTTATCGCCGCTGCTCCCATTTCATAAACGCCTCACACACAGCATCAGCGATTTGTTAGACGGTCAGGCAGAGTCTGCCTCTTGGATCCTCGGCATCGTCGAGCTAGAGAAATTCAGGCCAGGAACGGCTGTTCTGTGAAGATGTCCCTTTTTTAGCCTTCTTGGCTAAATTTAGTGCCTCTGAGCACAGAAAGCATCTCTCAAACGAGCAGTCGCGCGTCCCGTTAGTCGGTGACGAATTCACTCAAGAGGGGACTGATGTAACACTCCGGACTATGAGGGAAAGCGCTTTTCATGTCATGTCAAAAAATAAATACATCATCCGCGGGCAGATTGTTTTGACAGAATTTGTTTTAAGAACCGGGGAAAACAAAATGTGAACACTGGTCTTTACTGGAGTCTGTCGGCTCTGTTTCGGTGGGTCTTTAGGCACGGAGGCAGAGGTGGCTTCAGAGTTATGCTGCACCTGCTATGCTCTGTCCCCAGGCTCCTGTAATAGCCAGTGTCCCCTCGCTCCCTGGCTACGCTTTGTCCCCAGGGCCCTGTAATAGCCAGTGTCCCCTTGCTCCCTAGGTACTCTCTGTCCCCAGGCCCCTGTAATAGCCAGTGTCCCCTCGCTCCCTAGGTACTCTCTGTCCCCAAGCCCCTATAATAACTATTGTCCCTTCGCTACCTGGCTACGCTCTGTCCCCAAGCCCCTGTAATAGCCAGTGTCCCCTCGCTCCCTGGATATGCTATGCCAGCTCTTCCTCTTCATTTCTTTCCGCGTGCAGTCTGCGTGAGCCAGGGCTGATGCCATGTCTACCGGTCTCCCGGCCCTCGTTATTCCTGCCTGTCCGCCCGCAGCCTGCCACCCCCCCCCTCCCCAATCCATCAGATCTTTGCAGCTGCGGCCGTGCTTTTTATGTGGTGTGTGTGTGTGTGTGTGTGTGAGAGAGAGAGTGTGAGAGACGGCGTGTGTGGTTAAAGAGTGTGTTTAAATGTTTGAATTTATGTGAGCAGTTTGAGATTTTTTTTAATGAAAAGTGCTTGATAAATGTATTATTATTACTATATTTTTTAAAGGGAGACAGAAAAACTGTGTGTGTGTGTGTGAGAGAGAGAGGGGGGTTGAGTGTACGTGGGTGACTGTGTGAATGGGAGGGAAAGAGTGTGTGCATGACGGTGAGTATTTACGTGTCGGAGTGTGAAAGTGAGTGTTTATGTGAGACAGAAGGAGTGTCAGTGTAAAAACGTCGAGCTGCAGCTGAAGGCAGAACTCTCGTTTTTGTGAAAAGCGGATCAGAGCAGGACAGATATTTGTTGACGTCTCAGTTGAGCAGGTCGGCCCCCATTAGTGTAAATGTATTAAATGTGTGCTTGTGGCTAAACTTGCCGCTAGAGCGAACGGATCTGATTTGAAGTCGTCTGGCTGACAATTTAAGAGTGATGTCACCCGCGGGGGGGGTCGCATGACCAAAGCCGCGGAGCAGCGTGGCGGAGCAGCGCGGTGGAGCCCCGAGGGCTCGTCCTCCCTTTGTTTACACTGCTCTGTTTGCTCGCTGCCAGGGCTGCTGCCTGCCGGTACCCCATTTCCTGCGTGGCTGGGCCACCACGTTCCCCTACCTCTGGGCATTATCCAGTTCATTGCCTTGGTTGCTGCATATGGGGGGGGGTGAGGGCATTTACGGGGAATTAGGGACTGTAAGAATGAGAGCCCACTGCCATCTGGGCCTAGCAGTGGCCATGGAAACGACTGTTTCACTTTTGATTCGGAACAGAGGACACCGGGCAGAGTTGTTGGTGATGCCAGTATTACTGATAGCTTTACAGGATCATTGGGTAGATGCTTAATGTGTCCAGTTTTTATATAATAATGGCAGGGTGAATGGGCTGCACTCATAACCTAATGGTTGCTAGTTCAAGTCACAGAGGGACTGGGCTGTAGGCTTCATAAGCGAGGTACTTAACCTTGATGACTTTAGGAAAACTGTCCAGCTGTACGACTCAGTCTTAAATAATGCTGTGATGAATAAATCCAATGAGATGGTACTTTATTGATCCCTAGAAGTATTAGAAATAAAAAGGAATTTTATTTTCTAGTTTTAGTGTATTTTTTATAACATCTACTTGTTTCAGGTGACCACCTCAACGGGAAGTAAATGTTTCTCCTGTCGCTCGTCAGCGGAGAGGGACAAGTGGATGGAGAACCTGCGGAGAGCCGTGCACCCAAACAAGGTAAGGATGGAGATGTGGAGGGTAACTCCACTGATGGAGCAGGCAAGTAATGCCAGTGATGGAGCAGGTGAGTAACTCAGGGGAGGGAGCAGGCGGGTACCCCATTGATGGAGCAGGTGGGTAACCGCGGTGATGGTGGTGTGTCAGGTAAACCCGATGATGGAGCAGGTGGGTAACCCCGGTGATGGTGGTGTGTCAGGTAACCCCGATGATGGAGCAGGTGGGTAACCACGGTGATAGTGGCGTGTCAGGTAACCCCGATGATGGAGCAGGTGGGTGACCCCGGTGATGGTGGCGTGTCAGGTAACCCCAATGATGGAGCAGGTGGGTAACCCCGGTGATGGTGGTGTGTCAGGTAACCCCGATGATGGAGCAGGTGGGTGACCCCGGTGATGGTGGTGTGTCAGGTAACCCCGATGATGGAACAGGTGGGTAACCCCGGTGATGGTGGTGTGTCAGGTAACCCCGATGATGGAGCAGGTGGGTAACCCCGGTGATGGTGGTGTGTCAGGTAACCCCGATGATGAAGTAGGCAGGAAACGCGGTAGGGACAGGCTCAGCCATATGGACAGAAACCCCTCTCTGTCAGGAAGTACCGGGCGCATTCTGTTAAAGCCCAGTAAGCAGGCCAAACCCACTCTAAAAGCACGCATGCAGACAATTATGCAAAAAATGTTATTTTAGTATCGTGCTGCCTTTTTCTTTTACTTCAGAATGCTAATTTGACAGTGCCATGTTCGTTGTTCTTTAGTTTACAGATTGCTGGCTAATTAGAAGAGTACTCTGCTCTGTCATCTGCATCATGTTCCCCTGGCTCAGCGATAAATCTACCCTTCAGTGCCCTGTTCAGTCATTCGTATATATGTGACTTTAAAGCTGCACTTTTCAATGATATTAAATTCTCATACTTTATCACATTTCACTGTCCTGCAAGTTAGATAGCGGATCCATTTGTCATTATGAATTCATTTTTGATACGTTTAAAATAAGCAGTATTTGTTTTATGAATTAATTTTGGTGCATTTGACATAAAAAAGGTTTCTTTGGATGTCCTTTGTATTTTTTGTCTACAAAGTATATCTCAGAGAAGCCAACCTCTTCTCCCACAATCCAAAGACTTGCAATTAGGTAAATTGTTTCTAAATTACCGATACTTTGCGAGCCCTGGACTGGCATCCTGCCCCATGGTTCTTGACACAGGTTCCAGGTTTACTACCACCCTGTAGTGGATGGGCAGTTGGAAGATGAATGGATAGATAGGGTTTTACTTGGAAAGTCTGACATTGCTTTGTTTCTGCCTTGAGTTGGCCCAGAAAAGGACTCTTTCTTTCCCTTTTCATAGGACAATAGTTGGCGTATGGAGAACATGCTAAAACTGTGGGTCATCGAGGCCAAGGACCTTCCGACCAAGAAGAAGTACTTTTGTGAGCTTTGCCTGGATGATGCACTGTACGCACGGACTACATGCAAGCTCAAAACTGACAACGTCTTCTGGGGGGAGCACTTTGAGTTCAACAACCTGCCGGCCATTAAAAACATTACGGTGCACCTCTACAAGGAGACAGACAAGAAGAAGAAGAAGGACAAGAACAACTATATAGGGTTGGTAAACATCCCTATCCTGGCGGTGACAGGCCGGCAGTTTGTTGAGAAGTGGTATGCTGTGAGCACCCCGAACCCCAACAAGGGCAAGGCTCCCGGCCCTATGATCCGCATCAAGGCTCGCTACCAGAGCATGAGCATTCTGCCCATGGAGCTGTACAAGGAGTTCGCCGAGTACGTCACCAACAGCTACATGCTGCTCTGCTCCGTACTGGAGCCCGTGCTCAGCGTCAAGAGCAAGGAGGAGATGGCGTGTGCCCTCGTGCACATCCTACAGAGCACCGGCAAGGCCAAGGTAAGGCCTGTGGAGTGCCTGCAGCTTCCCCGTCCAGCTTCTCAGGGGGACCTGCTGCCTTCGCCCTTGATTCGCAGAAGTACTTGTACTTCAGTTTTATTTGTTCTCTGCCTTTTCTTAATCCTGCCAGACACTAAAGAACTAGACTTTTCTGATGTCTGCTTAATCATGTGCGTAACCAAGCCTCAGTTGTCTGTCTTGAGAACTCAGACTTATAGTAGAAATCTGTTCATGAGTATCTTCTGGGTTTTTACGTATATAATATACATGTATGTGAAGGGAGCAGAAGCTGCAGGACTTCCTTGGCCTATTTCAGTCATGTTTACAGTGAGTAGCATAACTGGGAAGCTTCTGGAAAGCTTCACATAATCTTCTGTCCACTGCGCCATCAAGAACAATAGTAAATAAACCTTTCCTGTTTCTGTCGCACTGCCAATGAGAGCACAGACTGGTAAGGAAAACAGCGCTGGCTGTTTACCGTCGCCGGTACTGTAAACACTGAGTAAACTCCAGCAGACGAGGGGGAATGCTCCTCATTTACCACTGGCAACTTCTGCAGGTTTCAGGTTAAGCTAATCGTGCATATCCTGCGAATTCCATGAACTGTAGAACAACTGTGACTGGGAAGGAATTCCAGATTTTCGCTTGGAGTAGTGGCATATTCAAACCCAAACCTTTCTCCTACTGCATTTGTCTTCCCTCAAGGACACTTATTTCACAGGATTTCCACAGAATCTTTATTATCTTTGACACTGGAGGCTAGTTAATTATTCTGGCTGTCGAGTGGAAATTCTGTGCAGGCTCCAGCAGCCTGAGCTTCTGGTGAATGGAACGTCTTCAGGAGTGATTTCAGTTTCTTCTGTTTCAGGATGGATATTGCTTTTATTTGTTTTATCTTATCTGTTGTTTTTCATTTTTCTCCTGGTTTGCCCAGCCAAGGAGCTACAGCAGTCTAAAACTGCTTCTCACAGTAGACTCATGACTCAAAGTGGCAACGTTCACCGTTTCAGGGTCCTTGAACTTGGGTTGACCACTTTTACTGCCTTAGAAACTCAAGACCTTATCGATTTGCTTTTGACTTGTCGAACTGCACTGGAGGTACACCGGTGGCTTGCATTGAATCTGTTACATATCCATTTCTTTGAGCACCTTGAATGTCCTTCCCCTATCTGAAAAAAAATCCCAGTAAACCTAGAGATATATAAGCTACATTTCTCACTGTAAGAAGTTTCTGATCACGGCATCCTGATGGGTAAAATGATCCCTGATAAGCCCGGAACACGACTTAGCAGAGATCGATAAATGGATCGTGGCAGATGAGCATTTGATGGATGCCCGCGGTGCCACCCCAGAGGGGGGGTGAGATGGGCATATTAGCCGTCTGCCCGTAATCAGGCTCGCTTAATTGCAGTGTTCTTGAATAAGCCTCATAACAAATGGCACCATGCCTCTGTGACTCTTTCTTTCGGTATATTGTGTTACTCAAGGTCTTACACTCCCTCCGTCCACCTGCCATTTTTATGTCATTTGCAGATGTTTTGCACGATACAGACAGTTGTATTGGTGCCCATATGTTATATTTAATTCTAGATAGTCACCTCAGGTGTATCAGGGGCGGTTGAATTATAGAGTCTAATGGCATGCATATAGAATGTATCCATATAGTTTTCAGGTGTATGCTCTTGGTCAGTAGGTTGGCACGATACTCTTTGCTATGGAGATGAGGATGATGTAGAGTTGTGGTAGCTGCTGTTGGTGCTGAAATCACTTCCCACTTTAAAAACAAAGCCGGGAGCTTGCTGCAGGACCGGCCTTCATTACAGCCAATCGTAAGAAATTTGTCAGCCGCAAGGTCCACTTCTCTTGTTCAAACGTAGCTGCTATAGGAGATTTGGTGCTTGCCAATAGGAAATTTGGTGCTTGTTTCAGCTTAGGGGACTTAAAAATGTTAAACCAAATCTCGATTCAGAAGAAAGCAGGTTCAAAGAACATACAGGTTAGAGATGTCTGTAGACCAAGGACTATTTATATATTTCTAATCAGTAGCTGCATTTTTGTTGTCCTAATCGAATGAGGTCCCTCATCTTCTGTGAGTCTGGACATTTCTTTTATTTCATTCCTCCAAATAAAAATCTAATAAAATCCCAAAGAGAAATAACTCCACCTGTATTGCGCATCACATAAATGAATTCAGCCATTCTGTTGCTTTTCTCCATGTTGGTGTGGGCTGTAGTGCCGTTCGGCTTTAAGGGTTATCCTGCACCTATGTTCCTAGCAATTGATCTATGTCTGCAACGCAGACTGACTGCTGCTGAAAGCCACATCCTCCGTCTTCTGTCTGCTTGCTGATCACATGACCTAGTGTTGATGGCAATGAAGAACCGTCATAGCAAACGAGCGTGCTTGGAGGAACACTCATCTACAACCATCACTTTAGGTTCAGGCTGAGGTGAGCCATCTGGGACTGAGTTATATTTTGTCACGGTTTATTTAGCATATAAAGCATGCAGACGCATGTCTAAGTTAATTTGAATTACTGCTGATCATTTAATCAAGCTTTCCCTGTTATGATGTATGTGTTATTAGACCTGTTTCTTATTCCAATATTCATTTCTATATAAGAGGCCTGATGTAGGCAAGTTAAATAAAAATTTAATAAAATTAATTAAATATTGGGGGGGAGGGGTCCGTGCCTATATAATAGATTATCTGTATACGATTGTCGATTTAAGTAATTATGGATGTTTTACACGGCCATGTATCCGAAACCGTCTCTCGCCTAGTTGGGTTTATTTCACTCCGTTATTGCAATTGAACTGCGTAGGCGTGTAACAGTTGCCGCTTCGCAGCCATTCTGACAGAAGCCCCCTCTCTCTGGGTGACTTCATTATCACTCGATTCTTTGAAGTGCTGATACCCCAGGCCAGCACGCTTCATTTTTCACTGTATACTTTCATACTTGCACATTTTTATCACATTGTACGTAATGACAATGGGATTTTTATCATCAAAAATAAATGGTTGACAGGGATTGCAGTCTGACCCAGCCACTGCTCATTAGCTGAAAACCCTTTTTATTGGCTACTGAAAGTAGAGTTCCCTTCACTGCCATGCAGTAAGACAGTGACCAGACCTGGATACCTCACTGAGCATGAACCTGATTTACTTGCCTGCAGTATCAGGCACTTACTCTCCCTGGTATACAGCAGTAGTGTGGCATAAAGCCCACACCCATTCCTGTAACCCTCATTTCCCTACTTTTTAAACTAATTATACTGCCACTGGGGTTTTGGAATGGAGAATCTGGCCGCCAACCCCAGGATCACTGAAGCAGTGCCTTGTACATTTAGCCCTCCTATTATTTGTCTGGTCTGGCAGCACAGCGGCTCAGTGGGTAGTGCTGTCACTGCATACCTTCAGGGTTGGAGGGTTTCAGTCCTGTGTGTGTGTGTGTGCCCTGCGATGGGCTGCAGTCCTGTCCTGGGTGTCCCCTGCTTTGTGCTTCTTATGGTGGGCTTAAGGCTCTTGGTGACCCTGTACTGGGTAAGTGCTTGAAAGATGGATGGATTATTTCTCTGATCCTTTTGGGCATGAATGTTTTCACGGGGGTGAAGTAGTACTTGGGGTAATGAGCTTCAAGCACGCAGGATCAGTGCCGATTGCCGGAGCCGGTTTGGGTAAAATGTCACGGGCCACTGGCCGTTTAGTCCTCTCCGGTGACTCGGCTCAGCTGGCATTTGAGGCTCAGCCTCTTACTCTTAAGTAACATGTTTGATCGCAGCGTAGAGTATGGGTTCTCACTCCTGCTCAGTGCCCACTATATACGGGATTAGTTAATTTCCAAAAATAAACAGTATATTTTTTTGTTTGTTTGTTTATGATGTTCATGTATTGTATTTGTATTTCCATCTGAGAAATATCTCCCATCGATCTGCCGCTACCGCACCTCATTCCCGCATAACCCCCACCCGCCGACCACTTTACCGGTCCATGAAATTTTTGTACGACATAAACCAGTCAAAGGGCTGGGAATCACTGGCTCATGGGGTTAAACGGTGAACTAAAGAAACTGGAGGTCCTGGAGATGCACCTCTCGCTAGGTGGTGATCTCATGTGCCTTCTTACTCAAGGCTTGATCAGGAAGTTGCTTCTCTGTTACATAACTTTGGTGGGTTTGGTCTCGTCTTTTAGCCTCACCTTGGAGCATGAGGAAGTGGGGGGGGTTATGTTTCCCCCCCACATCCATAAACCACACGGCACTCCTGGAAGCTCAACTTTCATCATCCCTTCATCTTTTCTTCATCCTGCTGAAAAACAGAGGTGGGCATCAGCGTGTAGCAGCTTCCCGTGATGCAAGATCCCGGATGACGATCACACGGCGCTGATCGGCAGAAAGCCACGCGTCTCTCATGCTCACTTACTTGCCTCTTGGCGAGAGGCACATGGCTGTTAGCCAAGGGAGCCCCCCCCCCCCTTGTTGCACCATTAGAGGGGCACAGCAATGAGCATTGAAGCAGGTTTTTAAAAATGCACGTTGCTTTTCACCCAAATTGCTTATCATTGTCAGTACAAGGATGTTAATCTTGTAAATATCAATTTATGAAATATGAATTATAATTTCCTTTGGAGATTTTTTTTTCTTGTATTTGAGACCATTTCAATATGTGAACGTGTAGATGAGGAAAGGTCATGGCTGCATTTGTTTTAAATTGGGCATCGACACAGATTTGATGCTGGAATGATCGATTGATTAAAAATTGATGCAGTGATTGATTAAAAATGGATTAAAAATGATATGGAATTGCATTGATGCATCTTGTGTACTGGGGCCTCTGCAGTTATGTCCACCTCAAAGCACTTTTCTGGCTGGAAATCTGGTGGTTTTCTGTGTATTCATATATACTTGCGATAAGCATGAACAACACTTACTGTAAATGAAGTATTGTATGATCACTGCATCGAGTATGACTGTGTTTGTTCATTACTCATCATGTTACCTACTAACCCAATATCAAAGAAAGCTGTGAAAAGAAGTGAGGGGCTTTTGTGAACAGGAGGTTCATTTAATTTGGGGGAAAAGCAGTTTCATTTTTATTTCTGAGACAGTGAGACATGCTTGCGAATAGCAAAAACATCTTTCGCTTGAATTTGTCTGGCCGCTTGAAGACTCAGAGAGGTTACATCACCGACTTTGCATGCTGGTGTCGCCACTGTTTCGAGCTCCTTTGCAGCTGAGCTGCTGAAGCCATGCCGAATGACGTGCTTTTGCACATCTGCAGGCCTTTGGGCTGTGCCTCCCTCGCTGATGTGTCAGGGAGGGGATGTGGCCATTGCCTGGAGCTCTGTTTGTATCCCCAGAATTTTACTGTATATATCCTGGCCTGAGTTCACTACAAGCCTTAAAGCTGGAGCCGGTCGTTGCTTCTGTGCCAGCTGTAATGCCTGGTTGAGGACAGTACCATAACGCCCTTCCTCCAGGGGTGTCCCATGGTGGTCGGCAGATTGAACCGGCCCTGCACGTCATTCTTCCTAAACGCTCTTTAGCCGCGTGGAGTGCTAAACCTCTTACTGCCTTATGGCATTTCCATTCTATCCATTTCTCCTCGTGCTCCAGAGGATTCATCGGACACACAAAACCAACCCCCCATCCCCGCTCTCACATGGAAACTCCTTTATCTTCTGCCTCCAGGAGGGCTCACTGCCTTATTTCATTTTTCCCCTTTAATCCAATTAGATGAACGAGCCTGTATGAATCTCAGCTTCTAGTCTGGCTCGAAAGAGCTGGTCTGCTTTGGAGAATTCGCCATTTTTTCCCCTGCCCTTCCTCATCCAATTCACGATGCTTGATGGTCGATGCTTATCCTTTTTCTTTAATTCTTTTCAACAATGGCAAAGTCAAGCAGCACCCCCCCAGTGGTGATTATGCTGAGATAGGGCTCCCCTGATATGATGCCACAGGAGCTGAATACTAAATTTTGGTTGCATCTATTAGCGTACGGGTCGGGGTTGATCTTGTGCGGTTGGCGGGGGGTGGGGCAGGCTGGCAGGAAAGCAATATGGCCCCTCCAGGCATAATTGAATATAGATCGTCTCTGCTATGGGGGTGGCTGTATGGAGCGCGGTTTCTGGGAGGCTCAGGTCGCCTTGTGATTATTTTCGGGACTGGGGGCGAGTGACAGGAGGCACCCTGCAAAATGGCTACCTCTCGACAGGAATCCTTGACATTGCGATTGGTGTAGCAGCGTCCATGCCTCTTCCGGATGGACGGCACCACCTCGGCGACCCACATGAGCAGCGCTGGGGTCTCGTCTCTCACACGCTCACAGTCATGGTCACAGGCTCACACTCTCACACGCTCACAGTCACACACATGTGGTCTACATCATATTACATTATATTTTACTATTACATTATATTTTATTACATTATATTTTATTTTAAATTTTATTTTATTTGATTTTACTTTTTATATTATATTTCATCTAAAATTACCTAGTTAATTTCTCTCTCCCAATGCTGCTTTCTTATGCATCTGCTGGTTGTTTTGCTTCAACGCTATCTCGCTGTACTTGTATAGTGACAATAAAGACATCTATCTATCTATCTATCTATCTATCTATCTATCTATCTATCTATCTATCATTAGAGCCTTGAGGGCCCTTGTTTGTCTGATTGAGTTAATTGGTTGATGAGCTTGGTGCCATAAAGGACGCTGGATCGCTGTCCTGAGAGGTTGCAGTGATGTTCCACGTTCACAAGAGCTTCTCTTGACAGATTTAGGCTGATGTCTTCTTTGAGGATAACGATCCTCTCTTTGCGCTAGATCTTCCCTGGCGTGATCCCCCCTCCCCCATTATAGAGGAGCTGCCGCAATAATCAGCATCATCTCTCAGGGAATAGGCAGGGAAGCATGGGTGAAGGGGAGAGGAGAGCTCGGTAATTGGTCTGACATTATCCCCAGGAACGTGGCTGGGAGGCTCCGCTAATTGCAGGGAGAGCAACTAAGGTCAGGCCTGAGCAGACGTATGAGGCCTCGCCATCTCACCATGAGAGCAGGCCAGAGGCGCCAGGGCCTGCAGCCACGGTCCCCATTACCTCCAAGCCCCCTGACCCCCCCGGCCCCCCAACCCCCCCGCGGCCGCCACCCCCCCCCCGCCGACAG